>JACEFO010000592.1:0-1200000 GCA_015342445.1 Digitaria exilis
CCTGACCGCTTGTACCTTCTGTGGATCAAGAAGCCGAATAGTGGACCACGTCTTCATTCCATGTACTAATGTGCATGGGTTTCTTCATACCAAAGACCTGACCGTGTACCTTCTTGTGATCGAGAAGAGGCCGGCTGCTTCATCAGTCAATAAAACATTATATTTCTTCTTGCTCTCCTTAACAAATGAATATGCTGAAAAGAAGTGTGTTTTCCCATCACCATCAACACTCCACATTTTTGTACCTTTGCCTATGAAATAGCCTGCTTCTTCAAAATGTTGTGATGCTATAAATTAAATGTTTCTAGCATCATGAATTCATGATTCTGCAAGTTAGAGAAGAAGATGTATCTGGAAAATGCAGGGTCTCAATCTGCTGACGCTCACCATCCATGCTTGCTGTTGCTTCTCTTTCAATTTCTTCCATATTGCAAGATAAGCTGTCCTAGGTGGAAAGGCTTTGGAGGAATATTTCACCAAAGCTTGCAGAGGCTTCTCTGAAATTCAGCCTTCTAACAACCACCAGTTCTCACGAACGACTTCTTTAGGCTTAGCATCATTAGATTGTAAACATCAAGAATAGAGCATGATCCTTATTTTCAATCATAGGAGGTGTAGGACTGTTGAGGTGGGGAAAAAGCAGCACACCATTTTGATTGCCATAGACATCTATTAAGGCATCAAGCTATCAAAAACAGGGTTAGTGTCAAACTGTTTATTACTCAAGTATCAAGTAGATCCCGAGAAGCCGCAGACAAGGAAATTGCAATCTTAACAAGTGCTCCGCAGAAAAAAGTAAACAGACAGAAATTATTATTAAGGGGTAGGACCAAGTTTCTCATTAGCATTCATGAACTATTAAGAATCCCATACAGATCGCAGGAAGGTTGGGTATTTTACAACAGGAATACACAAGTCTGGCGAGTTAATTTGACTGTCCACCAGCTTAGTACTACTTCAAGACTTTCGTCCTTCATCTTACTTCTTGATACTGGCATCTGCAGAACTGGAATGATTCCAGAAAGGAGGATTTTGGGCCAGTCTTTGGCACAAAAAAGTGCCTCATGCATTTCGGGTCGAATGCTGTCAATCACCTAGCTTCCCTTCTAGGCTGTGAAATAGAGCTGCTTGCTAACCAAAACCATGGACACGGGGATGGCAAGACATCCCTGGCCATCCTGAGAGTGTTGGGTACTTCAGGCAGTTAAGCTTCCAACCAATTCAGAGAGCGTCAATCCTGTGTTGCCGTGGGACTAGTTCTACCTTCAAGTTACTCATCTTAACTCTGAATTTGAAGAATAGCTTCAAGACTGGTTTTCCCGAGAGATACATTTCAAAGTCTTTGGGTAATAAATTGAACCTTATGTCTTCTCGGGCAGGCAAGACATCAACTCCGGCCCTGCTCAACACAGGTAGCATACTCTTTGTAAAGTTCATGAGCAGCATCATTTACTAGCTCACATACTCTGCAGCCTCTGCACTGTAATTTTTGAGTTAGCTGCAATCGACAATCTTCATCTTGAAACCGTGGATCCATCATAACAGCAATGGCCAACACAACATTGCTTATTTTCAGTACCTATCAAACCTCTTATGCATGCCTTTTGCAATCCTACTAATAATGGTATCTTCATGAGCCGCGGCGACTGAAACTCTCTTGTAATATCCAAGCCTCATAAAAAGATGTTTGCAGTTGATCTTCTGACATTATGCTATGTTCAAGGCATACAATTGCTCGAGGTACATGCAAGCTATCTCGATCTTTCTCCAGTCCTCTGCTAAAGGCATTTATTGTAGTTATCATCGAATGCATCTAGCATGTCAGTACCTTCTTATAATCCCAAGCAGCCTGCAGCATCAGATATGTGGTGTTCCACTGAGTTCTAATATCCAGGCAAAGAGTCTGATCACTGACAATTTTCAGTTCCCGAGCAAGGTTAGAACTTTTCCTCATGGCTGCAACAAGATTTTATGAACTTTATACTTTCACGGATTTTGTAGATGGCACTTTGAATTGAATCAATAACACCATGTGCAACTTCAGTCAGTGTATGTGCATAGCACCTCACGACATAAATCTGGCCTCCAAGCATTACAGTATTCATCTTGGATTGACGATCTCTCATATTCACAGTGTAGAAATCATTGCGACCAGAAATCGTTATCTACTGTTATGGTGAAATAGCTTCTTCTTCAAGTTCCACTCAGAAAGGCTTTTCCCATAGCTTCCATAGCAGCTTTATCTGAACAAGGCCGGGGAACTACCATAAAGTTGAGCATTCTTCGATGTAGCTTTCCATTCAGAGTCTATGAATTGTGCTGTAAAGGCAACATATCCACTGGTGTGGCTTCTACTGGCCCATGATCTTGCTATGAGGCTTATCCTTCCAGAAATACTTCCAATTTCTTCAGCAGAATATCCCTTTCCCTTTGATAAATAGCACAAATATCAGCCTCCACTCTTTCAATATCCATTGCCTTGTCATGAGGATGGCCTACAATTAAAGAGGCGAAGTTTGGTTGTTGAACAATGTGCAGAAAAAATCATTCAGAATGATCATCTTTGCCAAACATGATGAATAGCTGTCTTGACGAAGTGCATCATTTGCATTGCCAGCATTCATGCAATGCCTTACGGAAGGTTTCTCTACAGTATCTTTACCACCACTCTCTGTCTCGTGTGCTGAAGGTGGTGCTTTAATTTTCATCAATAGGACAGTGGCCATTGGCGATGTGTTCATTCAAATGGCTGGTTCCTACATTTATTCCCTCAGAAATGTATATAAAACTCTGCTTGCAGTGATTACAGCATACTCGTGTGCATTTATCAGATTCAACTTCAACACTAAAATGCTCCCAGGCTAAGGATTTATTCTTCCTGGGTCTACTCCTTTGAGGGCTTTCAACCCTTCCCAAACATGTTCCAATACCAGTAGCAGATTCATCTTTTCCATCTCCACGGGCATTCTTTCCTGCTTCTCTCCCTTCCACAGCAAAAGTGTCATTACTATGAGCCAATTCAATATTCTGAACTATCTCCTCGCCAACCATGTCAACTAACGCCTTTTAGAAGGTTTCTCTGCAATATCCTTACCACCACTCTCTGTCTTGTGTGCTGAAGGCGGTGCTTTAACTTTCATCATAGGACAGTGGCCATCGGTGATGTGTCTCTTAAAATGGCTGATTCCTGCATATTTTCCCTCAGAAAAGTATGCAAAACTCGTCTTGCAGTGATTACAGCGTACTCGTTTGCATTTATCAGATTCAACTTCAACAGTGCAATGCTCCCAGACTAAGGATTTATTCTTCCTGGGTCTACGCTTTCGAGGGCTTTCAACCCTTCCCAAACATGTTTCAATACCAGTAGCAGATTCATCTTTTTCCATCTCCACGGGCATTCTTTCCTGCTTCTCTCCCTTCCACATCAAAAGTGTCATTACTATGAGCCAATTCAATATTCTCCTCGCCAACCATGTTCATTGCAGCAGGTATCTCAGCCCCATCCTCACGTGTGCCCATAATCATCAGAAACTTCACTAACTGGGATGCCCGTAGCAAGTCAAGAAGCTGGCCATCTAAAGTTAATTTGCATGTCAAACTGGGAAGCCAAAAATTTGGCTTCTGGTTGCTGTCCCGTGTAAACTGTGAAGCCACATCATTCTCCAGATCAATGATTGAATACTCATCTGGATCAGCAACCCAACTTACAGTCCTTCCTTTATTGTACAGCCTTCTCCCATTAATATTTCTGTAATATGCACTTACATTGACCTCTATTCTACAAGCATTCTTTGGATCAATCCTGTGCCAACACATAGCCACGGGCCAACACATAAATACTAACAAATAAGTACGATTTGAAGAATATTGAGAGGTTGGGGTGGGGTGGGGGGGGGGGAGATTACCCTTCTGGAACTTCGCTGGCATCCATCACGGCTGAAATCCTCGACTCGTCTCAGTCCTACAGAATCCCCAAAACAAGGGTTCAGATCCACAGACGAGAGCACCAGGAGAGAAGGGAGAGCGCGAAAAGGGGGTTGCGGGAGAAGTGCACACCATGAGGATAAGCCGAGGATCCGCCTCCGCCTCCGCCACCGGGGAGGCGCACCGCCGGGAGGTGTTGCCGCCGGTGAGCCTGGGTCTCCGGTCTCCTCCGCTTCTGTTCTTGCGTGGGGTGTTCACCTGGGGGCTGGGTTTTGGGCTCTGAGTGAGTGTGTTTGGGCCTGTGTGTGTTTTCCGATCCAAATCAGGGGGTTTTGTATAAATTGTAGGCGGGTTTCTGCAAAAGTGCGTCGCGCCTTCCCCTTTCGCCCGCGGCCTCCACGCCGGCCATGGCGACTCGTCGACTCGCCGTCTTCCTCGCCTCACCGCCGGAGAACTCCACTCCACACCCCATAAATCAAGGCCGCAACCCCCTGCTGGAGCACTCCTTCGGCAGTCAGGGAACGCCCGCTCCCAAACGAGAAGACAGGGAGATGGGGGCGGAGGCTCGGCGACGACGGCGGCGGGCACAACAGCAAAAAATGTCGCACTCTGCCTCGTTGCTTCCGTTGTTAACTGCAACGATTCGTTCGCCCATTCGAGAACAACATTTGAATCAGTAAGTTAGCTGCAGAAAGACGATAATTTTGGGGATCCCATAATTTTTCAGATAAGCATGGCATTCATGGAGAGTAACAGCAGCAGAGAAGATGATGGATGTTCCAGGTTCCTAGATTAGTGTTATCTATCTCTTCTTTTAATCTTGCAGCCATGGCCGAAGAGATGTCAGAATGATTCGATAGAAAGAAAAACTCAAATGCAGATTTGATGTTGTTCTGCATATTGCTAGAGACACTCTGAAACTCTGAAGGAACAACACTCTTGAAAAGGCAGTGACTCTGAAAAGCCAGTCTTGAAAAAAAATTTTGTTTAAGTGCAACAATTATTTCACTTGCACTCACAGCATTTTATAAGCAAGCTAGCTTCAGAAAGATGAGATCTTTTCCTGGCAAGACGACCATCTATGTCTTCTGCAAGTGAGTCTGAAACTTGATATAAGAGGAGACAGGATTGTTCGGGGCATTGATTTACCTTAAACAATACAAATTAGAGATCTTGCATGATGTAATTGAATCAGATCACCCAGAAATAAAATATAAACAGTAACCACAGCCAACAACAATATCCAACTGTTTGCCTCAGTTTGATTTGGCCATCGAACTCTAAAACCGGATATCTTTGGCCATCTAACTATCAAAACCGTTCAAGTTTGGCCATCAGGCTGTTTTGATGAGTGTTTTAACTTTTTTTATTTACAATTTAGTCCTTAGATCTTAAAATGATTATTACTTTTTGCTCGTACCTCCGATTTAGGTTATTCTTGTGGTCATGTGTTTCTAATGGTGAACACTATGTTTTAAAGTGATCTTTATACTATTTTATCACTATTTGTTATATTATTTTTTATCGTTGTGTAGAAATAATAATATAAAAAGTAAAACAAACAATTATAAAATAATATAATCAACATTTTAACAGATAAAGTTCATCGTTACGAATGCATGGCCACTAGAATCACTTAAATCAAAGATAGAAGAAAAAAATAATAATAATTTTAAGATCCAATGATTAAAAAAGACTAATTTAGTGTTTTTTAGTCCTTGAATGTTAAAACTATTACTATTTTTTTTTCATCTCTGATTTAAGTGATCCTAGTGGTCGTGCGTTCGTAACGATGAGTTTACGTTTTAAAATATTGATTATATTATTTTATAATTGTTTGGTTAATTTTTTTTATATTATTTTTTCTACACAATGACAAAAAATAATATAATAAATAATGAAAAAATAATAAATATCATTTAAAAGATAATGTTTGCCGTTAGGAACACGTGACCGCAAGAATCACCTAAATCGGAGGTACAGGCAAAAAGTAATAATCATTTTAAGATCTATGGACTAAATTGTAAATAAAAAAGTTAAAACCACTCATCAAAACAGCCCGATGGCCAATTTGAACGGTTTTGAAAGTTGGATGGCCAAAGATACCCGGTTTTGGAGTTCGATGGCTAAAACCAAACTGAGGCAAGAGTTGGATGGCCAAAAAATAGACTTTTCCTATAAAAAAAGGGAAAAGTGTATTTTTCATCCTTCAAGTATTGTGAAGTATGATTTTCATCCCTAATGTTTTAAGTGGGTGCAAATCGACCCCTTAAGTAACTAAACTGGTGCACTAATGGCTCAATGGTGTTAGAGACAATTTAAACAACAACTACTTGTCGGGGCATCTGCATTATGATTGGGCTATATGGTTAAGTAGGAATGATGTTGTTTTTATAAATTGCCAATGAAATCTTTTCTACAGGTATTATACAGGGAAACTCATTGGATTTGTTTTTTTGGAGTCAACTGGAAAAGCATGAAGAAGATAGAGAGCAAATAAAAGTTGCCTGCCAGAGTTGGAGACAGTTGCAATGCAAATTTTTATCGACCATGGATGGAGATTTAGCAATAGGATTGCCTTGTAATATCTTTTTATCCAAACTATTTGGGTCGTTGCTTGATTTTCTTTAAACTTGTGGCAGACAGTTGATCTGCTCATGATGTAATAATGGGCCGTAGCTTCTTTTGAAGCAAAGACCTGTACTTGTTCTCCATTATCTAAAAAAACCGGTGCACTAATCATCTCAACATTGGTTTATTAACAATTTAGTGCCCATTGACAATAGTTTAAGCACTCTGACCATCTCACTTGTATGCTAACAATCCATGCTACCGTATAATTGTTAGCATCCACACCACATATTTCTTTTTTACATCTATATATGTGCCTCATTCATATTTACCTTTTCATAGCTTTTCCCAACATTTATTATTTATGAAATTTGTGTCTCAACTTAATTATTAATTATCTTTGCTTAAGTATTGATTCATCCACTCATTTTTTTACGAAAAAGTAAAGAAAAGCTTTTATGTTAGTCACACTTTTTTTTTAGAAATTACTCTACATTGATTATCCTAAATTTTAAGTTTAATGAAAAAAACATATAGAACTAAACCTGCGTGTGGTCTGGCATTCTGCGTGTGTCTGGCATTATATGACCCGATGTCTATGTTGCATATTAAATCACTTATATATCAAGATAAGAATGATTAATGTACCGGTTTAATTAGTTAAAGGGTTGATTTGTTTTAATTAAAACATAAAAGATGAAAGTCACACTCTTGCAATACTTAAGGGATGAAAATACAATTTTCTGTAAAAAAAAAATGTTAGAGCGGCCCCGCGCGCGGAGCGGAGTCGATTGTGGGCCTCATTCAATTCCGATATTCTGGGTCCAATCCATCGATGCAAACGAGGCCTAATCGGATTGGGATCGATGGCCGCCGCCTCCTGTTCTGTGAACATAAAACGCAAGGGGTCGAAAAACAGTTCCGCCCCCCACAAAAAAAAAAAAGAACACTCAAACCCTAGAAAGATTGACGTCATGGAGCTCGGCGGCGGCCGCCACCGAGCATCCTAGGAAACGGAAGGCGGCGGCGGCGGAGGAGGTCGAGGACGACGGCCACGAGGAGGGCCTAATCTCGGTGGAGGTTGTCGAGGGAAGCAAGCATAGCGATGGGTATATCTTCAGGCTTGACGTGCACCCTCTACACGAGATGTACCGTCTCAACGACACCAGGGAGAGTAAGTGGTCCTTCCATCTTCTTTTGGTCGAGATGTCAATTTGATTCCCAATTTCATTTCAATCGAAAACAATGTCACTCTCCATTTCCACTGCTGCAGCTCGCCTTGGACCAATGAGGGTGTCGGACCCGACCGACATTTTGCCATCCATGCTGGACTGCTTGCAGGCAACACGTTGGCTGTTCCATGATGCAGATCTTCTCGCTTAAGCTCAGCAATCTACCAAGAGGGGCAGCAGCCGGCCATGGCCCATTCAGCTCTATGGGTTCATGGCTGTTCGTGATCTCCTGGACCCTCTTCGCAATTACGTTTTCAACCGGAGCAGGGATAATCCATTCACCATCCAGGACCTCCACTCGGACCCCTTCATATACCTCTCCGGCCCGACGAGAGGAATCTACCTGCAGCGCCCGGTCTTGATCGAGTATGACTTGAGAATCAAGCAGGAAGGGGGGAGGAAACATGATGATCTGCAGCTTATTGATGGGGCTGCCACGTTCAGCGAGCTGACATTCATACAGGGAGCGACCACCAACCGGATCGATGGCGATGGCGGCGCGCGGGTGGACATAGCCCGCGCACTCCTCCCTCAATCCGTAGAGGCCACGGTAGAGGTTTGGATGTCCAAGCTTGGGTGCCACAGCAGCGACTTGGAGTTGATTATAACTGGCTTCGTTGGCCGAATACCTGAAGAAATCAAGATCTTCCGCGGCACTATCGGGGGCCTACGTGATCCGAAGAAATTTGTGGTGGCTGTGAGATTGCGTTCTGCCTTGTTTCTGTACTTCAAGGCTCCGGGTTTAGGAGCAGATCCTATCTGTAAGTTTGCCTTCAGGGCTGTGGCACATGGAGGCACCTCTGAATTCTGTGATCTTGATTCCTTAAGTGTGGATGTGAAAGTGACTTGGTCGAATTTGTACTAGTCGCATGTTCTAGCATCTCCAAGAGACTCTCCAAATTAATTGTCTCATTCCAACAGACTCTCAATTTACCATATTATAGCTTGGCTAGCCGCTCTCAATTTACCATATTCTAGTTTGGCTAGCCGGATGGAGAGCCATTTGGCTTCTGTTGGAGATGCTCATAGGACATGAACTTTGATAGTCCACCGTACAAGTTTGATAAGCAATCTTCTTTTGCGATCAATTTTAGCATATTCCTTTCAGAACAGAAAATTTGTCCATGTGATGTTCACTGTCGTTTCATTCTGTGACCAAGATTCGTCAGAATTTTCAAGGTACTCACTGCCTGCTCCCTCAGAAGGAAATAATGTGGCACACGCGGACAATTTGTCCATGTGATGTTCACTGTCGTTTCATTCTGTGATCAAGACAACGCGGACAGATAGTATGCACACATATTTCGTATTTATTAGCCGTATAATGTGGCATTCCAATTTCTAGCTGGACATATGCACCAGAAAATCATCAGATAGCAGGTCATATATCATGTAACCAACAGAAGTGATTCATGAAAATCATATAATTCACCCAGTTCGGATCAATGGCCCTGTTTGTTTTCCAACCCACCTTATATAATCCAGATTATAATCTATAAACTAGAGAAGTGTAGTTTATTGGATTGTAATAATCTGGCTTGGGAATTATCATAATCTATATATATCCTATTGGTGTTTCTTTCAGCTTATAGATTATTAGATGGATCGCATAACTATAAGCTGAAACAAACAGGCCCTATGTGTCATCAATCATCACAAAGTGCAGAGTACATGATAATTGTTTGCAAGTTGACTACACAGCAAGTTCAGCTCTTAAATTGCAAGTCCAGACCGAGCATGCATTTCGACTGCACAAAAAAACGACAAGTCCGATGCTTGGAGTAAGCATCCCCGAAGAGACTCCAACTTTACAAAGGAGAAGCCTTTTGCTTTCTGTGTCATACGACTACAGAACAAAAGACGTTAGCTGTACCCTTCACCATTTCATTTCAAATTGCTGTTGTCTCTGGCTCTCAGGTCTTGTCGTTTTCATCAGTGTTATGAGAATCAGTAGCCTCGCTTCCATCACAGGATGACATTAGTACTACAGAATCAGAGTAGTGTGCAATATAGTATATCAGAGTAGATATATAAATTTTGGTTCTGCACTGAAATGGCAGGGTGGTAACCATTTAGTTCTTCAGATCATACAATTGTTATTTGTTAGCAGTTAACATAAGAGGAAACAACAAATATATGCCAGAAATAATCATAACCTAATGAATGAAGTAACAGACTTGGTAACTACATAGTGTTCAGATAATATGCCAAAAATGGGGACACCACAAGCTACATGATTATATGCACAAACCAAATACTAAGATAATACGCTGATTCCAAACGCTGGAATTCAGCTATCACAGCCTTAAGATTTAGCACCAGAAATAAATCAAGATCAAGTAACTCCATGATCAGCTTGGTAAGGTACTGCACAAGTATTTGCTGATTGCTGAATGGTAGCTATTTCTGCTGGCAACTTATGCTTGCTTTATAGAAGCATAATGAAACTTCCAGGTCTCAGTTGATAATTTACTCAATTATTGGTCTAGATTATGCCCAGTCACCAAGAATGACATATGTGCAGCAATGTGGTTCAAGAAAAATATCTGTGCAGCAATGGTCCAACATTTTCAGATCTTTAACAGAAATGGTAGAATATTTCAGAAACACAAATGTGTGCAAACCAAAAAAATGGTCAAAACATTTCAGATTGCATAACTTACATGCAGTGTTAACAACACATGAAGTCCTACATGGGCTTATTCGGCTTCTGTAGATGCTCTTGCAATTCCAGGTGAAGCAACGTCCTAAGATTTGCTGTTGTCTCAGCATTGACTTCACGCCTTAGTGTTTGGCTCCAGTCTTCTTCATCACTGAGAGAGGCACCCATGCACCACTGACAGATTGACCTTGCTATTGCGATAATGTATATTCCACAATCGAACAGATTCTCTTGCTGTGGAGTGTCTGCCTCAATAAAGTACGTGCTAGCAGGAACAAATGGTTGGAGCACAACAGCATAGCGTCGAGCAAATGGAGAGTTGGAAGCACCATAACTGTCATAATGTATAAAACGTGGACCTAACTCTGTCCACTTATCCAGCACTAGCAGACTCCAATGTGTTCCTCCAGCACATTCCAAGTCCACATTGTTATTCACTGGAAATATCACTAAGCGGTTGGAACACGATTCAAGGGCCCCAGTAGTATCTCCATATCTCCAGAGAAATGAAGTATTTGCATCAGCCAGGATGACATCATGAATTCCACTGCGCCAAAGCTCTTCTGAGTACTGACGGAACACAAAGTTAATTACAGCATCAGAGACAAACATGCCAGCTTGAAGTGAGGCAACTTCATTGGGGCATAGGCCTTTTTTGCCGCTTCCATCAGAAGCCTCTGGCTGCATAGAAGTCGAGGTTATTGGCACATTGCCACCATCCACTCGCTGGTGTCCTATTAACCCTCTGTGCAGAGACTTCCTTAGCCTCTCAATTGTCTTTGTGCTGACCTCCGTCCACAACACATTACTCCAACAATCTTCATTGCTGATAGAAGACTTTGCACACCAACGGCAAATTGATCTCGTAATTGCTATTGTGTAGAGTGCAGAGTCAGATGGATCAACCTGTTGAGGAGCATCGACTTCACAAAAGTTGGTACCCCGGGGCACAAAAGGATTCAGAACATCAACAAGGTGTCTTGCCAAAGGGAGATTGGCTCTGTCCCAACTGTCATAATGGATAAAACGTGGACCATGCTTGGTCCACTTATCCAATACAAGAGTACTCCAGCCAGCTCTGTCATGGTCTGACTCCTCATAATTGTTCAAGGGGAAAATCACTAGGCGATTAGAACACAATTTTTGTGCTCCAGTGGTGTGACCACGGCTCAAGAACAAAGAAGTATTAACATCTACTATAACAGCATCATGAATCTCTTTCTGCCTAAGCTCATCTGAATATTGTTTGAATACAAATTTAACAATGCCATCAGAAACGAACCGACCATCTTGAAGCGAAGCAATTTCACTGTGGTGTAGACCTCTTTTACTGCTTCTGGTCGAGGACTCTACTAGCTTCTCTCTGCCTGAGGCTCTTGATACACTGCCAGAATGTGGCTTCTCACTTGCCTTTTCATTTGAATTCACTTTTATACTAATTGCTTCTGGATCACCCAGGCACCGCAGCGGCCAACTTCCAGGTGATCTTTTCGAGTCTAGTACAGTAAGGCCCAACTGAACCAAATGATTAAAGAGGTCAACGCACCTGCGTTTCTGCAGAAAAAAGAACCAAGATCAGTATGCACGGATTGAATAAACAATCACCCAATCCATATATTTTATCCTTATGGGATGTAAGAATGCATGCAGAAGACAGGAAGTAGGCAAGTAAAGCAAGCAACCAAGATTGAGAGTAACTACTTACATCGTTGTGTGCTCGTATCCATTGCATAAATACTTCTGGAGCTGCGGGTTCTCCTCCAAGTCCACCCCCTAATAAACTCTTTGGTTTCTTACTCTTCCTCTCTTCTATACTTTCTGTTCTTTCTGCAGCGACACGCTTTCTCAGCACTCCACTTGTTGATGGACCAGTGATGCGAGGGACAGGCTCTTTAGCCACCATAATGTCCCCATCACCAACACCTTTGTCGATTGGATCCCATATCATTTTTCTGGGCGGCGGCTCCATGGATCATGCTGGAACATCCCATCCAAGTATCCATCCACATGTAAATAGACAAATACATCAAGAAGGTCATCAAGATAGTTGAGTTCAGATATTCCACAGTCATGGGGTAGGAACTCAGCGTCATCAAGAGAGCAGAGTGCCTGTTGGCTACCTGCACTCCAGTTATTAATGGTTCTTTTTGCCCATCCCCCAAGTATCTCATCGATAAAACCCTGACTGGTTTTACAGTGACTCAGAAACACCTTCCATGCTTTAGCTTCCATAATGATGACAACAATAGACCCAAAACATGATGCTAGCTCAGGAGTGTCCTGGCAGCGAGCTGAGCCTCTATAACCACAGATCACATCAAACAGGCACCTTACAGCATGTATGTTCACGATGGTACTTCCAGTTCCAACTGGGGATATGGACCTGTGGTTTCCATTAAAGGGCAGTACTTTTGTATTTGCACTATTCATGAATAGCCCATCAATTTCTGGAGACTTTACTTGGAAGAATCCATTCTCTGTACAAAATCCGATTAACCAGGCTGCCCTTGCGGCTATAACAAAGGCAATGTACCTCCTGTTGTAGCGGAGCACATAATAAAATGTGCCCTGCAGAGGTGTCGTGAACAGTAGATGGTCCCCATAGCGAACTCGAAATTCCGAGTTGCATAACATCCAGTAGTAAAGGTGCGATTGGCATTGCTTGTAGCGCTCTACAAACATTTTGGCATCATCCAAAAGTAAAGTTACTGTGTTCTGCAATCAAAACAAGTATAAAAAAAATTAGGCGAACATGTAGAATTCCATAAATCAGCCCTGTCACTTTGTGGCTCAATGTACAAGTTCAATTTGTAATCACTAATCATATTTGGACAGTCAGACATTGAGCTAAAGCTTGCTATAATCTAAATTAGGATAACAAAATTTTCATTATGGGATTTATGGCAAAGTAACGATATCTCTTCCCACCCTCACCACCCAAACCTCCATGAATCCATAATTAAAGCATTCCATAAAATCAAGCTGAAGTGTGAGGAGTCTAAATGCATTGCAGTGAGTACTCATCTTCACAAGACTGCACATTCTGTTAATTTACTACAATATCCAGGTTTTTACCTCTTGTCATGAAACCAACTAACCAATGTGTTTTTTTTAAAAAATAAACATAGAATTCGCCTAAGAGGATACTGGTACAAGATTATAGCATAATACACATGCTCAAGTATACCTGAAACTAACTCAAACAGTTTTGTGCTAAAGATAGTTAGCCGTATGGACCATAAGAATCATGAAATCCAAGATTGGATCTTTTACAAACAAGAAAAGGTTCACATAAGAAAATCTGAAACATACAGGAAACGTGAATTTGAATCTTAAAAAATAAAAAGCCAAGAAGCCGTTCGTCTGAGGCCAGAAAAGGTGGAGGAGGACGAAACTTACCCGCGGAAGGGAACGAGTGGGATCGCCCTTCATCTTCTTCTTCCCCATTGCTGCGCGCCCTCACAACGTAGCCCGTGGCAAGAAAGTCTGATAACCTAAACACGTCGAGGATTTCTTTGAGAGCGCAAAAAGAAGATTTCTTTCAGAACCCAAGAAAAAGAAGCCATCAGCGAACCTTGGGACAGCTTGATTCGAGCACTGTGGCTGCAAAAACCCTTCCAGCGGCGGAGATGATGACCTACGGTGCGGGCGCGAGGGAGACTCCAAGCCGCGGGGAGCCGAGTCCGATCGTCGGCGGGGACCTTGGGGTCGAGCTTGTGGAGATTCGAGGCTGCTGATCGAGGGCCGAGCCCGATCAGCGGCGGCGGCCTTTGGGTCGAGCTCGTCTCGTTCCTCCGTCCCGTCTGCAGCAGGTTTCTTCCTTCGCGGCTTCGGCGGAAATATGACCGTTATTGGGGACGGGGAAGAAAGGCGGCAGGCGTATGTTTGGCAAATAATTGATATTCTTATACGAGACAGGAGCCCTTATCTGAAGAGCCTTCTACTGACAAGCCTCATCTGAAGCCTTCTACAGCCTACAGGCAGGCACCCTGGGCACTGCCATGGCGGGGGAATGGGAAGAACTGCCAGCCGCTGAATCTGCGCCGCTGAAACCAACGAGACGGTGCGTCCGCGCGTGGTTCCCGGCCGGCGGCACCGCCGCCGCTTCAGCCGCCGTGCCTGTCTCGGGCCTCGGCCATGGCGAAGCTCATCACGTTGGTGCGGGGAGTGCTCTGTCCCGCGACGGCCGAAGCAGGAAGGACTGCAGTATGTGGAGAGGCGGCAGCCTGACCACCGACGCCGGTGGGCTCGTCGAGGCTGGGTCGCCGGAGCCGCCACGGCGATCGCGGGTCGCGGCGGCGGCATAGGCGGGCGGGACCCATTCATTTGTACAGCAAACCCGTTGAATCGTGGTCCAGTTATTTACGTAAAACCCCCCATATTGGATCGCGATTAATAATTGTGAACCAGTTATTTACACAAAACCCCCCATATCAGATCGTGATTAATAATCGCGAACAAGTTGTTTACACAAAACCCCCCATATCGGATTGCGATCTGATTATTACACAAAACCCCCCATATCGGATCGCGATTAATTATTTACACAAAACCCCATGTATATTTACAAATGAGTCCCTATTGGGCCCTGTGACCTTCTCCGCCGCCGTGTGGTTCCAGCGTTGGCGGCGACGGCCACCTTGTTGCGGCGGATCGATGGGATTCCAGCTCCTCTCCACCTTCCGCGCCGGTAGGGGATTCCCTGCCGCATTTCCTCTAGCCTCGATCCCTCCCCAGATACTGCAGCTCTGCCATTGAAGGGATTGGATTGGGATGGGATCCGGTGGCAGCCGGGGACGGAGGTGGTGATGGTGGTGGCCATGGCTTTCTTTCACGCGGATGTGATCCTGATCTCACATTTTCAGTTATTGTTTTGTGATAACAGGGCTGAGGGTTACGGTGCGGTAGGCTATGGCAACACCTCGGACCATCGTCTTCAGCTATACAGAGGGAGAGAGGAAGAAGCACACAATTGCACGAGTCGAGCAGCTGTTGCTTTTGCCTTCCCAACTCAGGTTAAGTCGAGAAATCAGATAAATTTATCACCTTTTTCATGAACTTCTGCTAATTTGGTTTCTTCCGCAACTATGGAGCATCTGCCCCTTGCAATACACTATACAACTTGCCAACTGAAACTGAGCCTGATTTTTTTGTGTGTCCAGAATGACCATATCCACTGATGTACTCAGCTGAAAGGAGGTAGAATTTGCATTCGATGCGTTTGCAGTAATGATTTCCAAACAGGAGTGGTGCTTCGTTCGAGCCAAGGATTGCAAAGAAAAATTACTGTGTCATGGTAATCATCAATCATCGAATTATCGGCATACAGTTCTGAACTCTGCAACTGGAGGACACGCGCCTCTGAGCACATCCGGTGATCATCTTGTTGTTTCCCTTGTCTTGTGCTTCCTACTTTACCTGTACTTTCTGAGCATGCCAACTTCAACTGAATCGATTGATACACGAACATTGCAGTATCTTTATCCCATGCTGCACATCAGCTTCATCTGAATTCAGAAGCACCATATTTGGAGCAAGCATCATGAGGCTCCCTACTAACTGGTGCTAACTGAACCTTTTAGGTTCTTGAATGCATGCCCTGCTTCGGGTTGCTTTATGGTCAACCTTCCTCTGTTCTCTTTTTACCTTGAGACGAACCGAAAGCATGGCCTTGGACTCCATGTAAGTCTATCTGCAGATAAAGATAGCTCAATTACAGATCACGTTGGACACTCTACACATCAATATCAAAGAGCAATAATTGTATCTAAAAAAGAACAATATTAATTGATTCTAAAAAATTACAAGATTAATTTCTTGCGAGATATCTGATTGTCTCTTCATAGTAAATGAAATGAAATTGCAACTATCAATAGTGTCTTTTATTTAGTATTCATGCATGTTTTTGCAGGCTGTGAGAGGACGGAGGGGTGCAACAGTGACTGAGCGACACATACCAGACACATATTTTTCAACAGAAAGAAATTTCCATTGTCGATAGAAAAAAAAAACTCATCAGCGAGAAGGTATGCGTGTTGCCTTGTTCTGCTCTGTCGTTTAGGCAATGCTTCTGCATTTTCTGAATCACAATGTTACTACTTGTAGTAGGAGCAGCAATTCTTGCCACACTTGAAACGATGTCTGCAATGATCCATGAGCCACCAGGCTAATCAGCAAAGTGCTACATTCAGTTTCCGAATTGACTAGTGTCACAAACAGAGCTTTTATTTCTTTTGTAGAGAAAACAGCAAACTTTATTGATCAATCTGGATGTTCAGACACAGTTCCAAGGTAATTACTAGACAGACTGCAAAATACAGCTTATGAAGCGGTTCACAGACATTGTTTGTCACTGATTCACTGTAGGTACATTCTGCAAGGGCTTACATAGCGAGATCATCCAGAATAGCACAATAAACTAAAGATCCTTAAGATCTTCAAAAGCTCCATCTTGGAGTGATACTGAGGCCACTCTGTTGGAAATTTCAGGCTCAGAAGCATTCGCCAAATACAGACTTGGTGCGGTGAACCAAAGATTAGATCTTCGTACAGTTTCATTCCTTAGCTGCTTTGCTTAGAAATGGAGAAAACAGTTTAATAAAACTCACTATTAAACCGTTGGTTTGGTTTGGCCTTGCCCCTCTAATAAACTGGCTAAACTATACCTGAACTAGCGTGTTGTTTGTTTGCCACCATGGAAAAGGCTCGGAAATTGCTTGCTTAGTTCTGCTCCCCATGAGACGTTGGGTTGGCTGCCCCCCACCACTGGCATGCAGAGATTGACTTCAGGTCATCGCCGCGTTGCGGTTGTTGGGTTGCAACTAGCTGCTCTTCAGTTCCGACCACATCGCATCTGCCTTTGGGAAATCAAAGACCAAAGGCTGCTCCATTACCTGACCGTGCGCGCAACACTAAACCTTGTCTTCTGGGGAAATCAAAGACCAAAGGACGCTTTATTAGCTGACCATGTGCACAACGCTAATCCTTCAATGTACTCACTCAAGTATCTGCTCCGACACTTTATTAACAAGCTGCGGGAAAAAGCTAGCTGCATGTGTCTTGGAGCATATTCCAACCATTCTGATTTGGACAGTGCATACTTTCCTTGCGCAAAGAGAAATTGAGAAGACACATCTGAATGTCGTCACATACTCCATATCCAATATTTCCAACCAAAGCAGTTTGATTTCTACAGATATTAGGGAACATGGTACTCATTGGAGGTATTACATGTACAAATTAAACATTTATAACTTTAAACTTTGGCCATCAATTGCAGCTAATTGTTCATCAATTCTAATAGATTGCATCTGTGTCTTTGGGAAATCAAAGACCAAAGGCTGCCGCTTCATTAGCTGACCATGTGCGCAACATTAATCTTTCAATGCACTAACTCAAGTATCTGCTGTAGCATGATGCCTTGCTCCACTAATAAAGTGATGCCTTAAGCCCTTAACTATAGCTTGCTGTTTACCTCCTGCCTCCTTGACGGATGTCTCGACGCCAGAAAACAATTATTCTCTCCTCTCTGCTGTAAAGATGATACGTGCACGTTCTCACTTGCCATATGTCTACACTAGCCGTTGGTGCCTGCTGTTTTGTGAGATCGAATTGTATATATATGAAGGTGCCTGCCGTTTTTCTGGGCATCTGCATTTCTGCCAGCTAGCTCGATCTCAAGCTCTCCTCCATCGTCTCCTCTACCTCGCCCTCTCGCCTGCTATTTTTTTCTTGCTTGAAGAAAGAAGCATGGGATCTTAATTATTCTTCCTAGCTCCACGCGCTGGATTAGTCTTAAAGCTAACTTCAGCAATCAGATCCTCTTCGTTTCGTTTCTCTTGCTGGTGAGTGGTAAGTAAATTTTGCACTGTACATCTGAGCAGTGCCTACTGCACATTTGCTAACTGTAGCTTCTTGCTTGTCCCTGTACGTCGACCTACCAGGTACGGTATCGCGGTGTGAGGATGGCAACTGCACTGGTCAGCGCGGCATTTTCAGTGGTCGGCAAGGCGCTGGCTCCATTGACGGATGGCTTGCTCAAGAACTGGGCAGCAAGCGTCAAGCTCGGCGACAACGTCAAGGCCCTGGAGCTGGAGCTGCTGTCCACGCAGGCGGTGCTCGAGCACACCTCCGGCAAGGAAATAGCAGACAACTCGGCTTTCAGGGCGCTCCTGGTGCGGCTGCAGGACCTTGGCTACGACGCCGACGACGTGCTGGACGAGCTGGACTACTTCCGCATCCAGGACCAGCTCGACAACACCTCCGCTGCTGCCGACGGACATGCCAAGGGCTGCACCCACAACCTGATCCTTAATGCTAAAGCTGTTGGTAAACAGATCATTTGTTTGCCCACATGCTTGTCTCCTGGTAAATGCTTCCCTTGCTCCTCGTCTATGCCATGTGTTCGTGATGACAACAACTGCGATGATAACCATCGCCTGGACAATTCACCACAGATAAACCACAGAAATGATGAACCACCAAAGTTGAGGTTTAACAGGGTAGATGCCTCCAAAAAAATGCAGCATATTGTTGAGCAACTGCGGCTCGTGAAACAAGAGGTTTCTCACACTATCGCAGCTATAGGTCCTAGCTGGAGCACTGCCCCAAATATTGCGGAGAGTCGCCTCATCACCACCTCTGAACCTATAGATTTCAAATTATATGGGAGGGACATTATGATGAGTAGCATCATACATGATATCACAGAGGGCAAACATTCTGGGAACCTCCTCACCGTCATTCCAATTGTTGGGCCGGGGGGCATAGGAAAGACAACTCTTGCACAGCATATATATCACAATGAAAAAGTGCAACAGCATTTTGAAGTAAAGGTTTGGAAATGTGTATCACTCAAATTTAATGCGAATAATCTGATACAAGAGTTTAAAAAACATATCCCTCAGCTTAACGGTGAAAATAGTACAAGTACTGCTGGGGAGTTGATTGGACAAAGGTTAAAAGATAAAAGGTTTTTGCTTGTATTGGATGACATTTGGGACTGTAGTGAGCCTGGATGGGAACAGCTATTGGTGCCATTCAAAAAATCACAAGTACAGGGTAATATAATTATAGTCACTACTCGACTTCCAGCGCAAGCACAGATAATGGTTCAAAACATTGATGATCATCCAATTACCTTGCAAGGTTTAGAGCATGATGAGTTCATGAAATTATTCCTAGCAATTGTATTTGGTAATGACCAACGTGGAGACATCCACACATTCTTCATTGAAACCGGGGGTGCCATTGCTCGAAAACTGAAGGGATCCCCTCTTGCAGCAAAAACAGTTGGTAGATTATTGAAAACCCAAATCGATCGTGGTCACTGGACTAGAGTGCTAGAAAGTAAGGAATGGGAGCGTAGCAACGGCGAGAATGACATTATGCCTGCACTAAAGTTGAGCTATGATTACCTACCCTCTAAGCTCCAGCGATGTTTCTCCTACTGTGGTTTGTTTCCTCAAGATTACTTATTCAAAGAAGAAGAGCTAATTAACTTCTGGATAGGTCAAGATGTTTTGCGCTTATCACCTAGTGAAAATAAGAGGGTTGAAGATATAGGGCTAAGCAATTTGAGGGAACTGGTTAATTATGGAATTTTTGAAAAGGCATGTGAAGAAGAGAATGGAAGCATTCATTACATTCTTCATGATCTCTTACATGAATTAGCACGGAAAGTTTCGTCACATGAATGCCTTAGCATCGACAGCTCTGAATCTCTGGTCAGCTCCTTAAAAGTCCTATCATCAATCCGCCACTTATCTATCAATATAGATAACAACAGTGTTAAGGATAGATTGACACTCAAAAATTGTGTGGAGGATTTCAGTACATTGGATAAAAGGTTACAAGTTAAAAAGCTACGGACATTAATGTTATTTGGGAGACACTACACTTGCCTTGTGAAGGTTTTTGGTGATTTATTTAGGGAATCAAAAGCCCTTCGTGTTGTCTTTCTATCTCAACCATACTATGATGCCAAAGATATGTTGCACAACTTTAATAGTCTTGTCCATCTTCGCTATCTTCGAATTCAATATCCATATTTTTTACATCAAGAAATAAATCCTCTTCCTATTAAGCTTTCTAGATTTTATCACATGATGGTCCTAGATGTAGGAAACTATCATATCAATGTAACAGATATAAGCAACCTTGTAAAGTTGCGTCATGTTCTTGTCGCAAACTTCTCTAGCATTGTTGAGGTTGGGAAACTAAAATCATTACAAGAGTTAAGAATATTCAAGGTCAAACAAGAATGCCAAGGTTTTGAATTAAGGCAGATAGGAGAGTTAGTAGAACTTTCCGGATCATTGAGCATTGATGGTCTTGAAAATGTTCAAGTAGCAGAAGCAGATGAAGCAAAATTGATACAAAAAGGCCGCCTACGGGAACTGAGATTATGCTGGCAATCTACTACCCAGAATGATTCTGCAACAGCAATACAAGAACATGTTCTTGAAAGGCTTAAGCCAAGTAGCAATCTTCAAAACTTATCAATTTCAGGGAACAGAGGAGATACTTGCCCTTCATGGCTCGGTACTAGCCTCTCGGTGGAAAATTTGGAATCCCTTTTTTTAGATGGAGTTGCTTGGAAAACATTTCCGCCTATAGGAGAGTTGTTCCTAGTTAATGTGTCTGGCGAGGAGATTCCAAGCATAATGCCAAAGAAAAGATTTGAAAACTTGAGAGAGTTAGTACTTGAGGAGCTGCCACAATTAAAAAGGTGGGTTGTACACGCCCCTTGTCAGTGGTTTCCTTTTTTGGAACAGCTTGACATTATCTATTGCTCTAATCTTGTGGAGTTGTCGTTCTCTCACTCTGTTTGCTGCCGTCAAGAGAAATTGGCAAATGGGAATTTGTTTCCTAATAAACTCTTGTCGCTCACGATTATGGCTTGTCCGCAGCTATCCTCACTTCCTACAGCTCTTCCTTGGACTAATGAATCTACCTGCCACATCAACATACAACAGATTGGCAGTTCATCTCTTCATTCATTATCGGCTGATGCAGACACAGAGACCGGTCTTGAATATAGTTTGACCATTGAGGGGAAGGATACACAAGATAGCATGCTTTGGAATGCGCTGGCTTTTCACAACCTAACTGAACTTAAAAGTCTCATCATGACACGATGCCAACCTCCGTCGCTGTGTCACTTGCAAATGCTATCATCCCTAAGGAGCCTATGTATGTCTTGTAATGCCTTTCCATTTATTGAAGGTGACAGCCATTTCAAATACCAACTTCCAGTTGAACAGCTGCAGATCGACAGGTGGAGTGCTAGCGGGAAGAAGCTAACCCAGCTACTCACCTGCTTCCCGAAGCTCTCAAATCTGAGCCTATATTATTTTATGACGATAACCGGGCTGGGAGTGATGGGGCAACATGCAACGACAGCACCCGGACCATCATCTTCTTCAGCTAACAAATTGGAGGAGAAGCAGCGCCAGCAGCAGCAGCAGGGTCTAGTCGCACTAGAAGAAGGGCTGTTGCTTTTGCCTCCTCAGCTGCAGTTGTCGAAAATCTGCGGCTGCCCACAGCTGAGCCTCCACTCCAATCCATTCTTGGACAGCAATGGAAGAACTGGAGGAGGGCTCCAAGGTATGATCTCCCTCCGACAGTTGAGCATCTCTTGTTGCCCCAATCTCCTCTCCTCATACTCGTCTTCATCCTTCTCTTCCGGTTTCCCCTTCCCGAACTCCCTAGAAGACCTCGGTCTATATGCGGTGGGTATGGAGACGCTGACTTTGGTGCCCCTGTTAAATCTCTGCTCTTCTCTCACAAGATTATCCATAGAAGGATATGGGAATTTAAGAGGCGAGGGATTGTTGTCTCTCCTCTCCCAAGGCCATCTCACCGAATTATTCGTCAAAAGAACGCCCAATTTCTTTGTTGATTCGGATCCCTCACGGGTGCTTGAGCATGAGCTTCCATCCTGTTCCTCCAAACTGCAGTTTCTCAGCACAGATGACGTGGATGGAGTAACTTCTGCGCCCATCTGTAGATTTCTCGTTTCCTCGCTCACCAAACTGTGGTTTGGCGATAAGGTGGTGGAGCGCTTCACGGAGGAGCAAGAGATCCTTCTGTTCGTCAACTCCCTCCAACAGATCACATTTCACTCCTGCAACAACTTGCGGTACCTCCCTGCACGGCTACATAGACTTCCTAACCTCAAGATTTTAGACATCTACGACTGTAAAGCCATCCAGATGCTGCCCAAAGACAGCCTCCCAAGTTCACTGCAACAGCTGAAAATCTGGGGCTGCCCAGAACTCCGGTCACTGCCCGAGGACGGCCTCCCAAGTTCCCTGCAACAACTATGCATCAAATACTGCCCAGCCATCCAGTTGCTGCCCAAGGTGGATGGCCTTCCAAGTTCGCTGCAATTGTTGGATGTCAGATACGGAGGAAACGATGAACTAAAAAGGCAATGCCGCAGGTTGATTGGAATCATTCCAATTGTCATAACCTGACTAGCGCAAGGTAACCCCACAACCATCACTCATTCTTGTTTGTATATTTATTGTTTCTTCTAGATAACCCACTTGTTTTCCACCACTGCGTGCAGGGCTCTTCCTCAAACTGTACATTCTTCTGTCCTCCGGATTCTCTCTTTATCTGTGCACACTTATAAATTTTCAAGTGCGGACATTACAGCATCTACCTTCCACTCTGTACATTTAACTGGTTAGTAACTTAGTATATGCAAAATAAAGCCCCATTAGCCCCATAGTATCATAAATTGTTTACATGATCAGTATGTTGCTTCTTTCGTACTTATTGTTATAGTTATTTATGCATTTCTTTCCTTCATAAATTATTTTTATTTCATGCATAACAGAAATATATGGTTTTTCAATCAGGTGAATGACTTTAACGTACTACTGCATTATGGTTTTTCAATCAGATGAGTTTACTGAAATTTGGATGCCACTCTATGATTTATGTTCTAGTCAACGGATTGCTCTTCAAGGAGTTCCATTTCAACAAGAGTTGATTTCAATCTTCCCATGTCTCTTGGATCTGGTAAATATGATTGCCTCTACTTCTAGACAAGGTAAGCTTACATGTTTTAAAAAAACGCTCTGTTTATGTCTGTGAATATGAATGTACTCTGTATAAAACGCTCTGGTAAATAAAAAACGCTCTGTGTATACCCATTTAAAGATTCTAAAAGAATGTACTCTGTATGAATCTATATTTTTCTTTTGAGATTTTACATATGATGAATGATTTTCTTCTTACATTGCAACTCATCTTCGTGCAACCCAATAAAATTTGTAGAGAACTAGAGATCGAGAGGTCTGATTTAATTCTCAAGCAAGTCAGCAGTTTAATAACGCTGTCAGATTGTAAAACAGGCTTCAACTAAGTTGCCTTGAGGTACTGGTTGGTACTGCTGAGAAGAATGCATCCTTATCCTTTTTTATGCTGAAAATTCTTTCTAGAATTCGAACTTTGTTAGTTCCGAACCCATTTTTTCTCATTTCTTTCCTGTAACATAGAACCAATCTGTTGCTCCAACAGGGAGATGCTATTAATTGTCAATTCGCCTAACTGACCCTATATTGGTACGTATTCCTCAGTTCCTGCAATTGCAGTCATTACAGTTTTGATTAGGTATAGACAGTAGTGTACACTGACGTTGATGCTACTAATTGTATCACAGCGGGACTTCATTGGAGACACTTATTTCCCAAAATGCTGCTCCTGTGCAATAGGAGGACGTGCAAGGAATACTGCATGTCAGAATCTGAGGACGCAACCAGGAGGAAGTGCGGCTTCCTCACCTTCGAGTCCTGCTTCTGCACCGAAAAGTGTGTCTGGATGTCTGAATCAGATGAAGTAATATCAGTCATCTATGATCTGTCCAAAAGTAAATTTTCCAGGCTTCATGCATTTACCTGTGATCTTTAATTTCAGACCAAACATATCAACTTATGATCAGGAAGGCATGAACTAAACAGCTAGAAATGAAGCAAGAGGTTAATACCTAGTTTCATTCTCTCATACCGCTTCCAGGAAATAAATCTTTCATATGGCCTTCACAACGAGGATTTCAGGGCCTTAAGGTCCATGGCAGTGGCGCTGCAAGATGTCAAGGGACTGGGCAGAGAACGTCGAGCTCCTAGCTTGTGCTTGAACAGTTTTTGAGATGCCTTGAGGTACTGCTGCAGAAAATAATGCATGAATGCATCCTGTGGGCGACTTATTTTCTGCTTTTGCGCTTATGAATTGGCCAAACTGATTTAGTGTAATGGACCTCATGCATATGCAATGCTGATTGCCAGATAAGAATGTCGCTTCGAGCCAAGATTTGCCAGGAAAATTAACATTTAGTGTGGATTTTCATAAAACAACAAACTATGCACATCCGTACACCGGTGATCATCAATCATCATCAAAAGCTCTGAGATCTCTGGGATGCGAATCAAAGGTGCCTACAGTCCCTCCCTCACATAATTGTTTACTGAATTTGGGAATTGGAAACATATGAACTGACTGAAACTTCGTCAAGCAGCACTGCCACGATGAGGAAGAGGGGATGATGGACCTGGTGGAGAACGGCGAGGCAACGAGGAGGAGGATTTCCCCCTCCCTCCCGTGTCGTGGGACTGGGCGGTGAAGGTCGAGCTCCACCGCGCCCGGCGGGCGGCGGAGACGATGGCAGAAGAAGCAGAGGACATCCGGCAGGCCGTGTCTTGGGGGCGAGGAGGCGTTCGTGACTTGGGCACTGCGGAGGCACTGGCAGGCCGCCTCGGCTGGCGGAGGAGGTCGCCGCCACCACGCGCCGCCTGCAGGAACAAGGACCTGAGGACGCTGGCGGCGACGGAGCACCTCGTCTGCCATGGCGGCAGGGTTCCCGGGGCAGGGCACGCTGGCGAGGTGGTGCTGGCAGCCCAGGCGGAGGACGCGGCCGCGCGGATGGAGGATAGGCAGGCTCCGGCACGGCGTCGGCGTTGCGGAGTCCGCACTTGGCAACTGCAAAAAGATACAGGTTCTCGGCAGGCCACATCTTTGTCCATTGCGTTCATAAGCTTTGTCTGAATTGCCATTAGGTGAAACAAATTCCGAATTGTCTGGAGTAGCAGCATGTGCAACTGAATTTTTTGTCCGGTTTCATAACCACGTAGTAGATAGCATTGCAAGCCCAAGACCCATTGTATGGCCATAATCTGACCAAACTATATTGACACGTAATTTATTGTGCAACATCTCTAGTTTGTAAGGTCGTCTAAAAAAATGTCTGTATCCTGTCTGAAGAATGAACGAAGCCGATTTGGCAGCTGCACAAGAATGAATGGCAATGCATAGCTCTTCCTGTTAATGAAATACGTGCCAAGGCATGGTCGGAAAAAAAAAGGAATGGCAATGCACAGCTCTTCCTCTTAATGAAATACGTGCCAAGGCACGGTCAGAAAAAAAAGAAATGGCAATGCACAACCCGTCCTCGTCAAGTTTCAGAGCGGCCTCCTAGAGCACACCACTGCATCATACGATCTTCGCATTATCGTTTAATGCTTCCATCAAAATCTGGTATCTGTGTCATTATCCCTCTTATGCTTCCAAAAAGAGACGGTTTTAATTTTGGGTCAATTGGTTGGATAATTATCTTCCCTTTTTTCCTAGTCTATTTGAAATATGCTCTGAACAAAATGTTAAGGTCAGTGACATAGCGGCAAAAGGATGGAGTCTATCCTTTAAAAGATGGCTGGACGAAAATGACCAAGCCCTCCTCAGGAGGCTTAGAGACATTTTAGCCGCCTTCCCTTTAAGTGCTGCAAAAGATAACCCCAGATGGGATTGGGAGAAATCAGGAACTTTCTCTGTCAAATCCATGTATTCCCAAATGTGCAATGACAGCACAACTTGCCCCAACAAGAGGATCTGGAAAGCAAAGATTCCACTAAAAATCAAGATTTTTATGTGGCTGATAAATCAAAATGCCATCCTGACCAAAAGAAATTGGCAAGGAGATGTCAGATGTAAATTTTGTCAAGAAAATGAAACAATAGACCACCTCTTCTTTGACTGCTCACTAGCTAGATATGTGTGGAGCATAGTGGCAATGGTTATTGGGGCACCCTGCCGCCCAAGCTCTTTCAACCAATTTTGGATTTGGGTAAATTTATATCTCGGTGGGGGAAAACATTTCCATATGGTTGGGCTAGCAGCTATTTGCTGGGCTCTATGGAAAGCTAGAAATAGTGTCTGCTTTGATAAAAAGATTATTAGATACCCAACTGAAATCATTTGCTCCATCAGCTCATTTCTCACTTATTGGGCAGAATTGCAACCCCAGGAGAACAGAGAAGCCTTGGAAGATGGAGCTGAAGCACTGAAGAAGACGGCGCTACACTTCCACCCTCGCCAAGCTGCACCGGGGGACCCCGGCCTGATCTTGCTACACTAAGGAGAAGCAACGATGATGTCTATAGTGATCTGCTTCCTGGTTTCTATTCCCATGCCTGCGAGCTGGGCTTACTTTCTGTAAAGTCGTAGTGCCTTTTGCCTGCACCCTCGACCTTTTTTCACTGCAGTTTAGAACTCTGTAGCATCCCTACGGGCAATGTCTAAATCTTTACTCTTTTCTCTCAGAACTCTGCACGGTGAACCTGATGTAATTTCGTTACTTTCTCTGGGTAATGAAATTCGGGCAAAAGCCCCTGATGGAAAAAGTTATCTTCCCTTTTTGTTTTGCTGCTGCTCTGCTTGCTTCAGTGCTCATGTTCATTCCTGTACCAGATGTCACGGTGATTCCAAATGGTCCACGCTTGGGCTCGTGCTCTGCAATCTATGCCACTTCTAACTTCCTCTAAGGCTATGCCAAAACGTGGACTCGGCACATTATCCAAATTAGATAAAAAAAAAGTTTTTTTTTCAACGTTTAAGTCCAACAAATTATCGGGCCCAATTTTGCAATCCTCTGCTGGCTCCTGCCCCAACGCACTCGACGATGCCTCTCCTGACTTTTGCTGTAGTTGTGTGAGCCTTGCCCAGCCCCCTCTTCGTCTAATCGTTTCCTGACCTCTGATCTTGATCGCGCGTCATGCCGTCACCGCGAGTCGCCGCCGCCGCCGCCATACTGCGTAGGCGATTATCGACTGGGCGAGACGAGCGCGCGAGGCGGCAAGGGAGGGGCTGGAGCGTTGCCGCGTTGGGCAGCCAAGGCAGCAAGCCAGCTCTGTTTTTTTTAATCCTCGTCACTCCGGCCGAGTAAGCAAGACATCTAGTAGGTAATTTTTTTTCTCACTCTTCTCTTACTTGCATCCCTAATGTTTTGGTAGTTTAATTATTTAATTGTTGTTATTTTTTTATGTGTGCTTATAAATTTATCTCCGCGTCTATCGCTCCACGATCAAAGCTATAATATGTCTTCTAAAAGACGTTATAGAAAATATGATTATTAAGCGTAAAAACAAAGAACACTGGATTTAACTTAATCTCAGAAATGTGCTATGAGTCAATTTATTGTAGAAGAACCAAACATGTCCTGTGACCATTCATGTGACCGTTCCTTCAGTAGAACTGTGTGTTTGAAATTGAAGCTACTTGCCTAATCATTTGGGGATGATGTGGCACTCATTATATTTCGCTAGTCTAATTGAAGCTACTTACCTACTGTTTTAGAAATTGAAGCTACTTACCTACTGTTTTATCTCTTCTTTCCTGAGCATGCCAAGTTGCCAACTGAAACTAAATGGATTGATACATGGACGTGTCAGCATCTTTGCCCCCCTGGGGCACATAAGCTTCCTCAGATGAAGAACCATGTGTGTTAATTAAGTGCTGCTAACTGCAGTTTGTCAGGTCTCAGAATGCGTTTCATATGGCATGATCTTCCCTTTTCTTTGTTCTCTGTTTATCTTGAACTGCCATAGATTAGACACAGATCCTAGGAGATTTCTAATCTGAGTTGGTTAGTTGTGGATCCACTGACCCACTGACCACATGCATCCAGCACTCCAGCTCACCGTGACCGCCTCTCCTAGCTTGTAAGTTGTAACCAACACGTTTTTGGCAGTTGTTTCACTACTCAAAGCGAAAATAACTAATTAACAGCTAATATGAAGCACGAAACTGGATAAATACAAAAGCATGACTGATTGATAGCTCAATGCATAATATTTTTTTTTTGTAAAATACATAAGATACGCTAATGCTCGTACACGCAGGTACTACACTATTACCTATAGATGTTTTGAAGAGATTAGACTGATACATCTTAAGATTGATTGATGAAGTGCTTCATGGTTGTAGAGGAGTATATCATCTGTAACTGAAAGAATAACAAGCCGAAAATACTTGAAAGTCGAAACTGTGCAGAAAAGTTCCACAGCAAAGAATTGAACTAGCTGAGTATACATTGATTTTAAAGAGAAGAACCAATAATCACTCGGAGCCGCAAGCGGGAAGATAAAAGAATCTGAGCTGCCGGCCTGCCGCCAGACAAGAAAATTAGAAGGTCTCTGAAAAACGGAGCCAGCTGGCCACCGGACAATACGCTGACATGAATGATTAGTACATGAATAATCGCTTCATTGCAATTGATCCGTTGGCGTAGTGGACCATATAATGAGCTTGCTTGCTCTAAGTCTCTAACCAATATCTGCATTGCTCATCGTCAGCTCGATCGTCGACCACCTCGTATCTCCACCAGAATATCGATCGATCGATCCGCTGCACCGGCGGCCTCTCGATCGTGTTGTGAGCTTGTGGATACTCCAGTAAGAAACATGGGATCTTTGTGGATACAGCCAATATGATCATGTTCTCGACACAAGTATAATTTGGCGATCATCAGGCCCTGCTCGTTTAATTTCTCTCTAGTTTGTCGTTGGGTGAGTATAACCGTGCAATAAGTTTCCTCCTTCAGCAACACAAGCATCAGTACTGCTTGGTGTTCATCAGACTCACGGGTTTTTTTTTTCCTTTTGATTCAGTGGTGATCGATCAAGGATGGCAACTGCCCTGATCAGTGGGGTGTTTTCAGTGGTGGGAAAGGCGCTGGCACCACTGAAGGATGGCTTGCTCAAGGACTGGGCGGCCAGCGTCGAGCTCGGCGACAACGTGGAGGCTTTGGAGCTGGAGCTTCTGTCCGCAAAGGCGGTGCTCGAGCACACCGTCGGCAAGGAAATCGCGGACAACTCGGCTTTCAGGGCGCTCCTGGTGCGGCTGCAGGACCTGGGCTACGATGCCGAGGACGTGCTGGACGAGCTGGACTACTTCCGTATCCAGGACCAGCTCCACGGCACCTCCGCGGCTGCTGACACGCATGCCAAGGGCTTCGTCCGCAACATGGCCCTTCATGCGAAGGCTGTTGGCAAACAGATTATCTGCTTGCCCGCGTGCTTATCTCCTGGTGCCAAGGCTACTCATCACCATCAAGAGGTCAACGGAGGCAAGGCAAAGAGAGCTTTCTGCTGCAACATCAGCCATACTGTCATCGGTAAATGTGTCCCTTGCTCCTCATCTCCTACGCCATCTGTTCATGATGACAACTTCGATGACGATGAACCAACAAAGTTGAGGTTTAATAGGGTAGATGCCTCCAAAAGAATGAAGCTTATTGTAGAGCAACTGCGGCTAGTGCAGAAAAAGGTTTCTGGCATTATCGCAGCTCTAGGTCCTAGCTGGAGCACTGCCCCAAATATTGCGCAGAGTCGCCTCATCACCAGCTCTGATCCTACAGAGTCCAGATTATATGGGAGGGAGCTTATGATGAGTAGCATCATACATGATATCACAGAGGGCAAACATTCTGCTGGCCTCCTTACTGTCATTCCGATTGTTGGGCCAGGGGGCATAGGAAAGACAACTCTTGCGCAGCATATATATCACAATGAAAAAGTGCAAAAACATTTTGATGTAAAGGTTTGGAAATGTGTATCACTCAAATTTAATGTGAATAATCTCATAGAAGAGATTGAAAAACATACCCCTCAGGTTAGCGGTGAAAATAGTACAAGTACTGCTGGAGATTTGATTGGACAAAGATTAAAGGATAAAAGGTTTTTGCTTGTATTGGATGATATTTGGGACTGTAGTGAGCCTGGATGGGAACAACTTTTGGTACCGTTCAAAAAATAACAAGTACAGGGAAATATAATTCTAGTCACAACTCGACGTCCAGCACAAGCACAGATAATGATTAAAAACATTGATCGTCCAATGACCTTGCAAGGTTTAGAGCATGACGAGTTCATGAAGTTATTCCTAGCAATTGTCTTTGGTAATGACCAACATGGAGAGATCCACACATTCTTCACTGAAACTGGGGATACCATAGCTCGAAAACTAAAGGGCTCCCCTCTTGCGGCCAAAACAGTTGGTAGATTATTAGAAACCCAACTCGATCATGGTCATTGGAATAGAGTGCTAGAAAGTAAGGAATGGGAGCTTAGCAACAGTGAGAATGACATTATGCCTGCACTAAAGTTGAGCTATGATTACCTACCTTCTAAGCTCCAGCGATGCTTCTCCTACTGTGCTTTGTTTCCTCAAGATCATGTATTCAAACAAGAAGAGCTAATTAATTTGTGGATAGGTCTAGATGTTTTGCACTTATCACCTGGTGAAAATACAAGGGTTGAATATGTAGGGATAAACAATTTGAGAGAACTAGTTAATCATGGATTTTTTGAGAAGGCATGTGAGAATGGAAGCACTCATTACATTCTTCATGATCTCTTACATGAACTAGCACGGAAAGTTTCTGCACATGAATGCCTTAGCATCGACAGCTCTGAATCTCTGGTCAGCTCCTTAAAAGTCCTACCATCAATCCGCCACTTATCTATCAATATAGATAACAACAGTGTTAAGGATAGATTGACACTCAAAAATTGTGTGGAGGATTTCAGTACATTGGATAAAAAGGAGTTAAAAGTTGAAAAACTACGGACATTAATGTTATTTGGGGAACAGCATGGTTGCCTTGTGAAGGTTTTTGGCTATGTATTTAGGGAAGCTACAGCCCTCCGTGTTGTATATCTGTCTAAAGTGTCCTATCATGTGGAAGTTTTGTTGCGCAACTTTTATAATCTTGTCCATCTCCGGTACCTTCGGATACAGGGTTCTGATTTTCTAGATCAAACAATAGTTCATCTTCCTATTACGTTTTCTAGATTTTATCACATGATGGTCCTAGAGGTCCAAGAGTATCAGATCAGTGTCAGAGATATAAGCAACCTTGTAAAGTTGCGTCATTTTCTTGTCAAAAGTTATTCTAGCATTGCTGAGGTTGGGAAACTAAAGTCATTACAAGAGTTAAGAAATTTTGAGGTCAAACAAGAATGCCAAGGTTTCGAATTAAGGCAGATAGGAGATTTGGTAGAACTTTGTGGATCATTGTGCATTGGTGGCCTTGAAAATGTTCAAGTAGCAGAAGAAGCAGATGAAGAAAAATTGATACAAAAAAGGCGCCTGGAAGAACTAGAATTATGTTGGCGTAGTTGGCGATTGTCGGATTTTGATACCCGGAATGATTCTGCATTACAAGAACATGTTATTGAAAGGTTTAAGCCAAGTTGCAATCTTAAAAACTTGTCCATTTCAGGGAACAGAGGAGATACTTGCCCTTCATGGCTTGGCACAAGCCTCGCGATGAAAAATTTGGAATGTCTTTGTCTAGATGGAGTGGCTTGGAATATGTTTCCACCTATAGGAGAGTTGTGCCTTGTTAATGTGTCTGGTGAGGAGATTCCAAGCATAATACCAGAGAAAAGGTTTGAAAACTTGAGACAGTTAGTGCTTATGGGTCTCCCACAATTAAAAAGGTGGGTTGTACATGCTCACTGTGAGTGGTTTCCTTTTTTGGAAGTGCTTGACATTAGGTGTTGCTTTAATCTTGTGGAGTTGTCGTTTTCTCACTCTGCTTGCTGCCATAAAGAGAAATTGGCAAATGGAAATTTGTTTCCTAATAAACTCTCATCGCTCACGATTTTTTCTTGTCCTCAGCTATCGTCATTTCCTACCCCTATTCCTTGGACTAACAAAGCTACCTGCTCCATCAGAGTAAAATATATTGGCAGTTCATATCTTCAGGAATTGGCTTATGGAAACACAATCTTCAGTTCTGAACATAGTTTGACAGTTGAGGCAAAGGATAATCCAGATAGCACGTTATGGAATGTGCTGGCTTTTCACAACCTAACTAAACTGAAAGAACTCAGGATGATTGGATGGCAACCTCTGCCGTTGCAGCACCTGCAAATGCTATCATCCCTAAGGAAGCTGCGTATTTCCTGGTTGAGCAATGCTTTTCAATTTGTTGAAGGTGACATCCATTTGAAATGCCAAGTTCCAGTTGAAGAGCTGGTCATCGAACATTGGAGTGTCAGCGGGAAGGAGCTAACCCAGCTACTCTCCTGCTTCCCAAAGCTCTCAGATCTGACCCTACGGAGTTGTGAGAAGATAACCGGGCTGGGAGTGATGGGGCAACAGGCAACAGCAGCACCTTGACCGCCATCATCTTCAGCTAACAAATTGGACGAGCATCGTCAGCAGCAATATAGTCTAGTCGCATTAGAAGAAGATGGGCTGTTGCTTTTGCCTCCCCAACTGCAGCTGAAGCTGCTGTGGATCGGGCACTGTTCAAAGCTGAACCTCCGCTCCTCGTACTCGTCTTCATGTTTCCCCTTCCCGAACTCCCTGGACAGGCTCGGTCTAGAGTCAGTGACTGTGAGTATGGAGACGCTGGTGCCTCTAGCAAACCTCAGCTCTCTCACGAGTTTATCCATACACAGATGTGGCGATTTAAGAGGCGAGGGATTGCTGCCTCTCCTGGCCCAAGGCCGTCTCACCCAGCTAGTTGTCATAAGGACGCCCAATTTCTTTGTTGATTCGGATCCCTCACGGATGCATGAGCAAGAGTTTCCATCCTGTTCCTCCAAACTGCAGTTTCTCAACACAGATGACGTGGCTGGAATAACTACTTCGCCCATCTGTAGATTGCTTGTTTCCTCGCTCGTCAGTCTGTGGTTTGACGATAAGGTGGCGTTTCACAGAGGAGCAAGAGATCCTTCTGTTCGTCAACTCCCTCAACATGATCACATTCGACTCCTGCAACAGCTTGCAGTACCTCCCTGCACGGCTACATAGACTTCCTAACCTCAAGATATTAGAGATCAAGCACTGTAAAGCCATCCAGATGCTGCCCAAGGACAGCCTCCCAAGTTCACTGCAAGAGTTGGAAATAGAAGATTGTCCAGAAATCCGGTCACTGCCCGAGGACGGCCTCCCAAGTTCACTGCGACGACTACACATCTTCTACTGCCCAGCCATCCAGTCGCTGCCCAAGGTGGATGACCTTCCAAACTCGCTACGAGAACTGGATATCAAGCGTTGCGGAAACGAGGAGCTAAAAAGGCAGTGCCGTGGGTTGATTGGAACCATTCCAATTGTCAAAACTGACTAGCGCAAGGTAAGAAAGCCTGACCAGTTTCCCTTTCATTCCTACCCCACAACCATCACTCGTTTGTATTTGGTTGGCCACAGTTATTGTTTTCTCTAGATAACCCACTTGTTTCCCGCCACTGTGCGCAGGGCTCTTCTTCGAACTGTACATTCTTCTGACCTTCAGATTCTCTCTTAATTTATGCACACTTCTAAATTGTCAAGCACGGACATCACATCATACATTGTTTAACAGGTTAGTAGCTTAGTATATGCAAAATAAGGCTCATTAGCCATAGTATGATTACATTGTTTACATGTTCAGCACGTTACTTATTTCATACTTATTTTTTTTTGGTTATGTATGTATTTTCCCTTCATAAATTATTTTTATTTCGTGCATAACAAAAATATACAATTTTCAATCAGGTGAATGACTTTAGCGTGTACTCCTGCATTGTTTATGTCCTAGACAACGGATTGCTCTTCTAGGAATTCCATTTCAGCAATAAATAATTTCAATCTTCCCATGTCTCTTGGATCTGGCATCTGGTAATTTTGCATGTTTTAAAAACACTCCATTTATGTCTCTGAATATGTATGTTAAGTTGTTAACTGCTTTGCAGTTCGTACATGATTGTGTATACGCATTAAAAGATTATAAAAGAATGTATTCTTTATGATTTCAGAAAAGAATGTATTCTTTATGAATCTACATTTGTGTATACACGATGGCGATGGCTCTTGCAGCATTCATTCGGTCCTGGGATCCTTCTACGTGCTTAAGTCTTGCTTTCGCCTGGATAGAGGGGAATCAAGTCTTCCAGTTCCAGTGCTGCTGTTCGGATATGGCCAATTTGGTTCCATGAATTTCTGCCAGCTTGGTTTCTTCCACGGCTATATGGAGCCTTGCTGTGGGCTGTGGCAATGTGCATTCAACACTCGCTAACTGAAAGGAGGCTTGATTTGTGTCCAGATGCATTTGCATTCTGCAATGCTGATGGACTGAACTTTGTGTCAAAATTTCAGCACGTAGACAAAGAGATAATCCGGAGGATGGAACAATCAAGGATGTACAATTCGAAGAAAAACCCTACACAGAAGGTGCATAAAAAAGGTGGGTTTATCCATAAGAAAACAGTATCGAGATAAAAAAAACAAAGGAGTAGGGGGTGAGTTCACCTCTTTGTTACCTTTGATTAGTCAGACTCTGACCATTGGAACAATTCCTATAAACTTGCGGCATTGCCTCCTTAGCTCCTCACTTTCGCTTTCATGGACATACAACTCATGCAGTGAGTTTGGAAGGTCATCCACCTTGGGCATGGGCACAAATCGGATGGCTGGGCAGTAATGGATCTCTAGTTTTTGCAGCGAGCTTGGGAGGTGGTTCGAGGAAAGTGACTGGATTTCTGGACAATTGCTGATATCCAACTTTTGAAGTGAACTTGGGAGCAAGGGAAGCACCTGGATGGCATCACAGTTCACGATTGCTAATATCTGGAGGTTAGGAAGTATTTGGAGCCGTTTAGGGAGGTACTGTAGTGTCATGCAGTAACCAAAAACGATCTTCTCGAGGGAGTTAACCAACAGAAGGGCCTCTTGCTCCTCTGTGAAGATCTCCACCTTTATGTCCATAACTTCCAATGTGGTGAGCGAGGAGAAGAGAAAGCTACAGATGGGCGCAGCAGGGACTCCAGCAACATCATCTATGATGAGCTCTTGCAGTTTGGAGGAACGGGATGTAAGAAGCTCTTCTTCACACACGGAATCAACAAAGAAATTGGGCGATTCGCAGACCTCCAATCTGGTGAGATGGCCTTGAGACAACAATCCCGCGCCTCTTAAACCCCGACATTCGTGTATGATTAAACTTGTGAGAAAGCTGAGGTTTGATAGAGGCGCCACCGTCTCCATCACGTCAGCAAGGAGGAGGTAATCTAGAGACTTTGGGAAGGGCAAATAAGAAGAATAGGAGAACAGGAGCTTGGGGCAACCTGTGATGTGCAACCGTCGGAGGGAGCTCAAACCTTGGAGGCCTCCTCCTCCGGTTTGCCCACATTGTTTGTTGTCGTCGAGTGGATTGGAGTAGTGGAGGATCAGCTCTGGGCAGTCGAAGATACGCAACGCCTGTAGCTGGGGAGGCACAAGCAATAACCCTTCTTCTAATATCTCCTCTGCTCCCGCGTCGTGCTTCTCATCCAATTTGTTAGCTGGTAATGATGGTCCGGGTTTTGCCGTTGCCTGTTGCCCCATCACACCCAGCCCTGTTATCTTCTTACACTGCAGCAGACCCAGATCTGAGAGCTTAGGGAAGTAAGTGAATAACTGTGTCAGCTCCTTCCCGCTAGCATTTGACTCGTCGATCCTCACCAATTCAACTGGAAATTGGTATTGCACATGGCTGTCACCTTTAACAAATGGAAAGTTACCCATCGAATCCCAAAAACATAGCTCCCTTAGGGATGATAGCATTTGCAGGTAATGTAGTGGCATTGGTTGGCATCTGTGTGCGGTAAACTCTTTCAGTTTAGCTAGATTATGATAATCCAGCACATTCCAGAATGCACTCTCTTGAATACCATTCCCCCTAATCGTCAGACTATAATCAGAGTTTTTATTTCCTTCACAAGCCAATTCATCAAGGCATGAATGGCCAGTTCTTTCTATCTGAATGGAGCAGGGAGCTTCAGTCCAAGGAACCGGAGGAAATGACAATAGCTGTGGACAGTCATAAATCTTAAGCCGTGAGAGCTTAGGAAACAAAGTTGCATGTGCCTCTTTCTCTTGTTGACAGCATGTAGAGTGTGAAAAGGACAATTCCACAAGTTCAGAGCAACTCCTAATGACAAGCGCTTCCAAGAAAGGAAATAACTGACAAGGGGCGTCTACAGCCCACCTTTTCAACCTTGGTAGGTTCACAAGTTCTAGCATTCTCAAATTTCCAAACCTTTTATCTGGGATTTTGCCAGAAATTTCCTCACGAGGCCCATTAACTAACAATAATTCGCCAATAGGCGGAAATGTTTTCCAAGCTACACCATCTAGACAAAGAGATTCCAAACTTGTGATCGACAGATTCATACTAAGCCATGATGGGCAAATATCCCCTCCGTGGCCAATTATGGATAACTTTAGAAGATTGCTACTTGGCTTGAACCTCTCAAGTACATGCTCTTCAAGTACATAATCATTGCTAGACTGGCCAACAGTCCAACATAATATCAACTCATGTAAGTAGATTTTTTGCATCAGTTTGGCCTCATCAGCTTCTTCCTTTACCCGGACATTTTCAAGATTAGTTATATGCAATCCACGAAGCTCTACCAAATGTCCTATCTGCCTTAATTCAAAACCTTGACCTTCTTTTTTCACCATGAAACTTCTTAGCTCTTGTAATGATTCTAATCTCCCAACCTCAACAATTCTAGAGTGTGTTTCATCATTTGGAACGAGAAAATGACGCAATTTTATAAGGTTGCTCATATCTCTTGGCAAATCATTAATATCATCAAGGTCTATGTCTAGGACCTTCATGTGATAAAATCTTGAAATTCTGCCGAGAAATCTTGTTCCAACAAGGGAAGAGGAAGAACTTTGAATCCGAAGGTAGCGAAGGTGGACTAGATAAAAAAAGTTGTGCAACAGATCTTCCACATCATAGGATGCTTTAGATAGAAAAACAACACGAAGGGCTTTTGCTTCCCTAAATAAAACACCAAAAGCCTTCACGAAGCAACCATTGTGTTCCCCAAATAGCATCAAGGAGTGTAGTTTATCAACTTCTAATCTTTTATCCAATAAGGTATTGAAATCCTCCAAACAATTTTTGACGCACAATCTATTCTGAACACTTGTGTCATTTATATAGATAGATAAGTGACGTATGGATGATGGGATTGCAATGGATCTCACTTTAGAACTGTCTATGCTAATGCATTCATGTGATGAAACTTTCCAAGCCAATTCATGTAAGAGATCATGAAGGACGTAAAAAGTGCTTCCATTTTCTTTTCCTTCCTCAAAAAAACCATGATTAACCAATTGTGTCAAATGGCTTAATCCTATATCTTCAACCCTTTTATTTTCACCACGTGATGGATGCAAAACATCTAGTCCAACCCAAAAGTTATTAGCTCCTCTCGTTGGAATTTATAATCTTGAGGAAACAGAGCACTGTAGAAAAAACATTGTTGGTGCTGATGAGAAGGTAGGTAGTCGTAGCTCAATTTCAGTGCAGGCATAATATCCCCGTCGCCTTCGCTTTGCTCCCATTCCTTTCTTTCTAGCACTCCAGTCCAATGTTCCAAATCAAGCTTTTTCTTTAACAATCTACCGACAGTTTTTGCTGCAAGAGGGGAGCCCTTCAGTCTGGTAACTATCTTATGCCCAGTTTCAAGCAGGAACATGTGGTCCTTTCTAGACTGATCATCACCAAAGACAAAATCTAGGAATAACTCGTTGAATTCTTTATGGTCTAAGCCTTGTAAACATATTGAATGATCAATATATTTCACCATTATTTGTGCCTGTGCTCTAAACCGAGTTGTGGCTATAATTATATTTCCCTGTACTTGTGATTTTTTGAATGGCACCAATAGCCGTTCCCATTCATCATCGTTGCTACAGTCCCATATATCATCCAATACAAGCAAAAACCTTTTGTTTTCTAATCTTTGCCGAATCAGTTCTCCTGCGGTAGCAATGTTTTGTTCAACACCAACTGGAGGGATAGATTTTACAATCTCTTGTATCAGCTTATTCGCATTGAAGTTGAGTGACACACATGCCCAGACCTTGACACCAAAATGTTGTTGTATTTGTGCACTGTGATATATATGTTGTGCAAGAGTTGTCTTTCCTATGCCCCCTGGACCAACGATTGGAATGACCGTGAGGAACTCACAAGAATGTTTACCCTCTGTGATATCGTGTACGATGCTATCCATAAGAAGGCCCCTGCCATACAACTTAGGCTCGATACTTTCAGAGTTAGTGATGGGACGACTCTGTGCAACATTTGAGGCAGTGCTCCAGCTAGAACCTAGAGTTGCAATAATCCCAGAAACATTTTCACGCACGAGCCGCAGCTGCTGAACGGCACGCTGCATTCTTTTGGAGGCCTCCACCCTATCAAACCTCAACTTTGATGGTTCATCATCAGTTCTATGCTGGTTTCTATGTGGTGAGTTGTGTATGCTGCTACTGTCATCGCTTTCTGCTTGGTCGTCACCACGAACAGATGGTTGAGATGTGCAAGGGAAGTGTTTACCGACGGCGTGGATGGGGTTGCAGAAAACTCTGGAATTCTTGAGCCTTGCCATGGATCCATTGACCTCTCCACGATGACTACTGGCCTTGCAAGGCAAACAAATAATCTGTTTGCCAACAGCCTTCGCATGAAGGGCCAGGTTGTAGGCCCAGCCCTTGGCATGCTCCTCGGCAGCATCAGAGGTCCCGTGGAGCTGGTCCTGGATGCGGAAGTAGTCCAGCTCGTCCAGCACGTCTTCTGCATCATACGCCATGTCCTGCAGCCGCAACAGGAGATCACTGAGCGCTGTGTTGTCCACAACTTCCTTGCGGGAGGTGTGCTCAAGCAGCGCCTGCACGGTCAGCAGCTCGATCTGGAGGGCCTCGACGTTCAGGCCGAGGTTGACGCTGGCTGCCCAGTTCTTCAGCAAAGGGTTCGTTAGCAGATCCAGCGCCTTGCCCACCACCGAAACCGCAGCGCTGACCATGGAATTCGTCATCGTCATCTCGAGTTAATTTGATGCGTTTGGGTGCTGCAGAGGGCTTGCTGGAGAAAAAAAAAACACCATATAGTATTAGTGAATGCCAGCCTACCTATAAGCAACCGAATACTGATGATGCATGTGATTGCACCTTTTTTTTTTTGGCTATTTTGCTAGAGGAGGAATCACCCTCACCAGTCACATACCAGCAAGAGACAGAAACAAGAGCAGGATCTGATGATCTCTGATGATGATCGCCGAATTGAATGAAGTGAATTGCTTCGAGAACACCATACGCCAGCACCTGCTTATTACTGTCTGCAGGCTATGCAAGGAAAGGAATCGCAAAACTTGAGATTCCGGCGCGGATGATCGAGCGAGAACTTGAGATTTCGGTAGAACAAGGGGCGAAGTGCGTGGTGGATTGAGGCAAGCTGATTCCGGCAGATAGCAAGCAAGCAGGCAGACACCACCCTTATGTAGCTGAGTTGTAGCTCACTACGTACGTCAACGGGTCAACTGGCCGGCCGGAGCAGGACCATCATCACCGGCACCGCGTGGGTATCCTTCCTATAAGGATAGCGTGTTCCCAAAAGTAAGTTGATTGAGCCTAAAAGTAAGATTTCTTGGCCCTAGTAATCTTACTGGCGTGCATCACCAAAAGTAAGATTCCTACAACCAACTTGCAAGTATCACCCAAAAGTAAAGGCCTCTTAAAATATAACCAATCTATTAGCACACTATTTAATATTATTTGGGTATTATATGTTTATATTAATAGTGTCTTATTGTTTTAATAAAAATAATTAGAATAAAAATAATGTACAAATAACTTACAATGATGCACCAACATATAGGTCACATTTTTAGAAATAATGGCACCATGTTTATATTTTTACAATTTAAAATAAATTAGTTATGTTTTAAAATTAAAAATATTATTATTTTTTGGATAATCCAAAATCACCCAAAGGGTCGATTTTGCACGGTTTGGATAGTTGGATGGTCTTTAGTGTCTGGTTTTTATAGTTGTGGGTTGAAATCATATTTTTGTAATAGTTCGAGGGTGAAAAATAGACTTTTCCCGTTAAAATAATCACTTCAGAAAATCATCTATTCTTGGAGGCGGTCGTCTTAAGGTGTTCGGTTCCATAAATCAATTTTTAGAGGTGAACACTGGTAAGGCTCGCCTCCGAAAAAGACCGTGGTCCAAAGTGAGACAAGAAGCCCGTTAGGGTATCCTAACTTAGGGTTTCTCTTACTCTTATCTCTCCCTTACTCTTTGCCTCCCCTCTAGCCGCCGATATCTCCCCTCCCCAAGACAGCGCCTCTCCTACAGCCGCCGCCAGCCCCCAACCCCACAACGATGCCTCTCATCTAGTGTCGTGCTGCGCACGGCAGACCCTCCCCTCCAGTGGCGGCACAACAACTCCTTGTCTCCCCGTAGCAGCACCACGACGTTCGTCGGTGGCGTGGCCTCGCGACGACGGTGCTGCACCCTCCTCACCTCTAGCAACGGCAGTGCGACACCCCCTCCCCTCCAGCAATGACGGCACGCTAGCGTCAGGCACAGAAACGAGATGGACTCGGGGGGTCCGTGAATTGTTTTTTTTGTTAATGGAGACAAATACAAAAGCTGCCTCCAAAAATCGATCTTAAGCATCTCTGAAAATGATTTTTTACTAGTGACTGGTGAAATTATTCGTAAAAATATAAAATAGACCGGTGAAAGTCATCATGTAAATTCAGTGAAAATTATGCTAGCATGGATATGATATAATGTAGAAGATCCAGCTTCTTAAAAGAGAAATGGAGTGCAAACATAAACAACTTGGAGGTGCTCTAAAGGTCACACCCTTTTGTCTATTTGCACCCCTAGGTGGACCCCACCTCTCATTTTGCGGACCCCACATATCATTTCATCAACCCCACCTGTCACTTTTATGGCCCCACCCATCATCCTACACGCATTTATGTTGTCATTTTTCTGGGGACCTTATCCTCTTCGGTCTTCGCTTAGCGGCAGAGCTCGTGCTCGTCCAGCACCAGATTTTTTCGTAATCCAGTGGGCAAGAAGGAAGAAGCTCAGTTGATGCTTTGAATACGAAAATTTCCAATAAGAATAATCAAAGTTGTGTATGTAAAAGATGGAGCACAAAACAATCTCGTGTCTGTCGGGTGGCCGGTTGGTGCAATTCTTCGGCAGAGCCCCCAATTCTTAACGGTTGCTCCAGAGTGATTAATCCTACTTTTTGAATTATACATGGAGCTGTGAGTTAGTCATCTTTCTCTACCAATTGGCTTTTGATTAGTGCATGCATGTTGTAGCCGACAGGTTAGACCGTGTCAGCATGTGGCATTGTCGACACTCAACAGAATCGTCAGTGCAACCATGAACAATCGAAGTACTGAATCTGCATTCCCCTATGTCCCAAATCAAATAAATATTGGGCATTTCTCTCCAGTAATCTGTATTCTAGGATATATACCTGGGTGAAAGATTGCACCATATAATCCAGTCTTGGCAGGGGCCCACCCTTTTAGGAGGATATTTCAATCTAGATAGTACTAGTAGTAGATGGTGGCACCCTCGCTGCTGCTGCATACCTTGCTGCTGCATAGGAGCAACATATGGTATGTCTCCTCAAAGCCACTCGTCACACGCCTCCTTCCCCCCAAAGGCTGCAAAGCAAAAAAAAATCATCACTAGTTGAAGCTTAGTTATTTCCTAACAAAAAAGAACCAGATAGCTTGCAAGCAATTAATCGGGGTTTTTACATCAACATGTAATTGAGTTCTCTACAGATGGACTTCATTGGACCCGAGAGGAGAGCCATGAGCAGCATGCTGGTAAGGCACAAAGCTGATGACACCTTCACAGCAGCCATGTCGACGAAGAAACCTCTTAGGATCTGTCTAATCCAAGGTAGCATAGAACAAAGAAAAAGGGGAGGTTGATCATGCAGCTATCCTCCACACCACTGAGCTGATGTCCGCAAGGAGGCCTTCGCCTGGACGCCGGAGGCGGCGGAGGCCTTCACGGCGCTCAAGCGGGCGCTGTCGACGGGGCCGGTCCTCCAGATGCCGGACTTTAGCCGGCAGTTCATCGTGGACTGCGACGCCTCGGGCACGGGCTTCGGCGCCGTGCTCCATCAGGGGGAGGGACCCCTGGCCTTCTTCAGCCGCCCGTTCGCCGCTCGCCACAGCAAGCTGGCGGCCTACGAGCGGGAGCTCATTGGTTTGGTCCAGGCGGTACGGCATTGGCGCCCCTACCTCTGGGGCCGGCGCTTCCTCGTCCGCACCGACCACTACAGCTTGAAGTTCCTCCTCGATCAGAGGCTGTCCACTGTTCCTCAACATCAGTGGCTCAGCAAGCTGTTCGGGTTCGACTTCGCGGTGGAATACCGCCCAGGACGCCTGAACTCCGTGGCCGACGCTCCGTCCCGCCGCGACGAGGACGCCTCCGACACGCCACAGGCGCTGGCGATCTCGGGGCCGTCTTTCGCCTTCCTCGACGAGCTCCGGGCAGCCACACTCCAGGACATCGAGGCCAACCGCCTCACGCAGCGCCTCCAGACGGGCGAGCTGGGGGCGCCCTGGCGCTTGGCCGATGGTCTTCTCCTACACGGCACGCGCATCTTCATCCCCGACATTGCCGACCTGCGCACGCGTACCCTGGACCTAATCCATGCGGTGGGTCATGAGGGCGTGCAAAAGACGCTCCAGCGCCTCCGTGCAGAGTTTTACATCCCGCACGACAAGCGCCTCGTCCAGGATCATGTGCGGGCATGCGCGACGTGCCAGCGCAACAAGACCCAGACGCTCCTGCCGGCTGGCCTGCTACAGCCCCTTGAGGTGCCTTCCCAGGTCTGGGCGGACATCTCTATGGACTTCATCGAGGGACTGCCGAAGGTTCACGGGCGCTCGGTGATACTGACAGTGGTGGATCGCTTCTCGAAGTACGCCCACTTCACCCCCCTCAGCCACCCGTACACGGCCGCCTCCGTCGCCCGCGCCTTCTTCGACGGGGTCGTCCGCTTGCACGGCTACCCGAGCTCCATTGTCAGCGATCGGGACCCGGTCTTCACGAGTCGGCTGTGGAGGGACCTCTTCAAGCTGTCGGGCGTCCAGCTTCGCTTCAGCACGGCGTTCCATCCTCAGACGGATGGCCACTCGGAGGTGGTCAACAAGGTGATCGCCATGTACCTCCGTTGTGCGACTGGCGACCGCCCCCGTGCCTGGGTGGACTGGCTCTCATGGGCGGAGTACTGCTACAACACTTCGTACCACACGACGCTCCGCGCAACGCCATTTGAGGTTGTGTACGGCCGGCCCCCTCCGCCTCTCCTTCACCATGCGCCAGGCGCTGAGGTGTCGGAAGAGGCCTCTCAGCTCCTACGAGACCGCGACGCCTTCATCGCTGATATTAGGGAACGCCTCCTGCAAGCTCGCAACTACGCCAAGCACTACTACGACCGTCATCACCGCGAGCTGGAGTTTGTTGTTGGGGCGTGGGTCTGGCTGCGCCTCCTGCATCGCCCGACTCAGTCCCTGGAGCCGCGCGCCAAAGGGAAGCTTGGCCCTCGCTACACGGGGCCCTTTCGCGTCGTCGAGCGCATCGGGCAGGTGGCCTATCGCTTGGCATTGCCGGAAGGCGCTCGTCTCCACGATGTCTTCCACGTCAGCCTGCTGAAGCCATTCTACGGCGCTCCACCGACAACGCCCCCGCCTCTGGCGGCTCTGGAGGAGGGCCGCTTGGTGTCCATCCCGGCGAGGGTGTTACGGGCTCGGCGGAAGCTGGATTCCTGGGAGCTGCAGGTCGAGTGGGAAGGCGAGCCCGAGAAGATCACATGGGAACCCCTCCACGACTTCAAGGCGCGCTTTCCTGCATTTCAGCTCGAGGACGAGCTGTTTGTGGAGGAGGGGAGAGATGTTACGGCCCAGCCTGACCAGGGCCCAGGCACGGCTGGTCAGGGGGCGGCGGCGCAGCCAGGGGTGGTGGCGCCCCACAGGCCCATCACCTATTTCCGCCGCCGTTTCCGTAATCGTGGCTAGTAGTTTCCTTTTCCTAGATGGATTAGTTTCCTTTTCCTAGATGGATTAGTTTCCTTAGATATTTTGTAATTTGGAGATATATACTCCCAGACTTGGAAAGATTGAATAAGTTGGCAATCAATCTGATTGCTGACCTCAAGGGCCAACCCTAAACCCTCGACTCTTTCCCTCGCGCTACAGTACCCGCGAGTACTGTAGCGCCGCCTCCCTGTTCGCCTCCAACAGCGCCGCCCTTCTCTCTGTCCTCCGCGACCACGGCACACCGGCGGCGCCATCGTCCACCACCTCCACCTTCTTCTCACTCGTATTCCCTGTGAGAGATCCCCGGTAGGGCTAGGAACCCTATCAGTATCAATCCATTCAGTTTCAGTTGGCTGTGGCATGTCAATGTATGAACCCATTCAGCTTCAGACTTTGAGTTGGCAACTTGGCATACTCAGAAAAGCAGAGATAAAGATTTAGGCAGACGATAAGGGAAACAACGAGCCTCTTATGTGAGGGGATATAGAAGTTGTTATATTTAGTCCCATATCGGTAATTGATGGTGGGAGAGCACAACATATAAGGTGGGGCAGTCCTCATACTATAAGGCTAGTCTTTTGGGTTGAGTTAGGCCCGAGGCCTTAGTTGTTGTTGAACTCTGTGGACCTAGGCCTGTTAGGCACCGGCTCGTGTGTACAGAGGGCTGGGCCGGATTCCGCTGCGCCACTCTAACAAGTGGTATCAGAGCCAAAGGTTGTGAAATCGGTAACATCTCCGGGTCACATGTTTACGGGGGAGCCCGTTGATATCTCCGTTCGGTCATTTGACCATTGGTCACACAAGTTGACTGGAGAGTTTATACTCTGGGCCTTTGATAACGTCTTCTTTGAGATCACACAATAGTTGTGATGGAAGAGTTGGGTCCGATGTGTGACGGGGGAGATTGTTATTGTAGCGATCTTACCCGAGAAATGGGCCCACTTAAGTATATTTCACCTTCCATTGGTGCTAATACACGAAAATGTTCCCAAGTGCGGACACGACCGTCGAGTCGAGCTCGACTAACTGCAACTGAAGATCGTCCGTCCATACGCTCACTCGAAGGTGAGTTCCAAAGATCACATCATTCCACAATCCAAATTACAACCAGTCTCAGAGTTATTACAACCAAATTGAAATGGTAAATAAAATAGTTTGAGTTCATGCAGCGGAAAGTAAACGAGATACTAGCGACGATCCGTAGTATCGTCACGATGAAGTCAACCGTGACGCTACTCCTCACGATCCTCGGGCGAGGTCGGCTCCCACTCGATGCTGTAACCAGGAGGAAGCTGGGAGGCCCAAGCCATAGAGGCAGCTACCTCCTGAGGGGATGGTCCTGAAAATTTAGCCACAAGCAAGGCTGAGTATACTAGTTATACTCAACAAGACTTACCTGACTGGTGATCACTACATCACCGACTCCTAAAATGAGAGGCTGTTTGGCTAGTGGGGTTCTTTTGCCAAAAGCGACTAAGTTGATTTCTAATTTATCCATTTTGATTTTAATTCCTTTAACCTATCCATTCTAGGTGAGCCTAGCTAAACAACCAAGTTTTGCAATACAATTATTCCATACAAAGATTTCATTCTTCCAAGTTCACTTCATAATATGTCATACATCGGTCAAGCAGTCTCATTAACCGCGAGAAGCGGACAGTTCGAACCGAATTTACTACCTGGCCAGGGAAAACCCACACACACGGAATGGTTGGAAATGCCAACACATCCCAATCCTTTCTCCTCTCTCTGCGAGTGGCTCCCGAGTCCCAAAGCCTCAGGGTAAAGGTTTACCACTACTGGGACTCACGCAACTACCCTCATGTGCCCATGGGATAACGTTTCCAAGACAGAGAGCTGTCGGACCTGCTCGCATCAATCGGATACCGGGACTTACCGGTCCCATAGTCCGTGCATATGTGTGGTACGTTCAAAAGCTTGACACAAAAGTACCACATGTTTCCAATTAAACCATCGATAGACGGGTATCTATAATCATCCGTCCATCATTTCTAGTGTTTCTGATATGAGTAGACATACAACTCCTATATCTCGCGGGTGTCGGAAACACTCGACTTCTAACGGTCTTAAGCATAGCGACTATCGAACCTACATACTAGTGTTCAACCAAAGGAAACTATGATCATGCAATCTAGGGTTTCATTCAACTCCTTGAAACTTAAATGCACAAACATATAATCAAATAAATCGCGTAAGTAAAGTTAGGTTATGCTCTGGGGCTTGCTTTCCGGCTCGAAGCGGTACTCCTGCTCGGGGCTCGGATCCACGTGCACCACGTTCACCTCGGACTCCTGGGCAATCTCCTCGGCAGCGGGGACTAGCTCGTAGACTCCGTCGGCGAGACCCGAATCTACACGAGATGCATGAACTGTTTAAATATCGAGTTTTAGTATAGTTAGGGTTTGCTTAAACCTTGGTTAATGAATTGGAAAGGATAAACATTAATCATAAGTGAATATACCCTTTTCATTTTGAACCTTTAATTTGATTTTAGAGATTTAGGTTTTTCTCTTTTCTTTTTCTTTTTCTTCTCTTTTCCACCATTTAAGTCCTTTTTCTATTATTCAAAAGGTGAACTTAGAAATATTATTTTTATGTGCCATTTGGCCAGAGGCTTGCTCATGCCAAGGCAGGAGTCTTGCCCAAAACTTGGCTCAAGGTGATTTTTCTATAATTTATTAAAAATGTTCTTATCTTTTTGCCTAAAAACAAACTAAATTGCTATAAAAATAACTATAAGGTTTCTGTCCACACCACTTGGCATAGTGACTTAGGTCACCAAGAGTGACCTCTCTGCAAGTTTACATGTGGTATTGATTTATGGTTATTTTTGTGGAATATCACCATGTTTAAACTACCAAAAATCATTTAGCCATTTTACAGTGTCCAAAAATTGCCATATTCATTTTTCTAAGGTTTCTAATGTCTTGATTAAGTTTCTGCGTGAAGGAGATGATTTTTCACTGAGTGAATTATTTTCTTTGATTTATTTGCCAAAACAACAAGGTATAAGTTTAGAAATTCATAACTCTAAATCCACTGGGAATTTTTGTGCACCACTTGGGCAGAGATCCTATGTCACCCATGAGTCCAACATATCGAAAGCTCAGCCCTAGTGCATGAGTGGATTTCAAGCTACGAAGAATGGTGCTCAAACTTTGTAAATTTTTAAACTGTAAACTAAGCCTCCACTGAGTGAGGTGCAAAGGAAGAAGTTGGACTTCTAGATTCACTGGTCACTACAAAATTGTTTGGCATTTTTCTGATTTTTCTACGATTTTCTACGAATTTTTGAAGTTTGCAGTGAATAGTGTTAAAAAGATATAATCTATTTGCGCCGTTAACCCAAGAAGTTTTGAATCCTCACAAAAGGGTCCCTGGAAACTTACAGTCGGCCCCTAGAAAAAGGAAGAAGATACACTTTGGTCCTCGAGCTCGCCGGCGTGCGTACGCCGGCCAAACGGCGGCGAGTCCGGGCCGGGGAAGTGGGGGAAAACGGAGAGGGGCTCACCGCGGTCCTTTTAAGCTAGAAGTCGACGGCGGGGATGGCCGGGAACGTGCTCGGTGACGACGGTGGCGGCTCGGCAACTCCGGCGAGCGGCGACCGGCGGCGTCGGGGTCGGAGAGGGTCGGAGAAGAGGTCGATGAGCACCAGCGCGTCACGGCGAAGCTGTAGGTGCCCTCGGTTCAGCCGGAGGAGGAGCGGAGTGAGCTGTCCACGTGCGCGGGCGGCGGCGGAAAGCTCGAGCTTCTCCGGCGAGCTGCGCCGGCGGCTGTGGTGGTGGAAACGAGTTGGGGTGTGGTCGGGGAGTGGCAGTGGGTGATGGGGAAGCTATTGCACGCCTCGGTTTGGCCGGAGGAGCAACGGAGAGGGCTGGCCACGAGAGCGAGCTCGGCGGCGGCTCTGCGAGCTCCGACGAGTGTTTTCCGGCGCGGAGAGGGAGGGAACTGTTTGGGGGTTTAAGTAGGAGGTAGAGGGGAGGAAAAGGGTGCTCGGGCAGCACGGGGTGGGGGCTGGGGCAGCTCGGTGAGCTGTCGCGGCGACAGGCGGCGTGCGCGGCCGTTGGCGCCTTTTCCCGGCGTCAACGCGCGCGCAGGCGAGCGGCAGGCGGCAGGCACGCGTGGGCGAGGAGAGGAGACAGGGCAGAGGGGAAAAGCGACGCACGTGGGCGCAAAAGTCGCGCGACGGACCGGTGGGCAACGGCGGCGGCGCTATTGTCCGGCGGCTCGCGGCGGCGGCGCGATGGCGAGGCTCGGGTCAGCGCTACAGTGTGCCATTGGTCACGCGAGCTGGCCAGACGCGTGCTCCGCGAGCGGAGACACGCAGCCGTGCCATTGGCCGGCTCAGTCGAGGACGGCCGGCGGCAGAGCGCTGCCGGCGGCGAGCGCGGGCACGCGCGAGCGCGGCGTGAGCGCCCCGTGAGCACGCCTCTGCCGGTGCAAGGTCAACTCGGTTGGCATGGCTCAAACTCCAAAAATTTGAACATGGCTCGGAAATCTTCCAACATAAAAGTTGTTTAGAATTTCATGAGACACGTCCCCGCACTGGAGATGATGAGAAAAAGATGAAAATTTGGCCGTGATTCAAAAGGGGGTAAAACCCAGTTTTGAACTGAATTTTTGAAATTCGAGGGGCTAGATGGCAAAATTGGCCAAAGTGCCAATGGAGGCAAAGTTCAGAAATGTGAATATGTACAACTTTGCTTTTTGGGGATTTTGATGTTCAGTGGTAAAATCTTGAGATTTGATTAAGATTCCATTTCAGCCTTGAATTTGAATTGAAAAATTCAAATTCCAAGATTAGGGTTTGAATTTTGAGATGCTTCCAAATATTTTTAGGCTATGATTTGAAAAGGGAAGTTTCTTGGTTTGACTTATACTCCAACTTTCCCATTTGCACTTTTTCGAGTTTTTAGAAAGTTTTCAAAGTTTCTTTAGTGCTCCATTTAAACGATTTTTGACTCAATTTGGATAACTTTTCTTCATTTTCTATAATTCCACTTTTGAATTATACTTAGCTTAACTTAATCACCATTTTAGTGTTAATTAACACCAGGGGTGTTACAGTTATATTTAGTCCCACATCGGTAATTGATGGTGGGAGAGCACAACATATAAGTTGGGGCAGTCCTCATACTATAAGACTAGTCTTTTGGGTTGAGTTAGGCCCGATGCCTTAGTTGTTGTTGGGCACTGTGGACCTAGGCCTGTTAGGCACCGGCTCGTATGTACAGCGGGCTGGGCCGGATTCCGCTGCGCCACTCTAACAGAAGTCTCTGTCCTTTCAGATGTGTGGAGGTCGGAGCCGAGTGCAGGCGCTGATTAAGCCTCTCATGATCGCCGGATGAGCACAGAAATGCATCTGGACACAAAGTTCAGTATTGAACTTTATACTAGGACTCTGTATTGTAACATCTCTAGTAAAAAAAGGAGAAACATTTTTCCAACTTGATGACTGTCCTATATTTTCTTTAGCGTATACTTTACCAAAATTATGACCGCATTGACTAGAGGTCCTAGTAATGCGCTGTGGTCTCCGTCGTCGATCAGTTACCAACTCCCACTGGCGAGCAGACCAACAAGCCCTCGTCCTTAATCGCGCAGCATGATTCTCTTCATCATGCGGTGTTATGCGTCCGACATAATTGCTCGTGCTTTGTTTGCCTTCATCAGAAAGAAAGAAAAAAGGAGTAACATTTTCTTTTTTTTTTAGATAATGGAACAAAAATGGTCCCGGCCTCTACACCATCAAGGATAGTGTACGCAGCAATTCATTACAATCCAAGAGCACTTAGGCTCACAAAACACATCTCATTATGCGAATAAAGGAACATGAAATTTTTCGAACAAGGGACAACTAAGCTGCAATCCTATTCGAAAATTTCCACCCAAACTTGGCAAACACCTCCATAACGACCGTCTCCATGAGACGACAAGCTTTCTTCAGATTTGCCCTTGCCTCCTCGTCCTTAAACAGCAACAACCAAGTGCGAGTCCAGTGTGTAGCCCTGAAAATTACCTGCATGAGAGTGTTAGCTTTAGAACGATTGAATACCATATCATTTCTATTCAACCAAATAGCCCAACATATAGCCGTTAAGCCTACACAAATTTGTTCTCTAAGAGCTGGCCGAATATCAGCTAGCCAAGGGCCAAACATGTTAGAGATGCTAGACGGAGGTTGAATTCCAAAGGTGATATGAACTGTATTCCAAATAAAGCGAGCAAAACGACATTGTATGAAAAGATGTTCAATAGTCTCGAGAGAGCTACATGCGCAACAATTTAGGTTGCCTTTCCAATTTCGCTTTGCCAGGTTATCCTTGTAAGAGTAACTCCATTTTTGACATACCACAAGAAAACTTTAATTTTAAGTGGTACCCGGATCTTCCAAATTGGACACCTACGAGGTACAATACCATCGCTACTTAATTCCATATACATCGAGTGTGTTGAGAAAACCCCACTCCTATGTAGATTCCATATAAAGACATCTTTTTCACTTGTTAGAGTAACCATTAACACTTTTGCTACAAGTCCATACCATGTTTCTAGATTATAACCAGTTAACGCCCTTCGAAAGGATATGTTCAGCGGTGTAGTGCATAGCACTTCGGCCACCGTTGAAGTCTTCTTCCTGACTATATGATAAAGATTAGGATACACCATTTTTAGAGGTTGAACGCCTACCCATTTTCTTAAGGATTCCGAAAACGCACTTCGGCACTTAGTCACGTTTGTTTGCCAATATGGAAGACTCAGAAATAGCTTGTTTAGTTATGCTCCCCATGAGACGTTTGGCTGGCCCCCTGGCATCCATAGATTGTTGACCTCAGGTCGTCGCCGTTCCGGTTGTTGAGTTGCAGCTGGTTGCTCATCAGATCTGATAGATATCATCTGTGTCTTTTGGAAAATCAAAGACCGAAGGCTGCTTTATTAGCTGATGACCGTGTGCGCAAAATTAATCTTTCAATGCACTAACTCAAGTATCTGCTACAACGACACTTTTTTAGTATGGGACAAGCTAGCAGCTGCATGTGTCTTGCAGTATATTCCAACCATTTAGATTGGACAGTGCATAGTTAATTTTCTCGCGCCAAGAACAACTGAGAAGACGCATCTGAATGTTGTCCCATACTCCATGAGCCCAATATTTCCCAACCAAATAAAGCAGTTTGGTGTCTACTTATATTAGGGAACGGGTAGGGTAGGCGGAGGTCGAACGCGGCGGCGGGACGGGACACGTCGTCGAGTCCTCCAGGGACGTCACTGATGCACCGGAACGCGCGCGGCGAGCCCCGACGACGCCGGAGGAGGAGCTGGCGCTGCCAGCACACCCATGACCCATCTGTCCTCATCAAGATTCAGAGTAGAGCCTTGCATCCCCCCCACCCCCATCTTTGCATCATCCTCTGATGCTTCGATCCAAATTTCTGAGTTCCGTGTCAACATCCATTGCTGTACGAATGTTGTGCAGGGCTCTGCTGTGCTACTGAAAAGCCCTATATGTCAAGACTGAGTTTCATTTTGCCTGGTGCTAATTAACTGGTGCTAACTGAACTTTTCAGGTTCTTGAATGCATGCCATGCGAAGGGTATAGCTTCATGGTCAACCCACCTCTGTTCTCATTTTACCTTGATACGAACCGAAAGCATCGGCGCCTTGGGCTTGATGTAAGTCGATCTGCAGATAAAGATAGCTCAATTACAGAATACATTGAATGCTCTACACATCAATATCAATGAACAAATTGATTGTATCTAAATAAAAACAATATTAATTGATTCTAAAAAATAATAGGATTAATTTCTTGTGAAATATCTGATTGTTGTAAATAATCAGGCCATGTGCAGTAGCTAACGTTGTCATGCAGAGAAAAGCAGATTCCACTGACAACACTAGTGTACCAGTTGGGAACCGGGCCTTGGTGCCGTTGCATTGGTTTGGCCTTGCCCCGCTAATAAACTGGTTAAACTATGCCTGAACTAGCGTGCCGTTTACCTCCTGCCTCATTGACGGATGTCTCGACGTCAGAAAACAATTATCTCTTCGCTGCTGTAAAGACGTTACGTGCACGTTCTCACGTGACATATGTGTACTAGCCGTTGGTAGCTCAGCGAGACTGAGTTGTACATATATATGAAGGTACCTGCTGGTTTGCTGGGCATCCGCATTGCTCAGCTAGCTCGATCTGGTCGACCACCTCGCTCCCAAGCTCCACCGGAATCCTAAACTCTCCTCCTTCATCGTCGGTGCCGCGCATTCTTGCCTGCTTGCTATTCTTTTCTTGCTGGAAGAAAGTAAGAAGCGTGGGATCTTCTGCCTAGCTCCACGCGCTGGATTAGATCGATCTGTGCTCGAAGCTAACTTCGGCAGTTAGATCCTGCTCGTTTAGCTTTTCCTGCTGGTGAGTAGTGAGTAAGCTTTTAATTTACATCTGAGCAATTGCTACTTTGCATTTGCTGACGGTGGCTTCTTGCTTGTCCCCGTGTGTGAACAGAACGACAAACACATCGGTGCGAGGATGGCGACTGCCATGATTGGCGCAGCGCTTTCAGTGGTGGGCACGGCGATGGCTCCCTTCAAGGACAGCTTGCTGGAGAAGTGGGCAGCCAGCGTCAACCTTGGGCCAAACGTCAAGGCCCTTGAGCTAGAGCTGCTCGCCGTGCAGGCGCTGCTTGAGCCCGCCATTGGTAAGGAAATTGTAGACAACTCGGCGCTCAAAAAGCTACTGGTTATACTGCAGGAACTTGGCTACGACGCCGAGGACGTGCTGGACGAGCTGGACTACTTCCGCATCCAGGACGAGCTGGACAACACATCCGACACTGCCGAAAAGCATGCCAAGAGCTGCGCCCACAACCTGGCCTTTCATGCAAAAGCTGTTGGCAAACAGATTTGTTTGCCTGCATGTCTATTTGCTACAAATGCTGGCGCCGAGCGGAAGACAAATTGGAGGTTCAACGGATGCAAGCCAAAACTCAGTTCTAGAGCTTGCTGCAACGCCAGCCACGTTGTCGGTAAATGCTTCCCTTGCTCATCTCTACCATGTGTTCTCAATGAAGATGACGACAACGATGGTAGGAGTATGCGCAACACACCACCGAGAAACCATAGAGATAAAGAACCACCAAAGTTGAGGTTTAATAGGGTGGATGCCTCCAAGAAAATGCAGCATATTGTAGAGCAACTACGAATCGTTCGTGGAATTGTTTCTAGCACTATTACAACTTTAGGCCCCAACTGGACTACTGCCTCAAATATTGAACAGAGCCGACCCATGACAACCTCTGAACTTAGCGAGCCAGAATTGTATGGGAGGGGCCTTATGATGAATAGCATCATACATGATATCACAGAGGGCAAACATGCTGGGGACCTCCTCACAGTCATTCCAATTGTTGGGCCAGGGGGTATAGGAAAGACAACTCTTGCACAACACATATATCACAATGAAAAAGTGCAAAAACATTTTGAAGTAAAGGTTTGGAAATGTGTATCACTCAAATTTAATGCGAATAATCTGATAGAAGAGATTAAGAAACACATCCCTCAGGTTAACGGTGAAAATAGTACAAGTACTGCTGGGGAGTTGATTGGACAAAGATTAAAAGATAGAAGGTTTTTGCTTGTATTGGATGACATTTGGGACTGTAGTGAGACTGGATGGCAACAGCTATTAGTGCCGTTCAAAAAATCACAAGCACAGGGCAATATAATTATAGTCACTACTCGACTTACATCACAAGCACAGATAATGATTCAAAACATTGACCGCCCAATAACCTTGCAAGGCTTAGAGCATGACAAATTCATGGAGTTATTCCTAGCAATTGTCTTTGGTAATGAAAAATTTGGAGAGATCCACACATTCTTCATTGAAACTGGGGAAGCCATAGCTCGAAAACTGAAGGGCTCCCCTCTTGCGGCAAAGACAGTTGGTACATTATTGAAAAACCAGCTCGATCATTGTCGCTGGACTAGAGTGCTAGAAAGTAAGGAATGGGAGGATAGCAATGGCGAGAATGACATTATGCCTGCACTAAAGTTGAGCTATGATTACCTACCTTCTAAGCTCCAGCGATGTTTCTCCTACTGTGGCTTGTTTCCTCAAGATTACCTATTCAAACAAGAAGAGCTAATTAACTTCTGGATAGGTCTAGATATTTTGCACTTATCACCTGGTGAAAATAAAAGGGTTGAAGATATAGGGCTAAGCAATTTGATAGAACTGGTTAATCATGGATTTTTTGAAAAGGCACATGAAAAAAGTAATGGAAGCACTCTTGGATTTTTTGCACGTGAAGAAACGAATGGAAGCACTCATTACGTTCTTCATGATCTCTTACATGATTTAGCACGGAAAATTTCGTCGCATGAATGCCTTAGCATAGACAGTTCTGAATCTCAGGTCAGCTCCTTGAAAGTCCAACCATCAATCCGCCACCTGTCTATCAATATACATAACACCAGTGTCAAGGATAGATTTACTCTAAAAAATTGTGGGGAGGATTTCAATACACTGAATAAATGGTTAAAAGTTGATAAATTACGGACATTGATGCTATTTGGGAAACACCACGGTTGCCTTGTGAAGGTTTTTGGTGATTTATTTAGGGAATCAAAAGCCCTTCGTGTTGTCTTTCTATCTGAACCATCCTATTATATCAAAGATATATTGCACAGCTTTTTATAGTCTTGTCCATCTTCGCTACCTTCGGATTCAATGGCCTTATTTTCTAGATCAAACAATAGTTCATCTTTCTAGATTTTATCACATGATGGTCCTAGAGGTCAAATGGTATCATATCAGTGTAGGAGATATAAGCAACCTTGTAAAGTTGCGTCGTTTTCTAGTCGAAAGTTATTCTAGCATTGCTGAGGTTGGGAAACTAAAGTCATTGCAAGAGTTAAGAAGATTTGAGGTTAAACAAGAATGCCGAGGCTTTGAATTAAGGCAGATAGGAGACTTGGTAGAACTTTGCGGATCATTGTGCATTGCCGGTCTTGAAAATGTTCAAATAACGGAAGAAGCAGATGAAGCAAAATTGATACAAAAAAAACGCCTACAAGAACTGATATTATGTTGGGATCGTCAGCGACCTACCAATAATGACTCTGCAATAGAAGAACATGTTCTTGAAAGGCTTAAGCCAAGTAGCAATCTTCAAAACTTATCCATTATAGGAAACAAAGGGGATAATTACCCTTCATGGCTTGGTACAAGCCTCTCAGTGAAAAATTTGGAATATCTTTGTCTAGATGATGTTGCTTGGAAAACATTTCCAGCTATAGGAGAGTTGTGCCTGGTTAATGTGTCTGGTGAGGAGATTCCAAACATAATGCAAGAGAAAAGGTTTAACATAATGCCAGAGAAAAGGTTTGAAAACCTGAAACGGTTAGAACTTATGGAGCTGCCACAATTAAATAGGTGGGCTGTACATGCCCCTTGTCAGTTGTTTCCTTTTTTGGAAGTAATTGAAATTCGGTATTGCTCTAACCTTGTGGAGTTGTCGTTTTCTCACTCCGCTTGCTGCCGTCAAGAGAAATTGGCAAATGGGAATTTGTTTCCTAATAAACTCTCGTCACTCAAGATTGATTCTTGTCATCAGCTATCATCATTTCCTACCCCTCTTCCTTGGATTAACGAAGCTACCTGCTACATCGACATGAAAGATATTGGCAGTCCATGTCTTCAAAAATTAAACTTCCATTCTGAAGATAGTTTGACCATTGAGGGAAAGGATAATCCAGATAGCACGTTTTGGAATGTGCTGGCTTTTCACAACCTAACTAAACTGAAAGAGTTCGACATCAGAGGATGTCCACCTCCGCAGCTACATCACTTGCAAATGCTATCATCCCTAAGGAAGCTATGTATGCCTTGTTCGAGTAAAGCCTTTCCATTTGTTGACGGTGACAGCCATTTCAAATACCAACTCCCAGTCGAAGAGCTGAATATCGAGAAGTGGAGTGCTAGCGGGAAGGAGCTAACCCAGCTACTCACTTACTTCCCCAAGCTCTCAGAACTGATGTTATGGCATTGTGAGAATATAAGCGGACTGGGAGTGATGGGGCAACAGCCAATGGAAACACCCGGTCCATCATCTTCAGCTAAGAAATTGGACGAGCAGTGTCAGCAGCAAGATGATCTAATCGTATTAGAACAAGATGGGCTGTTCCTTTTGCCTCCCCAACTGCAGGTGCTGTGGATCTACGACTGCCCAAAGCTGAGCCTCTGCTCCAATCCACATGACGACAACAAAGAAGAAGGAAGAACCGGAGGAGGAGGAGGAGGAGGAGGAGGAGGAGGGCTCCAAGGTAGCTCCCTCCGAAGGTTGAGCATCAATAGTCTCCCCAATTTCCTCTCCTCGTACTCGTCTTCAGCCGTCTATTCTTTTCTCTTCCCGAACTCCCTGGAAAACCTCATTCTGCTAAACGAGGTGGGTATGGAGACTCTGCCTCTATCAAACCTCAGCTCTCTCACAAGGTTAGACATAGAGGGATGTGGAGATTTAAGAGGCAAGGGATTGCTGTCTCTCCTCGCTCAAGGCTGCCTCACCGAGTTAATAGTCAAAGGGACGCCCAATTTCTTTGTTGATTCAGATATCTCACAGGTGCATGAGCAAGAGTTTCCATCCTATTCCTCCAAACTCCAGTTGCTCAGCACAGATGACGTGGCTGGAGTAACTGCTGCGCCCATCTGTAGATTGCTCGTTTCCTCGCTCACCAAATTATCAATTTGGGATGATAAGGTGGTGGAGCGCTTCACGGAGGAGCAAGAGATCCTTCTGTTTGCCAACTCCCTCGAGGAGATCATGTTTAGCTACTGCGACAACTTGCAGTACCTCCCTGCATGGCTACACAGACTTCCTAACCTCAAAAGATTATTGATCGACGGGTGTAAATCCATCCAGATGCTGCCCAAGGGCAGCCTCCCAAGTTCACTGCAAGAATTGCAAATAAAATATTGTCCAAAAATCCGGTCACTGCCCGAGGAAGGCCTCCCAAGTTCAGTGCAAGTACTGGAAATCTGGGATTGTCCAAAAATCGGCTCACTGACCAAGGACGGCCTCCCAAGTTCACTGCAAAAATTAGTTATCTTTGAGTGCCCAGGCATCCAGTCGCTTCCCAAGGTGGATGACCTTCCAAGCTCGCTGCGAGAGTTGGATATCATGCGTTGCGGAAACGAGGAGCTAAAAAGGCAGTGCCGCAGGTTGATTGGAATCATTCCAATTGTCAAAGCCTGACTAGTGCAAGGTAAGAAAGAGATGGAAGCTCACACCCACCAGTTTCCCTTTCTTTCCTAACCCCACAACCATCACTCATTCGTATATTTGGCTGGCCACAGTATTGTTTTCTTCTAGATAACCCACTTGTTTTCCACCACTGTGCGCAGGGCTCATCTTTGAACTGTACATTCTTCTGTCCTCCGGATTCTCTCCTTATCTATGCACAATTATGAATTGTGAAGCGTGGACATCACATCAAGTGCCTTATACTCCGTACATTTAACAGGTTAGTAAATCAGTATGCAAAATCAGGCCCATTAGCTAGCCCACAGTATCATACATTGTTTACATGTTCAGCATGTTGCTTCTTTCATAGTTATTGTTTTGGTTATTTATGCATTTTTCCTTCATAAATTCTTTTTATTTCGTGCATAACAAAAAATATACAGTTTTCAATTAGGCGAATGACTTTAGCGTACTCCTGCATTGTTGCACCGCATCTCCAATGAGTTTTTTCGAAATACGGATGCCACTTTATGATTTATGTTCTAGTCAGCGGATTGCTTTTCTAGGAATTCCATTTCTGCAATAAGTGATTTCAATCTTCCCATGTCTCTTGGATCTGGTAAATGTGATGGCCTCTACTTCTAGACAAGGTAAATTTACAAGTTTTAAAAACGCACCATTTATGTCTCTGAATATGTATGTTAACTGCTTTGCAGTTTGTATATGATTGTGTATAGCCATTTAAAGATTCTAAAAGAATGTACTCTGTTTGAATCTACATTTTTTTAAGATTTCTCATGTGATGCATGATTTGCTTCTTTCATTACAGCTCATATTCGTTCAACCCAATAAATTTTGTAGAGGTCTGATTTAATTCTCAAGCAAGCCAGCAGTTTAGTAACGCTCTCACTTCTCGGCTTGTAACACATGCTACAAGTTGCCTTGAGGGCTGATCGCACCAGCGCAATGTTAGAGTGGCGCAGCGGAATCTGGCCCGGCCCGCTGTACACACGAGCCGGTGCCCCACAGGCCTAGGTCCACAGAGCCCAACAACAACTAAGGCATCGGGCCTAACTCAACCCAAAAGACTATCCTTATATTATGAGGACTGCCCCTCCTTATATGTTGTGCTCCCCCACCATCAATTACCGATGTGGGACTAAATATAACACGCAATACCTCATATTTGTTGCCCCACAAGTGTTTCTTGACATGAATTTGAAGTGCTGATCGACGACTGAAGGAGGTTGTATCTATGCCCAGATGCATTTGCAATGCTGATTGGCAGATGATAATGTTGCTTCTAGCCAAGATTTGTCAAGAAAATTAACATGTAGTGTCAATAACAGAACAACAGATCATGAACACCCATCACCTGGTGATCATCAGTCATTGATCTCTGAATGTGAATGAAAGGTGCCTACTGTCCCTCCCTCGCATAATTGTTAACTGAAATGGAAACACGTGAGCTGACTGAAACTTTGTCAAGCAGCACTGCCACGATGAGGAGGAAGAGGATATGATGGACCAGGTGGAGAACGGAGCGGCAACGAGGAGGAGGATTTCAGGACCTTACCGTGCAGTGCGGTGGCGCTGCAGGACGTCGAGACCCTCCCAACTCCCGAGTCGTGGGACTGGGGCGGAGAAGGTCGAGCTCCACCGCGCCCGGCGGGCGGCGGAGACGACGGCAGGAGAAGCAGAAGACATCCGGCAGGCTGTGCCGGTGCGTTCGTGACTTGGCGCTACAGAGTCAGGCCGCGTCGGCGGAGGAGCTCGCCGGCTTGCCGCCACCACGCGCCGCCTGCGAGACAAGGACCTGAGGGCGCTGGCGGCAACGGAGCACCTCGTCCGCCATGGTGGCGGGGTTCCCGGGGCACGTGGCCCGCGAGACGGACTCCTCGGTGGAGGAGACGAGAGGATGCTATGGTGAACGGCAGGCTCCGGGACGGCACTGCCGAGTCCGCGGCGACGCCCGGCGAGAAGGGGCTCGTGGCTGCGCTTCAGAGGCAGGCCGCCAACGTGGACGTGGCGTGCCCCACTGTCGAGGCATTCGCCGCGGCCGCTACCGGGCCACCGGCAGTTCGCTATTATCATCCATGAATCACCGTTAGGTGGAATGTCGTATCATCGTGATTCAGAAATGTGTTCCCAGCACCACGTCACCCAATCTATTCATGCATTATCCTTTGATGCTTTCATTTTCTGAAATCTGTTGCATCCATTGCTGAAAAGGAAGAGGCCGGGCTTGTGTCTAGATGCATCTGCATTGTTTAGTGAAAGACGGGAACACACTTTTGAACTGAACAGATACATGTTCATGGCCACATCTTTGTCCATTGGGTTCATAAGCTTTGTCTGGATTGCCATTAGCTGAAGCAATTCTGAATTGACTGAATTTCATGAGACGTAGTACTGGAAGAGCAGAATGTGCACCTGAAATCTTGTCAGGTTTCAGAATCGCGTAGATAGCATTGCATGCCCACAACCAATTGTATCGTCATAGTCTGACAAGAGTAGAGTACATACATGCAACTTAAGGTGGAAGAGCTCTTATTTGTAAGGTCGTGTATGTCTGTATCCTGTCTGAAGAAAGAAAGAAGTCAATTTCGCAACTGCGCATGAGACAATTTCGCAACGCTTGTATCGGTGAACCGGCCCAACCCAACTATGAACCCTTCCTTCGCTACGTGCCTACAACCACTTCAGTTGCCTTTGCAATTGCAGACTGCACATGAAAGGCAGCACAGCCAAAAAGTTTCAGGCTTTCAGAGAATTCATACAAAAGTTTCAGAGATTCAGTGCATTCATACCAAGCTTCAGATTTTTTTTCGAGAATACGCAGGAGAGCTGCGTACCTTTGTATTAAGAAGAAATGTTTATGGTTACACGCCGAACCGGAGACACACACATGGTTTTACAAATCGACGATTTAGATACTACTCGAAGAAACTACAACAATCAAAGTAGAGGATGGGAGGCAAGGTTGAGCTTATGCCAGGATCAAATGGGCAACTAGGGACTGGAGGGGGTAGCCTCAAGACCCTCCGACCAGCATGCTGGCTTGCTGTACCGCCGCTAGCAACTCCTCATCTGACAGCCCCCTAGCCACAGGGAAGAGAAGGGCCGAGAAGTTCTTCACGTCCACGATCTCGTTGAAGAAATGGTCGAACTCTCTCCGGACGTCATTGGTCACGGAGGCGCTGCTCTCACGCTCGTCAAGGAAACCAAGGCGCTTCATGGCTAGGATCTCCCCCTTCTTGGATGGCCGAATCGTCAAGTTGAGGGGTTGGTTCGCCAGGCGGCCGCTGCGGCACAGGCTCAGGGCTGCCACGGTGGGTGCTGGTGGGAAGGGGATCCTTGCCTCGGCAGGAACATTGCTGATGAGGGGGGATCGCGTTGCCAGCGTGATGCTTGCCAGGAACGCGGAGGTTGCTGCCATCGCTGCCGCGGTAGAGGGGGTTTGCACACGCTGATCTGGATCAGGATGCCTCCCAATGCTTGCAGGAGACCTCGGGGACCCAAGCAAGGGGGTCGTTGCGAGGCCGCTGGTGGGAGGGGCCTCCTCAACGACGTCGAAGTGACGCGTCGGTGTTAGACCGGTCTTCCTGCTCCCCTTTGCACCAGCAGTTGAGGGAGGTCGTGGCCTTCTCCTGAAGGTGCGAAGGAATGGTGTGACGGCTGGTTCCGTTACAACGGTGGGAGCTGAGGGCTTCAAATCGACGAAAAGCAGCATTGGATCCACATTCCTGTATCCCCATCCCTTGTTGGCATCTGGTCTTCAAAGGCAACGAGTTCTTCAGTAGCGCGCTCAGACGTCGCAACAGAGTCGTTGCAGGGCACGTCATGGAGAGGAATGGTTGTAGTGGCGGCCCCCACCAGATTTGGCCGCGGCACTACAACGTTCCTGAGAGCCGTCACCGTCTTGGCAGCATCCGTGATCAGAGCGTGGTCAAGGTTGGACGCATTTGGGTGCACGTCAGCGCACCCAAATCCAACGGGTGGCAAGAACAGGCCTTCGGTGGCCAGTTCTGGCGGAGTTCTGGAAGAGGTGGTGCCCAGTGGCGTAGGGGTGGTTGCCGGAGGCATGGCCGGCGGCGGTGACGAGACACCCCGTGACACAGAGTTTCAGATTTTCGGAGCATTCATGCCACGTTTCAGACTTTCTGAGTGTCTCGTGCAACATGCAGAACAGCATCATCGACCATCGAATCGCGGATGTAAAGAGAGAGATAGAAAACAGTAATGTGGGAGTCTGAATCTGCTGCTGTTTTCCATGAATGCGCACTCGTTACCTGAAAAATCTAGCCATTCTGCAGCTAGCAAGCTAACCGATCGAATGCTGTCTAGATTGATGAAAGAACCTTTACATTTAACAACGAAGCAACGCAGCAATACTGGGTCTGGTTTCTCTTTGCAGTTGTGCTGCACTGCGGCACCCAAGAGCTCCATGACCGCCGCCGCCGCCGGCGTCCACCCAATCTCCCGGCCTTCTCTTTCGGGGACGGACGTTACCTCTTACCTGGCTGCTAAAGGGGAGAATGTAAATTGTAATTGGTGCCTTGGTGGTGCAAGATCTCCAATTTGTAAGACCCAGGATGTCTGTAACTCTGTATCCTGACTGAAGAACGAACCAAACCATTTTGGCAGCTGCGCATCAATGGCAGCAGCACAGCCTTGTCCTCGTCAAGTTTCAGAGTGCTTTCCAATGCAGACCACAGCATTGCATCAACCCATCTTTGTATTATCCTTTGAGGCATCCATATTTCTGATATCTACTTAGCCTGCTGATCAAATGCTGTATGATCGGTAAAAGAAACTTTGCTGGCAGGCGAAGGTAGCCTTCGCAATTTCGAGGATTCTGGCCTCTGCAATGTCGTGCTTGCAAGCATTGAGCAATATTTTTTAGAGATGGCATTGAGGGTAGGAAAACGGGAAATCACAGCGCTCCAGCATCTGCGCATGAACGCCATTGTGCTTCAGTTTCCCATCACAGAACCTAGAGGTCCATGGCCACCGCCGCCGCCGTGTGCTCCCCCATCAGCCGTCGCCCTCGTCTCCGACCTTCTTCATCTCGTCTGGGTGCGGCTGTTCAGTAATGGCGAAAGGATTGCTCGGTGTAGCCGGCGGTCCGTGGAAAGGACGCGGCCTGAGCACCGAGGCCGGCGGCTCGTCGGGGCTGGGGGGCCGGCGCCGCCGCCGGCGAGTACAACAGGTACGGCGGAACCGACAGTTTGCAGAAAACCCCCTCGACTGGATCGCGATCTAAAACTTCATATAAACCCCTCTAATTTGGATCGCGACTAATAATCGCGAACAGATTATTTACACAAAACCCCCTAATTTGGATCGCGATTAATACTCGCGATCCAAATATTTTGAAAACACCCCCTGTATATTTTCAAATTAGTCCCTCTTGTGCGCCTGCTACGTTTTGTCCGTTCTCCCGGGGATCCGGGCTCACGGCAAATCACGACGGCGACGGCCGCCTCGTTCCGCCACACCGATGGGCTTCCGGCTCCTCTCCCTTCGCCGCTAGAGGCTATTCCCTGACGCGTTCCCTCTATCTCTCTCCAGGTGCCTGCTCCTCTGCCGTTGAAGGGATTGGGTTGGAAAGAGGATCCTTTTGTCGCCGGCGGCGCTCGGCTGCGGAGGTGGCGTCGTGGCGATGGCTCTTGCAGCGGTCTTTCAGTATTGAGATCCTGCGACGTGTTAGAAGTCTTTTTTGCTTTGGCCTGGATAGAGTGGAACCAGTCTTTCAGTGCTGCTGTGCGTGTGAGGACAACGGTTCCATGAATTTCTACCAGTTTGGTTTCTTCCACGGCTATATGGAGCTGTGGCAATGTGAATTCAACAACTTGCCAACTGAAAGGAAGATTGATTTGTGTCCAGATGCATCTGCATTCTGCAATGCTGATGGAGTGAACTTGTGTCAAAATGCAGATGCATTTCTGATTGACAGACAGGAATGGTGCTGAAGGGCTCCGTGCACGTTAACACAGACCTTCGTGCTCATCGGGCATTAGCGCCTGCACCCGGCTCCGAGCTCCACGCATCTGAAGGACAGAGCCTTCTATATCCCCCTCACATAAGAAGCTCGTTGTTTCCCTTGTCGTCTGCCTAAGAATCTCTGCTTTTCTGAACATGCCAAGTTGCCAACTGAAAGTCTGAAACTGAATGGATTCATGCATGGACATGCCACTGCCAACTGAAACTGAATGGATTGATACACGGACATGTCAGCGTATTTATCCCTTGAGGAACATCAACTCCATCCGATGAACAAGCGTGTGGGGTGAGCATCATGAGGCTTCCTTTTTAAATGGTGCTAACTGCTAACTGAAATTTGTCAGGTCCCGGGGGTGCCATCCGTGGTGTGGAGGATAGCTGCATGATCAACCTTCCCTTTTCTCTGTTCTCTGGTACCTTGGATTAGACAGATCCTAGGAGGTTTCTTCGTCGACATGGCTTCTGCGAAGGTGTCATCAGCCTTGTGCCTTACCCTGCTGCTCATGGCACTCCTCTTGGCTCCAAGTAAGTCATCCGTAGAACAGAGAGAGATCAATTACACTAATACACTACACATCGAACGCTATACATGATGCTGTAAAAAAAAACAAATAGCTGCTTGCAAGTTATTTGGTTCCTTTTTTTGTATGAAATGAAACTATGTTTCAACTCTTGATGGCATTTTTTTTTCAGTCTTTGGGAGGAAGGAGGTGTGTGACGAGTGGCTGAGCGAGACATACCATATGCTGCTCCTATGCAGCAGCAAGATATGCAAGGAGCACTGCATTGGCGAGGGCGGCACTAGGGGGAAGTGTGGCTTAATCACAATCAGGTCCTTCTGCTTCTGCACCAAAGAGTGCGACTGAATCCAGTCATCTCAGCTGCAATGGTCACAGATGAATAAGAGCACAAGGTTGTGATCCGATGTGATTACTCAGACCTTCAGATCAATCGATAAAGCCTTTTGCATTCAGGTCACTCTTGTGCGTGGTTGAGGCTCAATTTCCATGTTTTGGTATCAAAGATTTCAGTGGTTTTATGCATATACACATATGTTGCAGGGGTTAAACTTCTGTTTCATTTTATTTATGCATGTTTGAAAAGTAGCGCAATACATGATGGCCTGTTTGGTTGGAGGCCTGACCAGTTGCCTGAAAAAAAATTGCTGCCTGGAAGTAGCTGGAGCTAAGTGCTATATGCACAGTTTCCCAATTGACTCACGTCAGAATCAGCAAGCTATTTTAGGGAAAGCAGCCAACTTTATTGATCAATCCTGATGTTCAGATAATTCCACAAGGATTATATAGACAAACGGCTAAACATATAAGCAGTTCACAGACATTTTTCATCACTGTAGTTACATTCTGCATGAGCTTAATTAACAAGATCATTGGCAATAGAGCAACAAAGATGCTTCAGATCTTCAAAGGCGCCATCTTGGACTGATGCGGAAGCCATTCTTTTCGAAATTTCAGTCTCAGAAGCACTGTCGAATTCAGACTTTGTATGGTAAACAAAGTAGCCGCCACACTCCCAGGCGGAGAGAAAGCAGCCAGTAACCAGATTTTTAACCTTAAACCAAATATTAGATATTCATACGTTTTACATTTCTTGCTTGCAGAAATAAATTTGCTTAGAAATGAAATAAACAGTTCAAGAAATTTCACCTGTGGAAACAAGAAAACCTTTGTGCCGTTGTTGGAAATCAGCAGACTGTATGCAGTAGCATTGTCATGCAGTGAACAGCATATTTCACTGACAACATTGACAAGCGTTTTTAGGTTGTTGCTGGTGAACACAAGAGCTTTTAGGGGGTACTCAAGCATTTCAGACACAATAATGTCTGATGTGGCCTTTCCATCATATACTGCGACAGTAGAGGCAGACTCCACAGGTAACGGGTTTGCAAAGTAACAGGCCTGCAAGGTTTAGATAAACCATGACATTGGATGTTTGGATTCTCCTCGACCATATGCAAGTATACTACAAGCAGCCAAACAGGTGTTTCTGCCATCTCATCAAAATCTTACTACAGCAAATTTGTCTACTCAGACTATCTATTACAATAGATCCTGATCATTGGAGCGCCAAAGGTCTAGTGGCTCTTGAAGCCAATAGTACCTAGATAGGTTGGCTGTGTTATCCATTTTCCGTAATAGGCGTGAATGTAAAACTTAGCAATTGGGTCTGCTGTAAAAAACCCTATTTCTTCTTAATGCAATGACACGGTTTCTTTGCATGTTTAAAAAAAAAAGATTGGTACCATACTTGAATATAATTATCCATTTGCCAAAAAGATATTTCGCACATAGCAGAGTTAAATAAAAAGGTATATGCAGAAAAGAGCTAGACATAAATATTATGTTACACTGTAATTACTCATTGCGATACAAACTGGATAACAGTGGATTATATTAAAACTTAGTTATGTCAATGTTTATACTGCTGAACTCCTCAACAATTACCTCTATGAAATCAGAAGTATATTTTGACATGTGATAAGTCAACATATAGATGAACTACGTTGAAGGTCATAGACACATGAAATAGGCAATTATTACCTGAAAAAACAAGTGATCTGACTCTACAGATGTTCCGCTGTCAAAGGAAACCCTGAAGGCTGCATTATTTACTTCAGAGGCAACCTTTGTAGCCAGTATAAACATCCTTTTATCCCAATAGCAAGATAGTTGATTGACTGCACTCGGGACCAAGAAAACATGACCATATTCAACAGGATATGCCTACAGGGAGAAAACGTCCATCAGAAAGGAACAAGCACAATGTGGATTCCAACTAGCATAGAGCAAGGGAGGATAGACAATTATTTGTAGCAACACTAAACCATACATTTGCAATCAGGAGTAGTCCATCCTTTGGTGGTGATACTGAAGGAGCAACCTCAGGTCTATCTTTATCTCCTTGTGCAATGCACAAAAGCAATCCCTCATAACTCTTCGTACGATTTGGCTTCAAGGATCTGAAGGACTCAAAGAACTTGTCATATTCCTTCAGTGAAAATGAATTCCATTTATTGTTCAGCTGACCCACAAAATTTCTTCCACCTTCGATGACCTGACCAGCCATTCAAATTATCAATACTGTATGCAGAGTCAATGGGAAATATATTAACACTATTTTAACTTAATGAATTATCAATGATACATATCAAAATTAATGTTTCGTAGTTAGCCAGCTTAAATTTCCAAGATTGCAATGTACTTCAAAGACGTGGAAAGTGGTAAGGTAATCACTTGCACGTGGAAAATGGTAACCGCTTGCTAGTTTATTCCTGTCCTTCTTTAATTCTTACCACCCTATTTTCTTGCCTGTAAACATACCCTTTCCCCATCCTATTCCTACCCACCCACAAAGTTAACTGCTAGACTACCACCCAATTCTAGGTTAAGTACATGTATAGGATTCCCAAATATACCATCTAGTCAAGGTTTTGGCCTTAAATTCCAGTATATATGCATTAGGGCAAGCGCAATGCATCTTAACTGAGTAGGTAACAAGGAACAGACCTAAGACAATAGGCCTTTGTGAGGCCGAACACATGATGAATAGAAAAATAATTTTTTTTTCACTTCAATCCGTGAATGTTCAACACCCCAGCAGCGGTTGTTCTTGTGTCGGAGAGAGAAAAATGGAGAAGCAAGGAAGATTTAAGCATTTTCTATTGTTATTAGTTATTACCAGGTCACAAGCTTACGACCCGGTAACTACTATTACCTGCTTTCACAATGCTTACAATCTGGTCCTAGGGCTGCATTTATTGCCTATTGCCTGCTTTTTTGCCCCATTGTGGGTGCCCTTATTGCTTATGGAACTAATGTACAATAGTAGATAATCTCTCTCAAAAAGGCACTACCACTGGCAGTGGCAGTGCTGATCGGTATGTACGAGGAGAGGGACAATTTGAGCAATCATAAAGCACAATGACATAAGAAAAAATGCACAATGACATTAGAAGCATAAACAAGGGAAAGACAACTCAACATATGGAGGTGTGAAGGTCTGGCAGAGATTCGGCTGCTACCATGCCACTATGTAGATGATGTTACCAGAACACTGCTACTCTGCAACGGGCTGTTAATTCACATCTGGTGTGGGTAGTGGCCAAGTGGGTTAAGGAAGATGTTATACATCCAAAAAGTGTTTAACTATCACTAAATGTTAAAAAGAATGCTGCAACTGCAAACTGCTGTGAACAAATGAATGGCCACCATTTAAGGATTTCCTAAACTCAACAATTGATGAAATGAACATAACTTTTCTTTGGACAACCTTAAGTTCGCAGGCAGTAACATCATAGTCCATGTGGCCCTTCCAAGAAAAATTATCCCACTGGTGGAATGAAAAAAATGTCGATTACAAATAGTGATATTTGAATTCACAAAATTGTGCGAACTCTTGCATTTACAAAACCTGAGAAAGAAGAATTGTATCGAGCAAACTTGGGCCTTGTTCAGGGGATGCAACGCTTTTAAGATCATTGTTTCCATGTTCTGCACCGAAATGATACAGGTATGTCTTCACACCTGAAGATGCAAAGAATTCAGGACTAACATCACTACAAAATGAAAACAAAATATTGGATGATATTCTAAATGTAAAGATCAGCAAGAGAATAGTTTATTTGGTTCTAAAAAATTGTCTAGATGTTGTGATCCAACTTCCAAACCAACCTTTTGAGAATCAAGCAGGCACATATTATGAACTGAAACTGTGAAATAGCTAATTGATCCGACTCATGAACATAGAGCCTTACTAGAGTAGAATAAGTTAACCAGTTGTTTCATTACAGAAAAACTAGAATTGTTCAGTTCTAGGATTAAAAATGGAAAATCGGTAATAAGTGGGATAAGACCATTTGAAAGCAACTGCTACTTACCTTCAGATTGATCCGGAGGAGAGTTCTTGCTCAGAAACAAACATTCACCTTCTACCTTGGCAGCCGAAACCATAATTATTGTGCTTAATAAGTTAATATATGTAATACTAACTGAATATCTAAAATACTAACAATCCTAATTCAGGCTTCAGTAACACCACCGCCGGCAAGGTAGGTCAAATCAGAAGGATGCCCCCCTGCAGATGGGAGGGCTCCACGACCACCGTGAAAAGAAGGGGAGGCAAGTAAAAACTTAGGAAAGCACTGGGCACATTGTCGTCCCCTTCTCAGTGTAGTTCGGGATCCTATCCTTGGAGCCGTGATTGATACTTTGAAGCCAGCCCTATTGGACCAGCTATCCACCTTTGCAATTTCAACTTGGTTGGTTCTTAAGAAACTTTCAAAAGATGTTTGGATCGTGAACTGCAGCGTATTTTGCCAAACAATCTGAACATGAGAAAAAATTCAGTTGACAGAGCCAAATTAGTATAGGATGTAAATGAGTACATAATGCGAGAGTGTTAGTAATAATCTCAGTTTTGACAATTTTTTAATTTTGTTGAGGAACAACAATAATATATGTAGTTCAACAAGAAAAGTCAGACAGTAGAGAGCCAACTGAGGAATATGATGCTATCAAATTCTACATGCCATCCTTTGTTGGCCCATATTTGAGGCCAACAAGCACATTCTCCTAGAATAAAGTCAAAATTGTGTAAAAAGACAGTTAATTCTATATGCACATCTCATTCTTCCAATCTGGTGACATGAACTGTATTGCTCTCTCCATGCACAAACAAGCCGACTAAAATCAACAGCTTTCAACCGAAACACATGCCAATAACACACAAGCACATACGTGATCAGAATTCAGAACTTCGCCCATAAGAATCCACTCGAGTTACCGGATAGCCCCAGAACGCCCAAAGGAGTGATTTTGCCCACTTCCATCCCACTTTCCCCGCCCTCCATCACGAGTAATTCGATCAAAACCAACACGACAACACTAGTCTGAATCGGACTGCTCCCGCCCATCCACCACCAACACAGCAGCGATCCCCTCCAGCCGCTCATCGATCCAACATTACCATCTATCTGTCACCAAGAAACAATGCATGCACGCGGCGAAATCGAGAAGAAGAAAAAACGCCCAAAACACACTTCGCTACAGGGAAGGAGCCAATCGCACGAGTATAGAGAGAGATTCAGAGCAGATCAAAGAGGGCGGATGCGAGGACGAAATCAGTACCAAGAATCAAGGCCGTCGGCTAGGCGCGTCCTGTCCAAGAGAGGAAAGAGGACAGAGGAGGAGATGGTGGGGACTGGGGAGAAACGTGTGGTCGGTGGATATTGCAGGATGCCGGAGACGAACGCCTGTGGAAAGTGGTGGTGAATTGGTGGTACTTGGCTTCTCCTTGGTGGCTTGGTTATTGGCCTGTTGATGAAGTGTTTAGAAGAAGACAACCAGGTGAAACTCACCAACCTAATGGCATCTCCGAAAAAAAAAAATCCATACTTTTTGAAATAGTCACTATCTACTATCCAAATAGTCACCATCTGTATCCATTAACAAAATTTTCACTGTTCATATTCTAATTTTTTTAAAAACAATCTATTATGCTATTAATAGGAGTTTGAATGGATATTTCAAATCAACTTTTTCTCCTAGATATATAATAATTTGGGTTAGTTTGTATCCTAGCATCTAGACATGACATAGTTAAATGGAGTAAGTATACACTTCTAGGGAGCCATCTAGGGAAGAGGCAACAAAGACGGTACTTGCATAAACCTTAGAACATAGATGGTGGGGAAGATAATGTATACTTCCTATGCATATGTATATAGAAAAATCCAAATTACTCCCCTTACGTATAGGTAAAGTCCACGTAACCCTATAAACTATTTTTTGGTTTTATTTTGCCCCCTAAACTATGCATTTTAGTTTAATTTACTCCCTAATATAATTTATCTTTTTTATTTCTTCATATAAAAATATGGTATTAGGTTCAAATTTGGCGAGACGATAGCAGACATTGTCACCCATGTTATGAAAATATGACATAATTTGTTTATCATTATTTTTATAGGCTGAAATATTTAATAATAAATTAATCCTTAGATACAATATTATATGAAAAAATAATGATGAAATTATTTTAGTATATCTTTTTTACATACGTTGTGATGTCCACTACAACCATGCAAAATTTCAAACTGAAATTCAACTTGTGTACGGAGAAATTAAAAAGATGAACTATATTAAAGGGTAAATTGAATCAAATTGTATAGTTTAGGGGGCTATACTTGAAGGGGGGAGTAATATGGACCTTTTCCTTGTATAAATAAGATAGTTCTATGCATTTGTATATATGGAGACTCTTCTCCTACAACACTCCAATACATAAACCACACAAAAAAAAATACTTATGTGTACATAGTCAGTGGATACACGTTTTGTTGTGTTTTTGCTAGTTTTTCCTCATGATGAGAAACGGTAACATATAGTGAATGGAAGTATTAATATTCCATTCAATACTTATTAAGAATGTCTTTTCAATTAAAAATGTTAATTCTATGAATAGAAACGTCATTTTTTGTAATTCAATTTTTTTAAAAGAATGTTTATACCGTGAAGTCAAACCACATGCCACTTCATTTCAAATCTTGCATTTGTGCTCAGTGAATAGTGAAACAAACAAGAAATATGGTACTTTAGGAATACATAATTTATTGGCCAAAAGTATTATGGTAATGTCCATAGATACCTCCTTCCAGCGAACAAAGAATCTTCATAAATTTTGAAGCGCAACAAACTGCAACTGTTACAATTACATCAGAAGCTACACACATTGAATAAACTATCACACACATGCAACCTAATTAAAACTGCCATTGCTATAAATACATACATTTATACTAAATACAAGTATCTGAATCTAGTGTCACTAAATAAATCATCGCACACTTGCATCCTAAAACTGCAATGACACGAATTGACCTTTTGAATCTGTAATCTGAATCCAACTACAGCTGCACACTAACAGAAATGAAGCTAACGACGACAAAACCGGTTGCTCTAGCTACCTTTTCTTTTAACTGGAGTCTACGTTTTCGTACAACTAGAGTCAGCTACTTGGACAGCACAACTACTTTAGCAAACTTCTTTGCTGTGAGTCAATACAAATGCTCTTTTTGTGACTTCTCAGGATTTTGCACATCTTTGTATGCGCATGAAATTTGTGAAGATTTTCCCAGGTGGCATAGTGCTAAACATTTTCTCCTTTTAACACTTTCTGCACAAGAATCAAAATCGCTGTAACCTGGAAGCACAGAAGAAAATGTTATACTCCTGTAAAATCTCAATAGCGAAAGACATGGCTTTATATATGGAGTACTTTTCTTACCCCCGGATAATGCTTCAAAACTGGAGAATAATGATCAAGTGCAATGTAGATTTTTCCCAGGACACTAAGAAGGGTGTCAACCTCATCGCCAAGTAGATCAACCTGAACAATTGGAAAAGAAACAGATGCTCTCATTACATGGACCAAAACTAGCATAACCAAGACTATGCAGAGTTTAGAGCCACTGGTGATTGTCCTTCACGAGAAATCCCTTGCTACGAAATCAATTTGTGATGCTTTAACATCTCAAAGCAATTATCATTTCTTGGAATTCAATTTTCTAGGTATCTAAAGTCTCTATGTTCCATTTTTCTGTGCTGCGACAAATGTAACTTCGCAGCTTAAAGAAAGAATGGCAAAAACTTGGAGAGCAGGACTAACCTCAGCTTCTGCTTTCCGAAGATTAGAACATTTAATCTCAAGTATTTGCTTATACCAGAATTCTTTCTTCCTTAAAACAGTAACTTGCTGCACCAGTGAGTTAGACTGACAAATTATACTAGTCAACCTGCATAAAATTAAAAAAAAATGAACACATGAATAGTATATACTGAAATATAGAAAAACATATGCTGTGCACTAACATGTAGGTGCTTAAAAATACATGAAGTACTACTTGATAAATATGGTCTGCCCAAGGGCAATCCAAGATAAAACAAGCAACAATAGAGAAATGTGAAAGCATTTTAGCTAATTTACACACCTGGTTTCATTTCTTTTCATAGTTTCTGCTAATCTGCTTTCAAAATCGCTGTATGCTTTTGACAACTTCTCGATATTGGCAATATCAGATTCCCCTTTTTGTCCCCTATAACTGCCAATGTTTTGTGCTGGTGTTTTCTTCATTTCCCGAATGGTGGCATCAAGTGAGGCATTCTGTTTCTTGGCCTCCTCCAAAGCAATAGACATAGAAGTTAAGTTTTCAGTCAGCTCAAGTATTTCTTGCTTGCATACTTGGATTTGCTGCATAGCCTCATACAAGCATCTTTTCATTGAGTTATATTCGCTCTTTGACTCTAATATCAGCAGTTCTTGCTCGCACACTTGCTCCTTAAACATCAAAAGCTCATCATGAACTAAGTTGACTTGGTCATGATGCTGCATTATTGATTCTGCAATTGATACCAGTTGACTATTTTCATACTTGAGCTTTTGTCTGTCTTCATATATGATACCTAGCTGGTCTTCATTTTCATCAAGCAACTCTTTGAGGAAGGATCCCTCCTTATTCATATCATAAATCTGGTTCTCGTAATCATCAAAAGCTTCCCTAAATATACACGAATCCAATAAATTGTTCAAATGTCTCTCAATCTTTAAATCTTCAAGTTCAACCTTAAGCTTCTCAAAACTATTCAAGAGTCTTGCCTCTGGCAGTGACTGCTGAGCCATTTTGCTCTTTGCATCTGATATTTGAGAGTAGAGGTCTTTAACCTCCTCTCTTTTATCAGCCAGCAATCCTCGGAGACGATTATTTTCATGAAGCAACATACTTATCCTGTCCTTCAATCTGCACATCTCCTCATTCTCATTACACTCAAAACAAGAATTATCTTTCCTTGAAGTTATCTCACCCAGCTTGGAAATGGTTTGGAGCAACTTCGATTTGATGAATTCAAGCTCTCTCTCTTTCTTAAGAGGCAACGAAGCTTTGGCTTTTGCATATTCCCTTTTCACCCTGAACAGCTCTTCCGTCTTCTGATGCAGCACGGATTCATGCTGTCTTCGCAGTTTTAGCCATTCTGACTTGAGAAAATTTGTGATTTCTTCGCTTCGCATGTGCTTCAGGAGAGAGAAATCTGGGATATCAAGCATAACCTCGCTTGTATCAGTAGCTTTCTCTGTTACAGGAGGCTCATTATTGTCTTTCATCTTCACAAGGATCTGGTCTTCTTGACTACTATGGGATTGGTGAGGATGAATAGCAGATTCCGAACCTACTACAACACTCAAAATACTGTGAAGCTCCTCTCGCAGTGCACCAATCTCAGAAACCTTTTCTGTCCAATTTCTTTTCAGAGTGCTGATACAGTTCTGATGCTCCCATAACTTCATCTCAAACTTCCCTTGCAAACCACAAACATAGTTCCGTATCATGATGTCAGAGATCTCTTTCTGCAGTTCATACTCCAACTGGAAAAAAAAAATAGTTTGAGATGATTTCCCAAATAGTAAAGGACATGACAGCAAGTGTTGCAGAGTGCAGTCATTCATTCATTTAAAACTCCAAGAAAACCACAAATTACTGTTTGAAACAACATTCTCCGATGTGAACAATGAACAGTTTGCAGCCCTGTTCAGATTCCCCAGCTTTTCACTATTCATTCTAACTTTTCGCTGTTCCCCCTCTCCCAGCGAATGCTATAGTGTTTTTTACTACAATCTAAACCCACGTTTGAAACGAGGAATCAAAAGGTGAGATTTTTCTACCAAAGAAAACAGACACTGCCAAGTGCCAAGCGATGTTGACCAAATTTACCCCAAACTCCAAACCGACGTTCTACAGTCCTTTGCCACGACAAGAAGCAAGAGGCAGAAAAAAAAAACAACTCCTTTAAGCAATCGCGACTTCACCTCCAACTCCAACCTAACAGTCTAACACGGACCAGCGATTCCAGTAATTATCCATCCACTTTACTGAGAAGAAACTTGCAGATTATGGACCACACCCAAACCATGGAACCAACACAAGAACTACCTAAACGAACTGGAGAACTGGGCCATTTCTACCTTACCAAATCCAGAACCGAACCAAAATTCTAACCAGGCAACGAGAGACAATTCGATTGCGCCCAGACGAGGTGAAGCATTGAAACGGAAGGAGAAATGGTGAACTCACGGGGTCGGCCGCCTCCATATCGCCGGACGGACGGAGGCGGATTACGCTTACGCGCCCAGGCGAGGGATAGGCTTCTCTGCTCCACCACCAAGAACACCGTGCGACAGAGACTCCTCCTCCGCTCCCACCCTCGCCTCGGTTCCGAAGTCGCGAGTGGCGCGGGAAAACGAGAGCTTGCGCGGCGCGGCGAGATTCAAGCGAAAGGCGAGGCCTTTTTCCTGTAAAGGCGCCTCCTTTTTGTTGCTTGCTGTCTCTCTGCGTTGCTGCTCCTGCTCCTGCTGCTTAATTGAGCAATCATCGGAACCAAAACACTGCAGACGCCGCGCTTAACTGGAATTGGAAAAAGGCAAAATCGGCGCCAAGCAACTGCTCCTTCCTGCGCTCGTGGAGGCTTGAGAGAGAGAGAGGTGGTTGCTGCTTTGGCATGGGTTCACACGGGACGGGCAGAGACAGGTAGGAAGACGGCGACGCTGACAGGGAGGATGGCCGTCTCCTTTGGGGACGGCGCATAGCTGGTTGGTTGGAACGGTTGTGTCCGGGGTGCCACGGCGTCGTTGCTGCCGTTGCTTTACTCCGGCGGTCGACTTGTCGCCCCGCTCCACTCACGGGTGCGCGTGTGGCCCCCCGCTCCGCTGCTTCGAGCACTGTGCCAATGGGACAAGAAAATTATTTTCCCTAGAACGTTTTACCTTTTTAAAAAATATATATATTCCTAAAATGAAATGTTGGAGAAAGTACCGAGAAATTGTACTAATGAGCGAAACTAACTGATAAAAAACTGTTAGATACCCACTTACTACACATCTAATCTACACAACTCATGGAAGTTCTGCTTTGAGCCTTTGAACTTCAAGTCGAGATAACAATGGTCAAGCATTGGGCTTTGTCAAATGTCCCTTTTTACGCATAGTGGAACTGTTGGTAAGGTCGGCGCTTGGCTTTCCACAATGATTTCGGTACCTTTTAGTAGCTTAAATTAATTTTATAAGCAAGCGTTAACACTGGCGTTAAGCTCCAGATGAATGCTTCTGCCTGTCTCTTCTGCTCTCTTAGTCTCTACACATAAAGAAATTAGAAATGCAATAGCTGGAGTAAAAAGCTAGCATATCCTCGTCAACCAAGGACATTACTATTTGTTTTTTCCAAGCACATTTGGTTGCTCCTTTTGCTGTCCTTTTCTTGTCCCTAGTACGTAGATCTTTTCTCACTGGCAACTGGTGAGCTCTTACTATTTTATCCATTTATTTCCTCCGTGTTGCCCTATCCAATGCGACTGATAGTAGTGGCTATCATCTTTCAAAAAAAAAAAAAAAAAGATAGTAGGAGTAGTGCCTATCCGGGCTTTGACTATTTCTCTTCCGTAAGCCACCACACATTTCTCACCTTAAATTCCTCCCTTAATCACTGATTTAATGGTCGTCTTTCTACACTAAATGACTTACAATAAGAGATCATGTGTGACTAAAATAACCTTCTAGCATAAGCACGAGGTTATTCGTATGTGCCGTTGACTTCCATGCCAGCACTGATGTACCCTGGAACATGGGATGTTTGCCTTGTTGCATCATGGGCCTTCAGTATTTACAGTGAAGCTTCCTGCGGTAGAACCGTGGCAACTGCCAAGTGTCCAAGATCGATGACCATGCGTTTATGTGAGCTTTAGCGTTTTGCTGTAGTGATGAATTGTCAACATGGTATCGGCCGTACGTCAGGCCAGTTGGAGTATACAGTAGCCATGCCATGTGATACAGATGGTAGTTGGTACGTAAGACTTTATTCCACAATGTGCCAAATCTCGCAAAAACTTTCAGCAACATACGAGCTGGTTGCGGAGGATAAAACAAGAGACAGCTTACGTACATGAAATCCAACTGTTACGCAAACCAGCTCGTATGTTGCTGACCACATGGATGGATCGGCAACAATACATGATCAAAGCCTACAAATTACAGTATGTTCTTAATACCAGCATGAAATCCGTTACGCAAACCCAATGTATCAGACCACTAATCTAAAATCACATCCCTTTCGGGAGCCCTGTGATCGAATTGAGCAACACCTTGCTTTCGTCAGTGACAACCTTTGGCCCAGCCCCAAGCCTGCTGCAGATGAAGTAGCTAACATCACCCTTGAATTTCTGGTCATGTATCTTGATCTCTGGAGGCACTGGGAGAGCCTCGATGTCTTCCATGGAATGCAATCCAGCATCGGTTAGAATTGATTTGTCGCCAACCAAATAGCTGCAAGATCATATTAACAGATCAGACCTTATATATCCATAGAGCTCTGCTGCAATACAGTCAGTAAACAGAGTTAATTAGTCGTAAATATCAGACAGACCTGCTCAAATCCTTGTCTTGTGGAGGGAAATAGTACAAGAGCTTCTGGAGCAGAAGTGCTGCAGTTTTACGATCCCGTGCAATTAAAACTGCGTTAGGCCCAGCATCGAAGGTGTAGGCAACCTGCCATTAAAAATGCCCGTTTTAATTAGAGGTCTATGCCCACATGCCTACACACCCATAAATGGTCTCACCATCACATCAATTGCACCGCTCAGCACTGATAGCCTTGTAATACAGGTGAAATGCATATCAGGCATCACAAATAGTCTATAAGGCTACTCTATGTAACAACTACTAATGTCACAAAAGCAGCAATGTTAGGGGAGAAAATTTCTTCAGGGAATGAGAGACAGAGAAGGGTTCAACACTGGAGAATAAACTCATTTTAGCGCTGCTTTTAGACATGTGCTATGTATTATCGCCGAAGTTTGCCTTGAACATAAATTATTCAATCTGGTATACAAGTCAAAATTATTTTGCCACTGGAGTAAAAACTTCTTGAACTGGTATATTCATGAAATTGAAACAAACCCTATTGGATGGTTTTGTACTATTGGAGCAATATTCACTAGGATAACAACATAATTATATTAGAGGATAGAGTTCAAAAAAGAAATTCGAAAAGATGTTCATCAAGAACAATAGAATACCTGTGGGGATCCTTCCGAGTGGTTCCACTTTTCCACAAGGCTAATTATCCTGCAATCAGTTGAGAACTAAATTCTTAACTCTGGTATTTCAGGAGCTACAGAATCCAAAACCAATACAATGCTAAAAGCGTACCTGTGTGATGTATCATTCATATAAAAGATGGGAGGGCTCGTATCTAAACATACAGCATGAAACTGGTTGCTATCTGCACAAGTTAATTTGGCAAACAATTCGAAGTCACGATTCTTGATAGCCTCCTCCATTTTCAACATGCGACTTGGCACTACTGTCTGAAGTATAAAAAAAAACAATGCAATGCACAGTAAGAACATGAAAAATGGATTTTGAGAAATTTAAGTCCAATCGGTAAACTGTTTAAACAAATTCAAGTTCAGAATGAGAATACAATCACCTGGGCCCTGTACTGCAATAGGGGACTTGTTTCGACACTATCCCGCATCCCACTGGTGCTACTTGTTTCCTTCTGCTTTGAACTGACCTGATTTACAAATGCATGTGTCAGTGTCAGCTATTTATGATATCAGGTACAGAAAAAATAAGGGGAAATGTACAGGTAACGAACATGATAAGAGATACTGCCTGATTCATAATTGCTATCGCTAAAGCCACATGACAATAGGAAGAATATGTAGTGATGTACTTATGTGGAATATATAGATCGCATACCACTGCAATAAGAATTACAAGTTCCTTCCAATGCGCTTCATCGGCAAGCTGCACCGCAATACTGTCACTCCCATCATCTTTCTGTAAGCATACAATCAGGCCTTGCTTAGTCTTTCTGAACAGGAAAAACATGTAGCCTAGGCTGTTTATCTGTCATAGCCATGCTCACATTTCCCACCATTTTACAAATCCACCATAGATACTGCGGCATGCACTTCCAGATCCCTGTCTGCACGAAATTTAACAAGTATAAATTTGGATTTACAAGACAGAATTTACTTGCATACTTATTGGCAAACTCCTTGCAGTGTCTCAAGAAGAAAACACATGAAAAAAAATAAACAGGGCATCAAATTGGGGGAAACTACTGTAAACAACACAACAGACCTTGCTATTGAAGAAAGCTCTCCATAATCTTCTTTCACATTCATTAGCTTTCCAAGGGTGAAAACTGTAGCGGTACTTCGATAATAAATCATTATGCTGTGATAGATCGTTTATGAAAGCAGGAACATGAAGAAATATTTATGAACGACTACAACTAAGAAACACGGTCTAGGTTAGAAATAAAAGTATTAGTAAATCAACATAAAGTTGCTCTCAAAACATTAAAGGCGGAGAAAAATAACCATTCAGTGCACTAGAGACAACGAGAACTGAATGTCAACGTATTTTTTACAACCTACAAGGCTACAATAGCATCGTGATTTCTGAAGAGACTGTACCCAGACAAGCAAAGCCAGCAGCCGAAGAGGCCAAACCAGCAGCGGTGGGGAAGTTGTTGTATGAAGCTATATGGACATGCAACTTCTCCCAGTCCTCTTTCTTTATCTTGATCCCCTTCTTTTCATCCTCAAAATCGCGAGCACGCCTCCTGATCTCTCTGAGACAACTCTGAAACCTTCCTCCTGACAGCGAGATTTCCTGCACAATTCAAACGAAAATCCTGTGAAAACCATACCATACAGAAGGATGACAAACTCTTCGATGTTATGTTTCATCAGATTGAAGCCCCATGCTGTATGATTCTAAATGTGCCACTTAGTCAGTGTCCAAACTCCGAAGTAGCAACCCTGCAACTACAGAAAATAGACATACAAAAAGGCTGCACGTTTTTTATTTTAACAAAATGACAAAAATTTGGACCTCTGCCCACTTCGATCCATATCCAGATCGAGGAAACAACAGCCACCTCGATGAACGCAAGCATCAAAGGCCAACAGTATCAGCGTATAGCACACTTGAATTGACTGAGGAGGGGAATCCCAATGGGCAATGGCGCACCTTGCCGTTGAGCCACATGCGGTCGGCGGAGAAGGACGGACTGACGGCGACGGTGGTGGTGGCGGAGAGGTGGTCGGGATCGAGCGTGACGCTGACGCTGTCGTTTACGGGGAGGATGAGCGCCTCGTCGCGCTTCCCCCAGTACTTGATCACCGCGATGTTGGTCGGCGAGCGCCCCGTCGCCATCAGCACCCACTGCCCCTCCGCCTCCGACTCCATTGAGCCCTCCTCTCCCAAGGTCTGCTAGCGTAATCGCCGGAGATCGCGGTGAGGGTGCTGGCGCGACCGCGCGAGGCGAGCGGCGGAGACTACGACTACGAGGTGATGGAGGAATGCGGCGGGTGCGGAGAGCTAGGGCGGCGCGGCGAGAGAGAGCTCACAGGACAGCCTGCGGGGAGCGCGGGAGGCCGGAGCGGCGGCGGATGGCGAGCGCCGGCGGCGAGGAGGAGCTCGACGGCGGAAAACGACGGCGGCGCGGCGGCTTGCCTTGATGTGGGCCATGTGGCAACTTAAGTGATTCAGTGGCCGGATTGGTGGGCTGGGCAGGCTGACAGCCCACTTGTGGTTTATTCTTCCCTTTTTTTTTTAAATATCGTGTGTGTTTCCCTTACGTATACGAACAAGACAATGTTTTAAATAAGTTCAAAAAAAGACAATGTTTTAAATATATACAGAAAAATTCGAGACACCTGTTGGTTAAATTATTATCGTAATAGAATTTTTTAAAAAAACTTATATGAAAAAATTAGACAATATTTTGAATAAAATGAACAGTTAACCATAACAAAAAAAATCAACGGCGACAACAATTTAGCAATAGAGAGAGTAACAAATAAACGTAACAAAAACAGCTACAACAATTTAGGAATGGAGGGCGTAACAAATAAGATGCAAAAGGACAAAAAAATATTTCTTCTCTTGCATTGTAATGTTTTGGAAAAAAGCGTGTTTTTCATCCTTTAAGTATTGCCAAAGTGTGACTTTCATCAAGTGGTTTGGTGCACTATTCATCCCCTCCTTGGTTTAATAACAGTGTATGTCACGTAACCATGTTCAACAACTCCATCAACACTCAACTTTGCTTCAGAAAGTGCAAATGAGCAATCACCATGAACTTAGGAAGGAAAAGAACAACCCGCCACAACTATGTCTCGAAGATTGATGGAAATTAGTTTGTTTTATCTATATTTTTGTGTCTATTAAATATATTGTATCTGGACTTACAATTTTGAATGTATCTATTTTTCTATGATATACTCATATATCAAAACTCAAAAATGTTCAAAACTTTAAAATGTATTTTATAAAAGTTTCTGTATTACCGCTGTCCGCTGAGCTGATACACAATTTGCACCACCACGCTACAAGCGGTGGTGCCGCTGTCATCAACGCGTGGCGTGGTATGGTGAGCAGCACCGCCAGGCAGCCCTCGCGCGCGGAACAGAAACATTGGGAGCGGAACAGCCCTCCCCCTCACTCTCTTCTCGCTCTGTAGGTCTGCGGGCACCGCCACCGCCGCCGCCTCCAACTCAGCTCCGGGAGCACGGCTCCCCCACATTGGCAGTCGATTCCTGGTATGCTTGCCTCTCCCCCTCCTCTCCCTCTCCCCTTCTGCGCCGGGTTCTCTCGTGCTCCCACCGTGCGTCGCGCACGCCAGGTGCTCGACGTATTGCCGGCGTGCGCGCTTGCTTGCTTGTGTCAACTTTACCGACACCTGTCTTGTTTGCATTACAAGGTTGGTTGGTTCAACCGATGGCGGAGGCAATGCCGGACCCGCCGCAGCTGTCGTGGTCGCACATCCCGCTGGACCTCGCCGGCCTGGTGCTACGCCGTCTGCCCGCCCACGTCGACCGCGTCCGCTTCGCTGCCGTGTGCCCACAGTGGCGCTACGCCGCGCGGCAGGGACTACCCCTGCCACGTCCGCTGCCGCTGCTCGCACTCCAGGACGGCACCGTGTACAGCCTGCCCTCGGCCGAGCCGTTCCGCCTCCCGGCCTGCGCGGGCTACACGGATGCTTGTGGTGGCAACTGGCTCTTCTTCTCAGGTGAGGAAGGCTGCTTCCTGAGGGATCCATTATCCAATGCCACCGTGACACTTCCTGCGCTGTCCCGTGTGCGTCTCCAGTATGCCGATGATGAGGCACGCAGCTTAGCATGGATGGATAACAATATTGATAAGGATCTGGATATGCGTAAAGTATTGTTCTGCTCACCACACCTGATCGCAGCACTTGTTTGGGTTCGGCACCTCCCCAGGATTGCACTCTGCAAACCAGGGGCTGCCTCCTGGTGGTCGGTATTTGTGGAAACCCAGCCTGCAGCACTGTTTTATGACATTGCATTCCACCAGGGGAAGCTCTATGGCTTCGATCATATCCGGAGCGACCTTTGTGCCATTGATATCTGTGTGGACAACAATACAGATGATCCAAGCATCTCTGGAATACGACGTGTCATCGAGGGAACTTCAATTATTGCAGATACGCTTGTGGACGACTTTGTTGTCATCAATACTGTCTACTTTGTTGAATCAAGTGTTGCCTTGCTGATGGTGAAAAGAGGAATGTATGGCATAGTGAATACAGCATCCCCCGATGAAGAAGATGGCACAGTTTATCCTAATGGGCGCAACGAGTTTGAGGTGTTCCAGGCCGATTTCGAGAGGTCGAAGTGGACCGAGTTGGCAACAATTGGCCTCGACCAGGTGCTGTTTCTTCGGAGCCGGTGTTCGAGGTCTGTTCTCGTTTCTCAGAAAGAGATACCAGGGAACTGCATTGTCTTCTTTGAGAATGATGACGATGAGGCCTTCCGGTACAACACAGAGATGACCTCAAGTTCTTGTAGCATCAACAACATGAAAGATGGCAAGATGCACAGCATTCTGTTCTGCCGACAGTGTCATGGAAGCGTGGCACAGTGCCTGCTACATGGCTCTTCCCGCAAGACTAAAGTCGAAACTATCTGTATGCAGTTTTATAAATGGATCTGCACTCATTAGGCCTCGTTTTAGTTATATGTGCAATAACACTAGTGTCGATGGTGTCATGCTTAAGTTGTTAGCTTGTGACTTGACTTTGGTGGTGGCATGCATATCCGTTTGTTGTCCTTGTTACATCTTGGATGAATCTTTGCTATGACCTATTCCTTTTATTTTGAAAAGGAATGTCAATGGCCCAATTCCAATTGAGTTTCCAAGCGTGCTGGATCGAATTGAAATAAAGCTGTCTAAGGTTAATTTTTAATGGCTCTTGTAGTGGTAGTGACTGAATGAGATGACTAATATTCTGATCTCGAATAAGTTAAAATTTGTTGGTATCATCTGCGAATTGTTTCACGTAGGTCCATATTCTACTATTTGGATGAAGGATGTTTATGAACAACAAATATGTCCATGCACACGATTATAGTCAAACTTCCCATAGGCATGGTGCATATTCAAGGCCCGCACAACACAAGTGTACGCGCAAAAAATGGGAGAAGTGAAGATATGATGGACCGTTGGACTTTATACTGAGCCGAAGGTCCACATTTCGCTGGCGGTGGAGGACCTATAATGGTCGCTGAAACTTCAAGCTGGAGACATGCCACATAAGACGAGCATTTCGATCACGTCCGGTGTCGAAATGGGTTCCACTACCGCTCCGCCTCCGACGCCATTGGATCCTCCTCTCCCAAGTTCCTTCTAGCGTAATCGCCGGAGACCGCGGTGATGGTGTTGGCGCGCGGCGAGCGGCGGAGACTAAGAGGCGATGGAATGCGGCGGAGAGAGCTCACAGGGGGGCAGACTGCGGGGAGCGTGGGAGGCGGGAGCGGCGGCAGAGGATGCCGCGGATGGCGAGGAGGAGCTCGACGGCGGAGCGGCTGCCGGCGGAAAACGGCGGCGGCACTGCTGCAGTGCTGCTGCTTGCCTTGAATACAACAGATTCAATGGGCCGGCTTGGTGGGCTGGGCAGGCTGGCAGCCCGCTTGTGGATTACCCTTTCCTTTTTTAAAAAAAAGAAAAAACTAGAATATGTGTAATCTGTAACATTAAAAGATGATGATTGCGTCGCTGACATGGCCAAAGATTACAACGTCGTTTGCATAAAATAAACCCCGAAGCGGAAAAATGACAAATTTACTAAATCTGTCAACATGGATGTTGCTCGGTTTTCTCCTTTGGAAAAAGTCTATATCACCCCCAACCTATGAAAATGTCTATATCACCCCCTGAACTTCTCAAAACCGATCAAATTACCCCCTAAAGCAAATTTGAAAAATCATAGTAAATCATAAAAAATCATAAAATGAAAATTCCAATTGTGTTGGACTCCGAACGAGTAGATATATATACTGAACATATAATATGATATATTTTAATATATTTTTTTTACTACTATAGAGAAAAGTGTAGATCTAAAGCTATAGTGAAAAAAAATATACTAAAACATACCATGTTATATGTCCAGTGTGTATATCTACTCATTTGGAGTCCAACACAACTGGATTTTTCATTTTATGATTTTTCTATGATTTACTATGATTTTTCACAACTGCTTTAGGGGGTAATTTGATCGGTTTTGAGAAGTTCAGGGGGTGATATAGACCGTTCATAGATTAGGGGTTATATAGTCCAACCTCTATAGGTTGAGGGGTTATATAGACTTTTTCCTTCTCCTTTTCCATGTTGTTGCCAGTACGGAATAAACTGCAACACAAGTACACAACCTTTACACATCAACTTGTTCAAATGCAGAGGTCAGTTTTCTCCATCCGAGGACATGGCAAAGTTGACAGCAAAACAAGTTAAGTAATCCATTGCAAAGCTACGCATTCATCAGGCAATCAAGACTTGACCATCTCCTTTGAGATGAGTGGCAGTACAAGTCTGCTAGAGATGCTCAAAGCCGTGTCATCGAAACAAACAGCCGGGAAGGGGGGAATACGCGTCTTTAATCACAAGAGCATATTATCAGTAGCAATATGCAAGAAATTGTCAATGGTTAATAGTCCAGAATTAGACCTATATTATTATAACCTTAGAACGTTACAGAGCTTAATGTCCGAGTGTTACAGCATAGACATGGATTATGCAAGTCTTTCACAGGGTTAGGTTATCATCAGTATACACTGTTACAAGAAGTGAATTCCAGCTGGAAGCTTTTCGTGTATTTACAGCCAATCTCTATTATCATTTCCTTCACTTCTCCAGCAAGATGATACCAGAAGTTGCTACTTCTTCCAGTCCAAGCATGGTGCTTCGGCAGCCTTCCAAATGCCGATCCCTAAACTACTGAAATTAATACACCAAAGAGCCACCAGGGTTTTGATCATAGGATGAATAGCATACTGTTTTGCAGCTAAACTTGTGGATATTAGCAGAGGGAATCAAGTCCAACAGTAAGACTTGCTACACCTATTCGTTCGGAGTATTCCTTCTACGTCATGTTTCTCCTTTCGAACAAAAATTAGTTGCCCGTCCAGGCGGATTGTTGGTCAGTCTATTTACATTCACGAACCCTTGCATTATTGCCTTGTTTCCAATGTGTGGTCGCTCAAGAACCCTGCATGTCGTACCCTCATGATGATCTCCGCCAACTTTTCATGCCCTTTTGAGGCAGTTTGAATGGGCTCCAGCTTTTCCTTCGCTTTGGACTGTCAGCAAAGACACCCGATGCCAACGCCTGCTGAAGCCACAGCTCAAATTCATCTTCAGGGATCATCTCCGCGTCCAAGCTAAAGGGATACCGGGAGCTGTATGATCTTTGAGGCATCCTGTCTGCGCCAACCATGTTTACCATGAAGGTTGGACCATGAGTGTTAGGCTTACACTCCATTCCCTGGATAATCAGCAACAGCTAAATCGGTTAGAAAAGGTAATTCGCTTCCGCATGAAGTAAATTGGTGCTTCCCTTAATGGAACAGTGAAGCATTTCATGTTAACAAATTCAAAGCTGTAGGTCATCCATCAAAACATAGATTGAACCAGACACTCACCTGGCAGGTAGCCCACTCAGACACATCAAATATTTTGCTCTCAGCACAAACAAAAGCTCGTGGTATTTCCATCTGAATTGAAAAATGCACATTGCTCAAATACAAAGAACTCAATAACTAATTATATTGGTGCATAGTGCATTTTCATTGGGAAAATAGGCATAGCTTCCAAACCTGCTGTGTACTCAGAATTATAATTATTTAACTTGGGTGAAGAGATTTAATAGAGATTAAAGCTGAATGACCAAGATCAAGGTACTTAGGGATTGAATTATACCTAAGCATATAGTCAGATGCCTTACATGCTTGGCCAGTTACACTTAAAATTACTTGCCTCAAACAAAAGATTGGCCTTATAAAGCATAATAATAGTTTAGTTCAAAACAAAAGATGGCAAGAAACTGATACTTGTCTCTGTAAACACAAATATTCACACTGGCAGAATCACAGAATACACACGATTATCAATTGTGCTTTCATATAATTCATTTGCAAACTGTTTGAAACCACTACATACAATTTTTTTAGCAGTTACATTACAAAAAACAGCACTGTTCGTGTTCGTAAGTTCCTCAATATAAAATTGTAAAAGCAAGAAATCAAGGTTACCTTAGAGGTTGCAAATCTGGTTTCAACCCATCCATCGCCATCCTTGGCTTGATGATACTGATCACAACCCTACAGCGACATTTCCCTCTAATTAGCTGCAGTGATACCCAATAAATCAAAAAGGACACCGAAAAGTACATGTAGTGTGCCTAACCTGACAGAATCTTGCTTTTGTTTTACTTCTCTTGGTGCATATCCATATGTGGAAATTACCACACTTAGTGCATTGTATACGCCTGGACTCTTCAGTGCGAAACTCTACCCCACTCTACAAAAAAACAGATGCTCATCAGATAAGCGTTTAGGTCAGTAAAGTTGAAAAACACCATTGCTCTGAGATGAGCATGCCAGCATCAAAGCAGTAGCATTTTCCAATTTGTGCATCTTTGCAATGGCACCATTGTAATGTTATGTGAGTCCAAGAGCGAATGTATAGAAAAACTGTAGATTAAGAAACAAGAAACCACCTGTTGAGAGAAAACACAAGACCTTGGGGTCATCTTCTGTGATTCTTCTTTCCTCAGCTGTTCGTCATAGATGTTTCTCTTTGTGAAATCCGAGAGGACCTGTGTGTTGGAGGCATAACTACACGAGTTACCTTCACTGGCAGTTGGTGATACAGAAAAAGATGCACTACAGGATGAACAATAATCTAGACAATGAAAAGCCAAAGAACATAAAACACTTGCCTCGTAAGCTGATTGAAGCTTTTTGAATGATTCACAAGCCAATGGATTTCCCATATTTTTATCAGGATGTACAAGAAGGACCTAGACAAACAAAGCATGAGACATAAAAATAGAAAACAATAGCATTAGTCTCTTTTATAGAGGGAGGGTGGACGTATTACCATTCTGTGATATTCTTTTTTCAGTGTCTTTTGATCGATGCTTCTATTACGAGGTATGCCCAATACTTCATAATGGTTTGAACCATCCATTATCCTCTTAATCTCATCCAATGAACTAGAATCAGATTTCACTACTTTACTAGGAGGTTCCTCTTTCTGTACATGTAAGACATCTTGGGTGGGTACTGAGCAATATGGCTTTGCTGAAGACACAGTCTCAGCTTCACTGTCAGGAACCGGAGGGAATTCACAACTACGATAGAACTCATCCATAACTGGATCAGAATTCTTCATATCTTCAAATTGCTCATCTTCAGTGCTTCCCTCGTATCCTTGCAGTAATTTATTAAGAAGATCATTTGTCAAGAAAGAAAGATTGAGAGTCAAGAAAACTCCAAGCTCTCCAACACGAACAGCCACACAATAAACTGCGTATGCGGTCAAAACAGGTACCACATATCGAGCATGCTTCAAAGAGCACATACATCCTGCATTACCACGAAGAAGCCTATTATCATGTGAAAGAGGCAAATAAAACTAATAGGAAAAAAGGAAACAGATTATGGATTCGGAAGTATTCTCAGCAGCAGATTTATAAGCTCAAAAAAACAAACCTCCAGCAACTAGAAGCATTCCTGTAATCCAAAAGTATCCATACATCCACATAATTAATATCCCAAACAGTCCAACAATGAAAAGGCCAGGTGTATAGCCCATATAGTGAACAACTGCACCAGCAGCCCCCTGAAATAGTAAGCTATTAAAAAATTAGCAAACAACATATCTTCTGGTATCTTTCTAAATATGAATAGTGTACCCTCACAAGTGAAACTTACAAATTATACAAGTACATTTGATGACAATGAAAAACAGTCAGCATCAAAATGTCAAAGCCTAACAGTGAGACAATATGAGGGTACCTAGCATTAGGGTTCTTCCCTTTATTTTATTCCATTTCTCCTGCCTGGAGAACATATCAGGTGCTCCCTGCACCTTAGGTGCCCCCATTAAAAAAAGCATAATAGAATGGACCAAAAATTTCAGAAAAAATATGGATGGATATATGATGAAATATTGTCACTTCAAAAAAATATGATGAAATATTCTATCATCGGCAAAATTTGACGATGAACAATTTTTTTTAAAGAAGAAATAAAAATGACAAATCAACATATGAATAGGTACCGGTTCCTGATCCATATGAAAAGTTTACCCAACCTGTTTGCATGTTGATTTGTCTTTTTTTGTTTCTTGCACAAAAAAAATTTCATCCTTATATTTTTGGTAGAATTTTCATGTACTTTTGATGTTTTTTCTTCAAAAATGGGAGCACGGGAGCACCTCATACGCTCTACTGCTTGAATTTATGTATGGCATACCGCATACCTAGTGCAATCTAGCTGAAAAGATCTAACGTTCTCACCAAACTAATTAACCTCAATAAACTTCACAACTGGGTCTACAAGCATATAGACACTCAAACTACGGTAGATTACAGCATGAGTATACATTAGACTGAAGTCCATAAAAAAATAAGTACATTGTAGTCATAAATATAAATATTAACCTATTAATGAATCAAACAAATTGTAGTTAATTCAGCATGAAACAATTGAACCTCAAATTTCTAAGTTTTTTGCTGAGATGGGCTTATACGTTACTCCCCGCAAGGTACATATTACAGACATGATGTGTTCCCACACATAGCAGGTCAATTTAAGAAGGATGGGGCAATATCATGCCATAGTACCAAATTAGATAATTGATTATTGACATTCTGAAAACTGATTTCATTAGCGTATCTTGCACTAGTACAGGCGGTGAATTCACATAACAGGAATATGTTCATTCATACTTATCGAAAGGTTGTGTTTGATCACCATCCTACCTTTGGTAGCAAGACAAACTAGATAGAACTGAGTAGCACAAAAGACGCTTAAAAATACAGCTAGAAGTTCATAATCAATATAGATGCTAGTATGTTACTTTGAGATAGCAATAGCATAGAAGAAGTGTACTACTAAAAGCTTTACACAAACATTTGGCAGCAACACATGAAGCCAACAATGCTGCCACAATTTAGGCTATCCTATCCTACTTTTTTCACCATCCATCAGGTAACACTTTAACTACACTTTCGTAAAGAAATGTAACCTCACATGCATCCCAAAGTTGGATAGCAAAAGCAGCATGTGGCAAGATTTAGAATCTGTCACGCAAAATCCTTATCCAGTAATAAATCTGAGCTAAAGTGTGGAAGCAACAAGACAAGCAGGATTTGCAGAGCACGAACCAGGCTAAGGAGCGCGTAGAGAGCCCACGCCGGCGAGGTCATGCACACGAAGAAGCTCCAGAGCATCACGAACACCGCGGCAGGGCCCAGGCTCGCCACCGCCAGCACGCCCCGAGCCATACATCCGCGCCATTGCCGCAGCGCAGCGAGCGCGAGGCGCGAGAAGGTGGCGCAGGCCCGGGACACGGCCGGCCAGTGCTGATCGACCAGGAACGCGAGGCGCTCCCGGCTGCCGCACGCGGCCGTGTGCGCCCACGCCAGGATGTGCTTCTGAGACTGCAGCCACATCCACGCCTGCTTCCACAGCCCAAAATCCGCCATGGAAGCCCGGAAGAATCCGGTCGAATGCTCAATCCAGGGACTGCAAGAACCCCATCTCCCCCAATCGAATTCAAAATACAGCACAGGAGCCCCAGCAACAGCCCGCTGGACCCTCGGTCGCAAGAACCAGCTTCCCCCAAACCAATCGAATAGCTCCAATAAGAGGGATGAGAGCCGCAACCAGCTCAAGAACTCGTCAAGCCAAACAGCTCCACACCGGGCCAGAAACACCTGCGCACACCGGATCGAGCCCTAAAACCACTTGCCGCCACCTCAGATGAATTGGCCGGAGCCGCTGGAAGCCGCCGCTTTGGGGCCAAGAAACGACGAGAAATCCCCGGAGGCGGCTCAGAAAGGCGCCATCTTTCGCGGGGATTGCGAGCCGCCGACACCTGCGGGTGGATCTTGCGGCGGTGAATCGGAGGGGATGGGGGTAAAATAGACGGGAATCCGAGCTTTGGCACAAGCTGCTTCCTCTTTTTGTGGTGCTGCGCTTGCTTTTGCGGCTCTCGGGCTTGGCTCGTGACAAAAGAGGGATTGCGGTGGAGTTAAAAGGGAAAAGAGAAGACGAACAAGAGATCTTGCAAAAGAGGGAAGAGAGAGAAAGAGGAGAGAGGATTAGGGCTGTAAGAAACTTGGGAGAGAGAAGAGTCACTGTTGCTTCTGTCGATGCAATGTGGTAGGAATGGAGGGCCAGTGCAGACTGGAGGTGCAGAGGTGCTGAACTGGTGATGGAGGGTGGTTGGTTAGAGAGAGGGAAAGAGTGTTTTGTTCCACAGTTAGAGGGGGGGTTAGAGGAGCTGCCAGTTGAATGAGCAACAGTGATATGAAGCAAGAGGATGAGTGAGAAGTATGATTGATGACAGTGACTGAAATGTTGACTTTTGAGTTAGGAGATTTAATATTTCTTGGTTTAATGCTGAGAACGAGCATTATTTACATTAATAGTAGTTCAAAAATAGTAGAAGATAATGAAAAAACATGGCAGTATAACAGAGTTCATTGGTGCTGAGTTAGACATTAAATTTGACTTGTTAATTTATCAATATTGGAGTGGTTAGCTGCGTAAGGATTACTCATCCATCCGACCATCCCTAGTGGCAGTAAACTGAAATGAGCAAGGGTTGGCAGGGGTAAAATGGGAAAACCCCTTAGAAATTGTGTGGGGCCAGCTACTGTACAAAGAGTTCAGAGATATTTTTTCCATCTTGCTAGAGTGAGGGTATTTTTTTGATAGAGTAAGAAATCTATGAACTAGATTAATATTATTTGCTTTTTTTTAGAAATATGTTTCTCTTGTTGCTATACTTTATTAGTTTGAAAGTAGGCTAAAATTACCATATGTGATGCACGTTTTGCTGCCCTGACTCCTGGGGAAAATATAATTTCACCATCACCTGAGCATGATTATACTTGCAAAAGTAATGCCAAACTCTCATGCCTGCTCTTTTCCTCTGCTCCGAAGAATTGATAACATCAATGTTCGAGCTTGATAATCTTTTTGCTTTCTTTCTCCATCTTAATTTTTCCATCTTTTTTCTCTTTCACGTGGGCCCATGCATATATGCAGCTGGTTCTCCCTCCAAAGTCCAACCATTTGCTTTCTTCTGCCTATTATTTACATTGCTAAAATTGCAAAAATACAGGTGTCCACATGGATACCAAACACAAGAGACCAAAAAATGATATCAAGAATAAAAGAACAAAAATAGATAATCCTTTCCTGTCCTTGGTCGTTACAGTTTGGTACCAAAACTGTTGGGACGTGTTGGAACAGACATAGCAATGGTGTATGGATGAGGAAGATGAACCACCAGAACTAATGTGCCGTCCAAAAGGTTACAAATTTAAATTTTTGTCGTCATATATGCAAATGGTGCATTGGCAATGTCCTGAGTCCTGACATTAATCTCTTTGTTTGAAGCCTGCAAGAGAACATTCCATAAGTACTCTCTATGTCATTTCCATGTGATTTGGCATGTTCAGGGGGGTGATTGTGCAAAATGAAATAAGTGAGTCACATGCCATCCACATGCCTAATTATTGGGGCAGGTGCTAGTAGAATTATAGGGCTGCATGGTAAAGATAAAAGAAATCGTTTTTATATTAAAAAAGGATAAAAGAAGCAGCCTCCTAGTTGACCTGTGATGAGATGAGATGTGAGATTCTGCTAGGTCAAGAAGCGTCTTCATGACCCCAACCAAGATTTGTAATGGCCTTCAAGCAAAGCGAGTTGCCATTTTTTTTTCCTTCCACTCTTTTTCTCTTTTCTTTCTCCCTTCTTTTTCTTTTTTCTTTTTCTTTGCATATTTGATTCATTCTTCATAGCTACTAGCATACATTTGACCAAATTTGGTTTTAATGAGCTCAATGGGGGTGATTGCATCATGAATCTGAGATCAGCTGATAAAGAATGTGGTTTTGCTTTCTCAATAAGTGCATGCATATGCATGCCACGAGGGTACTAGACACAGATACTTTTGGATTGCAACTGTTGGCTTGGAAATTTTAAATGTGCACTTGGATCTTGCAGGGTTTTTGTAGCATTATCTGCAGTGACAAGACTAGTCCACCAAACCGGCATGTAAAGATTTATACCTTGACTTGGTGCTCTTTGTTTCCAATTGTCATTCTATAATCTACAACAAAGAGAAAGTCAGACCAAGTACTCGCATTGAACCCCCAAGTCCCAACATGCACATCTCAAATTTCTCTTGACCTGACTTGGTACTTGCTGTTCTTACACAACAACCTTGCAAACCTAACCATCAGTCACATTCCATGCATGTTTTCTAATCGTCATGCACATAACAATAATCCCCAATTGACCATTCCTTTCACAATCATGAAAAATCAAGAAACATCAACGCTCGAAGTCCATATCACGCTTTCGATGACAAAAAATCAAAAGCAATGTAATCAAAGTTGGCGTTGCCAAACCACCTCATCTTTAGCACTTCGTTCAACAGTAGCACTTCAAATTGGTGGACAAACAAACCAAACGACCGAGTTGGATCGGGAACGATGGGTGAGGTAGATGAACAGGAAGAGAACCCACTTCACAAAACTCACAAGCCGTCGACTTGCCATGCTACCTGCTCACCACCAGCTTCCAACAATTTCTTGAGGTGGCCAAGGAGTTGGATAAAGATTTGTATGGGAGTGTATAGCCTTTTGCATTAAGTTTGGCAGCAAAAATGAACAAGATGAGACGGCATCTCATGATCCGACATGCCCTTTCAGCGATCCCTGTCCTGGAATCCTTAGGTGTCACGTCTCATGATTTCCGGAAGATTTTTTATACTAATAGCTCTAGTTCTTTTCTTTTACCAAGGATAAACTAGTGAGCACAGGCTTCGAAGATGCTATGAGTGAATCATCAGCCGATCAAATTTGCATCATGCCACGAGTGGCCAAAAGGACATCAGAATTATGAAGCACGGAAGAGTTATACCTGCCATGGTAACTTGTAAAATCAGTTCATCGTCAATTGAGACACAAAAATTGTCACTGCATTGTCAGTTCGTTCAGAAGCATTTCTTCTGCTTTGTTCATTCATGTTTTTCCGGGATTACTAAAAAGAATGAAAAAGAAATAAAGCATGAACTTCATCTTCCATAGAATCTACATGGAGATGATTCAAAGGTGAGGGGCAAAAAAGAAACAAAATTACAAAAATTATTGCTCGGCCCACGGCATCAATAATGAAGCACACAAAGTGGCCTGTGGACGGCGGAATAATTTTGGACGCCACAAAAGCCTCCACTTTAAATCACAATCATCACCCAACACGCCGCAAAACAAGTGGCCAAATACATGCTACGTCTTCTGAGTGCAAACTGCCACAAGACTCGTCCACTGTACATCTTCCTTGGGCAGTTGGACCATTGATCGGTCTGCAGCTTGGCTTTGGTTTGGTGAAGGATACCTCGCATGCCTAAAGAATATATTACGATTGACTTTGCAATATATTATTGCCACCACAAGGCTTAAACTGCAAGCGATAAGCTCTGCAGAGGGCAACTGTCTGAGGTGTTCGCTTTCTGCTGAAGACAGCCCAGACCGATAGCAGTTTTCAATTGGGAAGGTCCTGAGAAACAAGGGTAAAAAAAGAGAAGTATTAGATACTGCAAACACAAGGTTTCCACTAAATTCTTTCTTTACATACGAATCATATTCAATTATGCCATCCCATCATAATAGCGTGACTGTTTCAGAGCTTGAACTTGCCATCAGTTCAGTTCAAACATGAACAGTTAACATGCAGTTTGTTATGAACTTTGTCAACACGTCCTAGCAAAAAAAACTGTAATTATCATGGTAACAAAACCTCCAGTATCTATATTATGAATTTATGATCTTGTCACAATCATGCAAATTAATTTTCAATACGTGAGAGTCAATAACGGTGAAGACTGAGTTTATGCGGGACTAAATCAGCAGTGTCGTAGAGATTTCCAACCAAAATAAACAAATTGAACAAAGTAACAAATGCATTATTTTGCAGAAACATGGTCGTTGGTCCCACACCAAGCCACGAAAATGGCAAAACGCACTGCCCATCATAGGGGGATGTGTGTGTGTGTGTGCTGGGGGGGGGGGTGGCGGACCAGTCCCCCGCAACCACAAATGATGTTACTCATGAAAACTTTCTTAAGAAAAGTATGTTATCTGAATACAGGCTAAGGATATCAATACTCAATAACATAAAGCAAAATCATATGTGTCAGCGGATTCTTAATGAGTCTAAGACACTAATTTTCAGTTCTTATAGAATTTCAACAAATTGTGCTGATACATTATTATAGTAGAAACAAACATATAAGTAATTAGGTTCTGAAAATTGAGTCAAAGACACGAGAAAGTAGGTGGACGGTTAAAACGGAGACACTATGCAACTGATTTAAAAACTAGTGCACTGTATCCAAGTCACAAATGTCATGATTCTTACCAAAGTGTAAGGGGAATTTTTTTTATCTCCAATAGTTTACATCAACATCCGTTCTTTGGTGTTCATTTCCGATATCCTGTTACAAATCGCTTGATTTCTGCAAAGTCTAATACGGCCTCCACGCAATGAAAAGAAGAACTCCACTTTGTGCTTATCAAATCAACAAGGAACTCGGACTGCTTGTTGCCATTAGTCTGCGAAATGGAAGCAAAGAGGAATTTGGGTGTCACATTTCAACAAAAGTAAAGAACACTGTGTATGTCTCTGTGTATAACTATGAACTAGGAAAAGTGTCAGCCCCAAAGGCTTAGTTGGGGGACAGGTTGGGGCAATCACAAGTCATGATGAGTGCAGAAGCAACGGTTTTTCAGTCACATAGCTTGAGATATTTCCATAAGACCATCAAGTCTGTTAAACAAATTCACCTGTTGCTTTACTAAATGATCATAACAATTAAAAGTTCCAATTTAGTTAACACAGGAGAACATATAGGTAAGGAAAAAAAGTTGAAGTTTCCAAATAACAGAAACATGCTGAACTCATGCAGTCATGTGTGCACTGAAAGCATACCAGACTTCAATAAAAGGTCTTAGAAGATTTATTTGTTTTTTTTTTACCTCAAGAACAAAGAAACCACCAGGCTTCAGAACTGAAGATAACCCTTCACAAAGATGGAGCAGATGCTCAAGGCCATCCTTGCCTCCGTCAAGCGCCAACTTCGGTTCATGCCAGCCAACCTCAGGTTGCAGTCCAGGTAGATCATCGGTTGGAATATATGGAGGGTTACTAATCACACCCATGAGTTTTCCTTTCACATCTTCCAGAGGATCGAACCATGATCCATGCCTTATTTCAACTTTATCCTAATTACAAAATCGAAAAGCTATAATCAATAGCGGAGTTTCTATTCACTTCTGAAAGCTTAAACAAACTGAACTATGCTATTATAAACTCAAAGCTTTGCCGTTACTTTTCCCTATTACTTCCCATGCTTTTATTAGCCACTACTTAGTGTGTGTCATTGTGTCCCTCATAAACCTTTGTGGCACTACTTTTATTGGCACAACTTATCAGAGGACGATAGATACAGCATGGGCTGGAAATGCAAGCGTGCGAATTTAATTCAGTAGCAGTTTGACACCTCGAACAAACATTCGCGCTTATGCTCACCGGACAAGTGGACATAATAAAGGCTAAAAAGGAGCATCTTTGCGCATGCTTTCCTCAGAAGTTCGAAAAACACTGAAAGGTGAATAAGACTACTACAGGTCCTATCACACTAGACTGTAACCCACCTTCAAATTTCCCGGACTTTTATCTAAATTGACAACGCAAACCCCTCCTTTCCTAATGATTCAAAATCTCTTTTCAGTTCCACCACCTAAATTTCCAATGTAAAATCCACCCAGCTACCTATCCCTGTTTCAGCCATACACTAGCAGGTACACAGCACTCTATATTGGAGCAAATGCTCACATTGTTCAGCATACCCTATGTCACTGATGAAACAAATCGATGATAACCATGGGGACATTAAATTAGCTCAGAATACCCACATTCATCAATGCTCTGCTTAAAAATGGAAGCTTTTAGTCAATCTTCCTCAATTCGGAAGAGATACACAATCCTCACCTGCACCCCGTACCTCTGGACATTGAGCCGCGCGACGTCGACGGCCACCTCGCTGACATCAACTGCAAACACCTTTCCCCGTGGCCCGAGCTCCCTCGCCACGGCGACGGCGATGGCGCCGCTCCCGGTGCCGAGGTCCGCCCACCACCCATCCGCGAACCCCTCCACTTTTCTCACCATGTCAACGACGGCCTCCGTCTCGGGACGCGGGATGAGCACGCCCTCCCTTACCGCCACCACCAGGTCCCGCCAGTGCTCGTTCCCGACCACGTACTGGAACGGACGGCGGCACCGCACGTGACGCTGCCACATGGCCTCGAGTTCATCCAGCGGGACGCGGAGGAGCGCCGGTTCGGAGGAGGAGGGATCGCCAGCGGCGGCGTCGGCGAGGAGCCAGCGAAGGTGGCGGTGAAGGTGCGGCGCGGAGGACGGGACGAGAGCGGCCGCACGGTGGCGGAAGGCGCCCAGCGCGGCGGCCGGGACTTGGTGGGTCGCCGGGCGGAGGAAGAGCGGGGTGGGGTCGGGGTCGGGGGTGGAGGTGGGGTCGAAGCGGGGAGTCGGCGGCGTGAGGGCGGAGGCGGTGGCGGTGGCGGTGGCGAGGGGTTTGGGAAGGAGGAGGCGGTGGAGAGGAGGTTTGCGCCGGTTCGGGCGGAGGAAGGTGAGGGGGCGGGAGGCGAGCGAGAGCGTGGCCATGGCGGCTCCACGGCGAAGTGACGGTGGCGTGTGGGTGCGGCGGTGAGGAGGAAGGGGACGAATGGTGGTGGACTGGGTCGGCCCAATTTCACGCCATCCGCCCATTGATCTCGGCCCGAACCTGCATGACAGGCCCACTACTAAGAAGGATGTAAAAAAAAAACTGAACCTTCTGTGCAGACATATACCTTTATTTATTTTTTTCAAGAGTGCGAGCAGCATATCTTTATAAACTAAGAATGAGAATTCTCAAAAGAATAATGTTTACACACGAGTTGCTGGAGACATATATCTGCCCTGCATATAACGTGCACGCTGACAAACCATCTTCTGGACTGCAAAGACCTCAATGCACCGTCAAGTTTTTTTTTTTTACCTCCTAAACTGAAATGGTGTCAATCACTTTCGTACTCCAGGTTTACTATGTGACTATAGTTGGAATAAATGAATAGTACTGACTATTCATGGACCACGTTTATTTTTTCACATCTTTGTTGCTTTCTTGTGGCATCTCTCATCCACTTATCGGTCATCCAAACTAGTCTACTGGCAGTCACTAGTCAGAGACTCAGAGTGAAGTCAAGGACTACTTAATTTTGAGTACAACAGCAGGAGCCGAATGATTTACTATATGTATAGGAATCTACACACCACGGATCGAATTAAAATCCCAGAAGAAGAAGAAGAAAAATATCACTACTACTCAAGCTTGGTGAGATGGCTCACGTAATCATCTTTCTTATCGTAGCTTATCTACTCACCTTCCTATGGAATCCTATCGCAATCTTAGCTGCAGAATCGACCAACAGATCGGAGCTCGATAGGCGAGGCCTCTTGTACTTCAAGCAAGGCCTCAATGATCCCTTAGGAGTGCTGAGCGCGTGGGTCTCGCTCGACTTCTGCAGCTGGAAGGGGGTCACCTGTGGTAGGACTCTTCCACCCCGCGTTGTTTCATTGGAGCTCAACTCTGTACAGCTGGCTGGGCAATTATCACAATCTCTTGCTAACCTTACTTCAATAGTTCGGTTAGATCTTGCAAATAACCAGCTCTCTGGTGGTATTCCTGATGAGCTGGGCACTCTTCCTAAGCTCCAGGTACTGATGCTTGCAAGTAACATGCTTGCAGGTAACATCCCTGGGTCACTAGGCAGTAGAAGTAGGCCTCTCAGCTATGTCAATCTTGCATACAATAACCTTAGTGGAGGTATCCCCCATTCCTTGGCAGCTTGCCCGTCACTCACTGTGCTAAACCTGACAAGTAATAGCCTCTCTGGAACTATCCCTTCAAGTCTGTTCAATGGTACATCATCTAAGCTAGCTGTTGTCAATCTTCGAGCGAATCTTTTCAGTGGATCTATCCCGGAGTTCCACAGGATGGCAACATTACGAATCCTTAACCTTGCAGAGAACAATCTTTCCGGAGGCATACCTACATCCCTTGGAAATGTTACTTCCCTAACTCAGATATCGCTGGGCACGAACCAGTTAGTAGGAGCAATTCCGGAGAGCTTGAGTAATATTCCGAACCTTACCATGCTGAGTATAAGTTATAACGACCTGTCAGGGCATGTCCCAACCCTATTATACAATATCTCATCCCTCGTGATTCTTTACCTAGGCCAGAATAACCTTACTGGACGTATACCATATGCCGTTGGACCAAACCTTGAAGCTTTGGACATGTCTGGTAACAAGTTTGATGGACTCCTCCCAGCGTCGCTAGCCAATGCTTCGAAGCTCCAGATACTTGATCTTAGTAGTAACTTACTAGCTGGCCAATTACCAGTGGAGATTGGAAACCTTGCGTTTCTAGAGATGCCAAACCTTGAGCAGAATCAACTCGTCCACGCAATACCAATTGAGCTAGGCTACCTTTCGAATCTTCAAATGCTTAGCATGGGTCAAAATTATCTCTCTGGAGGAATTCCTTCTACAGTTGCAAATTTAAGTGGCCTTTTCCTCCTAAGCTTATCCGGGAACAGATTGTCAGGCCAGGTTCCAACGGGGATAGGCATGCTGCTTCCTAACCTCAACGAGCTTAATCTAAAAAATAACTACTTGACCGGAAGCATACCAGCAAGTTTAGCAAACTCCACTCAATTGGTTATGCTCGATTTGTCTTTTAACAGCTTTTCTGGATCCATACCAAGTGAACTCCTCGACAACCCTTCCCTTTCCGTGGGATTAGACTTATCAAACAACCATCTTACAGGATCAATACCTCCAGAAATTGGCGCATTGGTCCGGCTTGTCCTTCTTGATGTGTCCAACAACAAATTATCTGGCCAAGTTCCTTCTTCACTTGGCCGATGTATCTCTCTTCTCTCTCTAAAAATGAAGGGCAACTTGCTTAGTGGAAGCATACCTCAGTCTTTCAGTCACCTGAAGGCAATCAGCCTGATCGATCTTTCTCAAAACAAATTTATTGGACAAATTCCGGAGTTTCTCGGGAACTTAAAATTACTGACACAACTTGATCTGTCCAACAACAATTTTACAGGGCCAATTCCAACCACAGGAATCTTTCAGAATACCACCGCAGTAATCTTAGATGGGAATATAGGACTGTGTCGTGCAAATACAACTAACTTTGCAACTATATTTTCCATTTGCCCCAGAATATCAACCGGTGGAACAAAGAACAACAATGCACGTTTGTTGCTAATAGTAATTCCACCTATTACTATTGCCTTATTCTCATTCTTATGTTTTATGGTTACCCTTCTAAAGAAAAGAGAGCATATATTCCCATGCTACAAGGAGACGATGAAGAAGGTGTCCTATGGTGACATCCTTAAAGCTACCAACTGGCTCTCTCCGGTCAACAAGATTAGCACAAGCCGCACGGGTTCTGTCTACATAGGCAGGTTTCAGTTTGACACAGATCTTGTGGTCATCAAAGTGTTCCATCTTGACGAGTATGGTTCACTAAACAGCTTCCTTATGGAATGTCAAGTGCTCAGAAACACCCGCCACCGCAATCTTATGAAAGCGGTGACCTTGTGTTCAACAGTTGACTTGGAGAACAACGAATTCAAAGCTATAGTTTTCGACTTCATGGCCAATGGAAGCTTGGACATGTGGGTGCACCCGAAGTTACATCAAAATTGCCCCAAGAGATGTCTAAGCTTGGGACAGAGGATAAGAATAGCTGCGGATGTGGCTTCAGCTTTGGACTACATGCACAATCAACTGGTGCCACCTCTAGTTCACTGTGATTTGAAGCCGTCCAATGTTCTTTTGGACTATGATATGACGGCCCGAGTTGGTGATTATGGATCTGCGAAGTTTATCTCTTCAGATCCTAGTAGTCCAAAAGAATTTGTTGGCGTGGGAGGAACTATCGGATACATCGCACCTGGTGAGTTTATCTTTGTTATGCGTTTCATAATTTTCTCATATGCTAAAATGTAATAACTGGTTTTGCAGAGTATGGGATGGGATACAAAATCTCAACTGGGTGCGATGTGTACAGTTTCGGAGTGTTGCTGCTAGAAATGTTCACCGGAATGAAACCAACTGATGCGATGTTCACCAATGGCATTAGCCTTCACAAGTTGGTGAGCTCAGCATACCCACATGAACTTTGCAAGGTTTTAGATCCCTACATGTCCCAGGAGGGAAACAATGTATTTGCAACACTAACACTACAGAGCTATCTGATGCCATTGGTTGAAGTTGCCCTCTTATGTTCTATGGATCTACCAAAAGATCGGCCAGGAACGCGTGATGTCTGTGCCAAAATACTTGAGATAAGTGAAGCATTCCTCGAATCCTAGTGATTTATTTACACTGTCGAACAAAATTGGTCATGTCATTTGTTATAAACTAGCACATTCTAAGGAAATAAGAACCACATCCATGGTTCAACAATGTACTCCCTCCGACAGAAATATCAGTCTTTTTTTTATATATAATTTCATTCATGGTCTCCGACGAAAAAGGCAATTTCATATTTTAATCACAGTGGGTCCTTCCAAAAAAAAAATTTAATCATAGTATATTGGTAACAGTAGTGAACTAACGTGATGTAAAAGTATTTTCTAAATGAATCTAGTAACTTTTTTGCTTAAAATCTATTGGTATTTCTCTGCATTAGCTATTCAATGTTTAAAAAGTATAACTGCTCGATTGTGCATGGATTGGCCAGAATCAAAACTTAAGCCCACGGAAAACCTTTGCAGACAAGTACAGTATGCCGTTTCCAGATTTTGAGCGCCCTTTCCCCACAAAGGGAAAAAAACTACTCACCAAAGAAGTAAGTATTCGCAGTCATAGAAATAGAAAAACTGCAATAGCTCATAATCTCATAGTGCCTTGGCTCAACTTTGAGAGCCCGTGCCTAATTAAGCCAGGGATGAAAAAAACTCCTAATAAAGAACTAAGATTATTGCCCGCAAAAAAATAGAACTAAGATAATAACTAAAAATAATATCCCTCATGGATTATCCACCCAGAGAAAAGTCCGAGATTTCGAAGGGATTGGAGTTTCCAAATTAGACCTACGAGCCAGTTCCTCTCTTCTCTTTCTCCAACACCAGTTCCTCCTGATATAGAATCGATTAGCGCCCTATATCGGATGTGATGGTCTATCATGAGAATATTATCTGAAATATAGTGAGATGGCTCTATCCCTCATGCTATGCTTATACTAATTAAGTAATTGTTAGCTTGTAAGAGGTGAGACCGTGATAAATCAGTCCATCTTATAAGAAAAAGAATTGATCATCTCATTACTCAAACCAAAATACCCTTTAATTGCAATTGCTATTTAAATTAATCATTTGTCAATGTTTGCAAGAAAACAAATCGGTCGGTATTATTAGGGAAGAAATTGATTCATCGGTTTCTCAACAATTCTGGCACTAGAGCACCTCCGCTACGTTTCTTCACTTGGACTTCGAGATTAGCAGAAGCTTGTTTTGTCAGCGTTCCCCAACATGTGCCGCCTTATGTGGTCATGCGCTAACATATGCAAGCACTCTACTGAAAATGCTGGCAGCTGCTCAATGTTCACTTTTGTTATATGGCCAATGATCACTGACATAAGTCATCATCACGCTGGCGTACCGAGTGCCGTAGGCTCCCGCACTGCGCGGGGTCTGGGGAAGGGATGTATGCGCACAGCCTTACCTGCACAAAGTGCAGAGGCTGGGGCTCGAACCCTGGACCTTCCGGTTACAGACGGTAAGGCACTACCGCTGCACCAGGGCCGCCCTTCATAAGTCATCATCACGCTGTTAATAACATTTCCTTTTTTTTTCCCGAAATGCATAATGCATCTAGCAGCGAGTTAGCCATTTAACAATCTAAAAATCCACCAGAAGTATGCATGAAGATCCTTACCTTGTTGAATGGTAAAAAAAAAATACACCCGGTGGGGTAAAAGAGGCCTCTTGGTTTTTATTGAAAAGAAGAAACCTTCTTCAGGTGTCGAAAACCCCCGAACCCCGACTATGTCGATGAGGAGATTTTTTTTTAAAAAAAAAAAACTAGTCTCATAAATCCACTTTCCTAAGGAATTGAACCTTGTTGAATAACTACACAATTTACCCACTTTATTCGAAGGATGGGCCATCACTTACGTGAGCAGAACAGGTTCAAGATTGCTGTGCCGGAGGAACGGAGAGCCGGCCAGACCAACGCCAACTCGACCCTGCTGGATTCGTGGCTTTAGGCAGCAGAGGGCACGGCCTGATGATGATGCAGATTGCAGAGCAATGGAGCAGAGTTTAAACTTTAAGGCGGCGCCCAGATGACGGGAGGCCGGTGGCCCAGTGCATACAGGAGCGGAGGAGCTTGCTCACCGGCCGCCGGCGACCCGCCGGGCAGATGAGCATGAGAGACGATGACGAGCATCCATGCACGCGTCTATCTACTCCCCCTTATGCTGACGACGGTGTGGCAAGCGCTGGCGCGTGGGCCCGTCCCACGGCGCGTGTGTCGGCAGGCCACGTCATGGGCTCACGCCCTGCCCATGGCGGAGAGCAGATCTCATCAGCAGCAGCAGAGCCCAGGGACCGGACGCTTCCGTCAAGCCGGAGCATGTCAAGCGCGTGCGAGCTCCATCCAGCCTGAAGCCTGCGCACGCAACGCGGACCACAAGGAAGAGAGACCAACTGCCGCCGCCGGCGGCGACCTCGTGTCGACGGGGACGCGGCGACGAGGACCTGCGGGCTCCCTCCATGCCTCCCAACCTGGCTGCCTCTCCTCTCCTCGCTGAGGCATATCAGGTCAGCACGGCGGCGGCCATCTTCAGTGAGCAGGCGTCAATCAAAATCAAACAGAGGCATATTATGAAGAAAAAAGGGGAGGAATTTAGGGAAATACAGTACAGCATCAGGCATTCTAGCAAGACTTCATCAACCCATTCAGCAAATAAAGCACACATCATCCATACATCTCACAGGTAATAGTATAGTACTAGTCTTTAACATCCACAAATTTTAGCAGCATAGTTTTGATCCACGTCATAACAGCAACTTAGAACATAGCAGGAATAGCAAACATCCCAGGTCTCGAGTTCGATACAGCACACACGACATAGCACAAAGGTGCAATGCAAGCAACTAAGTACATAAGTAGGATACAATCACCATCTCAGGTCTGGTGATGGTGATGGAGGGCTTTCGTCTAGCCCTTGATCTGGCGAGTGAGGCCGAAGCTCGGGTGAGGCATGCATCAGATGAAGGTCCAGTTGACGAGCATGAGTGCCAGGCCCTGTGGTGCGCCGTCATCGCCCACCACCTTCCAGGCCACGGCCTGCTCGTATGATGCCTGCCGCCCCATGCTCGACCGGCACACACCGCCAGGGAGATACGCCAAACCCTGTCCATAAGGTAGGAGAGACAGCGTTTAGGTTTCAGAAGACCTCTAGTGTCGTATTGGTCATGATCATGCGAGGGGTCAACCAGATATTTTTTTTTAGAAAAAATGGAAACTCTCCAGCCCTTGTGACAGCAGCCAAATAGATAGATGCAGCAACTGAGCAGAACGCTGGCTCATTAATGTCAGTACCTGCTGCATGATCTTAGGGAGCTCCGAGAACAGCACCTTCCGCCCCTCATCGTCGAGGACCACCTCCAGCGGCATGTCCTGGATGTTCACCATTGTTGTCTCGAGGATGTCAAAGCCAGCGCTGTTGGCAAACTTGAGCATGAAGGGAGGCTGCAATAGTTGACAAACCAGAATCCGTGCTCAGTTTCAGGCCATGGCATAAGATAGGCCATGAAAACGACAGAAATATCACTAGACTAACCTTCAGAGAGCAGCAGAGTATCGCATCGCTGTGCTTCCAGAAGGGCATCAGGGGATTGTCCGCACCTTCAGTGTCCGACCAGCGGATCTCCGTTCCAGTGTGCACCCTGGAATTTTGAAGTTGTCAACAATTTTGCAGGACTTGATAACACATGATTATGGGATAATGCTATAGACGAACAGAGCACTAATAATTCCATTACGCATTAGCTAGTCAAGAAGTAGGGTTTTTACCTGTAGCTCCTGCCAATCCATGTAGCTAGTGCAAGTGCCTCAGGGGAGCCTGGCGGATGTGGATGCTTCAGTTGGATATGTGAGCCAAGGCGGGAGGGAGCAATGGCCATGGCCACCCTCTGCACAGATGCCATCACACTCCTAACATACTGCCTCGCCATTGCTGCCACGCTTTCACGAAGCTGGTTCTCGAACGAGAACTGGAAAGCGATAGTCAGGACTGATCTTGTGGAGCAAGCGCCTGACACATCATTTGGGATACGCGAACCTGGACCTGATCCAACCTCAAGCGCCGAGGCAAGGTCTAGTGTGCGTGTGGCAGAGGGTATGTCCTGCAGTTTATGAGTGCATAATGAATAACCAGTTACCAGTGTGACAACTGACAAGGCCAAGAAATAGCCAAATAGGATTCCAGGATTAAATCAGGTCAGATGTACTAACCATCTTATCATCCAAAGGTATAACACGGAAGCCTGAGGGTAGCAATGGCGCATCATCAGAAAAAGATTCATCAATTGGTGCAAAGACAAGCTGTGCACATGCTCCAGGAGCATTCTCATCAACCCCACTGCAAAGCTGTGATTACACATAACATACATGAAATCAGGAGGATATGGAAAAGACTATGAACTAAGCAAGAATCAAAATGAAAAAGGCCAAATACCTGCAGAAGGAACATATCTCGAGACATAAGCATCTCGTCATGGCTAAAGCCATGTCCTTCAAGCCTAATGACCTCCAAGGACTACAATCGAAAGAATTGATTAGATGGAACTTACATTGGCTGTTCATTACAAGAATATGGGTGAAAGGGCCAACGTTAGTCAATTACCTCTTCATGCTCCAAGGTACGTGCAAGGGGTAGTATAACCTGGTTGCCCACAAACCCACCAACCCTTAAACCTGGAACAGCATATGGGTTGGCCCTCAAAGAAGCGGCGGAATAAGCATCAACACCAGGATCAGCCCATTCAGAGCGATGCTCCCTCAAGAATCGCACAAGTAGAGAAGGTGGCACATCCTACAATATCCAACAGAATACATTACAGTAAGGTTAACTAAAAAGAATTAATTTTAGTTCTGTAACAAGCGACTAAATGGAGCATACAGTTACTTAAAAAGGAACACAAATGGTCACATATACAAACCTGCAGTAGCATTGATGCTTTTGCGCACATGATGCCACCCCCTATAGCAGAAAACAATGTGGAGGGGCTGACATGAGCTCCAACAAGTTTGTTTGGAGATGAGTTGACTGAAATTGTAATATCCTCAGGGCCATCGCTGCTCAACAAAGGAGACCAGCCGTCATCTGGAAAGCCACTAACAGCATCATTGAAACCTCTGCAAAATTAGAGTTCGGACTTCAGAGCAGTAGTAGTCTGGTAGATGAGCATGGAATGCTCTTACAGGACATTCTGGCAAATGCTTTTAAGATCACAGGGCTATTAAATCTCTTACATACCTGCTGAGCCTTTGACTGAAGGTTCTGAGAACGGCTGGCTGGCGTCCAGCACCATAGGGGATTTCACCACTTGATTCATGTGCAATTTGCCTAATGTGCCGCAGTGCCTGTAGACAAACAGTAAATGTCATTAGTGCATCAGTAAAGACTACAGGTTCAGGAGTACAGCCAAAGCCAACAAGTGCTTAGCAACAATGATATTCAACAGTGACACGTACTGCAGCAGTCATCTTCTGAGCCAGTATCTTAGGAGATTCATAGAGTGGTCGAAGAACCTCAGGCACACTCTTAGCCTGTTGTAGCAACACAAGACAATTTAGACACATCGCTGCTCAGGAAAATGTAGATGCATAACTTACAAAAAAGCAAAGTATGCACACTCATCAGTATGAAAGACTCACTACTTACATTCAGATCAACATGATCGACAATGTAAATCATGGAGCCTCCCCCATCACATGGTCGAATCAGATAACCACTTGGAAGGACCTCAGCTCTGACAAAATTCGGAGCATTAGGTCCACAAGGACCTCCAGTGGACTGAGTCAATGACCTTTCACAGATCTACAGAACCAAATTGTTACAGATATGGTGCATAAGGATTAAATTTAATGATAATACAAAAGAACTAGCGGCTAAGCACCAATCAATACAATGGTGAAAAGACACCGTTTTACAACAGCATTTGCACTACAGTCGAAAGGGCAGGTAAAAAATTACAGCAGGTAAGTTCAATCCAAAAGGATTGTGGTTAGCCGGAACATAACAATGAGACTAATAAAATGGAAGCAGGTAAATTAAGTAATTGAGTCATACCACAAGACTGCCATCGTCAAGGCCACTGGTGTATCGGAGAGTCCAAAAGTCGCGCGGTCCCGCCAGAGTTGTCAGTGCATAAGTCTACATATTAAAACAGAAATTTCAAATTATCACTGTCAACAAATGCATAGCGGCTACTACATCAGCATGATCACAACACACCTAAAAAAATTGAATCTTCTGTGCAGACATACCTGCATATAGATCAGCTCAATCGTTCCACCATTCCCTGTAGGGATAACATGGACGATATCAACGTGCCGACAATCGCGATACCATGATGCGCGATCCTTAAGGATCTCAGCAACCTAAATGGAAATTCATTAGGAGATGTCGCATGTCCACAGAAGGTACAGCATAAAAATGAAGGCGAGACCAATGAGAATCAACACACCTTTGTGGGCTCAAGGCTCACAAGGCCGCAAGCTCGTGCTGCTACGCCACTGCAGTTGTGCGAAACAGCGATGATTCCAACGGAATCCGGACCAGGCTATGACCAGCATAACATTTGGAATGGTTAGAAATATTAACATCAGGTGCATCAAGATATTGTGTAGTGTGTACAAGCACTCACCTTCATCCCAACCATTTGCACCCAGTTGACAGCAGTTCCTGTTGCCTTGGACATGAACTCTGCCAAGGTCTCCTCAGCAATAGCGAGTAGACTGCACAGAAGGAAAATAACACACTTTATCAAAGTCACACAGAGCAAACATATCCTTGTAGAATGAATGGAATCTGGTTTTCCAGTTACCCTGCTGGGTTGTTCGCATCCCTTTGCGGAGGATGCGGAACTGCTGGGTTTTGCTGTTGGTAATGTTGACCACTTGTCACCACAGACTCACAGCTTGTGTCTGTGGTGGCTACAGAAGGCTGCCAAATCACAAGCAAATGTTACTGAATGCAAGAAAAATATAACGAAGAAGCTGGAGAAAACAATTAATACTGTAACAGATTATTGAATCAAGAATGTAGCAAGCCATGAATTATGAAACGAGATCATTTCTAGCCAGCCCAAGCCAAAGTAACATTGAGAAGAGAAAGAGGAGCTCACACTGTGGAGTTGATTCTTCATATACCCGTTGTCATAGACAAGACGGGACACCTGCTTCTGCAGCCGATCATTCTCCTCCATCAACAGCTTATTCATCGCACTCAGCTTCCGGTTCACGGTTTGCAGGCGAGAGGCCTCCTTGCGCTGCTTCTCTCGGCATCTACCAATCACAAGAAAGCACAGTTCAGTGGCAGGCACAACCGCACAACTACAAAGGCAAACGACTATAAAAACAGTGGCTTCCATTACACAGGATTCCCTTCTAGTTCTTGATTGGCACAAAGGTAGAATGAACAGAGAGAGTGATACTAAAGCATTTCAGTAATATTCTCTTATGAAATGAGAGAGCGATCATTATACAGGATTGTATGAAAAGGTGCAGCAAAAGAGACAAAATGGCTACTACTATGTAAGAACCGATATATGTGAATCATTGCCTAATTGAAAGTGATGTGTGTCTGCTTCTACGAGATCTAGTCAAAATTAGCACTTCCTGAGCCCAGGGTGAAAGATTCTTGATTCCTTTTACCCTTCACCAAAGAGCTTTTTGGTTAAAAGGTGTCGTTATTCTCATTCTTGCATAGTGGCACCACTAAGAACAAAACTGTTACCCAGCTTTTAATCAGCTGAAAAAGAAGGCAAAGTGATATAGCCTACGAGGTGATGTTCAGAGGGGCCTGAAGCACAGTGAACAAGAACACCACCACTGAGGTGGAAAAGACAGGCCTCAACTCAGAATGCTGTTGGATTGGTCAACATCGGAACTCACACGCTTACTGGTGGGGAGAAAACAAGAAGAGAACCCAAGGACTTTGTGGTGCGGCACAACTAGCATTTGCTTTTATTTATCTTTCCCGTGTTCTCAAATTTAAGTGCCATTATACATAGATAACTACTGATGCATGATTAACTAGCAACTTCTTTAATTGCTGGTAACCGAAACAAGCGACCTTACATTCTTGACTTCTTCGCACACACGCGAAAAGGTTCCACTCTCACATTCACCCTTATGCTAGATAACAAGATCAGAAACAAAGAAATTCCCAGGTAGCAAGTCATTGTCACCACGAGTGGCATCACGTTTGCAAGAACGCATAAACCAAATACTCCTTCCCAATTAATCCGACAAAGATGGTTGCTTTAGCTTCCTACCTAACCTACATGTGGCAAAAGGTTTGTGCCAAATACTGGAGATACAGGAACCCAAATCATTGTGCAAAGCTTCTCAAAAATAAATAACATCAAAGTGTACAAGCGCAGATTCAAGCAAACTAACAAGGAACCTCATTTTCACAAAATCTCTTGAGACCACTAACTAGCACAACCACTAAATCGGTCGTGCAGAACTTCGGAATGAACCATTTTCCCACAACGGAGCACGTTAAATCTGCTAGAAATAGCTCAAAACATCAAAGCTTTACATAGTATAGGCCATGAACGGACACCCATTCCATAAACCAAGAACGCAAAGAAACCGACCAAAATCATCCCAAAACCAAATCTACCACACTAAAACTGCTCCTTTCTGAGCAGATAGCAAATGCAGGAAGAACAGCAGCAGGACGACCACTCGACCAGACGAGGAACAACAGATCGACAGGGGGGAGGCGAGGGCGGCTGACTGACCTGCGGTTCTGGAACCAGACCTTGATCTGCTTGGGCTCGATGTTGTTGAGGATGGGGCAGTCCCTGATGAGCTGCTGCCGGCGCAGCGAGCTGGGCTTGGGGCACTCGCTGTAGACGCGCTCAAGCGCCTCCACCTGCTCCTGCGTGTACCGCACGTACTTGCCCGTGTCCACCTGCGGCGCGGCGCCCGGGGAGAGCCTCTCCCTGCTCGCCACCGCCGCCATCGTCACCAGCTAAGCAACCTTAGCAAGAGGAAGAAGGGGAGCTGGAGCAGCAACCTCCCGTGGGTGCTGCCATGGCGGGCGCTGGGCGTGTGCTTGGGGGAGTAGGTGGTGGATGTGGGCGAGAGTGACGGAAGGGGAGGAGGTGGAGAGGAGTAGCCAAAGCTCGGTGGGCTTGTTTAATAGAGTACTGCAACTGCAGCAAGCAAGGAGAAACTTTTTTTTCTCTCTCCTCTATCTGCATCCTCATTTGCGACTTGTGAGAAAACACCAGAACGGTTACTGGTTTTTCTTTTTGAATTGTGCATTTTTATTTGTTTTTTTCTAAAAAGAAAAAGAGAGTCCTTTTTATTTCTTTGAAAAAATTGGCAGAGGCTTCCAATGATTTTTTCTCTCCGGATTATATCAGGAAAGACTTCAACCTTCCAGGTAATTTTTTTAATATGAATACAATACCATAAACTTTGTGTTTGAATAGTAAGTCTTGGTGGAAATCTTATCCCCGAAACAGTATGATATTTGTAATTTCTAATGGAGCGAAAAGAAATCATGGTTAGGGAGTGGGGAAGAAAACCAGTCCATAGTGATTAAAATATACATTCCACCTAGGTGACACATTGTGCAAGTGGTCCACATAGGTTGTGTTCAGATTCAGTAACAAGTTTTTCTATTCACCCCACTCACAGAACACGCTTTCCAGTGCACTATTCATCTAAAACTACTCCCTACTCATTCCAATCTGAACACAGCCATAGTGGTCAAAGGATACCCATAAGCTTATGGTCTGCCCATAGGAAATAAAATATTAGTTTATCTCTCTCTTTCCTCCTCTCTCTATCTGTCTCTCTTCTACCCTACCACCACTATTGACTGCTTTTGGGCTGAACATTGTGAAGTTTAGGTAGCTATAGACTACTGGCAATAGGGCCTACTACTAAGGACTAGTTGGTCCAAATACTTGGCATTGCCTTATAGGATGGTGAATTGTAAGCTTCTATAACAAATTATTTCCTTACCAGTCTAAAAAAGACCTTCACTGTCACTGTCGCACTTATATGAAAAGAGAGGCTCACCCAACAGTTCTATAAGGCCATGTTCAGATTCTCAGCTATTCACTATTCATTTCAACTTTTCACTATTTATTGTAACTTTTTATTATTCCTTCCTCGTAAAATACGTTTTCCAACAAATGCTACAGTGTTTTCTGACAATATTTTTTCCTACAATCTAAACACACTTTGTTAGCATAAACTTTGTTACGCAAAAGAGAGCACGAAGTCATGTTTCTTGATGCCCTAAAATTCGAGCTATGCTGCCATTTTGAACTGTTCACAGTTTGGAGCTGAGTGCTGTCCGAAACAGAAAGGTTTGGTAGAGTTCACAGGATAACTTGCAGCTTTAAACAGCATAAAGCTCTGTCAAAGCGAGATTCTTTTGGCATCAAGTATTTTTACATCACGCTTTTTAGAAGTGTGTGTGACTGAGCCTTTTTTTTCTTCTCCTGGAGCATGGCTTCTATTCTTTTTAAGATTTCGGCTCTTTGCATGAAAAAAAAATACTGCACGACCATATATACAGTGCGTCAGTGCCCCCATAAACTACACTACAGTGATGGCAGCAGCAGCTCTTGAAGTGTTGGCACTGTCAGCTCAAATCAGGCCTTCTTGTTTAGTTCGCCAACTTTCACCAACTTTTCAGTCACATCGAGTCACATCTTCCCTCACAGACACACTTATTAATACACTATTTACACCTCCAACTTTTCACCAACTTCCCCAGTCCCCCGCTCTATTTCTTTTCTTTTTCGGACCATGTCTTCTCTGACTGAAAATGGCAAAGCATCTGGGTTCTGAAGCTTTCAAATCAATCTCGGCAGCATGTTACTGTAGTATTTTTCACTATTGTGGTGTGCCGTGTGTATTGTGTGTGACTAGAAACAAGAAGAAAAGGATCAAGAGTGTGTTTAGATGGTAGGAAAAAACACTATAGCATAAAAAAACACGGTAGCATTCGCTGATAAACGTGTTTTGTGAGAGAAGAATAGTAAAAAATTGAAATAAATAGTGAAAAGTTAGAATGAATAGTGAATAGTTGGGAATCTGAACATGACCCAAATTTCAGAAGATTCAGAGTCAAGTTTTTGAACTTCTTTGTTTCTTGTATGCCAACTGCTTTCAATGTGGAGATGGATTGGCGTTGGGGCAGGGCAAGGCAGGACCAGGGAGTGAAATGATGCCTTCCCTTCTGTAGTTCTGTTCATCCAATAACAGTAAAAGCCTTGTTCATGCCATAAAACTGTTGCCTCCTCTGTCTGGTTTTCTTGCAGATCCAACGAAGTCAGCAACCGTACCTCTTTGCTGTTGCACAGCAAGCAGATTCTCCAAAAACAAGTGATGAGCATAATAGTAATCCAAAATAACTGTGTCTTGCTTCCTGAGAAAATATTTCGATCAATTATATATAAAAATATATTAAAATTTATGGTACAATATAGATATCATTGTATAGATATTTAGATCTAAGTTTTCTAAAAAAAATATTTAAAGATTTAAATATTGCACATATTTTCTACAAATATAGTTAAACTCGAGGTACGGACACCCAAAACGAATAATTTTGGGACAGAGGAAGTATATCTTAAAATATATAAAAAGATATATTAAAAAATTAATTGTATATAGAAATATATCATAGATAGATGTTTGACAAATTATATATAAATATATCATTAGATATAAAATTTGACAAACTAAATATATAAAATATATTAAAAATTATGATGCAAATTATATATCATCAGAGAGATGTTTGAATCTAGTTTTTTTTAAAAAAAATACTGGGAGATCTAAATGTTATATGCATTTTTCCATCTCGAGTGAAGCTTGTGATATGGATACTCAAAACGACGGCTATTCAGGGCTATGTAGTTCGTAATTTGAAAAAAGGCAACACTGCAAAAGCCACATAAGAAACTCTCAGCTATATAAAATAAAGCTTTCAATTCAAATCCCATGATTCTTTTAAGAAGAGAGAAGAGGAGGACGAATACCTCCATCCATCTGCACGAATTCCACACGAATCATTTGGAATTCACGCAGAAACAAACAACGGAGCGGCCGCAGAAGATCCCTCCCACTGGTCCCTGGCTAGATCCCGTACGAGCACTAGGGCACGCACGAGGCCGAGGCGGGCCCGTGTTTGACCGGTCGCCGGCCGTCGGATCTCGCCGCGCCGCCGTGTACGGACGGTCGGGATCGGAGCCGGGGCCGCCGTGGCCGTACTTTGGGTCACGGTCGATTCGTCCTCGCAGCGGCGGATCCCGGCGAGGATCTCGCCTGTCGTTTTGTCAGCCTGCGCTGTTCCTTCTCTTTTCGTGGCTGCCACTGTAGCTCTCTCTTCATTATCATCTGATCGAGCTGGGGATTTGCATTGAGAGCTCATCGTGAGTTCGTGTCATTGGCCGTGTTTAGTTGCAGAGGTTTCTTTTACTCTACTATTCATCTCTCTTATAAAACCCGTTTTCTAGAAAAGTTCCACTTTAACTTATTTTAACTTTCCTATTCATCTCTCTCACAGAACACGTTTTTCAGAGAAAGATCTTTTCCTCCCCTTCCAACTAAACACACCCATTGTCTGGTGTCGTACTTTCGTCCATGGCTAGCAGGAGTTTTTGAGAGTTTTCAGCACATCGAGTGCTTGACAACTTTGATTTTTAGACTTTGACTAACAATATTTTGTTTTTTTTGTGAGACGAGACCATCAAATATAGATGAATGAGTAGTAGTAGTAGGCCAGCAGCAATGTAGCACGTCTTTAGCTGTTGGGGAAGAAAAAGAATTTCTTCTGGGAAGCATGTTTTATGAGTGGGATGAATAGAAAAATTGAAGTGAATTAAAGAAGAACTTTTCTAGGAAACGTATTTTGGAAGTAAACATGTCAGTAATGTGGCTGCGTGCGGTGCGCCATGCCGGGGTCACTGTTATTTGCAGGCTTACCTAGCGTTCGTCCGGCAGCCTTGAACGTGTCGCTGGCTGCTGCTACAAGCAAGCACGCACGCATGCAGTGGCCGGGCAGAAAAGCAACAACGGCAACGTACCACGGCAGCTAGCGCATTGTACATTTGTCTTCACTTGTCTACGTACACTGTGTGCATGGTACAGTAGCTGGCTCTCTAGTGCAGTACAGTACTGACACTGTACGCAAGGCAAGACGACGGCACAGCACGGGACGATGCAACATGGCTCCATGGGCTGCAGTAGCTGCCTGCAATGCAAGAGGAGGTGACGTGACTCCCAACTGAAACATCCCCCTGCGTTGCTCCAGCCTTTATCGTCAGGCATCAGCAGCGTAGAGTACGTTTATTCGATTCCATGCATGCATGCAGCTATGCAAGAGCTTGCATGGGTGGGTCCCGGCGTGTGCGTTCATCGGCGACGTGTTAAGCTCGTGACGTCGAGGGTTTGACTGACGACATCTCTGATGAAATCGATCCCAAATACATGCAACGCAAAGAGTGGCAATGTAAGAGTGGCAATGTGTATGTGATTTGTGTGTAGTTTGTGTTTAGATTGTAGGAAAAAATACTGTAGCATAAGATAAAAACACTGTATCATTTGTTGGAAAACGTGTTTTGTGAGGGAGGAATAGTGAAAAGTTGAAATGAATAGTGAAAAGTTGGAATGAATATGAATAGTTGGGAATCTGAACATGGCCGTGGTATGAATTTGTCTGTACCGTTTGTGTGTCGCGCGCGTGTGTGTGAGAGAGAGGGGAACGTACTGTACGTGTATGCGCAGGTCTGAGGCCTGCAGCCGCAGCCTTTGTACCGTAGCGTAGCCGTAGGTGTACGCGCGACGGAACGGATCGTAGCAGAGAGAGAGATCTCCGCTCCGCGTGCGCGCATGGAACGGAACCAGCTAGTATGCCGCCCTGCCGGAGACCAGCCGGCTGGTCGGAGGCGCAGCCGCAGTGATCGACGAGCTGCCCGGCGAAGTACCTACCTACGACTGTAAAAGTAGTGGTCTTACAGTGGACAGCTTCCGTCCATTTTGCTGGGCACCGGCATCATCCACACATTTATACATTGACCCTACTGCATGCATGCGTCGATCACACCAGGATTATCGATCGAGGACTGCCTTAAATCTAGCCAAGGGGTGTGTTTAGATTGTAGGAAAAAACACCGTAGCATAAGAAAAATGTTAAGATATCTGTTGTATCTGTTTGTTATCCTAGGATAGTTGTTATCCTTTCTCTCTTTATTTGTACACAAGATTTGCTTTCCTTTCTTTGTAATCAAGTTAACCCTTGTACAAGCCATGCCGGGGACGGTTCCCGTGCATATATTAACACGGAACCGTGACCTGAGAAGGTACCACGTTTAACCAATTTCTACATGGTAATCAGAGCTCGGTTCCTTTCTCAAATTCGCCATGGCTCTCCAGTCGTCCTCCGCATCGTCGCTTGTTCTTGGGTTTCCGGTCACGGAGAAACTCGCCAAGAACAACTACTCCCTTTGGAAGGCTCAGGTGATGTCGCGAGGCGCGCAGATGGCGGGCTATGTTGATGGGTCTGTTGAAGCTCCGGCGAAGCTTGTCACCAAAAGTCCTACCGATGATACTCTTCAAGCTAATCCCCTCTATGAGAAGTGGGAGGTTGCAGATCAACAGGTACTTTGTTATTTGCTGTCATTAGTCTCACGTGATGTGCTTGTTCAAGTAGCTTCTGCTGAGACAGCTCGGGCTGCGTGGGTTGCCATCAACGATCTCTTCACCTTGCAGTCCCGTGCGCGTGTCATTGCCACGCGCATGGCACTCGCCACGACGCAGAAGGGCGCTGCCACTGTTGCCGAATACTTCGGCAAGATGAAGACCCTTGCAGATGAGATGGCATATGCAGGGAAGAAGCTTGGAGATGAGGAGCTTGTCTCCTACATACTAGCGGGTCTCGACGTCGACTTCAACCCGCTGGTGTCCGCTGTTGCTGCGCGTGTTGAACCCATCTCGGTGGGGGATCTGTACACGCAAATGGTCACCTTCGAGCAGCGGATGGATCTCCTTCATGGCTCCGGGTCGTCCGCCAACATGGCGTCCCGTGGTGGACGTGGCGGCGGCAACCCCCGTGGTGGACGCGGGGGAGGTGGTCGTAATCGCGGTGGCTTCGGCCGTGGCCGTGGAAATGGCCGACAGGGTGGGAACGGCAATGGTGATCGTCCCATCTGTCAGCTGTGTGGCAAGGAGGGCCACACGGTGATCAAGTGCTACAAGCGCTTTGATGCTTCCTTCACGGGCGTCCTCGACAAGGGTGCTGCCTCAGCCACCATGTCTTATGGTGTGGACACCAATTGGTACATCGACTGCGGGGCAACCGACAACATCACTGGTGAGCTGGAGAAGCTCACCATGCGTGATGAGTACACCGGCAACGATCAGGTTCACACCGCCTCTGGTGCAGGTATGGAGATTACACAGATTGGTCAAAGTATTGTTCAATCCCCTGATCGAACCTTTCTTCTTAATAAAGTTCTTTATGCTCCCAAGGCCAACAAAAACCTCATCTCTGTCCATAGATTCAAGTCAGATAATGATGCCTTTTTTGAATTTCACCCAATTTTTTTCCTTGTCAAGGACCAAGCAACAAAAAGGGTGCTCCTTCGCGGTCGGTGTAGAGGGGGTCTCTATCCTCTCCAACCTGGTGTACCGAAGCAAGTCTTTGGTGCCTCCAAGCTTCCTGCGTCTCGATGGCACGATCGTCTCGGCCATCCATTGTCTTTCGTAGTGTGGCACGTCCTTAGCAAGAATAAGCTGCCTTTTATTCCCGAGTCCAATAATGAGACCGTTTGTGATGCGTGTCAACAAGGGAAGAGCCATCAGTTGCCCTATCCCAAGTCCACTAGTGTGTCAAATAAACCTTTGGATCTTGTATTCTCAGACGTATGGGGTCCTGCTCCAACCTTGGTTGGAAGATTTGATTATTATGTCAGCTTTATTGATGATTTTAGTAAATTTACTTGGGTTTATTTGCTTCGACACAAATCTGAAGTCTTTCAGCGCTTCCATGATTTCCAAAACCTTGTTGAACGACTGTTTAATTATAAAATCGTTGCTATGCAAACCGATTGAGGTGGGGAATATCAGCGCCTCAATTCCTTTTTCCAGCGAATTGGCATTACTCGTTATGTGTCATGCCCGCATGCTCACCAGCAGAATGGTTCTGCTGAACGGAAGCACCGTCACATCGTGGAAGTTGGTCTGTCCTTGCTAGCACATGCTTCCATGCCCTTGAAGTTTTGGGATGAAGCCTTCCTCACTGCCGTTTATTTGATCAATAGATTGCCTAGCCGTGTTATTGATCAGGCCACACCTCTTTCACGTCTTTTTTCTGTTGAACCCGACTATCAATCCTTGCACACCTTTGGTTGTGCCTGTTGGCCCAATCTTCGACCCTATAACACTTGTAAACTTGCTTTTCGATCTACCCAATGTGTCTTCCTGGGCTATAGCTCTCTCCATAAAGGGTACAAGTGTTTAGAAGTTAAAACTGGTCGGGTTTATATCTCTCGCGATGTGGTTTTTGATGAAACGGTGTTCCCCTTTACTAAACTTCATCCCAATGTTGGTGCTCGTCTTCGGGCTGAAGTCTCTCTCCTTCCCGAGTCTCTACTTCGTCCATCGATCAGGGGAGACGATCATACTTTTGACTCACCTGTTATCTCTAATACTAATGTACCACTTGAGCTTGCATCTGCAAGAAATTTGGAGCCCAATGCAATTTTTCCTACTGAAAATCAGCGTCATTTTATGCTGCCCGGCGCTCCCTTGTTCGCTAGCTCGAGCGCCCGATCCGAGGTGGATTCGCCTGCTGCTTCTGCGCATCAATCTGCCTCGCCTTCTGTGTAGGATTCTCCGACCACGCCTGCTGGTTCTGTGCCCACTCCTGCGGCTCCACCTGGCACGTCCTCCGCCACGGCTTCGGCAGCACTGGCTCGTCCGGCCACGTGCCCGTCTGCGGCTGGTGTGCCTCCCCTGGTCGGCTCCTCTCCGACACCGCCTGCTCCGCTGCTGGGGGGATCGGTAGCTCCTGCTGCGATTGCACCGGATCCAGCGGGATCTTCTGCACCAGTCTCTGCTGCACACCCGACTATGCGATCTCAGCACGGGATACGGAAACCAAAAACTTATACCGATGGAACTATCGGGTATGGTAATTTGGCTACGATTTCTGAACCTATTAATGTTGCTTAGGCATTGTAGGATCCCAACTGGAAGTCAGCCATGGATACTGAGTTCAGTGCACTTCTTAAAAATAATACTTGGCACTTAGTTCCACCTCAAAAGGGGAAGAATGTCATTGATTGTAAATGGGTATATAAGATTAAAAAGAAGGATGATGGCACCATTGATAGGTACAAAGCTCGTCTTGTTGCCAAAGGGTTTAAGCAAAGATATGGGACATATTATGAGGACACGTTTAGTTCTGTGGTTAAGGCAGCCACCATTCGTCTTGTGTTATCTATTGCAGTGTCACGAGGATGGTCACTGCGACAACTTGATGTTCAGAATGCCTTTCTTCATGGTGTACTTGAAGAAGAAGTTTTTATGCGGCAACCTCCAGGGTATGTCAACAAGGATACTCCTCATTTCATTTGTAGATTGGATAAGTCCTTGTATGGTCTCAAACAAGCACCACGTGCTTGGTACTCTAGACTGAGTCAGAAATAGCAAAGTCTTGGTTTCTCTCCATCAAAGGGTGATACTTCATTGTTCTATTACAACAAAAGTGGTCACACAATATTTGTGTTAGTTTATGTTGATGACATTATAGTTGCAAGCTCATCCACGGCAGCCACTAATACATTGCTAAAAGATCTAGAGCGGGATTTTGCACTAAAGGATCTAGGTGAGTTGCACTACTTCCTTGGAATAGAAGTACAGAAAAACAACGGTGAGTTGGTACTCAAGCAAGAGAGGTATGCCACGGAGCTTCTTCAAAGAGTCAATACGAGTAATTGTAAGTCTGTTGCTACACCTTTGTCAACGTCAGAAAAATTGTCAATACATGATGGTGAAAGATTGGGATCTGAAGATTCAACTCAATATAGAAGTATAGTTGGAGCTTTACAATATCTTACCTTGACTAGACCTGATATATCGTTTGCAGTCAATAAAGTTTGTCAGTTTCTGCATTCTCCTACAACTACTCATTGGATGGATGTTAAACGGATACTTCGGTATGTCAAAGGGACTGTTGGTTTAGGACTTAAGATATGTTGATCTTCGTCAATGCTGGTCAGTGCCTTCTCGGATGCAGATTGGGCTGGTTGTCCTGATGATCGGCGTAGCACAGGTGGATTCGCTATTTATCTTGGTTCAAATCTAGTATCTTGGAGTGCTAGGAAACAAGCTACGGTTTCAAGATCAAGCACTGAGGCAGAATACAAAGCATTGGCCAATGCAACAGCAGAAGTAATGTGGATACACAAGTTGTTGGATGAGTTACATGTTTCACATCCCCTATCAGCAAGACTATGGTGTGATAATCTTGGTGCCACATACTTGGCGGCTAATCCAGTGTTTCATGCTCGTACAAAGCACATTGAGATTGATTTTCACTTTGTGCGAGAACAAGTGGCTCAAAAGATGCTTGATGTACGGTTCATTCATTCAGGCGATCAGGTTGCTGATGGATTCACTAAGCCTTTGCCAGAAAGGCTACTAGTACATTTTAGACACAATCTCAACTTAGGAGTACGTTGAGATTGACTGGGGGTGTTAAGATATATGTTGTATCGGTTTGTTATCCTAGGATAGTTGTTATCCTTTCTCTCTTTCTTTGTACACAAGATTTGCTTTCCTTTCTTTGTAATCAAGTTAACCCTTGTACAAGCCACGCCGGGGGCTGTTTCCGTGCATATATTAACACGGAACCGTGACCTGAGAAGGTATCACGTTTAACCAATTTCTAAAAAAAAAACACTGTAGCATTCGCTGGGAAACGTGTTTTGTGAGGAGGGAACAGTGAAAAATTGGAATGAATAGTGAAAAGTTGGAATCATGGCGTGTTTAGATTGTAGGAAAAAACACTGTAGCATAAGAAAAACACTGTAGCATTTGTTGGGAAACGTGTTTTGTGAGTGAGGAATAGTGAAAAGTTGGAATAAATAGTGAAAAGTTGGAATGAATAGTGAATAGTTAGGATCTGAACATGGCCTGAATAGTAAATAGTTGGAAAAACATGGCCTAAAACGTCGACATCACAGTCGGCCGGAGACAAAATTTGCATGCAATGGCTTGCTCACTGCTCTGGCCCTCTCGACTGATGCACTGACCGCGCGGGCTAGGCAAGCTTCGGGAGCAGCGCCTGTGCACCTCCATGGGCCAAGTGCATGGCTGGCTAGCTGCTGCTCACTCACACAGCGTGTCGTCGCGTCTGTGTGTATGTGTAGCGTCGTGCTGTGACCTATACAGTAGTACTAGCTACTGTGTTAGGAGCCGCTACGCATACACCTCGGGCTGCCTCTGCATCGGACGGTAGGGGAGCCGCCGCCGGCTTTTGCTGCGCCCACGGGCGACACAGCGCCGCACGCCCCGTCAGATGCGATGAGAGAGATGCATAGCTCCTCTCGGGCAGCTCGAGTCTCGCCATGGACGGGAACGGGATGTCAGAGAGCCGCGGCTGGAGCTTCACACGTACTTACCAGCTCGAGTCTCGTTGTGATCAACAATTTTTATTAAGCTTTTGCATGAGACACGATCGAGGCATGGCAAAGAGAATATTTGGATACAGGGCATCATGCATGACCCTTTCCTCTGGGGCTAGCTCACATCTCTCTCGACCCCCGGGCCGGCCGCTCGCCCCTTCCGTCCATCTCCCTCCAATCTCTCTAGCTCATGTCTGTTTTCTTCATCATCAGTTCTACTCCTAGCATTCCACTTCGAGGATCCAAGTAACAACGAACGCTTCCTGCAGGGCACCAAGAACTTGTGCTAGATTTGACTATTTTAGGACAAGTAGGACATATTAAAAAAAAATGGCCTTACTTACTCCTATTTATTAGCCATATTTTTCACTAATTAATTCTTGAATGCGCATACACATGCTAAACAAGGAATGATGACTTGCTTTTTTTTAGGAATCCTAGATGACTTGTTTAAACAAAGCTTGAAAACCTTCCATTTCCTCCACGGCCTGTGAGTTCGAAATGCATAGAAAAACACATGAAAGAAAGAGAGCGATCCGCCATGGCATCCAAGGCTGCCAGCCATTTTTTACTGATGATCTGCCAAATGAAAGGGTATGAACAAAAGGAGGCCCTGATAGATGTGTAGATGAGCTTTTTTCAGAGCTCCCAAATGGGGCTAATTAGTGGGGCTGCTAGGGGATATCATAGTTTTATCACCACATTCTGCTCTCTGATGGGGGCACTCACTCACTGACCCTGCCCTAGCGTTACGGGCATCCAGGCAGGCAGGCAACGCGTGCGCGTGTGCATCAGCTCAAACAAAACCTGTCGACGAGTAGATAACATAAAACGATATGTACCACAAGATTTGCATGCATCTTTTCCTTCATCAGTAGAATTAATTAGTTTCGTTTAGTATAATATGATCTTGGGGTTTGGTTGGTATTGTGGCTGGCTTGCACCCAAAGGGATGCCACTAGCTCCACAATTGCAGGCTTTATTTCAACATCACCAAATGTGCTTCTTCAGAATTTAAGAAAAAAATAGAGAGAGAAAAAAACAAAGGATCTCGGCGAGAAGATGCGCGTGGAGAAGAGGAAATGAGGAATAAAATAGGTAAAAGCACGTGGTCGAGAATGATACGGGATCCATCCTAGGTTTAAGGATGCTAGCTACCTGGTTCGTTTTCAGAATGTTCCTGGAAGTGTCATCAGAAATCTGTACCTTGAAATAACCACTCTCGTTCTTTTTAGAGTCCTTGATCTTGCTGTAATTTGCTGAGAATCTGAGATGTGCAAGATTTGGCACAAACGTTACACGAGAAGGATGATTGGCGAGTGGCGACCAGCCATCATCAATCCTCGAAACTCCTCTATCTTGCAAGATCTATCCTTTCACCGGAGGGATCTGAGATGTAAACAACAGAAAGGAAACTGCCCTCAAGATCTTCAGGTTTCCAAACTGAAGAAACCTGCAGCCTTCAATTCATCCATGCACAGCAACAACTACCACCTTGCACACCACAAAAAAGTGATGATGTGCATTCAAACGAGCCAAAAATGTCATAGATATCTTAGCCCAAGATTTGTTCTTGCATTGCATCAGTACTCCGCACGAAAGATTGCATGACGTTCAGCAAGAGACGCGGGCCGAATTAACTTCAGCGAAAGTACTATGCGCTGTTGCTTCAGAACGGCAGGCGGGCAGGTGGAAGCTGGTGGATGCAGCACGGCCGGGCCCTGCGCCGCATTGAAGCACCTGGAGCAGGTCAATGGCGGTGCCCATGGATGGGCGCCAGTTCGAGTGCTCTTGCTGGGTTTGAAACGGCAAGAGCTCTCGACTGCTCGAGCTCTGCCTCTCTGTTGTGTGACTGACAGAGTGCATTCAATTGGTTGCGTTAACAGAGTACTCCAGTACTGTACAATGCTGCACTGTATATAGATAATACTAACAATCTCTGTGCTTGGAGAGATGGAGATGAAGGCAATGCTTGTTTGTACACTTGTAAGGAGCTGAGATGACCAATCACAAGTGATTTGGAGTAGAGTTGCTGTTTCATGATGAGGAGATGCAGTGATGCAGGCCATTGACTTGAGCTCAACTGCTTAACCACCGATTGGCTGTTTTATTGTTTGCCTGCAGCCACACTCAGACATCACACACATTTGTTTTTGAGATCCTCATGCGTTTGTACTTTCTAATGGACAGCTTTTGATAGAGGTTAATAGTAACAAAAAGGAGAGACTTTTGGCTGAGTGGCATGAAAAATAAGGTCATTACAAACAAAAACAGCCTTTCAAATCCACAGCAGAAAGCAAAAATGGTCAAGATCATGAAGCCAAAGGGGCACCACATTTCAGCATTTGCTGACCATGGCATATCTGATCTGGTTAGTGGTATACAATCACAGCCTTAACCCCGAAAACCCTACCAGCAGGAGCCCTGCTTTAGTTTGTCCTGAAAGCCACTTTCTTGGCATGGAGTGAGGGGGGCACCACCAACAATCACTTTCCAATGAAATCCTTTTCCCCTGTCTCTCGATATCACTTTAATCCTTTCGTTATTTTGGTTCTCTCTCTCTCTCTCTCTCTCTCTACATAGGTGACAATTCAGAGTGCTGGCCACCCATCTCCCTTCACTCCCAAGCTTGTCACTGTCTTTATGCACTGAAAAGAAGAGAGAGAGCAAATGAAGAAAAGCACCATGCTACTTTCTAAATTCTTGATGGCATTTTAGTTTTGTCTAAGGTTGACATCCACAGCAAGCATGCGTGGCAGTATTTCCTTTTGTGCTTTTTGATGAGTCTCGTAGCTCATGCATCCTTGCAGAATTTCTTTGTCAGTCAGCTGGGGGCAATCATGCATGTTGTTGCTAGTACTAGACATGGTGGTATATATGTCATGTCACTTTGTATATATGCCTGCAATTGAGTATCAAGTATCAGAGGAAACAAAAAAAGGACCAAAGCCACAAGAACACTAGAGAATGGTACTGCTAATATTCTTCAGGTCACCCCAATCTTGTAAAGATTGACAGGACTTTGAGTGAGATATAGCCCCAGGCTTTGTCTGTACTCGCAGATGGTGCATGAATAGCTCACTGTAATTGAGCACACACATACTCATAACTCCATGTAATCTCCAAACTGCCACAGAAATTAAGAGCACTATAACCTCACTGTTGTCAACTACTCCATGCACAAATACCTATATCATTGGAATGATGATATGCAGACAATGCAGTTGCAAAATGCAATGAAACAATAACATGAAACCACAAAGTTGCAAGCAAGGAAAGAAACAAGTGTAGTGACTAGTTAACCACCACCAACAATAACAGCACAATTAATGAATGGGCCATGATGAATCTAGAGAGGGTCAATGTGCCTGGCTAAAGGATCAGACTCTCACTCTATCATCAGCGTGCAATGCACCAATGCATGCTGTGTCTGTCTAATCTGTTTGGCCCTGCTTGCCTTGTCTCCCTGCAATGTCATGATGGTTAAGGGCTCATCTCACTTTTCCACATGCCTCACTCCTTCTTCATAGACCACACCAATTACATGGCACGAATCAAACAAAAACAAAGGGAGGGAGATTGCATGGAGCATGGTGCAGCAGCACTCGGAGTTGGGGTCATGGGCCCTGGTTTTGTAGTGCAAGCAAAGCATGTCAAGAGGCCCTTTCACTGTTTCTCGAACGGGGAGCTCTACTTGTCTCCTCTTTTTCAATACTAGTTTCCTTTTGGATGTCTGTTTGTCTGTCCATGGAATGGACACATCTTGAATTGATCTTGGCCATGTCTGTCTCAACTTCAGATAGCACTATTCCATTAGTACATCAGAATTCAGAAATGAACAACGTCGTCTTAGATTCATAGTAGCTTGGAGCTTGCAATCAGCTCAATCCGGCAAAGATGGTGCCACATGGAGATTATAGCATGAGATAGGCCTGCCATGGAGTACGGGTGGCCATTCGATCGATATGCATCATGGATTCATGTTCTTCATCCAGTCTCGTTGCATGCATTTTCTTTTTCAAATCTGAAGCCAGAGATGGTTCAATCAATCTAAACTTGCATGGGATGGAAGCATGATTAATGTCTGTACGTGCATACAGCTTTGAATAATTGCATAGACATACGCATACTGATTTTTCTAGTCATTCACAATTTTTCAGTAGAGGGTCCAATTGTTAGTATACTACTGTAGTAGCTTGTGGTTTAAGCTAAAAGTACGGTACGGTGTCGGGCATGACATTTGTTAAGAAGCTGATATGATCATGGTAGAGTGCTTGCTGTCTAAGATAATCACGTGGGCCATCCATGTCTGAATAACATTGTGCCAAACATTTATGACACTGGAACTTCAGAACCATTCATTGAGAGTTTCAAATGCACCCAATTGAACTTGCTTGATTTTTCGTAGGTTTTCTTAAATCATATCCTAGAGATTCAGTTCAAGCGATAGATTTTCCATAGAGAAAGCATGGTCGGTAAGTTTTTTCAGGAATCTTATGTAGAGAGATTCAATTTTCAGAAGGAACCATTTTCATGTTGTTGGGGCCGTCTTCAGATCACTGGATTTTTTCTAATACACGTACTACAACATAGGCCTTAGGCGTGATTTGAAGAAAAATCATCTGACTGATCAAAGCTGTCTGAAAGCTCCAAGTTCAGGCCTAGCAGATACAGCTCTTATCAGCAGAGACACAGTCAGACAGAGGCGTTATGCACTTTTCTTGCACCGTGCATAACATCTTTTGTTTCCTTTCTGGTCTTTCCAAGAGAACAAAAGGAGAGATGTGTTCGTGCAAGGGTGCAAAATAAGCTTTGGAGTTGTCAAGAAAGTGTAGTACTCTGCAAAACTCGAGAAAGTACATTCTTCTTGGTAATCGTTGACAATATTTCAATGCTCTCGAGGAAAGCATGCTCAATGTTCATGTGATGGCCAATGGTAGCATGACGCAGCTGCCAAGGCTAAATTTTGTTCAGGCTCATAGCATCTTGCAATCATCAAGCAACTCGATGGCGAACAGATTAAAGCAAATATCAAGTCAGGTGGCCAAAGAGTGGGCGTGCTCTCAAACCGAAAGCATGAACTGCAATACAAAGCACGGAAAGGGTCACAAACAATGTGATGGTATCATTTGGAGTGAATGGATGAATGTATGCAGAGGAAACAGAGCTGATTCAGATGAGGTGCTCACATGTCCTACACAAGGGTTTATTGCCATCAACATACACACAGGCAGCCATTATTCTGTGCCGCAAATGATGATGCAGGACAGCAGATTGTGAACTCCATACCAAAGTCCCAAAGAAACCAAAGTACTATCAAACAATGGGCCAATATACTAGACTTTAACTTTCTGAAGAACTGAGTGAAGCTATCCAGGGGAAGGGACACAATTCTACCCAAATTGTACAGAAAGGTGAACAAACTGAGGACCAAACCAAACTGCAAAGCCTGTCTGACTCGTCTATGTTTTTTCTATGGAACATGTCCTACCACAGCCAACTGACACCACTCTTGCTGTTGCCCGCTAGAACTCACTGTACAAAAATGTTTGCCATATCTAGCGTCAGGGGGCTTGACTCTCTTTGGATGTGAGTTTTCGAAGCCTCATTCGCGACTGTCTGCAAGATTAGCTGAAGATGCACCGTTGGGAGACGGAGGGGTTGACGGTTGGCCACTCTTGTGGGGCGCAACTCCATTCTGTTTCTCTTTGTGACTGGAGTCGGAGTTCTCTTCCTTGTCATCTGACTTTGAATTGAGAAACCTGCCTCCAGCTCCCCTGGCCCTTTTCAAGGCATGCTGATGACGTGACTCATGGAGATAGGGCTGCGCACCACAGATGTGTCAAAGTTAGATTCAAGGAACTTCATGGTCATAAACATTCAGTCTACTTTTGTTTTAGATGTAAACAGTAAAAAACACGTGTAAGGACCTTGCAGTGAGATCATCTTAGCTTGGCAGAACTTGATAGGATTCTCAGAATCAATAACTCCATGCTTATCTCAGCCTCTCAGTTTTGAAAATGATCATGATAGTAACAAATTCAATTTGCTCCAGAGTAAAATGTAATTTTCAGATGAAAACAGAAGGCAGCAATTCTGCCTTTCTTCCATACCCAATATTGAAACTCAGAATGTGTGGCATCCAATTTTTATTCCAAAATCCTTACTGCTTTTATCATAAGCAACACCCATGCAGGCATTAAAAAATGTGGTATGTTGAAATTTCAGATATCATAGAAGATTGAAATAATGTTCACCAGTAGTTTATAGTGCAACGTGGGGAAGATCGATCTTCAAGTAGAAGTAGGGAAGGTAGATAGGAGAAATTTGCTTGATAATTTGCTCTATCATCATGGACAGAAAAAGCTAAATTAAAATTCCAATACATATCGCACGGCAGAAGATGGTTACATAGATTTACCTTACGGCCCTTGATAAGCTTCCTTTCCGATTCAGCTTTAGCCCGAGATTGACGTCGCCTTAAAATGGCATTGTATTGCTTCGCATTTACATACACAGGCTCTTCAATTGCATCAGTAGGCAAAGGTAAGCCAGTAGGATGCACGACCAACTGTGGATGCATCTGAAAAATTTATCAGTTCTATTAACTCCAACATATCAGTTTCGACACAGAATGTCAATAGCAAAGAATGTCCACGGTAATGGAAGATCCTGTTCTGACTGATGATTGTGAATTCGAATAGACAATCTAGCAACATTGGCTACTGGCCTACCTTAGGGTTTTTTAACGTTGGGAACCGGTCCGGTTCCCACGGTTCCCGCTCTAACCGCCCTGGACCGGTAGCGGTTAGGGGCGGTTTGAAACCGGTGAAATTTAAAAATTTTAAATTTGAATTCAAAAAATAAAAAAAATGTAGTAAAAATTCCTAAAAATACTTTAAAGTGTGTGTAATCTAATGGTGTAAAAAAATTTCAAATTTTGCTCATTTGGTATATTTTGCGGCAAATACAAGTTAAATGAAAAAAGAAAAAGAAAAAGTAGTCATTTGTATGCATTTGTATAAGGCAAATATACAAATATTTGCTCATTTGGTATTTTTTGCAGTAAATACAAGGCAAATGCACAGTTCTATGTATGAAGTATGCATTTGTGGTCATTTTTTTCAAACCTCCCGTCATTTTTTTCAAAGCTCCCGGCTTACCGCTCAAACCGACCGGCTTACCGTTTCAAACCGATTGCACTAGCAATTTGAATTTGTCCGGTTTCTACCGGTTCCCACGGTTACCGGACCGGCTAACCGCTACCGGTGGCTGGCGGTTTCACCTACCGGTTCGAAAAAAAAAAACCCTGCCTCTGACTGCAACCATGGTTGAAGCTTGAGGTTTGGGCATAGGAGTCAAATAAAATGAACTTGGTGCGCATAATTATTTCTAAGTTTGGGTACATCATAAAAAATAGAGATGAGGCACTGCCCAATTTCAATTACCCAACCAAAAATAACAGAAATACATGAGTTTGTGAAAGTTGGAACAGGTAAATAATAAATGTTCCAGAAACTGGAAAGAACCTAATATTTGTGGAAGACTTTATAGGATTACAATGACTTTTGTTTGGTAATGTAGAGGGTTTGTAAAAGCTTACCAATGGCTGCCCACCGTAAGCCGCATAAAGGCTTCCATAGTATGGGTCAATATTTGGGTAGGCATATGGACCCTGCCAGACACGAAATATGAAATCAACCAACACAGGCATGAATCTTGATGGAATATGTAACAATGAGGCCATTGAAAGGGGAAAAACCAACAAAATTCGTTTCTGTAAAGGTCTAAGGAAATACTGAAACTATAGGAACAATTATTAGATTAATAACAATTAGAGAACATTCAGATAACGAAATGAATGTATCAACAAAACACATGACAATTTAGACAAATATAAAAGTAGGAAATAAATATTCATTAGAAAAAAAAATGGTACCAAAAAGGTGCAAAAATTGTCATCGAAGAAGCTTTGATATTTTAACAGTTGAATGTGGTAGGCGACCATGTAGTGACAAAAAGAGATGGAGAATAAACATACCAGAAATTTTGATATGGGATGTATAAACGTTTTTCCTAAAGGTCTGAACTCAAACCAGAAAAAAAATGTTCACTTAAACAACAGGGATATTATGTTGTCTCCACTACTTTATGGAAGATTTGATCTTAATATGATATGTTATATTACTTTTGAAGTAGTATTTCAAAATGGGAAGGCGATTTGATACTGTATATTGTATATTTCATACATGTCTCACTATGGCCAAAACCCCAACCCTTCTTTAGACAAAAACTCAAAGGAGAAGATTGAAGAATCACTGAATCAGAAGAACGCAGTAGCACTACTACTTAAGTATGAATAAGTACAAAAAGTGAAAAGCAACAAGTGTGGTACCATTGCATGGGCCATGTCATGAGGGGCATAGGGAGACACATAATCTGCTGATGGTGTGCCCACTGTTGGTTGACTATCTGAACTGGTAACGGGGGCTTCTTGCTGGTCCTCAGGCTCAGCTTGCTTCTGCTGTTGATGCTGATCCTCAGCTCTGTGATCACCTGCCCAGGAAGGCATGCAAAAAAATAATGAGAAAAGTATGGCCGATGCCCTTACGTATTAAAAAAAAAATGAAAGAGATATTGCATGCGCCATAATTCTGTAATGTACTAACAAGTAGCAAGGCTACAATATAACATTTTGTATTGTAGCAGTTGCTATATACAGCGTAGAGTGCACAGACCAAACTCCCAACATCTGATACAAACTACAGAAAAAAAATCCCTATCCTAGTTTCTTCAATGAAAATCGCTTGTGTTGTTTCGGAAGCCCAAAAGTAGCAGGCATGCACTAAATTCTGATTCTACCTCAGTAATCTCAGCTGCCAGGCCATAAATTTCTTTTCATTCATTCATATATAGTGGAAGTGTTTCCTTAAATAAAAGGCAAATAATGAAAAGATGGTTTGTTGCCGACAAATAGGTGGCACAAATGTAACTGTTTGCTTGTACGATCTTTATTTGCAACACGCATGTAATGAATCCCTACAATGATTCAGAGCACAGAAAAAAGTAGCATGTGATCCAAAACTATTACACCATAACTACAGTTCAAAACAAATACACGGCACCAGATTACAGTTTTACCGTGAAATAATGTAACACAACATTGGTCATTGGATGAATAAAGCATACCTGAAACACTGTGAACAACAGAAGTCATGATTCCTTCCTTTGCAATGCAAATGTTATCACAACACCAAGGATCAAGTACAGAGAAAACAGCAGACTAACTGGGGCTATTCATGTGATATCTTTAGCTCTTCATGGATGAAGCACACAAAAACTTTCCTGAAACCAAGTACAAATCTCATTAGCACTCCATGGATGAAGCATGCCAAAAAGTCTCTAAAGCCAACTGTAAAGCATCTCCAGAGAGGCAAACCTACACGTAATAAATACTTTTTAACTAAAAAAACGAGCTTTTAAAATAAGTTCCTAGATGGGAATAGGAGCACAAATCATTGACTCCAGCCATTAAAGCAGAGCTTAAACCTCATCAGGCATCACGGCAGGAAATTGACAGAGGGATAATTCAAACTGATGCAGGAAAGGAATAATCTCAAATGCCCTATACAGTACCAAGGCAGAACAATCTTTACAAAAGGGCAGGGAATCTGCATCAGCGGCTAATTTGCAAATAGCAAGGCCCATACTCTACAGCCTCCGGCCACCAAAGTTGTCTAGCTGTATCCAGGTAGCCCAGTTGGCTCAACAAGTAACAACTACATAACCAGCAGTTGCCTAGAAATTTAGGGCTAGTTCACAAACGAATGAATTCCCTTCGATTCCCGTGCCCAATTTGAAGTAGCTAGTATTTCACATGAACTTTCTGTGCCCGGAATAGGAAATTCACGGATGCCCAACGAGTGAATTCCGAAACGGGCGTGCGGGCACCGGTTGGGAATCGAGGCCCTACCGTTTCTGCTACACAAACCGCTCCACACCTCGGCTGCGTCGGCCGGCGAATCAGACGAACCTTCTCGAATTACGCGCGGACAGGGCAGTTACGGCACCACGCAGCCCACAAATCCGCAGGGTATCGAATAAGGAGCGCGAATTGCCCGGACCGGACGGCGCGGGGGCACATAACCGAGCGAGGGGCGATGGGGTTGCGGATTACTCACCGACGAGAGGAGGAGGAAGCAGCAGCTCGCGGGCGGGCGGATCTCCCCGCTGGAATCAGAACCAGACCGGAAGCGCGGCTGCGGCGTCGGCGCGGGGCCTGCGGAGGCGGAGGCGGAGGCGGCGGAGGGCTCGTCGGAGCGAGGGAGGGAACTGGCCGGCGGCGTGGCGATGGGGGCGGTGGTTTGGACCTCAAATTTGAGAGCGAGGGTGGCTGCGTGGTGGGGGCCCGGGTGCATTGCAGCCACAATTTCCTCGCCAATTTGCCTTTTATTTTAGTCGCGTTTTTAATTTAATTTTAATTACCACATGCTAGACTTTTTTTTTACTTTTACCTTTTTTTAATTAGCGGAGGTAGACTTTTTTTAACATTACTTATTTAACTGCAGGATGATCGCCAATAATAAACTCGTCTTGCTGGGTGACGTGCACGAGGGTTTGAATTCCATGGCACTCCACCAATTGTTCGTTTTTAACAGCGCACAGGAAAAAGTGGCGCTGTATAAATGTATATACACATGCCCATCATTCTGAACCTACACGACATGACTTTAACACGGCCAATGCTATATTTAAATTTCACACAGTAATATAGGAGCGACATGGCTGTGGCAGACGGCCTTTTTTTTCTTCTTTTTTTTACCTTTGAGCAACACTCTCTTTTCTCTGCTAGTGAATTCTTTTTTTTTTGTTGCTACACATTAAGGCTACTTGTTCATATCCATACACTTTAGGGGTTCAGAGAACGAGGACTGAAATGTGCTGGAACCATTTTTTTTTCCCCCTGCCCAGTAGTAAACTAAACCCCACTGGTAACAAAGGCCTGGGAGGGCACGTGATCACAGCCGTCGGTTTGCGATGGCGCGGACGGACGGACGGCAAGCAAGCGCGGTGACGTGTAGCTCCGGGTGGGGCCCGTCCCCGTCCCTGTCGCGCTGGCGTGTCCACCACCACCTCGTCTCCTCGGTCGGCTTCTCGTTTCGCGCCCAGCTGCCTTTGTCGTCTTCCTCTCGCCGAGACCAGACAGACCACTTCCAGATGCTAACCGACTCATTATGAGCGACGTGTCATTAGGGGTGGGTGGTTAGCCCAATCACTCACGCGCTTGACAGCGACGACACGAAATTTTTTAATTTTTATATTATTTATTTTCTGAATTTTCAAAAATAAATACCTCGATACTTATTTTACACAAATGTCATCCTGCCGCCAACTCATCCGGCGAAAACAACATTTCGCCGGTTCATCCGGCGAAATGTTACTGTAGCAAAAGCTACCGCCGGATGAATCGGCGGAATTTCCCTTTTCTGAACAGCTTATTTTAAAAAACCATAACTAATTTATGTGAACTCGGATCAAGACAAACCTTATATGAAAATTGTAGCTCTCGACGATATATACAACTTTGTAGTTCAAACTTTTTTCATTAGAGGCCATCTTTCTGCTCAAATAATCGAATCAAGTTTCGGATCCCAAATTCAAAATTTGAGATCTGAAATTTGACTCGATTTTTTGAGCCGCAAGATGGCTTCCAATGAAAAAAGTTTAAACTACAAAGTTGTAGATGTCGCCGAGAGCTACAATTTTCATATAAGGTTTGTCTTGATCCGAGTTCACATAAATTAGTTATGGTTTTTTGAAAATAAGCTGTTCAGGAAAGGGAAATTCCGCCGATTCATCCGGCGGTAGCTTTTGCTACAGTAACATTTCGCCGGATGAACCGGCGAAATGTTGTTTTCGCCGGATGAGTTGGCGGCAGGATGACATTTGTGTAAAATACTTATCGAGGCATTTATTTTTGAAAATTCAGAAAATAAATAATATAAAAATTAAAAAAGCTCGCGACGACACTAAAAAGCAGCAAGAGAGGCCCATTTCAAGAGCCCGTGATGCGTCAGGCCCAATAGCGGCAGCAAACTGTTACTGGACCGAAAGGATCACGGCATGCTAGCATATAAGTTCACTTCCTTTATAACTAACTAACTTAACTACTCTTTCCTCACAGCCATAGCTATCTCTACTTCAGTGGCACCCTGACCATAGGCAGTGTCAGCAATCGAACATTTGATGAACTCCATCATGTTACATGTCAATGCCCCGGTCTTATCAGAGAGAATTATATCAACCATACCTAGTTACTCATTTGTTGATACATTTTCATACCTAGTACATGCAAGAAAGAGCAATTTGTTGGTCCCTATTTTACTAGCACCAACATATTTTTCCCTGATAGAGGAAAAGAAACATTGAAAACATGTGTATAAAATAATTTTGCTAACCAAGTGAACGTGAAATGTGCAAAACAATCGTAAACTACGTTGATTCTTCATGATCCATTTCAATATCCTGGTTGATGAATATAGCTTGCAAGAGCTTGACCATCTCAATAGATACTATGTCAAAGATATTGGATCCTGTTGCCCCTGTTAGACAACCGGAACAAAGTAATTTGGCATATGGGGAGCCCCAGGTCTCATGCCTAGAACAATCTGCTGCTGGGAAGTGGGAACCAAACCCTGTCTGTAAAAAAAGTGAACCTACCATTAATATCCATTTAGTTCAGCACACTAGAACAAATGTGCTCGATGTTCCACATGCAAGAAAGAGCAATTTGCTGGTCCCTATTTTACTAGCACCAACATGTTTTTCCTGATAGAGGACAAGAAACATTGAAAACAGGATAAATGTTGCTAACCAAGTGAACGTGAAATGTGCAAAACAATTGTAAACTTCGTAGTTGGATGCCTGTTTAAGCATGGAGTATGATAAAAAAATTCATAACTAATACTGCAAATACCAGTGCTGGCGTAACCTTGCCTACTAACTGCCGTCGCCGTCGACGACAGCCTTGCGGGCGGCTTCCTCCACCCGTGCGTCAGCCTCCTCGGCCTCTGCCCGCGTATTGCAAGTTTGCAACAAGTTTAGTCCATGCCGTATATGTGAAAAGAAGTAAAGAACTACTGGTAATATGATTTCACTAAATAGAGGCATCTTTCTCTTCCACGTGGTATGGGAGTTTGATTCCAAAATAAGATAGATGGACAGATGGCTATGAACAAAAAATGTTGGCCGATTGAGTTGCTAAAGCTATAGTTTTTTTTTTCCGTCGCCAGAGTCTACTATTCTGGTTAATTCACCTTGCACAACCTGTTTACAACAGCCTGCTGCCGAAGTCATGCATTACATTGCCATTGCAACCATACGTACGTTTTCTTTTCTTATGGTGTAAACTCTAAAGGACTATTGATTGTGCTATCGGGATGCAGCTGCTAAGAACTTGATCTCCAGGTGAACGTCAATATGCAGAACACCAAGTGCATTTCGTTCATACCTCGACATGTCAACGAGCATGTAGGCTGCAGGCCGATCGACCCTGGGAAATTCCAAGCGACATGCAACGTGCCAAATTGACAATTAATACATTTCTTCTCGCTGGAGATCACAGTACGAGCAAACTATAAACATATATAATTTTGGATTTGAATCAGAGCTGAAACTAGCCTCACCATGCCATAAAAAAAGAGATGTTTGCCCTGCTGCTACCGACTAGCTAGCAGTAGGGCACGGCCGCAAGAACTGAGGCCATGGCAGCGCATAAGCGAAAGTCGCCATCGTCCTACGATAAGCCTCTTTAGGCACCACCTGCAGCTTCTTCGTGTCCATGGCGACGGAGAAGAGGCACTTCCTCTCGCCACGGCAGCCCTTTACCGACAAGACGGCGGCCCCATCGCCGACGGCGATAGCACTCACCCCAGTCCAGTCGACTCTCTTCATCTCCTGGTAGCCTATCAGCTCCCCTGCCGCCTCCGACAGCTTGGGGATGGTGTGCTCCAGCACCCACAACGACGACGACGACTCGCCGTCGCCGCTGCCACGTCGGACGTGGCGGAAGAACTCCAACGCCTCGCCGCGCACGTGGACGATCCACGTGGATGCCGGCGAGGTGGGGCCAGGCCCGGCGCCGTGGACGACAGTGAACACCGATCGATAGGTGAACTTGGACGTGTCGATGCAGGTGGGTATGTCAACCTCGCGAGATTCCAAGCTGGCACCGTCGAGCACTTTGACTTTGCCGGAGATCGTCGAGCCAAGATAGATAGATCCGTCGACCCGGCCGGCGATGTAGCCGGCGCAATCCGCCGATCGCCTCGGGAAGCCCATTTAAATGCAAACAGTAGTGAATTAAGCTGCATTTGATTTCTTTTGTACACGGCATTATAGAATATAAAATCACTTCCTTTATAAATAATTAACTACTCTTCCTAATTGCTACTGGTAGTCCAATCGACGGCCAACTCAGTGGCCGCCACCACCGTCGACGACGGCCTTGCGCGCGCCTTCCTCCACTCCGGCGACCTCAGCCTCCGTGGCGATCGCCTTCGCCGTGTCGTAGGACGCGTGCAGTCCAAACAGAAAGTAGTAAACCAGCAGCGCCGCCGTCCACACCCCAAACCTCACGAACGACGCCGCATCAATGGACCCAAGCAAGAACACGTTGATGAACACCGACGCCGCCGGCAGCCACGGCACGAGCGGCACCCCCCACTTCGCCGGCGACCTCGCCTTCGGCACACCCCACTGCAAGAACGCCGTCGCGGCGAGCCACGCGGCGCCCGTCACCACGTACGCCGCCCACCCTCCGCCATCACCGGAGCTCGTGGCGCCCCAGTACGCCGCGGTGGCCACCGACGACGCCACGATCACGGCGAGGCATCCGATCATCTTGTTCCGGTCCGGCGGCGAGGTCTCGCCGGCGGCGTAGTATCGGCGGACGAGGAGGGCGATGGCCACCAGTGTGAAGATGAAGAGCGTCGAGATGGAGAGGAGGTTGGAGAGGATGCCGAGGTCGGTGAAGAGCGCGATCACCGCCGTGGCGAACGCCATGGCGACCGTGGCGTTCACCGGCGTTCCAAACCTCGCGTTCACCGTGGCGAGGCACGGCGGGACCATGTGCGTCCTCGCGATGTGGGTCAGATACCTCGCCTGCCCCACAGCTCCGACGAGCAGCACGGTGGTCATCCCCTTGAGAGCTCCGAACGCCACGATGTACTTGGCCCAGTCCATGCCGGCGGCGGTGAACGCCACGCTGAACGGCGCGTCGACGTCGATGTCGGTGTAGTGCTGCATCGAGCAGAGCACGAGTGCGAGCACGCAGTACACCGCCGTGGTGAGCGTCATGGCTCCGACGAGCCCGACGGGGATGTCACGGGCAGGGTTCTTCGTCTCCTCCGCCATGGTCGACACGGCGTCGAAGCCGATGTAGGCGAAGAAGAGCACGGCGGAGGCCGCGAAGATGCCACGTGCCCCGAAGGGGGCGAAGTCGGCGGTGAGGTTGGCGGCGTTGGCGTGGGTGAGACCGGCGACTACGATGAAGACGATGACGGCGAGGTGGACGATGGAGAGGACGTAGTTGAAGCGGGAGGAGCCCTTGGTGCTCACCACGGCGAAGACGCAGATGAGGATGGTCACCGCGACGGCGATGGGGTCGAGGCGGGAGTAGTCGTCGGCGAGGGCGGTCGCGTGGATCCGGAAGTCGTTTGGGTGGTGGTTTAGGAGTGTCGCGAAGTAGGACGTCCATGAACGCGCCACCGCCGCGCCGCCGATGCAGTACTCGAGGAGGATGTTGCCCGCCGCGATGAACGCCACGAAGTCGCCTAGCTCCACCCGGAGGTACGCGAACGACCCGCCTGCCAATGCAAGTTATATATATATGTATATATATAAATATGTATATATGTATATATATAGGATCGATGATGCATGGAGATGAATAGATGGATGTGTATATACCGGCGACGGGGATCTCGACGGCGAACTCGGTGTAGCAAAAGACGGAGAGCATGGCGGAGACGCCGGAGACGGCGTAGGAGACGACGACGGCGGGGCCGGCGGCTTCCTTGGCCTCCTGGCCGGTGAGGACGAAGATGCCGGCGCCGATGACGGCGCCGATGCCGAACCAGATGAGGTCCCACCACGTCAGGGTGCGCTTCATGTCGGCGCCGCTCCGCCCCCGCACCTCGTGGAGCTCCGACGAGTCCAGCGACCGCGCTGTCACCCGGTCCCGCAGCCGCGGGCCCGTCTCCAGGAGGGCGCGGCCGTACGACGACCAGCTCTGGAATGACTCCTCCGGGAACAGCGATGACCCTCCGCCTCCGCCGCAGCACTCGCGCCGCCGCAGCCCATCGCCGGAGGCCGCCATGGTGGTTGGTGGTCGAGATCTTGATCTGTGAACACGTGCGGGCGTGTGTGTGCATATATATATATATAGTGGAGGCACGCGGAGAGATGGCGTGTGTGCCCTAGCGGTGATCGCGGTTGGTGCGAACAAGATTCTGTTGCGGCGGGGCGAGCTGGTGGTTGGGATGCTGGTGGGTAACGAGATTCTGCCGCGGATGAGCGGGCGGGGAGAGAGGAGGATCTGCTGGCAGGTGGGGCCCTGAGACCGATTCAAAGGGCATAGAGAGAGAATCTGAATCTGGGCCGGCCCACTGCTGATGGCCCAAGTAGCGAGCGAGCGAGCGGCTCAGGTACGCAGGCCTGTATTGTCAACTGTGTCCGTCCTTTTCGCTCAAAAAAAAAAACTGTGTCCGTCCTTTCAGCAGGCAGCAGCTGCGTGTCAGACAGTGCGACTTGTGTTGATCAGGGTGTGTTTAGTTGGGAGGGAAGTAAAAAAAAATTTTTTTGGGAAGCGTGTTGGGTGAGAGGGATGAATAGGGCTGTGTTCAGATTGGAAAGTTGAAAGGAGTTAAAGGAAAACTTTTCTGGGAAGCGTGTTTTCTAAGAGAGATGAATAGCAGAGTCCAAAAGAACTGGAAAAACACGGCCCGAGGAAAACGACACGACTGACGGACGTCTTTTTGTACTTTGTATATACCGTCTCGTTTGGTGATTTACCCTTCGTCGCAGGCCGTTAAATGGTTTGGTATTGGTCAGCTAAAAACGTGCATTATCCAAAAAATTTTTTTGAAGTAAACAGAGATGAAACGTGGCATGCTGAATTGCTGGGCGCCAATTCGTTTATAGTCAGCAACGCTTACGGCGACACTCTTTTTTCTTTTTGGCGTAAGTAGTGTAGCAAGAATGGTCGTAGCTTGCTCACTACTAGTGTGCAGTTGCATTTAAATGCACATGCTGAGGAATGTTTGCCGAACAAGCGTGCAAGATTTCTGCGTATCAGGAACTTTGGTATACAAACCAAACAAGCCCTAGAAGCCACACCTTGACATGCATCGTCTGCTCTTTCATATATAGTATTACAGTGCTTATTACAAGAAGTTAGAATACAGCAGGACATCCTTGTCGTATGGGCTTTACATTCTTGTTCGACGATTAAAATCAACAACAAAAACAGAGCCTTCACACACTATACTTGTACACCTCAGAATTGAGCTAAGGACCACTAATTGATGAACCTAACTAAAAGAAAAGCCATGCTATCAAGGCTAAAAGCATCACCAAATAGCTTAACTAGCCAAATTTTGGCTACTCAAGACCAAAATAGCTCTTCAACAAACCTATCCAACTAACCAAGCCATCCTGCTCTCTAAATTGGCCTCCTCGCTAACCAAATTTCGACTAGCCAAATTGGAGTGTGGGAAATGGAAAGTCTGCTGGAGTGGAGTGCTCACCATGAACATGAAGTGGAATCTTTATGAAGAGAGTAAAAAAAAAAGAGTAGAAAATAGAATCTTGGAGTTGCTCTTAGTGTGAATTTTAAGAATTTGATCCACACTCACGTTTCCAAACAAGCCCCTAGATCCGACCTGCCGGATTCGAACCGACCATCAAAGGAAAAGCATAGGACTTCAGCATCTAGCTTGATCCCAGGCTCACCTATGCATGCTCTTCCATCAAAGCACAAGGCCGGTGATACACAAGCAAACATTTCCATCTACTGAAAATGTGTCCGTGTGAAACAACTAGCGAGAACACAAGTCACCTAGGCAGATAGGGTTGGATTATTACCAATCTCGAGTTATTTTTCATGGCATTTTGTTAACTCGTGCCCCCTTGACACAAAGAAATTTCATAGCTAGCAAACAATACAACAGTACAAAGTACTAAAGCAGTAGTAATAGTACTTCAATCACAAATATGATTTGCTGTTTTCGACAAGGGTAGTTAAACTTGTCAAAACCTTGACGTTTTAGTCGGTCAAAGCTACGAATCCGAGACGAAGGCATATCTCAATCAAGTAATACCTCCGTTTTCAACATGCATGTCGTTTTAGTTGTCACAAGTCAAACTTTCTAATTTTGCATTAACATCTAAAATATCAAATAAATGTACTATCAAGAATATTTGATGATGGATTTAGTGAAACTTGATAGTGTTTCTGTTTGTGCAATTTCTACAAACTTGGTATTGAAAGTTTGACTTAAAATAAAGCTAAAACGACCACTCAGTAATGGATGGAACATTTTACCCGGATAGAAACATCTAGGAGATACCAATTTTAATCTTCATGTGCGCTCACTTGTGTTACTGTGCACCAATAAAATGACGTAGTCCTTTTCTTTCTTTCTTTCTTTTTTTTTTTGAGAAACCATGTAGTCCTTTTCCGGATGACCGGATCAGTAGTGTCCAAGAGCTAGGCCCAGGAAGAAATTTATAACTTCTGGTCCACAGCGAGGCCCAAAAGCTACTCTGATTTCAAGTGCCGGAGAACTACTCTACCGTCCCCTGTAGAAAGAACTAACTATTCTTTCGTCCACGGATGTAAAGAACTATCTCCACCTCTCTTTTTTTTTAAAAAAAAAGTGACAAGGAATATAGAAATACTCTACCCGATGTGCTTGAAGACTGTGCTTTCATACATGTCAGAATGAAAATGGGCCTGGTCTCTACAAAGTGGACTTCAGCTTGAACGGGTCTAGCAAGCCACACCACGTTCGAAGAGCTTCAATTTGCGGTTTTACTAATCAACGTAATTTTCAAGGTCAAGGGAAGCCAAGCAACCTTTCGTTTCCTCCCAATTGCTAAGAGCATAGAGCATGCTATAGAGAAACGTAGGACCGTTTTTACTTTTTAGATCCCTCTTTGCTTGCATGCTCCCTGTTTTCACGGTGTTCTTACTCTCGCCTTCAGCCCGTGCAGGCTTGTTGAGATTTGGCAAACCTTAAGACTTATTATCCAGATGGTGAAACCTTTCAAGGCGATCATGCCCCCATCATGTTTTTCGTTCTGGTCAATCCTTCGGCCATATTGGGTGGGGCGACCAAAATCTTGGGCATATGGTACATGGGTAGTTCAAGCACACACCAAGCGATCGTGCACGGGCTCCATCAGCGGGCTAACACACTCGGGCTCGTCCGCTCGTGGATGCATTTGCAGGCAAGCGTCCGACTGTCCGTCCGAGCAAAGAAGCTGTCAACCTAATTGTGTGGCTAACACAAAACAGTGAAAATCAGGGGCACTGTGATTTCATGGTAAAAATGTCGCTGCTCCTCCAGTGCATGCTTTTGACCACTATGTTGGGCTTTCTATTGCAATATGTAATAAAATAATGCAACGAAATTGTGAGATTATAAAGTATCTTTTCAAGGACAAACAAATCTACACTTCAGATTTACTGATTTATCATTGTATTCAAATTTTTTCTATTATAATGTATCTATTATAAAGTCTTTTCAAACAAATCTATACATGTGGTTTTTTTCCATAAACTAAATATTTATATTCGAATAATTAATGGTCAAAGTTTCAAAACTCTGGCCAGTTATTGTCCGGGGCATAAAGTGCGTGTGACCGGAAGGACTGTTAGTGGCTCCAATGTTAAGATCAAAATCTTCGGTCAAAAATGTTAAGATCAAAATGCAGGAAGGAAAGCATATGGACAACCAATCAAGAGACGGAACACATACCACACGCATTCGGAAAATTCGTGGACGCCTACATGTGTACCTCATCGATGAATCGACAGGTCTATGCAGCCCTGTACCTGCAACAACAGTAGGTGCATGAATAAACACTTGCACGCTTTACAAAAAAAACCACCTTGCGCCCCAGTGCACTACCCATATAATAGGATTTGCAGTGACAAACCAAAACATGTAGGGTGCAACTAAAAAGGCTCTTCAACAAGCACACGAAATAACCCATTTCCTCCTGGCCAGACCTTATATGATAAGTATGGATAAACAGGCTAAAATCGAAAGCCCCAAAATGCTGCAATTCGTGTGTACACCCCGGGCGTACAAAGCCACAAAGGTGGTGATGTCCTTGTATTTCATTTCAACAGCATATGACAAAATAGATCAAGAGCCCATGATTGGAGATGGCTCTCATGTGCAAACTCGAAGGGTCATCCATTCGCTAGTTTCACACTGCCATGCATCCAATCACATCCAGTAGGCGTCCATTCAAGTCAAGTTGATCAACATAGAGCAGGGCACTCGCTCAGTTTGGTGCTCGTGCCATCCTCCTCAAAAAGAAGATGCGGAAGTACTACGCTACTGGCTTTTGTCATCTTTAACACCTAATCAAGTACTTATAAGATACGACGAGAGACTGAGAGAATTTAAACCAGTTTAACTTTAACCATTTAACCATCATGCTCAATCCTGACAATGTACTAATTCTGCGCCTGTACAATTGTTTGCAACTCTACCCGGGTATGAGAAAGACAACAGTATTAACCTTGTCAGAAAGCAACCATTTACTAGCTCAGTTCATCGTCAACTGATTTCTCATGTCCACCGCCCTCAACAAGGCAGTCGCAATGACACTGTATAGGCCTCTTGCACCATCCTCAGGATACCTTGAAAAAATCGGATCTACCTTAAATAAGTATAATATGCAGTCCCCGTCATGCAGTACAGCATGTTCCCCAACCCCACACTTTGATATTGATACAAATCCTGCAAATTAGGCATAGAACACCCTAATTAGCAAAGAGGGAAAAAAATAGATTCAAGTCCAAAGTGCAAGCTGTTATCTGTAGCATGTTTTATGAAGCAAAAAGTGGCAAGGCTCGGTCAACAAAACAGACATGATTATGTGTCCTATTGGCTGATTTGTTAATGAAATGAGAAGGAGTTGAGTTCATCAGCCAAGATAATAGATCTAAATGAACATTAAGACAATTTGGCCTTGAATCAATCCCATACCTCTCCAAATTTGCATTTTATGGTCCATTTACATTCCTACAGTATCTGGGACATTAAATTCTGGGAAGTATAAAAAATGATTTCATCAATTGGAATCCTCGGATGAGAAATACCAACAGATGGCATGAACTCAAGCCTATACTATGGAGTACGCTGGATGAAATTTCCAGTTATTATGATATGTCCTCTAGGATATTATATAGGTGGCATGAATCGTGAGTACGCCCAGATACTGAGATATGTTATAATATTTATTGTTTGGCACTAATATCAGTGTAATGAGATGCAAAAGTAGGAGTCTAAGCGGTAACTAAGACAATGTGCATCCAGAAGTTAAGCATAAACAAATGTGAAATATGTGGCCTAATCACTAATCACACATAAGTTGAAACAGTCATTAAAGGCATTGTTGGGGATCATGGATAGCTATCAATACAAGCATCCAAAACACACGACAGAAAGCTTTTTTTTATGTATAAACAGCAACAACTGAACCACGTAGGGTCAGAGGTACCTTCCAATAGATCTGAGAATGGCACTTGTATGCCAAAAGCTCAATACAAGTTTAACCCACCAGCCACACCTATACAACAAATCCAGTTTTCCCTGAAAAAGAAATGAGTTGCAAGTAGCCATGTTACAAATTAGAGATTTGGAGGCAGTTTGACAAGCTCAACACGATGCACAAATATGACAGTTACATTAGGTGAAACATCCCCCCAACCCTCCCCTGGATCGATGTATTTTTAAAGAATATTTTAAAAGGATTTCAATCCAAACAATTCTTTCCAATACGCTGGTTTCAGGGGAAAAACTTGGGAATGTCCAGTTTGTAAAGGATGGCTTAGTGCCTGGAAATCATTATGAATGTAAACATTGCGCTCGGAAAAATTCAAATGGTTGTCAACACATCTTATTGCAAATTCTCGTGGTATCTTGTACCATAGAATTCAATACGCTATGTTGCTATTACAAGCCAAGGACATAGTCATGAATAAAATCCAGCATTCCAAGTTCCAACTCAGAACAAGAAGAGGCTCAGCAGCAGATGACAAAGAATGGTGTAAAAACAAATATATGATTTGATACTGCAAAAAAACTCATATGAAACTAATCTACTCAAAAGCCAAAATCTCAAGTGTTGCAATTACCTCAAGGGATGGAGTTAATTCATTGATCCACGGCACCTAAGCAAACAGAGCGGATAGTTAGGAAGTACTATGAATGCTAGCACACAACTGTCATATTAATTAAATAATAAATATAAACACTATGAGAGACAAGCCATTTAACTTTTAAAAGAAAAGAATTCGCAGATAATGCAATGAAGAGTCTGCATATTTTCTATAATGCAGTGGTAAACAAAAAATGCCATCAAACCAATATTCTAATCTCACAATATCAACAGTTTGCTAAGAAATCATTTTTTACATTGTCTGATTGTTTTAATTGTGTAGTATTGCATCAAAGTAGTTTATCAGCCTATACATCGACAATGACCACTCTTAATATCAGTGAGACCATTTAAAACATATTATCTTCATAAATACACCTCACTGAGAAAAAAATATCTCCTGTAACTAGTGATAGCAGCTTACCTCTGAGAACCACAATAGCACGGGATCTTTTTTTCCTCCAGTGGAAACTTGTAATTATATGTAAGTTCCTCACCAGCATATATCTGCCTCTTTGCATAAATAAAAATCTTCTTCTGACCATCTACAGTTATCACTTTTGTATAGCAATTTGGCTGACACAAAAAAAAATGAAACCACTATTTAGAATGTTACAACAAGCATCAAAGTTGTTTTTTTTCCTTGAACACTTACGTCACAGGAATGATTTATGAACCTTGCTAACCCACCACGCTTAGTAGCATCGACCTGCATAAATTATGATATTCAAATAAACACAAGGTGCGGTAGAAGAGTGAATCATTTGTTTTAATCGAGGATTGAGATCACAAAAGCAAAACAATTACCCTTGCCATGCATCAAAAGAATCAGGCCCTATGTCAAGAACTACACAAGTTTTTGTTACAAAAAATAATAGCATGCCCCAACCAAGATTTCCTTCATGCTCTAGCTAACCAGTTTTACATAGTTAGTTCATTTTGTATAAATGTGAATAATATGCTACCTTGTTGTTATTGTAAGCAGAGAAGAATAAAAAATGAAGACGCCAAAGCTAAGCAAAGAAGGAGAAAAATGAAGACACCAAAGCTCTACATTCAGAGGATGCAAGAGAGGAATGATCTGTATGACCTACCACATAATCATCATCCAACCGAAAAAGGTAGCTGCTTCCAATCCCACTCTTCTCATATTTAGACTCACGTATGTCCGAGACCTGTAGGGTACAAATCAATCTCTAATACATTGCTCAAAATTAGTACATCAGTGAAACAAAGGTTGATCAAATAATGGACAATTACCCGCTTGCGAATCAGTTCGCCAACATATTCTATAACAAAATCTTCTGATTCGATCAGCTCAAGGGCGACCAGACCCCACTCATGGATCTTGCTCCTCTGAAAACGCAACTTCTTCTTCCTTGCCTACACATCAAGAAAGGCACAAATGAGTAATGATTAAAACTTCGTAGAAACAGAAATTCCAGAGCTTATAGAAGTTTTGTTTACCTTCATTTGGGTGATTTTCAGCAACTCAGCACCCTTATATGCTCTTAACAGCCGCCGCAGCTTAACCCGTTCTGTTCTTGCAGAAGAAACCTTGACTTGAGAATTTTTCCACATATTTTTATTTGAGGCAGCAAGAATACTCCGGACACGATACCCTCTCACACGAGCCCTTTCTGATTGAGTAGCATTCCTCGCCCAATTACGCCACTCCCATCCACTAATCGAAGCTTTAGCACAACCATCTGATTCAGGACATGAAATCATCGGTTTTGCCTTCTGACTGGACTCACTGGAAATGTTCCTGCCCTTCCTCTTCTTGACAGGTTTCGTAAGCATACTAGTGTTCATGACACTATCAGTCACAGAAGGTGTTTTGTTAGCAGACACTTGCTTCTTAGTTGGATGAGATCTGTTTTCTGCAAAGGAATGATGTATCACAAACATATATAAATCTATGTATAATGTACCACAAAGAGAAGCCAATAAGAAGACTTACTTTTTGGCACCTCACTGGAAACGAGCTTCAGATCTTGCTGGATATTCAAATTATGAGCATCATTAGCCATAGCCACAGTTTTGCTTCTTTTCTTAGGTGGCTTGTCCACAAATGAAACTCTCTTTGATTTTGAAGCTTTGCTTGATTCCTGATCATTTTTCAGATAAATCTTGGGGTCAACAAGCTGAGATATAGGTTTTGAAAGCTGCTCATCCATTGAAATTTCCACTGGTTCTTTTGATGATGTTGCTTGACAGGTTTTCTTGGATTTCCTCTTCCTGTAGTATGTATATTCTTTGAGTTTTGATGATCCATCCGTGATTTTAGGTACAGTATTTTGCCTGGTGTACCATGAGTCCAAGCACTCGCTAATTGTATCCGAGAAGAGAGATGCCCATTCTACCAGAACATTCTCATGCAGTCTTTGCCGGTGCAGAGCCAAGGTTATATATCTAGAAATCACAGGAACAGAGTTCATTGATCTCACTGGCTGATATATGTTTTTGTCAATAGGTGGTAAAGAAATTATGCCAGTCTCCATTCCAGGTGGCACTTCATCAAAATTCTCATCCAATTCTGCCGTCATACATATATCCATCTTTTCAAATATCCTTGCATAAGACACAAGGGGTAGGTTCTCTTCTCCTGCACACAAATTTTAAAGGGGTAAGAAACCAAGCACGAGTCAAAGACACATTGTATTGAGTGTAAGACATATATTGTATTGAGTGTAAGACACATATTGCATTGGGTGTAAGACACATATTGTATAAGTGTAAGACACATATAACACAAGGATGTTGCTCATTTACCATGAGAAATGAGAGTTTCAGCAGTATTCAGCTCTTCATCTGCAGCCGTAGCCATTTCAGCAGTACTCGGTTCTTCGTGCATAGAGACTTCAGCTGAAATGGGTGGCGATTCCGGTGCATGGATAGGAGTACCAATTTGTTCCTGAGATACACATTTACCAAAAAAAAATGTGTTAATTCAGGATATTAGTAGTAACCAAGATAAATTCCTAATCTTTATCAACTCACCTGATCAATGCTGCTTTGCAGTCCATAGCATAAACAATTTGCTATCTCCTCAGCAATGACCTCTTCAAAATGCTGGAATAGAGATTGCTTTGATGAGACATATAGCTCATTTGCCAGCATCCTCTGGACTACTGCAAAGGGGCCAGAAAATAAAGCGACGCTTGATTCAGATTCCCAACATGGTTCAAATCCATGTGGAAACTTCATGTCGCATTCAGTAGCATCTGAATCCTGCAAAACAATGAAAGAATCATGAGATATAATTAGTGAAACAATAAACAAATGTTTGAAGCACAAAATCATTCTATCATGGAAGAATGAATTTAGCCATAGTGAAAAAACCTTTAATGACGTTTCATGATCATCTTGGGTGTCTATGTTATCAAGGGTGGCAGAACTAATCGTAGATAGCAGATTCATTTGACAATTTCTCTGTAACCATACATCACAGTAGTCCATAACAGGTTCAGCCAGCATTCCGTCCCATACATTCTTCATTGACTCATAATAAATTTTTTGCCAAGCTGCTGATAGTATATCAGCAAATCTACCATGTACTTCCGTAGATTGAATGGACTCTGATGAATCCACCGAGGCAATATTATACAAGGAGTTGCCTTTTTCTGCAACAGTAGATGGTTTGTTAACTTTGACCTTATGTTCGGAAACCTTCTTGTTGCTCACACACTCCAGCTGCAAACAGCAAAATTGGGGCAGGTTATTAAATGTTAAAAAGGAATAGTAAGCTGCAACACAGCTCCCTCGTTAGACTAACCCCTGATAGATGAAACCAACCTTGGTAGTTTCGTTTTTCAATTTTGCAGCCAACTGCTTCTCAGCTTTCTTGGAAGCCATCAAATCTGGAAGCACACAGCTGAATATTTCGTCAATTAAAACCCTGCGAGCTGATTTCATTATCCCTGCATGCAGCTGATGGCTGACATCACCAACTATTTCACCCACTAAGCCATTTAATGGTGCAGAATCATTAGCAGCAGCTTCCGATCGCTCTGTGTGTTCCCCACTCCACGAACCAATTAGTGATACAAGTGTGAATGGGCCAAACTTGTCATCCACATGGTAAATCTACAATACAAATATCAGAGACTCAAAATGTGGAGTATGTGAGAACTGAAAATTGTTCATGAGACTGCAATCCATAAAGTGACAATTTTCACATGTGTACACAGCAGTTTTGCATGCATAAAGCATTAGTGCGATCCAGAAAGTGGTAATTTCAGTAGCTGATTTCCTACCATTGAAAGATCTTGGATATAGCTATTGTGATGCCAGTAGGAAAGCTCAGCAAGAGAATGTGGCCCTTGTCGGCAGCCTTCCGCATCCTCATACATCCAGCATGATTCTTCACTTGAAAGATCCTAACAGGGAGAAAGCATAAACCAACAAATTCAGGCAGGCAGGCAGGTGTAGGATGAATCAGAAATATAGAGTGAAACGGAAAGCCATACATCCGGAAGAACCATTTTAGCAGGGGAAATAACTTTCTTGGTCTCCATGGATGCATTAGGAGTGGAAACTGTAGCAACAAAATTCCATTGTGAAAGGAACTGTTTCAGAAAGCTTAAGGGCACAGGATCAACTGTCTTCCCACCAAAAACAGCATAGATAGCAAGGTTTTGAGGCAAGAAACCAGTGGAGAGCCCCTCAAACAGCTGTTCAGGTGGGTAAGGTCCACACATCTGCCCATGCTCGTTCATATACATGCAACCTTCCAAATATTGATGTTGGAGGTATGCACCATGTGTTTCATTTCGACCAGCTGAATATCCAAGCGCAGATTTTGGGTAAACAACACCATTGTCAGTGCTGGAACAAAGACTTTCCTGCATTGCAGGAAACACACCAGTGTTATGTGGTAGGTCACCAGTACCGGAAGCCACTTGATGCCGCTCCGGGCACCTGGTAAATTATGCAGGAAAGCATTAGCAAAGATCTAACTTTGAATAGAAGCAAATCTATCAAAATGCTGAAGAGATGGGATGGTTAGTGAAGCTTTGTACCGGTCAAACAAGCTCCCCCCTGAATCATCGTATGCTGACACGGAACAGACAAAGGGTTCACTATCCGATGACTCATCCCCCGACAACTTTAGACGCTTCCTTCCAGTGACAGGATAAGAGCAGCGGAAGCCTGACAACATTGATTCAACATCCAGGCCCTGATCACAAGAACAGGTGTCACATACAGATTAACCAAATCCTTCATCTTAAGCCAGTTTGTTTGAGGTTCTGCAAGCTTCTATGCATCTTTTAAAACAATGCAAATCAACCTTAAAAGCCAGCTTCTGAGCACTTTTCAAAAGCCAACTATTTTCATGAAAAGTTGGCAGCTTTTGAAATGAGTTTCCACCGTGCTGGTTTCTAATGTTAATTTTTCTTTATTTTAGTGTAAACTGTGCAGCATCCTGAAGAAGCTCAAACAAACATGGCCTAAAGAAGAAATCTCAAAACCAGTGCACATCATCGACCATGCCAAAAATATTGCACAGCAAGGATGATGGTTGGATATAAATACTTAAATTGGAATGGACCGGCAGTTCAACCGGAAAACCAGGAACTAGAACCGTCAAAGGTCTGTTGTGACCACCCCTGCAACTGAACCACCTCAAAAGGTGAAACCATATACATGCGCTCAGGAAGTGACCTAATGCACAAAAACATGTTGGGGTGGGACTGGGAGAAAGATGGGGGTGCTTGGTTGGCAGCCACAATTTGCCATAGAAGGCGGACTACCCCATACAGCAGGGTGGGGCAGCTGCCCCAGCTACCCAACGGAGAAACCCCCCTCCTCCCTCCTCTCCAGGGCATGTTGGTGCGTCCACAGGAGCCACAGCACTGCTGCTTCCGATGTTACACATAGGGAGCCGGAAGGAAGAAAGCAGATAAGTACCCAACGGAGGAACCCCCTTCCCCCTCCTCTCCAGGGCATGTTGGTGCACCCACAGGAGCCGCAGCGCAGCTGCTTTCGATGTTACGCAGAGGGCCCGGAAGGAAGAAGCGTATGCAAGTCAAATTGACAAAGAGCCAAATAGCTAAGGCCATAGGGCCCTGCAGGTTGTAGGCCCAAATTGCAACAGCAATGAGCCCAAAATGGCATGCATGTCTTGAGTCCTGACCCTTCTTCAATCTTCATCGCATCCACAGCTCCACACAATCCGCACGGGGGCAGCCAGGCGCGGGCACACAGCGACATGACATGGTGGCGCCGAAACCTAATGGGAGATAGAACAGCAGCGAAATCCAGCTCCTGTATGCCTTCCAATTTAAAATTGTCCATCCATGGAGGTAGAGGAGGAGGACAAAGAGATCAGTGACAGCATTACTGCCAAGCACAGCTATGGGCATGGATAAAGGGCTGGTTAAATTGAAGATTGAAGATCATTTATCGATTTTTAGAGATGCAACAATAAGTTTTTCTGCTTAACACGCATATTTGAAGATTTTGCTTTCATATTTGAGATGTAACAATAATTGATTTGTCTTCCAAATTGACAAGTTGAATTTCACATTTTTTATGTATGTTGAATTGTTTGGTGCAAAAGTTGTTTGCTATGTTTACTCTTCACATTACAAGTGGTACAAACTAAAATATCTAAATGTTTCGTTTATTTATTGTCTATACTTTCTTTGTATGTGATTTCAATACAAATATGGCATATACATATATGGCCATATGGGATCTAGTTTTACTATTAGTTCAGTTTGCACCATGCGCTGGCCCCACTTAAAAATTCAGTCACGATTCATCACTACCCACAGGATGTTAACCCATTATTTGTTCCACGCCCAAATTTTGGCATGCCACATACGATTAGGCGCCCACCACGAGCTCTGCGCCAAGAATTTTCAACAAAGTTTTGATGGACGAAATGTGTGCCAACAGTTGGGTTCAGCACCCTCACCAGATAAGCCGTGATGTAATCATGACCCTTGAGAAAACAGGTGCATATTGCTGATAAAAGGAAAAAAAACGCCAATCCCAAACAAATCATGCGAAACAGCTCTACGTTGTCGAACAAGAAATCTACCATCATCCTACTATCCGCTTACTAGGTGCTCATGAAAAGGAAAGCATTGACATGCTCCCAGTCCAGGTGTGGCGCTCACCAGATAAGCCATGATATATCACGTCCTTAGAGAACTGGTGCAAATCGTTGATGAAATAAAAGAAACAACAAAACGCGCGAAGCAACTCTATCTTGTTGCGCAGGAAACCGACCACCATCCTATTATCACCCGTGTCTAGGTGCTGGTGACGATTAAAAGGAAATAATTGTCATGCTACCAATCCACTACCAAGCCCAGACAAATCCCACTCCACATCAGAATGAACCAGTATACAGGGGAGGACGCAATCAGCAATCACCGCCAGACCATGTCGGAGTTGAGCTACACACAAATACACAGACCACCCTATTATCCCCCTGTCTAGTCTAGGTGCTGGTGATGAAAAAGGAAATAAAATTCTCATGTTCCCAGCCCACTACCAACCCTAAACAAATCCCGCTGCCACATTGGTATCGACCAGCCGCCAGCGTACCAGGGAGGGGGAAATCACCCGCCGCCAGACCACGTCGGAGTCGAGCTACACGCTAATACACGGCCATCGGAAGGCAGCAGCGGCGGGCTTGTTGGGGAGCATGCGGAGACGGTCAGCCAGATACCCCGCCATACGGCAGCTCTAATCGACGAACTAGCGCGCGTAGCAGTCTGGAACAGGCCGGATCTGCGGCTGGCTCACGCGCCCGCCGGCCCGGACATCAGCTGCAAGCCAGGCGACGACGTGCGCGCGCACAGCGGCAAGCACTCCCCGGATCGGAGGGGAGGGAGCGAGCCCGGGCCGGGGGATCCCCCGGATCGGCGCGGCGCGGCGACAGAGTAGGAGGGTGGGGGAGGGAGCGCTCACCGGGTCGGTGTGGTGCGGCATGCCGTAGAGCTTGGGGACGCTCCTCTCCGAGATCAGGCGTCCCGTCCGCCGCCGCCGCCGCCGGGCGTCCTCCGATGCCGGGAGCCGCGTCCGCCGCCGCAGCCGGGCGTCCTCCGAGGTCGGGGACCGCGTCCGCCGGCCGCCGACGGGCGCAGGGTCACGGCGGTAGCCGGGCTGGGGGGGGGGGATTGGGGGCTGCTCGGCTCGCGCACGGAGAGGAGAGGGAAGGGGAGGGTGGGGGGAGGGGGACTGGACTGCACAGAGGATGCCAGGGAAGGATATGGAGAAGGCGGCGAGGAGGCGAGGGTGGAAGGGCAAATTGGTCCGTCCACCTCGAGCGGGGTGGTCCGACAACGCCGCGCGCGAGGGAAATGCTGACGGCCGCCGCGACAGCCGTGTCCAGTGTGATGCTTCGCCCTTTCTTTCCTTTTTTTTCAATTTTCACCGCGCGCTTCCCACCTTGATCGCCGCGAGCCCATCGTGTTTGAACTTGGCATCGTCTTTCGAAAGGAGAGAGGAGTTGCACGTCGTCATTGTAACAAGGTTTGTTCGTTCTTTCCCTTGGGTTGGCAATGGATGCCAGCCTGCCAAGGAAGAAGGGCAGATACGGCAATGGCGGCGGCGGCGGCAGCGGCGGCAGCGCGGGTAAGGTGGCAAGGGGAGAGAACACGGTTGGGGCCGGCGTGGGTGAGGTGGCGAGGGGAATAGGCAAACATTCTACCCGTGTGATGCCGGTGGCGAAGACTCCGACCTTCGAGAGCTCTATGTAGGCGTTTTAGGGTTCCGAGGAAGAAGAAGACTATAAAATGGCGCGAAAAAAGGCTTCTCATGCAGTAAGCCATGTTGGGTTGGCCCAGTTGTTTGGGCCGGTCCAACTGGCGACATCGATCCATAACGTCTAAAGGCCGAATGACATGGCTTGGCGTGTAGCGGGTGACGTTTGTTAGTAACTATGTTTTGGTTTTTAATAAAGTGATAACATGAATTAGGAAATTAGAAAGCGGTCATCGTAGGATTGTATGACCGCGATGTTAGGGCTCATCAATGACATGGTTGAGGCCCCCGAGCGGAGAAAATTTGGTTAGATGATACCAAAGAGTGGTCATGAACAAACACATCATCCAACTATTCCTGCTACCCCATAGAAGTGAGCCTTCACCTTCAAGCGGCGCATGTGAGATGGTGATCGAAGGAATCCTAGCGGGTGATGCGGTGGCGACAAAAATACCGTTTGCATCGAGTAGGAAGAACGTTATACTCTACCGTGTGATGTCAATAGCGACGAGGAATCCTGTATCCATATAATTGTTGGAGTTCCGAGGAAGAAGGCGAATAAAGAATGTTGTACATTCTACCCGCGTGATGCCGGCAGCGAGGACTCCTACTCTCTAAGAGTTCTATATAGACATGTTAGGGGCTCTGAAGAAGCAGGCAATTACAGGATGACATGGTCGACCTCGTGTGGTACGTCACGTTGGGTCGGCCGAGTTGTCAATATGTTAGGCCGGTCCAACTAGCGATGTCAATCAATGAGGGCTAAGGCCATTCCCAACCCAATGACTAGGATGGTGTCCATAGAATTAAATGAGTTGCCACATAGGATAAAAGATGATGTGGCAAAGAAATAAATGAAGAAAGAGGAGGAAACTGGGTCTTGCATGAGACATGGTTTCTACACACTATCCAAGACATAATGAGAGGTGAGCAGCATTAAATTCAAATATTGCTTAGTGGTGTTTGCATTTGAAGGGTAGTGTCTAGTGCTAGTTTCTTACTGATGTGGATCTTATGGACACTATAACTAGTGTCTTGGGTTGGGAATAGCCTAAGGAGCGAATGATACGACACGATCATGCAGCAGTTGGAGGAAGAGTCGGTTTGTTAATAGTTGTGTTTTGGTTGTTAATAAAGCGATAAAATGAATTAGGAAATTAAATGCATGCTGGGGAAGAGATCAAGGTAGGATTGAATGACCAGGGAATCTACTTCTCTACTCAATGCCCATATTGTCATCAGGGTTTTGTGGAGATGGATAAGAATGGCACATAGCACGTGCGTGTGCATGTCGCCGGCCATCGTCGGCCACTACCACCACCGCGGTCACGATGTTCCGATCACCTTCGTCCCATCCTCGCCGTCGGCGCCCATCGACGTCCGCCGCTTCTCCCTCGACTTCCTCCCTCTACCGGCGAGGTGGAGCGCTACTACCGTCTCCTACCGGGTCTCATCGTCTGCAACCCACTGACACAGCAATACCGGAAGGTCAAGCGTCCTCCGACGAAGAAATCCGACCACCACAACTTCGGCCACACGTTCCTGCTCACCTGCTACGACGACGGTGACTTCTCCATGTCGAGGTTCAGGGTGTTGTACAGGTTCGGCGGCGTTAGTCCTCGCGTCTTCTCTTCCACCACGTCCGACGGCAACGGCTGGCGCTCCCTACCGTCATCGGTGAATGACCTCGACAGGGAGTGCTTCGGGCACGTCGCCGGCCGGGTCGACGGGTCCCTCTACCTGGGCTTGCCGTTCAGCAGAGCCATGGCACTCGACAACGCCACCATGGAGTTCTCATTGATCAACCTACCCACCCACATGGACCCATCACAGCCGCTCGTTGGATTCTCGAGCTTCCGCGTCGTCCATGGCCGCGGCTCGTCGCCGACGACGCGGATCATGCACGCGAACGGCGAGGGGATCAAGGTCTTCCGGTGGGCCCATCATGGTGGTGAGTGGGTCCTGGGGCATGACGTTCCCCGGCTGTCCGAGGTGGCACGTGGGCTGCCGAGCTACCTGGCTGAGAGGCCGCCGTTCCGGTGGGTGGTCAAGGTGGTCGCCGACAATGTGGGGCTCGCCGTGGTGGCGGCGCGGGCCCACCACGCTCCGCGCCGGCGAGGTTTCGCCAGACGGCCTTTGCCAGTAGGCAGTAGTGCCATCCTCCCCGCAGCGGCGGCGGCGGGTTTCGACAGGAGGGAGTGGTTCTTCACCGTCGATGTTGACACCATGGAGGTGCGGTTCATGCCGGAATCGTCCTACCATTTGTATCGCGGGACGATGGCTGTTTCCACCTACGCATTGCCGTACATGGTCTAGATTTAATTGCCTGAACCAATTGTTCGTTTCAAATGTTCCTGTACGTGTCATCAAGTATCTCTTCCGAAACACAATGCCTCATTCATCGCGAGTTGTGTGACCACACCGTTCAGCCATTGTGTGACCTGCTTCCTTGAGAGCTTTTTTTTAAATCACCGGAGCTTTCATTACTGAATCACAAAGACAATACAGTCCGCATCAAGAAGATGACGAAGCGCACTGGTGGTGGACAAGGCCACTTCCCCACGAGAGAACTACTCGACACAAGCTTTGCACTTGATCTGTATCCTGGTCGTTCGTTGTTCAGCAATGGGCTTCGCACAGGCCCACAGCGCAGCGGCCCAGCCCACGAAAGCAGCAAACTACGTGGATTAGGATCTGATTGTTGCGCGCACGCAGATACATCCAATGGAATCGCGTGACCCCATGGAGCCGCCGCCGTCGTCGGGGCGCAGGATTACGGCGGCCGCGACGCATAAGCCGACGAGCATCCTCTCGACGTCTCCGACGACCTGCTCCGGCTGATCTTCCTCCGCCTCGGCTCCCCGCTCTGGCTCCTCCGCGCGGCGTCCGCGTGCAGGCAGTTCCGCCGCGCCGTCGTCTCCGGCGGCCGCGCCTTCCTCCGCCTCGCCGCCGCGCTCCACCCGCCCGCCATCGCCGGCCACTACCACTTCCGCGGAGGCTGGTTCGGAGGCGACGTGCAAGCTGCCAGGCGGACCGTCGAAAAAGGCCCTCAGGTTGGCGAAGGTGGATGTTATCGCCAATGGCACTGGGACCGCCGTCTTGTCCGCATGGGCTACTGATGGGATTACTGATGGGAGGACACGGCCCCGTTACAAGAGGAGGTGGTTCTTCTCCATCGCCATGGACAGGAACCAAATGGGAGACTTATCCAAAGACGAGACAGACTTTTACCTACGCGCTACCTTGGCCTCGGTATTTGCGGGCCTGCCCTAGCTAAGGTAGCACAATGTACTTAAAAAAACTAAGGTAGCACGATCGAGTGTCCAAAGTAATTTGTGTGTCCCCTAAATGCCTTCGTTTTATGTACTCCAGATTTTCATTGATAATATGTGTGGTTAATTTTTTTTGGTATGAGCTAGTTATCTTGTTTAATCTCTGTCAAAGTTCCAAAATTATGTTTTGCTTTTGGTGAAGGGGAATGAGAGTTAGTGCTGTTCGTTAGTATCGATCAGGCGTATACGATTTTAAGATTTTAGCTAGCCATACAGTACAAGAGTACGATACGCGGATACTTGAGAAACGATCACGTATTAGTATCGGATACTGTCCTGACACTGATACTACTCCGATCCTTGTCAGATAAGTATCAGACTTTTTAATTAATTTAAAATAAATAAAATAATTCCGATAATTTGGTGATAATGTTCTGATTCTATCCTGATACTGAAAACCCTAACCCCTCATTCTGCTTATAATAACATCATCTATTCACATACCTCCTCTCCACCCAACCCTACAACTTTTTTCACGTAGCCTTCTTCCTCGACCCTTCTCTCTCAGCCCCCATCCTACCCAGCCAGCCAGTACGTAGAATCCCTCGTGGCGTTGCCTCAATAGACTTCTAAATGATTCTGATGAACTATTTATATATTTTAATTTTAATTTATGTCATAAATATATATAATAATTATTATTTTATATATATATATATATATTCGCGTATCCGCGTATCCATGTTTTTTGAAAAACAGCGTATCGGCGTATCATCGTATCGCGTATCCGATACCGTATCCGAGTATCTGTGCAACGTAGTCACTGATATATTTGTTTTTTTTAGTAAATTACACACACCATACAACAACTTGTATGGTTGTATCACTTTAGTCCAACAAGTTGCAAAGTGTGCAAGCAAATACACAAACTTGTCAATTGTGTGCATATACGGTCATATATATGCCTGTAGATGTATTTTGTCTCTTTGATAGGTGAAATAAATTTTTTTATACGTGTAACATCCTATTTCGTGTCCATCCTCATATGTATGGTAACCGAGATGCGGATGTAATATAATAGTTTCTGACAATACTATATAATTATAATAATATAAATTTTATTTGCACATATTTATAGTGAAAAGTGGTTACCAGCGAGAATTAAGTATGGATAAAAGTGACTAAAAAATAAGTAAAGCTCAAAATTTGAACGTGCTAATAATAATGATTTTTTTTTTATGAAAATATTCTTTTTACATTTATACCTACCTCATCTTCTATGGAATATGGGGATATTCCATACATAGTTATGTATTTTTTTTGCGATACAATGTTTAGTCGCCTATTGTCGGTGCCTGATTTGGTGTCGCCCGGTGTTTGCATCGGGCGGAACGTGGACGGAACACGTGGGTGGCAGGGTCTGCTCGTCCCCATCGTCGAGCTCGTTGGCGTGAGTATATTGTGCCTGATGGTGTGAGCGTGGCTCATCCCCTTGGGGCGAGCAATCTTGTAGGTCCGGTGGCTGCGCGCCTACCGGGTCCGCATCTTCGTCGTCGTCGTCGTCGGTCGTGTGCCCGTCACTGACCTGCTCGGCGTCAATGGCGAAGCACTCCTTGGTGGGGTCGTACTCGTCGTCGGAGTAGCCGAAGAAGTAATCGGCCACGGCCAGAAAGGCTAGGAAAGCCTCCCGGTCGCGGAGACCGGAGTAGTCCCACCTAGGGAACTCTTGACCGAGGGCGTACTCCTCCCCCGATTCCGGGTAGGAGTCGTCGGGCATCGAGGCGATGAGGTTACGTACCGAGACCAAGTGATGGCCCGGTAGGTCGTCGTACGCACTCAAGTTGGTGCTGACCGATGAGGCGTAGACGGCTGCGTTATTACGTAGCCCGTAGAGATTGGGCAGTGCTGGGGCAGCACGTCGTCCAACCATGGCCATCGGAGGAAAGGCATTGCCTCCGTCCTTGGCGTCTGTCGTGGGACACCTCCATCCCTTGCGGGAGGGGTGCCGTTGGCGTTGGCGACACGCCTTGCGGCGCGCGCGCGCCGTGCGCGTGGTCCTGGGCGCCTCCTCTGTCGGGGGGCCACCGCCGGTGGCTTTGGAGCCTCCGGGCGGTTGCTTGGTTCCTTTGAGAGGATGCGCATGAGGTAGTCATTGCCGGTTGCGTGGAACTGCAGGCTCCCGAACCAGATCTCATATCCGGCTAGGAACGGGTCGCTCGATTGCTCCGGGAATCGCTGGTGATCGAAGTCACCCATCGGGAACGTAGCGGAAGTTGCGCAACACAGGCCCCTACCTGGCGCGCCAACTGTCGGTGCCTGATTTGGTCACACCGGCACTAACTAGTGATTACGCTGCCAACCACTCGCTCCGATGGGGGAATTAGGGTGATGAACTCGGAACGCAAAGGTTTATCCTGGTTCTGGCCACGCGGCCGTACATCCAGCAGTGGTGCGTAGCACCGAGTTTCGTGTTGCTCGTAGTAGGGGAGTACAAGCAAGGCGGGAGAGGGAGAAAAGCTCCCAAGTCCCTGAGTTGGTGATTGAGTAGAATGCCAATATCGAGTGAGCAGGCTAAGTGTTCGTGTGCTCTCTCTTCTTTGCGTGCGCGTGCTCGTCGTGCCCTTGTTGCATGGGCTTCCCTCCCCTTTTATAGACCAAGGGTGAGGGAGGACGTACATGTGTGTTCGTGGTGCTAACGTTGCGAGATGCACTGTGCTGCCCATGCCGTGCACTATGCGAGCGGGAATCGCGCCTTCCAACTCCGGCCGACGGCATGGACATCGCCATCGTTGACTTGTTGGTGGCTGACCGTTGCTTCGAGGGATGTCACTCGGGGGTGGGGGTGGTGCCGAGCCCTCCCCGTTGTTCTTCGTGGGTCCTTCCTCGAGGCCTGAGGCGTACCCAGGACGGATAAGATCGTGGAGTAGTTGGAAACAACAGCCTGGCCTGACACGGCCTGTCCGCACAGCGTCTTTGCGCAGAGCGACTGTGGCGAGCGGATTTAACAGGTGTCTTTTCCGCGGCGTGGGGCGGTGGCGTGGTGCAGTGACTTCTCTTTTTTATCGCAGAGGCGAGCCATCATGTCGTGGGATGAATGCGTTGCAGGGCCTCGGACACTGTTACTGGTGCGGCGTCCCTCGAGCGCAGCTAGTGGTCTCGAGCGTGACGGAGACGCTCGCTCGAGGGTGAGCGGTACCCTCGAGCTCGGTCGGGCTCGATCGTTACGTACATTTCCGCTCGAGGGTAAGAGGTACCCTCGAGCGGGACGGAGACTCCCAGTCGTCGGGGGTGTCGTCATGGTGGGCCTCTTGTTGGGCCGCAGAGCTGGGCTCAACTCGTTCGCCGATGTGGCCTCTCTGTCAGGTGATTTAGGGCCCGAATTGGGGTACCCCTAATTTTGGTACCCGACACCTATTAATAAAATGCGTAACCTTTTGTCAAGAAAAATAAATATAGGAGGTAATATAAAAAAAATCATTCGACTCACCTGCTATGTTGAAAAAATACATATCGATGGGGTATATGTGACCGTATACGCACACATTTGACAAGTTTGTGTGTCAAGTTGCACATTCTGCTACTTGTTGGATCAAAGTGATAAACGCTTCTATTGCATGATGTAAGTAAACTTGTTTTGTTATGTCTTTTACAACCCGAAGTTATGTGTAGTGGAATAAAACTCGAGTTCCAATGGCATTATTCACGTGAGTTTGTTTGTTTGTTTTTGAGATTCTAGGTTTTTTGGACAACAAGACCCAAATATGCCTTTGAAAGGAGGAAACATGTTTCCATGAGCTTTCCAACTTGTCTTTCATGGCATAATTTTGAAAGTTCCAAAATTATGTTCGTTAGTATCGATCAAGCCTATGTGATTTTAAGATTTTAGCCATCTAGTACAAGAGAATACTGAAATATCTGTTTTTTTGTTAAACGCTTTTATTGCATGAGCTAAGTAATCTTGTTTTATTATGCCTGTTGCAAGCCCAAAGTTATGTGTAGTGGAACAAAACTAGAGTTCCAATGGCGTATTATTCACACGTAAGATTGTTTTTTTTTAGATTCTAGGTTTTTTGGACAACTAGACCCAAATATGCCTTTGAAAGGCATAAACATATTTTCATTAGCTTTACAACTTGTCTTTCATGTGTATTCGTGTTTTGTGAGGTCAAAACGCTAAGTCCAAAAGCTCAAGCTCAAACAAACAGGGTATGAATTTCGTGTGGCATAAAACTAGTTCGTTTCATCGTTTGCTATGCTTTGCGTAGACCACATTATTGGAGTTTTTGTTTCAAAAAAAGAAGTCACATTATTGGGACGTGTGTATCGTTGTATAGTTCGATGATATACATAAGCAGTATCTCGTACACGGACGTGTGGGCCTAAACGGCAAGACGTAGGGCTTCGTCGTTCAGCAATGGGCATGCCACAGGAAAGCAACAAACCACGTGGATTAGCATCCGATGGATACACGATACAGACAGGTGGGGCCAAGGCTTGTTGACCACCGCGCGTGCAGATCAGAATCAGATCGATCCGATGGAAGGAAAAAAATATATTCCACTCCTCTCTCTGTTTACCGTCTCGTCCCCATTCAATCTAGGTCTACCTCTAATTCTCTTATAAATAAAAAATATATTTTAGCAAGGGCACTGCTAATTCACCTTTTTTAGGGCAAGCACTGCTAATTCACTTGAGCAATAAAGATTTACATAGTGTGTACACATAAAACATGCAAACACATGAACAATGTGTCACTAGCTAGGGCTAAAGGTCTAAAGCCTGCTCATGCTTCCCCTTTGGTCAAATGCCAAGGAACGACTTGTTTAGCCTCACCTACAAATGTATTTATCTATTGTCATTTTATCAACGCTCAACTGTTTTGCTTTTCTGCTGAATCGTAATAATTTTGTAGGAAGCATGAACAACTTGTTTGTCCTGACCTACAAATTCAAGCTTCCTGTTGCCATGCTGATAAGTCCGTTGGCAGGGGCGGACTTAGCAAGAAAAATAAGAAAGAAGAACATGTAGTCAAAAGCAGTAAAGTTTAGCACTAAGCAAGAACATTATGATTAGGCGAATAACAAGGTGGAGGCACCCACCATGAAAATTTGCAATCTGCTATCTCGGACAACTGAATTAAGCAAAACTTGTAATTTACTGTGGCGGACAAATGAATTGAGCGGCAACATGTATCCTCGCGGAGTATATATACGCCTGGGTATCTTGGTATATTTAAATAGGTTACTGTTGGGTTTAAAGGGAATATTTGCTGAATTTTAACTTAACGAGGATCGAAGAGGGTTTGGAAGGCAGGCAGGCAACTGTACGGAGGAGGCGATGTCCAGACGGTGTCGTGAACGACGGGGTGTTCTTTGTCTTTCATCGAGCTCAGCTCATCTAGGCCATCGATTTCGGGAGCTTTGTAAACGTGCCAAGAGCAGGTGTTCTGGGTTTTGGTCCAAAGCCACAAATCTAGAAGTTGCCTAGATTTGATTTATATGAAGTTTGTACATGCAGATCAGATGGTATTTCAGTCAGAAATAAAAGTGTTAGAACGAAATAAGGTTTTCCTTTTTCATGGAGAAAAAAAAAGGACGAATGTGCCCAACAAAAAAGTGAAGAAGTTTGACGCACAGGATTCTTCTTGTGCTCCCAATCCACGATTTTTTGGGAAAAAAAAAAGAAAAAGCACTAGGAATCTTATTAGGATCACGGCGAGGGGGCTGGGCCTATGGCCCACAGCCCAGACCAGGATCTGGTGGCATTGTTGCGTTCATTGCCGGTTGCCGCAACGCCGCCGCGCATGCAGACGGATCCAATCGAAGCGGCCGCCCCCATGGATCCGCCGCCGCCGTCGTCGCCGAAGCGGCGCAAGATTACGGCAACAGCGATGCGGCAGCCGACGAGCATCCTCGACGTCCCCGACGACCTGCTCCGGCTGATCCTCCTCCGCCTCGACTCCCCGCGCTGGCTCATCCGCGCGGCGTGCGCGTGCAGGCAATTCCGCCGCGCCGTCGTCTCCGGCGGCCGCGCCTTCCTCCGCCTCGCCGCCGCGCTCCACCCGCCCGCCATCGCCGGCCACTACCACTTCCGCGGAGGCTGGTTCGGGATCGCATTCGTGCCCTCGCCGCCGCCGCCGCCGCCCATCTACATCGGCCGCTTCTCTCTCGACTTCCTCCCACGGGCCCTCGTCACCACCACCAACTGGGAGGTGGTCGACTGCCACGGCGGGCTCGTCCTCCTCCGCAGCAGCTTCGAGAACATGGCGGACCTCATAGTGTGCGACCCATTGACGCGACGGTACCAGGGAATCCACCACCCGCCACAGATACAGATGCAGCACCCCGGCGACCGCTGCGTGGGCTGTTGCTCGACGGCGATGATGGTGGCATCTCCGTATCCAACTTCAGAGTGTTGTATCAATATGGAGTGTACCAACGCACACTTACATGTGTGTTCAACACCGCCGCCGACGGCGACGGTTGGTCCTCTCTAAAGCATCCGGTGGATGACGACGACTACTACATGGGGCACGTCGCCGGCCGGGTTGATGGATCTATCTACCTGAGCTTGACGACTGGTAACATCAAGGTCCTTGACGGTGCTAGTTTGAAAGTTTCAAAGGTTGACATGCCCATTTGCGTTGACACATCCAAGAAACCCCACACATCGAGGTTTACGTCGTCCATGGTGCTGGCCCTGATCCCTCATCGCCGCCGTCGACGTGGATCATCCACGTGTGCGGCGAGGCGCTAGAGTTCTTCCGCCTCGCCCGTGGCGGCGGCGGAGACTGGGTGCTGGAGCACACATCCCTGATCTGTTTGAGGCGACGCGCCGGTTGCCAGGCGGCCCGCCTGAGAAGTTCCTCAAGTTGATGGGGGTGCATGTTCTCGCCAGCGGCAATGGGACTGCCGTCTTGTCCGTAAGGTCCCGTGATAAGAAGACGTGGTGGTTCTCCATCGCCATGGACACAAAGGAGCTGCAGGTGATACCCACTAGGGAGACTTATCGATGGACGGGACGGACTTTCACCTACATGCTGCCATGGACTCGGCCCTTGCGGGCCTGCCCTAACTAAGGTAGCACGAGTGGAATAGGGTCAATTGACTTGAAACACTGTTTATCTACTCCAGTTTTTCATTGATATTTGTGTCGTTAAACAATTTTATTGCATGCATGGGCCAATAATCTTAATTATATTGATCTGTGTCAAGATAAAACAAAATGCATAATGGAATAACAAGAGAATAATTGTGGCTCTGATTGTTGGTGCATTTGTTTGGCATCTTATCTCCACTGGGTTTTTTATTGTCTTCTTGTAAGAGCACACTTGTTCCTGCATTTCCATGTTGCCTGGCTGCAAGTCCAAAAGTATGTACAATGTCTCCCCTAAGCAACCAATGTTGAATTCTCTGTTTGTATTGTTGGCTGTTTTGAGGGGTATTATTTACTCCAAAGCATCTCCCCACAATCGCCCATATCACTCTAGCAACTGGGCATTGGAAGAATATATGATTACATGTTTCAGGTTGTGAGCAGAGATAACAAGATGGGTGACCTGTCCATTTTCTGCGAATCATGTTGTCGTTGGTGAGGATAGCATTATTTTCGAGTAGCCACGTGAAAATCTTGATTTTGTAAGGTAATTTCGTTTTCCATGTGTTTGAAACAGTTCACTGATGCCCCCCAGTGATACTGTCATATACTGATTAGGTGGTGAAAAGTCCATTTTTGTTCCATTTCCAGGAGATTTTGTCTTCCTGGTTTTCAAACTTGCGTGAGTAGGTGATGTTTATGATTTCTATCCATTGCTCAAAGAGGATGGGGGTTAGCCATCTCTTGGAGGTCAGTTGACCATTTTTTTACTAGGAAATCATGGCCCTATTTGGATTGGGGGGCAACTGGGGCAAATTTGCCATAATTTACCCCCAAACCTCCCAAACACCATGGGACAAATATGTTGGGGTAAATATTTACCCCCCTCAATTCCATTTACCTCTCGATAGATGCAAATTGGGTATGAGAGAGAATGAGAAGATGAAGGTGGACATTAAATGTCTTGCCCACCACATTTACCCCTCCATCCAAACACCATGAGGGGTAAATTTGTATAGGACAAACGGAGAGGGGTAAAACATTTGCTTTGCCTCAAAATTTACCCCTAGGACGTCTTTGTCGCTGCACAAGTCAAACAGGACAGGAAACATAATGCATAAAGGTTTGTTTGTGACCCAAGTATCTTTCCAGAATAGAGTGTTTTTTCCATTGTTTGTATTTTTCTTCCTCTCAAGTAAATATGCCTGATCTTGAGCAAGTCAGACCACACAGGTGAGTCTGTTAGCTTGTGTTTCACAGAGCTAACTGTCTCCCCCTACATATATTTTGCTTTGATCAGCCTGCCCTCCTATTCTGTGTTTCTAATTTCCACCACCATTTATTGCATGAGTTAGTAATCCTTTTTCATTATCTCTGGTAAAAATCCAAATTTTGCTTTCCTATTGGCGGGAGGAAGATAAGAAGAAGTGTTTTTTTTCTTAATATCAATCAAGTGTATGGTGGCAACTGGCAAGCTACATAATTTTAAGTTTTTAGCCGTATACTCCAATTTAGGTCTGGTTGAAGGCAACGTATCATATGAGAACTCAATTCCCGCGAGAACTATGAGAACTCACATCTGGACCATATGATCTTGATCCAAGGGGAGGTGGGAAGGGGGATTTTAAAAGTATCATTAAGGGGTGGTGATTTTGCAAATCCCCCTTCCCACCTCTCCCTGTGCACTCCCTTTGGATCAAGATCATGTTGCCTAGATTTGAGTTCTCATAGTTCTCACGGGAACTGGGTCCCACTGCAGGAGAACACACCTTCGAGCCGAGCCCCTTCCAGAAGCTTCTTCTTCCTCTGCTCTCGCCCAACCCTCCTCTGGCGCGCACCGTCCACTCCTTCACTGAACACACTGGCCCACCATCCCCGGGCCCACACGTCATAGAGGCTCTCTCCCACCAAACCCCGCTCGCTGGCCTCCCAGTCCCAGAGGCCCAGACCGGGTATAAACCCCGCGGCCCAAACCCTAGCCGCCCGATGCTCTTCGTCCCGCGCCAAGTAGCTCTCGCCGCCGCCGCTTCCTCCTCCCATCCCCCCGCCTCCGCCGCGCCCACCATGGCCAAGGAGGAGTCGAAGAAGGAGAAGAAGAGTAAGAAGGCAGCGGCGGCCAAGGAGACCGCCGCCCCGCCCGCGAGGGCCGCTGTGGTCGCCTCCGTCGCGGCCTTCCTCGAAGCCGGCGGGTTCGCGCGCACGCTCGCCGCCCTCCGATCCGAGGCCGACCTCGAGGTAGCTGTAATCGTTTGTCTCTCTCCCCAGTATGCTTGTGGTGTTGCGATGTTGCTGAGCCGCTATATTGGGGGAACCGCTGGTTACAGGAAGGTGCTTGGAGGTCGTCGCCGGTGAACTTGGAGGAGCTGGTGGCCAAATTCCTGGACTCGAGGTACTTTCAAACATCCACCGAGCATTTATCCTTCTCTGTCAGACCATCACAATGTTTCAATTGGTGAATGACTGAATGGTGTGGTGAGCTGTTTGGTGTGGATTGATGGATTACTGATGCAATTTTGGTTGTCGCGTGCAGCAATCCCACTCCAGTTGCTGTAGCCGACGAAAACAATGAGCAAGGTAGCCCCTTTGGTCACTGTATGCTGTCGGTAACTGATAAAGATTCCCCCCTTTTTTAGTTTTTTACTTGGTCCTGACCTGAATTCGCTGCTCCAGATAAGACAACTGGAGATGTAGCGGAAGAAGCTGGAAAGAAAAAGAAGGTGAAGAAAACTGATGAGGAGGCTGGTGAATCCGAGAAGAATGTGAGTGAGCCTCCAGCTCAGGAGAAGCCCAGTGAAAATGCAGGCGGTGAGGTGAAAGAGAAGAAACAGAAGAAGAATAAGAAGAAGGATGACTCTTCAGCTGCGATTGTTGGTAGTGATGAAGCAACTGAAACAGTCAAGGATGATGATCAGAAACCTGATGGCAAGAAGAAGAAGAAAAGCAAGAAGCAAGAAAAGGATGATGATGTTGAAGTTAGGCTGGAAAAGGTGGAATTGGCAATAACAAAAAAGTTCGAGGCAGCAGAGAAACTTAATGGGGATGACGATAAATCAGGACAGGAAGAACCGAAGGTTCAGGATGATGATGACAAGAAAGAAAAGAAGAAGAAGAAAGATAAATCTGCTACCGAGGCTGATGATGCCAAGGGAAAGAGTAGTGCTGTAGACACGGTGAAGGATTATAATAAGAAAAAGGAAAAAAAGAAGCGAAAGAAATCTGACCCTGAAGAAAATGTTCAGGTGGAAGGTAAAGAGGTTGCAGGGAAAGATTCGGTACCAAAACCAGAGGATGAGAACAAGAGTGGCATGGAGATCGAAGAAGGTGACAATGGAAAGCCATCAAATGAGAACGCAGTTACTGGCAAAAAACGGAAACTAGAAGAAGTCAAAGGCAGCAATACCACAGAAGAAGATAACACAGTTAATAACCAGAGTCTAACAAATGGTTTCGCTGAGAAAACAGGACAGGACAACAACATAAAACCAAGTAAAAGGCAGAAACATTCATCTGAGGTATGTAACCCTTCCATTGTTTCATTAATTGTTTGTTATTGTTGCGCTTTGTTTCCTGTAGTTTAGTCACCTTGGAGGTGTTACCATAATACTTAGATTTTCTTGATACATGATGCATGATTTACTTACTAGCTTTTTTAGCTACCGTCTGATTGCTGGCTATTAGTTTAATGGCCACTGGTGTGAATCCACCATGAGGATGTTTAGAAATTCATTACATTTGCTAATGCGAGAAATCATACCTGAGACTCTCGAACTTCATATATTGTTCTGACTTGGATATATAAATTATGTAGGTAATTCCAATGCCACTGCTGATCTTATGCTTGTTATGCTTATAATGATCATATGTGTTGTATTGACAATTGGATTTAGTTGTTTTGTTATTATTAGTCTGCTAACAACAACAGCAGCTGCCTTTTTTGTTCCAAGCAAGCTGAAGTACATAATTAGATGGATCAGTGTTGAAATTCTAACTATTTCTTTTTATTCATTTATTTGCTGCAGCCTAAAACTGTGAATGCTTTTCAACGGGTGAAACTGGAGAATGTTAAGTTTGCAGATGAAAGGCTTCAGGATAACTCTTATTGGGCTAAGGTGCTTTACTGCCTCATTGATCATGTATGCAGCTGCTGTGAGATTTTAGCATGCCTCGGCTAACCTTTTATGGCCTTTCTGTTTTATAGGGTGGCGCAGACACTGGTTACGGCGCGAAGGCGCAAGAGATCCTTGGCCAAGTCAGAGGAAGGTTGGTGCTTGTTCCTCTTTGATTTTGTTGAGACCAATACCAGTATAGTGGCTAATGTGTTCCTTTCAGAATCCGCTAGCCTAACACTGGGTTTGTTTGATCTTTCCTGCTGCAGGGGTTTCCGGCATGAGAAGACCAAGAAGAAGCGCGGAACCTACAGGGGCGGACAAATCGACCTACAAACCCACTCAATCAAGTTTGAAAATTCAGACGACGAGTGATCAGATTACTGAGCTTCCCCAAATATGGAAGCCTACAACACTTGTCAGTTCACCATTTTTCTATGGCCATTACCTGATCATTGCTGGGACTAAAGGCTTGATGCGTGGTGCTACGGGGTGGTAAAGGGAAGGCATTATACGAATGTAGTGTGCCGGTTTTGTTGTGATGAACATCCCTGGTACGCCTTGCCTGTAAGGCATGGAAATTTTTGGTTGGGGCTCACTGATGTACCATGAATTTTGTCACTGCTAATGCGACATAGCGTTGCGAGTACATGCATATTCATGAGCCTACCCACGATCTGCATTCATTTTTTCTGTTGTTGTAATCCATCTGAAATGCTTGAGGCAGCTGGTAATCTCTGGCTGCTGTAGCAGCTGCCGATAGTGCGTGTTCTTTTCTGGAATAGGGCAGGCCAGGTGAAGAGGAGGCATCTCGCTCGGCCTTGGGCTGCAATGCGTTGCTTTGGCCTTGGGCTGCAACACTGCTGGCCCATTCTACACACACACTCATCGCAGCAATCTCTGGAGAGGCTGCCATGCCGTCTTGTAGGAGAGGTGTCAGTGTTCGTCTGCCATGAGGACCACCACAGCTCTCTTTGGAGCTGCTCTCCCTCATGAATGGCGATGATGAACACGACGAATCATCATCGGTTCTAACGGAGGTCCTTTTGAATCCATTCAAACGACAGCAGCAGTCAAAAGTCAAAGCCTGTTGCTGATCGATTCGATTCCTCTGCAGCTGCCGCACCACTACAGCACTCGATCCAAGCCTCAACAATGGCGGTCAAGATCCTGCCAGACCAAAAGCCAGGCAGGAGGAGGTGTGCCACTGCAGTAACCTATGCATAGCACACAGCCTACGCGATGCAAAAGGATACGTCACCTCCGACTCCGAGAGATCCACATGTCTTGACTTGCTGTGTCCACTGTAGCCATGCCTTGGTTGGTTCGTCCTCTTCCTCCCCGATCATCCATGGATCACGTGTCATGTGTGTGTGATTCACGAGCCTCCATGGATGATGGTGGATGGTTTGTTCTCTTCTCTGTGAGTGACATGCGAGCCAATGGAGTTTGTGTCAGCCAGCATATGCCTTCGTGGAGCAGGAGAGGCAGTAGTCGACCTCTAATGCTGATGCCCAGCTTGACGGGGGATTTAAGGCAAAGGCTGGCCGGCGTCACCGTTTCTTTCAGGCCCGTGAGTGGGTTTGTTCTCTACTGTCCTGACAGTGAAAAAAAACATGTTTTCCCCCTCCGCTGCACATCACCGATGGTTGCCGTCGACGCATGTTAACCGTGAACTAGTTCAGCATGTACTAACCAATGACCATGACAATTATCGCCGGCCATAACTGAGAATAAACCCTGATGCTGATTGTTAAAGCAAAAGAAAAGCTACCGGTAACTTCTACTGCCCTCGTGTAGGTGTAGTCATGCTACAACTACTGTCAATTGAAACATTCATGACTATCTGACTCACTGTTTGTGTCGCCTGCCTGCATGTAGACGGGGAGTCATGGTGGACACGAACTTTCTCGTGTCTTCTTCAGCTACAGCAAGAATCCAACTCCATTCAAACCTGGCAAACACTGTGTGTTCGCACTTCGCAGCATTCAAAAGGGCAAAAATCTACCACCCTTGAATCATGGCGCAGCACTGCAGGTTTCCAACATGTGTAGTGTGCTACAACATGCTGGTACACCCTTTGCAGGTCTTTCTCTGTTGGATTGCAAGCAAGCCAAGCCATGCTACTCATCTGTGGGCTGTGGCACCAAAAGTCGTGATCACATCTAGTACTTGTAGTACCATTCTGTTACTACTAGCATAGAAAGACAAGCCTCTTATATTAGGGCATGACAGCTTTGGAATGATCATATGTAGCATCCTTAAAAGCATTCAATAGCATCCTAAGATCTACTGCCTCCACATAATGAATGATCTTTCTATTGCTCTAGCAGCATACTGTACGTAGGAGAAGAAGCACTTGCACATTTGAAATGTGCAGTTGGCGCCAAAATTTAGCCACCCATGAGAGATGAGACCGGGACAAATTGGAATTCCCTCGGCAAATCAACAACTCCAAGTTGAAAACATGCTGCTGGAATCTTATCATCCTTGGAGTTGGATTACAAAGGCAGACAATCGGTGTTAAATTACAGTGACATCTGCATAAGGATGACATCAGGCATTGGACAATGTGGCCTCAAAAACATAAACAAAAAACAACTGTGAGGCTAAACTACACATTGGTGAGGCTAACTAGAAACATGAGGACAAGGCACCATGCACAGGGGCCTCTCTGTGTGTGAGACAGAAATGGGTTTGGTGGACTGATGCAGACACGGGTGTGTGGTGAGGACATGAGGTGAGCTGATAGCTTTGCTAAGTCCTAGAAGAGAGAGGAAAAAAAAAGGGGTGTGGCCTTGCATTGTCTTTGTGTGTCCACTTAGGAGGAGCAAAACGAATTAACAAAGCTGGATTTGTGTTGTGGTTTGATTGTTTTTTAGGGGTGTTTCTCCTCTCCTGCTGTTGGGGTTTGGGCTTTGGAGCCTTCTCTCCCCCCCTTTCCTCGTGGCCTTTCTTGGGGATGCAATGCGTGCAAGCGTGCATGGGGTCTGGTGCTGGATAGGGTAGGGACTAGGGACGTAGGGTTAGCGAGGACGGGGAAGATTGAGTTTTAAGAATTCAAATGTTGCTCTTGCAATTTGGAGTGAATTCTGCAATTTGGCTACAGCTACCTGCCTCCAAATTTTGTAATTTGGGTCAAGGTTTTGTGTAAGAGATTGTGATCGTCATGGGCTGAATAATTTTGAGTGGAGACAGGGAGCAATATTCATTGACTGGAGAAACTGTGTCGCGATTTTTTTTTTTGAAACTAACTGTGTCGCGACTCGGGAGTAGTGTGGACCTGTCGAATCCATAGCGATGCTGCGGCAGATGGAGCAGTAAAAAGAAAAGAAAAAATTTAAAAATCCAACGTGTGAAGTACATGAGGAGGCAGTGTCCACCGTGAGAAGAGTGGATAATTCGACTCTGCACAATGCACATCATCATATATTCATATCAGGAAAATACCATGAGCTGTTTTAAAACAGTAATGCTCCAGTGAACCTACTCGGACCGGACCTGTCGAATCCAAGGCGATGCTGCAGAGCAGTAAAAAGCACAAAAGAAAACGAAACGTATGCGGATGCAACGTGTGGAGTACTAGGAGGCAGGTGCTTGACCGCACGTAACATCCGGCGAGAGGATAGCATAGCCTGCATAGAATAGGTCACTGTTGAATTGGCAGCCGAGCTTCGAGTCGAGACTGCTGTGTTGATATAGAAAAAATAACTTTTACTTTCTATTCTCTATTCGTAACACGTTTCTAAAAAATTATTTTTTATTTTTTCTATTCATTCCCTCACACGTTTCTTAGAATTCTTTTATCTCCTTTTACTAAACACAGCCTATAGTGGAGGAGGGAGAGGCTCTGGAGGGACAGGACGTAAAGAAGCCGCAGAAAATTGCCGGTTTTGATTTTCTTCTTGTTTTGTTTCGGAACGAACGTGCATGGGTTCCGTTCCGTGTGGAGGTGAGCTGAATCTCGGGAACGACGATGCAATGGGTGCAGCCATCCAACTACAAACAGAGCAAAGTTCAAACGGCGATTTTGGCTAGTGATTAAGGTCGAATTATGACTGAATTCGAGTTTTTTTTTTATTTCAGCAGAGAGTGCAGAGGAAAGGGGAAGCGAGCGCTCGTGCAGTCGTGCTCCCGCCACACGGCCCGAGCATGGGGTGGTGGCCCGCACTCGATCCCGCACGCCCCAAGCTAGCCCCGGCGTCTTCTCCAATGGCGACGAGCTCGAGCTCTGCGCCTCCCTTCTCTCCTCAATATATAACTCTCTTCTTGCCGCGCACCAAATTTGGGAGCTTCCCTTCCGTTTCTTCTTCAACCTCTCGCTAGCGCAATCCTCCACCTCCGTCTCCCCTCCATTTCGCTGCTGCTGCTGCTGGTGGAGCTCAGAGGTTAGAGCTCACTGGGTGGAGAGGAAGAGAGAGGCGTGCTGGCTGGTGACAATGGCGTATGAGAGGATACACAAGGTCCAGGTAACTGACGAACCATGCGCACCTCGATCCTTCATTCATTGGTTTCATTTCGTCTGCTTGGTTTGCTCTGCCTTTGCTGCTCTGCACTTCTTTTTGAGGCGTTGGATTGCCACTCTGCTTGGTGAACACTGGACAGTCAGTTATCCTGGTGGTTCAAACTCATTCCTTTGTTGAGTTTATAAAGAAAAAAAGTTCATTCCTTGGTTGAGTAAAACAAATAAAATTAAAAGTTCATCCTTCGTTCACTCGAACCTCACCAATGCCTATGTGCTCTCTGGTATAGCATGCACTCTTGTTCTATGAAGCTGATATTGCTCATCTTTTGTGTATGAGTATATCTGCAGCAGCAGGGCGTAAAAGATTAGGAGCCATTTTACAGTGAAAGATTAGCAGCCATTTACAGTGACAATTAGTAGCAATTTAATACTCCTACATTTACAGCTTTCCTTGATTCTCTCTGATCAATCGCTTCCAACGTCTCGGTAACTGCATGTTTGACCGCATAAAGAATTGGTAATGGGTATTAAAATCCGTGTTCTTGTGTGATCGATTCTGGATGCAGCAGATGGGAGTCATATCTCCAACCAAGCTGAGGATGAAGCTGCTGGGCTCCCATGGCAACACCAAGGACGAGCCCACTCGCAAGTCGCCGCGGGCGTCGCCGTCGAGGCTCGAACACGTCGACGACGCCGCCGACCACCCCAAGAACAGCCTCCTTCCCCAAGAGCTCGACGAAGGTACGCTCCTCTCACGCCTGTAAAAATTTCCATCTTTTGTAACCACCTGCGCTCTGCAATTCATCACCCTGATTTGAACGAGCAATTCTGCAGAGTACCCCAAGGACCGCTCGGATTCGTCCCGGTCGCGCTCCGACGCCAGCCATGGCAGGGCGGCGCGCAGCGGCGACTTCGAGTTCTACATGGAGGAGAGGGTGTCTCTGCAGTCGCCGGCGACTGCGCCGGCGGCGGCGGCCATGTCCGGCCCGTTCTTCCGGCAGGTGCCTTCCAAGTGGAACGACGCGGAGAAATGGATCGCCGGGCGCCACGTCGTGCACTCCAATCCCATCTTCTCCAAGAAGCCCGCCGCCGCCGCCGCGTCGCCGCACATCCCCGCCGCTGGCGGTGGCCGCGTCGCGCCGGAGTCCGCCGCGTCCAAGGGCGGCGGTGGTTCTGCGACCGTCAGCGCGGTAACCGAGGTGTCGTCCAAGTCCTCGTCGCCGTCGTCGGTGAGCGGACCGCCGGGGAGCAAACCGCCGCCGCACAAGAAGCTCCGTTTCTCATCGGCGGCGGCGATGTCGGTGTCGATGCGGGACGTCGGGACGGAGATGACGCCGATTGCGAGCCAGGAGCAGTCGCGGAGCGGGACCCCCGCCGGCGCCGCCACGCCGTCGCTGAGCCCGCTCTGCTCGGTGCCGTCGAGTCCGAGGGGCGGCGGCAGCGGCAGCGCGTCGGCGTCCTCCTCCGCGTCGGAGCGGGAGATCCGGCTCAGGACGCGGCGGGAGATCGCAGCGCTTGGGTTGCAGCTCGGCAAGATGAACATCGCGTCATGGGCCAGCAAGGAAGAAGGCCTCCTCGCCGCCCAGGCCGCCGCCGCCGCGGCGCCGGAGGAGGGAGCCGGAGACATCGATGAGGAGATGAAGAGGAAGGAATTCGAAGCGCGCGCCAAGGCCTGGGAAGAGTCCAAGAAGTGTAAACTCGCCTCAAGGTGATGCAATAAAGAAAAAAAATCATAAAATGCGTAAATTATTAATTTAGGAATTATTCTTAATTCCTAAATTACATCGAAATGCTTAAACCATTGTTCGTAATTTAGGAATTCTTCAATACCTTCTTCAATGTCTTGCTTCTGAATCTCCAATTGTATCCGATGCTGCAGGTACCAGAGGAAGGAGGCGAAGCTACAGGAGTGGGAGAGCTGCCAGAAATCAAAATTCGAAGCCAAATTGAGGCAGGCTGAGGTCAGTTTCAGTCTTTCAATTACCTGAATCAGCAATTGTTGCATAGCATTCGGCAACGAAGGAGTTGCATTGTTCATCTTAACACTAGTATCAACGATGCAGACTGACAGACTGAATCGTGTTTTCTTCAGGCTGAGGCTGAGCAGATGAAAGCCCGGGCGAAGCAGGAGCTAGCCAAGAGGCTGTCGTCCCTGAGCCACAAGGTGGAGGGCAAGCAGGCGAGGGTGGAGGCTCGCCGGAGCCGGCGAGCGGCCAGGCTGGCGCGGGAGGTGGAGCGCATCCGCAAGGCCGGCCGTGAGCCCTGCCGCCTCCGGCGGTGCTGCACCTGGTTCCTGCTGTGATCGGCAGCCGCCGCCATGGCTTCCTGCCTTCCTCTGTCTGCTGTCAGGTCTCGAATGCAAGCTTGTTGGGGACATGAAAACGCCATGGGCATCAGCAGCTTTGTACATGAAACCACCGCAAACCTTTCTCAGGCTGTGCTTCTGCACACCATCAATTCAGATATCTTTGTGGGTTAGTGGGTTGTGAGTTGTGACTTGATTCCGGTGGGGATGCTGTTCGTCTAGAAAAAAAAAAATCTCTCTTGCCATCTGTCCACCGCCCGACGGTCTCGCGAGGACGGAAGCAGATGGAAGCGGTGACGGTGGGCCGTCTCTGTACTCTGTAGGTAGACGCAACCGTAAGCAAGGACGACGGAAGCGTTCGTCCGCGGCTGGCGGGCTGGTTTTCAGCATAGCAAGCCGAACACGCTCTTTATTCCACAAGATATTTTTAACTACATTTTTTTAGATAAAGATATCTTTAACCACATTCTTTTTAGCATAAGATAACTACATGGAAGTGATAGACTGGGCGACGCCTAACCATCTGGCCAATGATAGATTGCTCATTGCCGGGTCATTTTCCTTACCTTGGCTGCATGATTTTGGAGAAGACTTTCCAGCCATGATTGACTATACAATATTTTTTTTATGAAAGGACGGCAAGTGATTTGACAAATTTTCATTAGAAGAAAAAAATAAACAAAACAGTAGTACAACTAGACCACCAAAGTGGTCACAACTCAGGCTACAAACGCCTCATAACCAGAACAGTTAACTCCAGGAAAACCGAGAAAAAAAAAAGAAACAACAAAACAACAGGGGTAAAACAACACAGTTTAATGCCCTTGAGGTGGGGGTGACTGGTTGGCAAAAGTATACTGCTCAAACTATTCCTTGACAGTACAGTAATTCTCTTGACACAATAAAATCATAGGAAGTACAGATCCAGTCGGGCGCTTGTGACTGCTTGTAACCAACTGCTTACGAATGAAAGCTGCTGCAAGCTGCTCACAAGGGCCCTGGTGTCAAAGAGAGTTCCCAGAATCTGACAAATAATATCACAAATGAGAGAATCCATCAGGGAAAATTTTACCCTAACTAAATATCAAATTATTATCATTTAGCATGACTGCATATCAAATAACAATGCGCTGAGTAGCTGCTGCCTGATGGAATCGATGCTAGATGGAACAAAAACTCACACTTGGTCTGCTGTCATCTTGCACCCAATGGGGCCAAGAAAGGGTCAAAGATGGCGCCTCAGGAGAAGAAAAACAGAACCACTCTGCTTCTTTATTATGATGCGTTGAATGATAACCCTGTAATGTAATATGCACGCGAAGCATCAATGTATATCACACAACACTATATAACTGCCCATGGGACTACATCTCCCAACCAAGCACTTCAAATCACAAAACAGATAGATGCAAATGATATTCCACAAAATGCAATTTTCCTCAGCGTCTCTGCTCTCTTGCCACCACCTGGTCTTGTGGTGCCTTCTTTTCTTGCAAGTACATGCACTGCATCATGGGGGCATATCACTAAGGTCTCAGCAGACAGCCCTTCTCCAGTGGGTATCTACTCTTGAAAGCCCACCATCTCTGATGAACTCCTGGCATAATGGCACCAGTCCATGCAACTGGACAGGCATCATGTGCACAGCCGTGCACCATGGACGCCGCATACCCTGGGTCGTGACCAACATCTCCTTGCCAGATGCTGGCATCCATGGCCATCTTGGTGAGCTAAACTTCTCCGCCCTCCCTTTCCTCACATACATTGACTTCCACAATAATAGTCTTTACGGTCCCATACCCGCTAATATCAGTTCGCTATCGTCACTTCAATATCTAAACTTGCACCACAACCATTTTAGTGGGAATATACCATATGAGATTGGTGACCTCCGTAGTCTAAGACTGCTTGAGGTATCCTTTAACAACCTCACAGGTCCCATCCCTGCATCCTTGTGCAACCTAACATCATTAATACAGCTTGTTATTCATCAAACGATGGTCTCAGGACCCATTCCAAATGATATAGGAAAGCTTGTCAACCTGCAGCAACTGCAACTAAGCAACAGCAGTTTAGTCGGTCAGATACCAAAATCCTTGGAAAATTTGACACGTCTAAATTATCTGTATCTGTTTGGTAATGAACTTTCTGGGCCTATACCCGCTGAACTAGGCAAGCTCCTCAACCTGCAAGAACTTTATCTGAACACAAATGAACTGTCTGGACCTATACCCGTAGAACTAGGTCAGCTCATCAACCTGAAAGAACTTTATCTTAGCACAAATAGACTGTCTGGTCCAATCCCTATCTCTTTGTCCAATCTCACAGAGATCACCTTACTTGTTATGTTTAAGAATCAATTAACAGGTTCTATTCCTCCAGAAATTGGCAAGCTCGCCAACTTGCAACGGCTTGATTTCTGCATGAACAATCTTAGTACCGCAATCCCCGTCTCTTTGTCCAATCTCACTAAATTGATTGAACTTGATCTCTGTAAAAATCAATTCACAGGTCCCATACCCCCAGAACTAGGTCTCCTATCAAATCTCGAAAGTTTATTCCTATTTAACAATCAAATATCAGGTTTTATTCCAGCGAGCATGGGAAACCTTACCAAGCTCCAATATCTGTCTTTGGAAGAGAATCATATTTCTGGATCAATACCAAAAACTTTGGGCAACCTACAAAACATTGAATATCTGGTCCTCTACACCAACCAATTATCTGGATCCCTTCCTCAAGGGTTTGAAAATTTCACAAGCATAGTTAGACTTGACCTAAGTAACAACTCCCTATCAGGACCTCTCCCTTCAAATATATGTACGGGTGGCAGACTAGAATTTTTAATGGCCCCCTTAAACATGTTTGATGGCCCTATTCCAAGGAGCTTGAAGTCATGTTCGACTTTGGTTCGAGTTAGACTTGACGGGAACAAGCTAACAGGAGATATATCTGAACAATTTGGTGTGTATCCACAGCTCGAGAAGATAAGCTTAACATCCAATAGACTGTCTGGTCATATCTCACCAAATTTTAGTGCATGTCCCCAATTAGAGGTGTTGTATTTAGCAGAAAATTTTTTAACTGGCCCAATACCTCCATCTCTTTCGAAGTTGTCAAACTTGGTGGAACTAACACTCGATTCCAATCACTTGAGTGGTGAGATTCCACCAGAAATAAGCAATTTAGCAAACCTTTATAGCTTGAACTTATCATCAAATCAGTTATCTGGGTCCATACCACCACAATTGGGAAAGCTGAGTAATTTAGGTTACCTTGATATATCTGGCAATAATTTGAGTGGATCAATACCCAGAGAGCTAGGTTACTGTGTCAAACTGCAGTTGTTGAGGATCAACAATAATAACTTCAATGGGGAGCTGCCTTCAGCAATCGGTGATTTGGCAAACCTACAGATCATGTTAGACGTTAGCAACAACAAACTGGATGGTGCCTTGCCACCAGAACTTGGAAAGTTACAAATGCTGGAATTTCTTAACCTTTCTCATAATCAGTTCAGTGGAAACATTCCACTATCTTTTACAAGCATGACGAGCCTATCAACGCTTGATGTGTCCTATAACAACTTGGAAGGACCAGTACCAACAGGACGTCTACTTCAACATGCTTCACTGAATTGGTTCCTTCACAACAATGGTCTGTGCGGTAACCTTTCTGGCTTGCCACCTTGTTATTCAACTCAACTATCTGGTCACCATAAACGAAAGCTACTTAGTTTGCTACTTCCAGTTGTTCTTGTAGTGGGTTCAACAATTCTTATCATAACCATACTTGTTACAACAATCGCTAATCACAAAAGAAAGCCACCAGAAAATGATACTACCAATGGAAGAGACATGCTCTCTGTTTGGAATTTTGACGGAAAACTCGCTTTTGAGGATATCATAAGAGCGACTGAAAATTTCGATGACAAGTATATAATTGGAACAGGAGGGTATGGCAAAGTGTACAAAGCACAACTTCAAGATGGGCAGCTGGTTGCTGTAAAGAAGCTTCATTCCACTGAGGAAGATGTAAGTGATGAAAGAAGATTTCAGAGTGAAATGGAAATCTTATCACAGAGCCGACAGCGCAGCATTGTTAAGATGTATGGATTCTGCTGTCATTCAGAGTATAAGTTTCTTGTATATGAGTACATTGAACAAGGAAGCCTCCACATGACCTTACAAAATGAGGAGCTAGTCAAAGAATTCGATTGGCAGAAGAGAACTGCTCTTGTAAAAGATGTAGCTCAAGCGATAGCTTATTTGCACCATGAGTGTAACCCACCCATAATCCATCGAGATATCACAAGCAACAACATCCTGCTCGATACAAGATTCAAGGCTTATGTCTCGGATTTTGGCACAGCGAGAATTTTGAAACCAGATTCATCAAACTGGAGTGCACTAGCTGGGACATACGGTTATATAGCTCCTGGTATTTATTTCTCTTCTCACATTAGAATCATACCTGCATCTGTACAGTTCTTCCTAACTCGATTGCTACATTACTTTGCAGAACTATCCTACACCTCTGTTGTGACAAATAAATGTGACGTTTATAGCTTTGGTGTGGTTGTGTTAGAGGTGGTGATGGGGAGGCATCCAGAAAATCTTTTGCATGACCTTGCCTCGTCATCACTCGAGCAACATATGCTTCTTAAGGAAATCCTGGACCAACGATGCTCACCACCAACCACAACAGAAGAGAAAGACATAGCTCTTCTTATGAAGGTGACATTTTCCTGCCTGCGAGCTTCTCCACAGGCAAGGCCAACGATGCAGGAGGTGTACCAGGCCCTTACCCTTCATCAGCATTCTAGTTTCTCCCCAACTTTCAGTACAGTTACACTTGGTCAGCTCCAGGGTGCATGACCATGTCACTTCAGCTTACTCTCCTAATGTACCAATGTACCATGACAAGCAGCATTCTGGTGTGGACAGTACAGTGCTAAACCATTATATCAAAACTATTTGCTGTATTATATACTATCACATAAGAGGAGATATAACTATTTTCTGAATTGAGGAAAGGAATATATTGCTTGTCGCAAAAATCTACACATTGAGGGAATGGCTATGTGATTAGAGACTGCCTCCTTCAAGAGTTTAGCCACTGTGCATCTGTCAGTATATATGTATGAATTTCCGGAACACTAGACATGTGTTATAAATATGTAGTTGCAAGGTTACCCTGAGAGCGTACGGACTGAGAGCGTGCCGGCGCGGCGCCGCTCCGGTGAGCCGCGTGCTGCCTGCATCAAGGCCGTCCCTTGGGTTCCGGCGAGCCCGAACAGGCGAGCACCGGGTCACCGGCCGACGGCCGTCCCTTGGGTTCCGGGAACGCTTTTGCTCCGCGCAATCTGGGGCTGATACGACGCGAGATAGGCAGGAGGAAGAAGAGGCACCTAAGGGGAAGGGACGCCCGACGCGCCGCTGCGCTCCGGCGAGCCGCGGCGGGGGAGCGGATGGCGAACGGAAAATTTGCAAATGTACCCCTGGATTGGATCGCGATTATTGATCACGACCTGATTATTTTTATAAAACCCCCTGGTATTTTCATTTAGACCGTAGTTTGGATCGCGACTATTGGTCGCGATCCGTATATTTACAAAACACTCCCAAGAATTTTCATTTAACACCCTAGATTGGATCGCGACTATTACTCGCGATCCGAATATTTGCAATATGCCCCCTAATATTTTCGCAGACCCCTGTGTTCAGAACTTCAGATCGGGTCCTCCTTGCGGCTCTGTCTCGTCCGCCACCGGTTGCCGCCGCCGCTGCAACGGCACTCCTCCACCGGAAGAACCGCAGCGTCGGATCCGCCGCCTCCGGAAGCTGCTGCTTCTCGGTGATGAAATGGGAGGTAGGAAAGGAAGCCCTCGTCAGACAAGCCGCTGCCATCGTCGTTCCTGATGCCGGCAAGATAGAGGTTATTTTTTTGCGGGTAAGATAGAGGGGGTTTCCTCTGGAACTTTGCGAAGTCGAGCAGCTGCAGCAGGATGGAACAATGGCGAGCTTCGAGCTTTGCAGAGGCGTTTACTGTGGTGCAGCGAAGATAAGACTGAAGATGAACCACCGGCCAAATTGCATTGACAGACTAGACAGTCTTCAGAGTTCAGACAAGTTCGTTTGGTATGGCACATTGGTACTGGCTATGGTGATTATCACCATATTCCCTGTCTGTTCTTGGAGTTTGCTGGAATGGTTAATCGTGGCAGCTTCTTCTCAATTTCGCCATTCTTTGTGGCTTTCCCTGTTTCATGAGACTAATTTTGGTGGTACACCAACTCTAGTAGGAATGCTGTCACTAGAACGGACCACGCAAAAAGTGGTAATCTAAGTAGTTATTGCCTAGTAGGGCCGATAGTAGTACACTGTTTGGGACGGAGTCTGGGAAAATATTGGAATAAAATACTCGTTATAGCAATTAATAAGACGAGTACAGATGACTACTATTCTCCGGCTTGGTATTTGTTTCTGTAATTCCAAGTATATCAATACTTTACTCTTATTTATTATACTATTCCGGGAACCCAAGCTATAGCCTATAGGGAGCCTTTCGGCAAATGATTGTGTGATTTGAGGAAGTTGATGGAGTAGCTTATTGATTTAGGCCTTGTTTAGATGAGAAAGTTGGTGGAAAGTTGGAGGTGTGAATAGTGCATTGGTAAGCGTGACTGTGAAGGAAGATGTGACTCGATGTGACTGGAAAGTTGGTGAAAGTTGACAAACTAAACAAGGCCTTAATCAATATTGACGTCAGATGCATAAACAAGCAGAATATTGACGTCAGATGCATAAACAAGCAGAAAATGTATGCCGGCTACAATCGAGCCTAGAGTTATTCAGTTACTGTAGGAATGAAGAAAATGATATGTGCTCGTATGCGAAGTACATAAATGTTGAAATAATACCTTGTAAACTATGTAAACTACAGGTAATAAGTACATGGAGGAGACTACGCATGGTAACAAGCTCTTGTCAGATCGCCGAACTGTTTTCATTGAACGGTAAACAATGCCAACTCAAAGATTTTGTTCTAAAATAGATTCAGGAGATTTTGATTGTGAACTCATTGGAGCTGCAGCTGGTTCCTGCGATCAGCTCCAAAGTTCAGACTTGCTCTTGCCCACAGCCAACTGGAGCCTGAATGTGGTGGTAAGGTATGCAGCTAGGTGCTCTATACAGTCCAACATTTTTAATGGCGCCACATGGACTTTATAGGGAGCTCAATGACCCCTAAAAAAGGCACCTTCTTCCAATACTATAACCCTGATTCTCAGGATCATGATTTGGCCTTAGCACGTAACCACCACCACCCATAAACCGTATACCCTTATTCTCGGGATCATGATTTGGCCTCTGCACACCAACCCATAAACCTTGCAAACTGGCATGAATCTCGGCAGATTGACAGGTCACAGCCTACGGGTTAAGAGTCACAGACGACAAAAAGGCCAAAATTTGGACTCTTGGTATGCAACAGGATCAAACGACCGCAATTTGAGGGCGGGATTGAAGAACGCAACAAGTTTGAATGGTTTAGGCTCCACTTGGAACCATCAGTTTTAGATACCAGATATGTATATAGCTACAGGTCTAGGTCACCTCTACAGTGAGTGCCTGCATTTCATACTTCCATAGAGCAATTCTTGCCTGCCATCTAGAGCTTAGGCTAGCTACACCAGCTACCATACAACATGTCCATTACCATAGTGATACAATGGATTATCTAGCTATATTAACGACTAGGTTATTCCTCATGAACAGGACTAGAGAGAAGACCACACGGTAAATGCAAATGCCTCATGGGTGGCAATCCTTGCATGCTGAAGTGCTGGTCTTGGGTCTTCATCTCAGTAGTCCAGGGGAACCACAGGCGCAATGCTGCCGCTGAGGTTCTGCATGTTGTGGCTTGCAGAATAGTCATCGCATGCATTGCTCTGTAGCATCGCCGCTCCGGGTGTAGACAGAAGGTCGTCCCCTCCACGGACCATCTGTTGCACGTCTTGTGGCGAGAGGATCTTTATGCACCACACGCTATTCACAAACTCCCTGGAAAATGTGCATACAAAGATAATAGTTATTTGAATGATGAAAATGCGGACAGAATGAGTTAACATGTCTAGAAGAGGAGCATAGTTCTGGATGCACATACTGCCACGGGTCGTCGCCGACGAGAAGAATATCATTTTCCCGGTCGACGAACACAAGCTGCCAGCCTGATCTTACAGGGTCCTCCAATTGGCCTTCAAGACCAAATAATCGCTCAAGCTCGCTACGTAACTCGTAGTAGCTGCTGAATCTGGTGATATCGAGCGATCTACCAAGGGACCCTGATTTGTAAACCTAGCCATGGAAATAGAAAGGCAACAGAAGTCATCAAAAGGATGCGACTGCTAATCCAAGCATCCAATGCTCATTCTTTTTAACATGTAATTGACTGCTTTGCTACCATCAACCGCCAAAAAAATGGCCTTTTGCCTCCACACAATAGAGTTTATTTCAGCTACCAACTTCACATCCTCATATCAGTTCAAAGGAATATAGAGCAAGCAGGAAACATGGTATAGAGCAAGTTGGGCACACATACCTTCACAAAGGTTCCACCTTGTGATGGGTTCACACCGCAAACATCATCAAGAGAATTGAAGGTTCCTGATTCACCCAAACAACTAGAAGTTGCTAAGGAGTTTTCAGGTAGCAAATCCACATCACCATATCTCAATGAAGCTATGGTTATCGCATCAGTTCCACTGCCAACACCACCATTCCTGATGGCTGTCATGCCATCATGGATTGCAAATGATGATGAAAGCAGGTGATTCTGAACATTTGTACCACAAGCCTGGGCACTAGAACCTTCTCTAGCTGATAGTGGTGGCAAGGTACCAGAAATGTGAGACACATTTCTCTGGGGACTTGCTTTCTCAAGCTTGTGATGCACAGATTGAGCTTCAACACCAGCAAGGGGTTCCACAGCCAACCTCTTTGAAGGCCATCCCTCTGATGCCATTAATTGGCCACTTTGAGGCAGGTTAAGAAGGTTTGAGGTTTCTTGGCTTGAAAAGTTGTTGTAACTGTTGTGCAGATGCAGACCTGGACCATTGTTTCCTTCAAACATGTTCTGTTGGTAGAATGAGGACCCATGAAGCAAAGAAGAATCTGGCTGAGAAGCCGATCCAGACTCGGACATGCTAGAAGCTACATTAGTAATACCATGACAACTAGATGAGAGGTGCTGTTGCATCTGCTGTTGAGATTGTTGTTGCAGCGGTGTTTGCTGGTGCTGCTGTGGTGGCAGCTCCTGCTTTTGCAGCTGCAGCTGCTGCAGCTGATTTTGAAGGAACCCAGAATTGCCTGTGTTCTGACCATAACCTTGCTGCACAGCTTGCAGGGGTGACTGCTGAGATTGGTACTGCATCTGCTGTAGAACAGGATTCCCATATAGAGGATCTAATCCACCATTCAAATTTTGGGCCTGTTGGACTGGCAGGAGAGAAGATGTCTGCTTCAAATGATCCCCACCTCTAATTTCTTCGAGTGCAGCAGCAGCCATCTGCTGGTAAGTATCTGGCTTCAGACCCAGCAATGGATAATCTATTCTTGGCTGAAGCCATGGTGACACCCCAAGTCCCTGGAAGTTCAAAGACTGGGCTCCCCTGTTTCCATCTCGAAGCCACATGAGAGAAGAATAACGGGCAAACTCATCGGTCCTCCCACCTGCATATACAAAGAGAAATAGGTTAGCAAATAGACTGAAAAGAATTATTACCATGAATACTGGTGTTCGGACAACAATTAACCTACCACTGAACATGGGCAGTCCTGAAGCCCACGGGCGCTTGAGCCTTAACGGAAAGGCAGTAGGGTACATTGGAAAGGTTGTCAATGGCTCAATCTCCCAGAGTGAAACTCTTGGCTGTTTATCACCAGCTGTAGACTCATCCCAACCAACCTAAGTATCACAAACCCAAAGGGAATGCAACCATCATTAAGATGCAGAAGTATTCTCCCTAAGGGATAGATAAAGCAAGCAACGGCAGATTTGGCAGCGAATGTCTATCAATTAAAAGTTCAACTAACAAAGGGCGTACCCAGTGCCGTAGGCTCCCGCACTGCGCGGGGTCTGGGGAAGGGATGTATGCGCACAGCCTTACCTGCACAAAGTGCAGAGGCTGGGGCTCGAACCCTGGACCTTCCGGTTACAGACGGTAAGGCACTACCGCTGCACCAGGGCCGCCCTTCAAAAGTTCAACTAACAAGATAATGAAAATTGTTTTGTAATTGTGACAGTTTCCAAATGAATTCACCTTCACAGAACGCCAGTGTGAGTTTGGCCAACGCTCTGAGTCCAGATCACTTATGCTTGTGATCGTACCCATGTATCTGAAAAAAAGAGGCGACCATAAGATGTGTGTAGTCTTTATGCTGTGTACACAGTTTCAACTCACCGTCTGACGCTTGATTCCTCTGTCTCAAAAAGCATCCGAAAGCGCATTCCAACAGAGACACGTGTGTGGTAAACAGCTTTCACATACTTCGCCAGTGGAATGACAAACTCAGAAGGGCTAGCCCTGACAAAAGATGGCATGTTAATTAAGCATAGAAGCAAGGTAAGCAAGTATATATATTAATATGTGATCATAGTATATATACATACCGAGGGTTATAGAAAATAGTGAAACGACTGTTTGTGGCCGCAGCATGAGCTGCTGCTGCAAGAAGACCAATATGCATGCTATCACTTGATAGCACAGATGAGGGCATAACAGTTTGCGGACGATTTGCTCGACGAATTCCCAAAAGAAGTTGGTTATTGTCATTCCTGTTTTTTCAAAAAAAACATATCAGAAGCAGGTGCAAGCACTAAGGCCTTAACTTAAGTAGACGGATAGACTTCAGTAAAATAGAAAGTAGAAAATACCAGATAAATATGATAGAATCTCCTGCTACTAGTCTTTTCGCGCTTACGAAAACACTCCAACCTGTCGTCAGGAGATGTCGCTTTGGCTGACCTGCAAAACCCATGCAAGGGCCAAAGCATTGCCCAATTATAAGATACAAAAAGTACAACCAGGACATCCCAAAATATAAGTTGAAGTACCAACAATTTCATATAAGACAGCTATCGGAGTGAGGATATAATATCAACACAGCATTTTTGCGATACACTATACCAACCTAACTACCTAAGCAAAACCGGACTAGTCTTGAACTCTTGATGGCAGAAAGACGGACAACTGAGATATGTGAAGCTGCTCATGCAAAGTAGATATTACTTTTATTCGCAATTTAATGTTCATAACTGAAGTTCCATTGCACAAGTTCAACAATCAACCATAAACATTTCTGAATCTTCTGCCATAGGTCAAGTACATACCACGGAAAATGTGACGAAATTTCCATTTGTTATCGTGCAGATCTCTTGCAATCAGCTCCTGCACTGGAGGCTGTTGTGAAAAATCCTGCAGATACCCAAATATATTATTTTTTTTCAAGAAAACACCACATGATTCATTTCTTACAAATCCATCCAGCTTAAAGCAATTAGATTTGAAATTTTCAAAAGACAAACCAATGGGGGGAAGACTTTCTCAGCTGCTCTGCGCGGAACAGAGAATCCACCGTGGGTACTCGTATCACTTGCAGTCAATGTTTTGCAGAAGTAATTAGTTGGCTGCTTGCTACCAGCACCCAATTCAATCGGAAGAAAAGGTTCCTTTTGCTCTTCCTGCCAGCGAAATCACTTTGATGAATGTGAAGCCATTGTAATACCTTTTTTTAAAGAACATTTCAAGATAATTCAGATTCAGATTACGAGTTCGAGCTAAATGGGCACTGGTACGCTACCGGGCTCAATGGTTGCAGTGTCATCTGAGCATAAACTTCTTCAGTCTCCGCATCAGCCTGCAACAGCAAAACAAAATTATATCATAATGATTCTTAAAACACTAAATGATGGTCCATTAAGTTCTAACTCACATGCATAGTGACATTATGAAGCTGGCAGATTAACTGTGGAGGTAGATTTGGGTAATTTGGGATCTGCGCATCAACTTCTTTATTAGTTGACGCAGCAACCTGCACAAAAATTAAAACAATAAAAAGAACCTTCTGAGCACAGAGGCACAAAAAAACAAGTGATTCTGTACAGATGATTTCATTAACCTGTACAGAACAAAATTTACTTAGATAACTACTTCAAAGGGAAACAATCTTCATATTTCCTATTATTTGAATAACACTATTTTTATGGATGTAGTTGGACAAACTAGTTTTCAGTGGCGTTATATTTAGTCAATCCATCAGCAAAATCAGAGGAACCAGAAAAGGCACTAGCCCAAGTGATTCTGTTTATTCTTTGTTTGCAAAACCTGAAGTCAACAAACTCGGCTATGCCTAGTTTATTCCAAGATACTGCTGGACAAACTAAGTGACCGACCTGCTCACTATGTCCCTGGGGAAAGTAGACGACCCGGCTCCCAACCATAGGCAAGGACACAAGGGGCCCAGCGCATGCATGCCACAGCTCGGAGTTCAGACACCTTTGTTCCCCTGCAAAATGCCAAACACACATGAGCGGAACAGCAAGCAACCAGAAAGCAGAGTTCATGTGAAGCTACTATTCGTACGTGGCTACAGACAAGTGGAGGTTCAGTGGATGTCAATAATGCTAGAACATGTGAAGTCTATCAATGCAAGAACCTTTTCTTTTGTGCAAATCAACAAAGAAGATGAATGAATGCAACGATGCAGATACAATTTCGCCAATCTGTATCGAAACTTCAACCCCCAATGCACAATGACAACACAGCATAACCCACCAAACAATGCAGACAGCAAGACAAGCTCATAAATATAATTCTGAACTGAATCGATACCAAAAGGGCGATCCAAGACATACCATCACTTTCCGGCGATGGCTCCGGCATCTTGGATGGGGAGAGATCCATCTCCACCACCAATACGACCCGAAACACGAACGCCTAGCTCCACCGCACCGGAGGACGACCGACTGTCCTCCTTAGCAGCTTACCATGCTCCCAACAGCAATGCCAGCCTGCTTCCCGTGCGCCCAGCACATCACTTCCTCTGCTGCTGGCTGCCGCCGCCTCCTCCCACTTGCTGCCCTCCCCTCGGAGCAGCAGCCACCTCCGTTTGAAGAAAACCACTACCCGAACCCCGGACTGCCATGGCAAGCACGAGCCATTGCTGACCTCATCGCCCCGGAATCCACAGCTGAGCTCTCTCGCCAAGCACCGCCTCAAAGCTCCAACCTTACCCCAAAGAACCGCCAAAAAGAGCCGAAATGAGCACGGCCTGATCCAATAAGCTGCGTTCCCGACAGCCAACTGAGCAGACACGCGGAGAAACCGAGGCAGGCCGCCAGCCCCGAGCTCATCAGATCAAGAAGCAGCCGCGCGCCGCTCCTCCCCGAGCTCAGCCGCACGAACTCGCGCCACCGGTAGACAACCGCAGCTCGCCGCCGACCACCTCAAATCCCCCAATGCACCCTCGGTGCCCTCCAGACCCTAAACCCCGGCTCAGGCCGCCGCCGCGAGCACCCCCCCGCGAGCACGGGAACCCGCCACGGAGCTCAGGGGACCTCCGGCCTCGCCGGCAGCGCGGGGTCACGCAGGGCCCCGAGCACCGCGCGGCCTCCCATTCGCCACCGGCGGCCGAATCAGGTGGCGCGGCCGCCAGACGGGAGCTGCAGGAAGAGCGGCAGGAGACGGCTGGGCTTGAGCTGACGGCGAACCCTAGGGTGGCTAGGCCGCCATGGCTGGATCGAGGAGGGGAGTGGAGTGGTGTGGCCGTGTGGGTGCGGTGCTTCTTTCTTTCCTTTTTCCTTTTTCTTTCGGTTTATGTGGGGAAGCCAAGAATAGGAAGAGAGGAGCTTCTTGGAGACAGTAAAAAAAAATATCTGAAAAAGGGTATATTTATATCTTCCGCTTTACCCTCTTTGACAAAAAAAGGTGTTTAATTTGTTTTGTGGTTTTGAAGGATTTGACTGGGTTTATGCTTAAAAACACTCTATGTATGTTAAAGAACTTTGCAAGCGGATGCTTATATGCTTTTTGGACACACCATGATTTCTACTCCCAAAAAAAAATTTGTCGTGGTTACTGTCACCTCAAGTAAACATGTGACAACCAATTCATCGACATAAAAAAGAACTCTTTGGGATTTTATAGAACAAGCTGTCTAAATTATTTGTAGACTAACATGTGCTTGTCATTAAGCATGATGGAGCATTGATTAAGTACTTACTAATCACTTGTCAAAATATGTCAAGTAGCAATTGATGTTTAGAAAAATAAATAAAATACTAACATTTTTTCCACAATTTCCACTTATTGAAACTAATGTGATGTACTCCCTTAGTTCCAAAATAGTAAGCGTTTTTCTCACTTCTGAGAAAACACATCGGTCAATTATATATAAAAATATATTAGCATTTATTATACAATATATATATATTGTTGGATACATATTTAGATCTAGCTTTTATAAAAAATATCTAAAGATTTAAACATTGCACATACGTTTTACAAATATAGTTAAACTCATGGTACAAACACCTTAAACGAATCTATTTCTGGGACGGAGGAGCACGGAGCAATAATCTATCCAGTCAACTTTCGAGAGAAAAGTACGTCGGCAGACGCACTCGGCTCGTGGCGGGAACAGTAGCCAAGTGCACAATTACCGTCCTACCCTCACCTACTCCATCTAATTCGCAGCTCGTGCCCCTACCGGGCCCCCCTCGAGACCCGCGACGACCACCGGAGCGGACGGCCCAGAAAGCCCGTCACGTGCGCGGAGGGGCAGCACGGTCATTTTGCGCCCATGCGCCGTGGTCCTCTCTCGCCGTACGAGGATTCCTCTCCGTTCCCCACCCCCCACGGGGAGAGGATGACGGCGAATGCACCCGTGCACCGGGGGCTCATCTCCGCCGTCCGCCTCGCCGATGGACGGTCATGATGAGCCTGGGCTGCCGCCGTCAGCTGGCTCCTTCTCCGGTCGCCGCCGACGCACGCCGGCCAGCGACCAACCTCGCATGTGGAGGAGTGAGTAGCTCTGCTCAGCTGGGAAGTTGACGGTTTTTTTTTTTTTACTTTCACTGGCACCGAGTCACCGACCCGTACCGAGGAGGAGTGCACGCTTGGGTGCCTCATTTCTTTTACCGCTCTTTTTTTTCCCTGCTCCACTCGACGGCGGGACCCACCTGTCTGTCTGCTGGTTCCGCAGCCTGCCCGCTGCCGCCGCCCCGACGACTCGTCACGAACTCCGACGACTCCGCCGTCCGCCTCCCTCCCCAGCGTGTGGCAGCGTCTCGGTCCCAGCGTCACCTCGCGCTCTGTTCTGTCACTGACCAGTGGGCCCACGAGGTTGGCACACCTTGGGATCATCGGGCTCCGCTGCTCCGGCGTGGTGGAAAGGCGACGGGACGGGACGTGACGGTGGGTGGCGCCGACACGACGAGACCTGACGCTGTTGGCAGCCAGCCGTCGGACGCGGTGGTACTAGGGCCATGGCTGTGATTGAAAGTAAAAATTATTTTTTTTATAAATAATGCACTGGGAAGCGTGTTCTGTGAGTGAGATGAATAGAAAAACTTATTGTTAGAGAAGTATTTTTTTAATATGAACAGGTCACGTTTTCTAGTGCACTATCCTTCTAGTACTTTTTACTTCTAATTTGAACATAGCCTTAGGAGGAAGGCGACGGGACGGGTCGTCTGGTCTGCGGCTTGCCCGGCCGGAGAGCCGCGGACGGACGTCGGCCGCCGTGCCGCGCGGCGGTGGCCTCTGGCCACTGGCATGCACGCGTGCCGCCCGCTCTGGCCGGTGGGGCCGGGCCCACCGAAACTGGTCACAGCCGCACAGGAGTGGTGTGGAGTACTGCAGGGGACGGACGCGTGACGTGTCGGGCATGGATGGACTGGTGGGTGGTGGGCTGCTGCGAGGAGCCGCCCGTGTTGGGCTGGCCCAGGTACGACCGTTCTGAAGACGAGACGAGACCCACACACACCACACGAGACGAGACGAGCCGTGTGCACTGTGCAGTGCCGACGACCGGCGCCACGTGGCCAGATGCCAGTTGGTAAACCCTGTTGAACTTTTTTCTGCTGGAAGCGTGTTTTTGTTAGTGGGATGAATAGAAAAGTTAAAGGTAACTGAAAAAACTTTTCTGAGAAACGTGTTTTTAGGAGAGATGAATAGGAAAGTTGAAGTTCTTTTAGAAGTAAACATGGCACAGGAAGCGATGACGACCGCTCATCCTTGTGCTACAGGCAGCAGTAACCTGGGCCCTGATTCTTTGCAAACGCCCTGTTCGGAGCGCTGGCTGCAGTGCAGCCAGCCGAACAGGCCGAAAGATTTTGTTCAGTGTTTTTCAAAAACACGGGAGATGAGAGTCTTCATACCACTAGTAAGTGCTTCTTATCGAGGGCTAGATTGCGTGCTGCTTTGGAATCAGGCCTAGTTTAGGTTGTGTTTAGTTGGAAGAGAAAAAAGTATTTTTTCTAGAAACGTGTTATGTGAGATAGATAAATAGGAAAGGTAGAAAATGATCTTTCTGGAAAACGTATTACGAGGTAGATGAATAGAAAAGATGAGAAATAATTTTTTTAAAGCGTGTTATGTGAGGGGATGAATACAAAGTAAAAAAAATAATCTTTGGAACTGAACACACTTACAACCATGACCCCCTCAAAAAAACATCAACCTACCACTAAATTTTTTTTTATCTAAACAAGCCCTCAATCTACGAGATAGTACTACGATTAATTGATTGTCATAGTAATCGTAGTGCTCTCTCTGTTTTTTACGGTGATTTTAGTTCATCCAACTTCTCCCCAAAAACACTATTCATCTAACTTTTCTCTATTTATCACATCCCTTACACTCACAAAACACGCTTGTCAGCACGATCTACAGTGTTTTTCTAGATCTACAATGTTTTTTCTCCCAATCTAAACTCATCCTTAGTGTCAGATATATCTAACGAGTTTGTTGACAAATATAACAGTTGTACTATCAAACATATCCACGGCTAAAATACGTTTTTCTTTAGGGTTAATTGGATTCATGCCATTGCAAATTTTCTAGTTTGGAAAAATACCATTACAATTCACCTATTTGTAACCGTGCCATTATAATTTGGTGGAAGTTTGTACCATACCATTTTATACGTCTCCGATGTCCCCGGACCCACAGACCCACCTGCAGACCAAGTGTACGTACAATCTTTTTCTATTTCCCCTTCTGCCCTTGTGCTCTCTCATATCTGCCTAGCGGGCCCCATACGTCGTATCCGTCTTCTCCGTTGCTCTCGTCTCCGTACACCTCAACTAGATCGGAATCCGGGGGATCGATCCGTCATCCATGGCGCTAGAGTGGGTGGTGCTAGGCTACATGGTGGCCGTGGAGGCGGTGATGCTGCTACTGATGGACCCGAAGTCCCGATCCTGGACGGCCTTCGCCAGGGCCTCGTTTCCATGGCACGGAGCGCTCTCGCCCGTAGTGCCGGAGATACCCGGGTTCCCAAGACCAAGTTCGTATGCATGCTCAGCCCAGTATACTACACACAGTGCCTATGCTCGAGAGTGGAGATGCTGCTCAGCACCTCTCAGCCCAATAGGGCGTTGCTTTTGTCTGCCATTAGAGGATTTGAATTGGGATCAACTGATTGTTTTGTATGACGAACTATAGGGAGAAGTCGTGCTGTTGGATGCAGGTGGCGTCCATGGCCTCCGCTGCCGGCTACTTACTACTCCAATCTTCCTAGCTCCTCCAATGAAGCAGGACGGGGAGGGTCCCTGGACTAGCGAGCACGGCTGTGGGAAGGCGGATGGAGACGAGGAAGGATGGGCAAGGGAGGAAGAAGATGATGTGTCCGCCCCACACGTTAGTGGGGGAAAGAGCACGAGACAGGGAGAAAGGGGCAAAATGGGAAATACGGAAATACAATATACATATTTGGTGTGCAGGTGGGCCTGAGGGTGCCGGAGATGTATACAATGGCACGGTTCAGACTTTCACCGAATCGTAATGGTACAGTTACGAATAGGTGAATTGTAATGGTATTTTTTCGAACTAGAAAAGTTGCAATGGCATGAATCTAATTAACCCTTTTCTTTATGAATTCAACCAACTATATAAATTGCTATATTTTGCACTACATGTGTTGTAATATTTTTTTTGAGTGTATAAGTTAGACATGTTAGATACTAAGTACATATTGTTGTTAGAGCGTGATTGGATGTCTATGAAGTATGAGAAGCAACTTTTTTTTTATCCTAGAAGTTACTTGAGTACAAAACATGACGTTTTATTCGGACATGTAGGAACTAGAACCATAAACCCAAAAGTTGTAAAGTTTGAGTTTTTTGGGCTAAAACCTCCTTTTGAGACTGCGTGTCTTCTTTTATTGCTCTCGCAACCATCCATAAGTCCCTAAAACCAAACGGAAAGAGGCTAAAAGTAAGTCCTAAAAAATCATGCACCTATACTTATATAAGTTGGCTCCGTTTATGGAACCACACAGGATCTTAGACATGTTTGTTAGGACAAAGAAAATTAGAGTATGTAAAAAAACGTATGGTATATATAGTACCAATAACGACAACTGAAGTAACTATTACGCCATTGAATTAACCTCAAATTAACTCCAACTGAGCATTCATCTAACATTAAGCTCGTAGAATTTATGAATACACCAGTAACCCACCGAGATACTACAGTCTTAAGTAACCGCCACGTCAGCATCACTACCCTAATTGGCAATGGTTATCGCATAACCACCAACCAGAGCCTTCATTTTCCGTCTTTCCCCACCTCCCGCGGATCCCCATCCCGACCCGCCAAGCGCCACACCTCCATTTCGGATTCGGGCCCGCTAGCGGGTCCGGAGCGCCCACCCGCTCCTCTCCGCCGGCGACATCCGCCGCCGCCGACCCAGGTTCCATGAAGCGCGCCCGCAGCTCGGAGGTCTTCCTAGGCGCCGGCCGGGCGCGCGCTCGCCGCCGACTGGCGCCGCTCCTCGCCGCGGCGGCGTTCGCGTACCTACTCTTCGTGTCCGTCAAGCTCGCTGGCTTCGGCGCCGCGGGTCCCGCGGCGGCGGCGACCTTCGGTCGCCCTGGAGCCGCCGGCGTGAGCGAGCCGCTGCGGCGGGGGGTCGAGAAGCCAACGGCTCCCCAGGCCCGCGCTCGCGCCGGCGCGGTGGTGTCCGGGTACGGCCGCATCACCGGGGAGATCCTCCTGCGGCAGGAGGCCGGCGCGGGGCCGCGGAGGCGGTGGGGGCAGCTGGGGAACTTCACGGAGCTGGAGCGCACGGCCGCTGAGGCGTGGGTGAGCGGGGCCAGGGCGTGGGAGGAGGCGTCCGCGTTCGCCGGCGACGTCGACTCCATCGCGTCCCGCGACGTGGGGGAGGCCCCCCCGGCCGAGTGCCCCTCCTCGGTCTCCGTCAGCGGCGGCGAGGCGGAGTCGGAGGCGGCGGTTTTCCTGCCGTGCGGGCTGGCTGCTGGGTCGGCGGTGACGGTGGTGGGCACGGCGCGGGCGGCGCGGCAGGAGTACGTCGAGGCGCTGGAGCGGAGCGGCGCCGGCAACGGGACAGTGATGGTGGCGCAATTCGCGGTGGAGCTGCGCGGCCTGCGCGCCGCCGACGGCGAGGAGCCGCCCCGGATACTGCACCTCAACCCGCGGCTGCGCGGGGACTGGAGCGGCCGACCGGTGCTCGAGATGAACACCTGCTTCAGGATGCAGTGGGGCAGGGCGCAGCGCTGCGACGGTACCCCCTCGAGAGATGATGACCAGGGTATGAGACGCTCTCCATTATTTCAACATTGTTTTTTTCAAAATTCGGATTAACGACAACAATGCAAGTAGCAATGTTTGCATGCTTAATTGGACAATGCAAGCGCACTTATAATTGGGAAATGGCAAGAAACTGTATGGAACACTATGCTATCAAGACACATGCTTTGATGCTTTGTATCATTTCAGTTGAAACTTTTTTTTTTCACTTCTTGAGGTAATCGTCTTGTATGTCTGTTCTTCCTTGCAGTGGAGGTTTAGGAAAATAATTATAATTGTAAAATAAAATGGAAATTGTGCCGCAAGGCTGGAAAGGTGATAAATCAATGTGTATTTGCCAGTCACATGCATTCTGATCTGTTTTAGTTATTTTCACGAGCCATGTTGTAACATATTGCTTGCATCATGTTTCACCAATCTGCCCCCAACTTCCGTCTGTGGCTATGCTATGGCTACCTCATTTGTACTTATTCTTGCAGTGTGTTTCCTTTTCAGTCGATGGATTCAGAAAATGTGAGAAATGGGAGCGGCGGGACATAGTTGAATCAAGAGAAACAAAGACAAGCTCATGGTTCAACAGGTTCATTGGCCGAGCGAAGAAACCAGAAATGACATGGCCATTCCCATTCTCGGAGGACAAGATGTTTGTTCTCACTATCCAAGCTGGTGTTGAAGGATACCATATCAATGTGGGAGGCCGCCATGTTGCCTCATTTCCTCATAGGATGGTATTTCAGTTCCCTTGCCAAAGTATCTATTCCATCACAAAGATATTATCAGGTTCTTGCAAATGAATCACTGGGCGCTCATTTTATTGTCAATGTTTATCAGGGATTTGCTCTTGAAGACGCGACAGGTTTAGCCGTAACAGGTGGGATAGATGTTCACTCTGTGTATGCAACGGCACTTCCAAAGGCCCATCCTAGTTTTTCTCTGCAACAAGTCTTGGAAATGTCTGAAAGGTGGAAGGCTCGCCCTGTGCCAGAGGAACCGATTCAGCTTTTTGTTGGCATCCTCTCTGCTACAAACCATTTTTCTGAGCGCATGGCTATTAGGAAAACCTGGATGCAGTTTCCAGCCATCCAGTTGGGAAATGTGGTTGCTCGGTTCTTTGTTGCACTGGTATGATAAATTCTCTTGATTTTCACAGTGGGTCAATTCCTTGTGCTAGCTGTCTAGCACAGCATAGGCTATACTAGCTCGGATTTTGATATAGCAGTAGCATAATTAGTCTTTGATCTGATTGGTTGTGTAGAGCCATAGAAAGGAGATCAATGCAGCACTAAAGAAGGAAGCAGAATATTTTGGAGACATTGTCATTCTGCCATTCATCGACCGGTATGAGCTGGTGGTTCTGAAAACAGTTGCGATATGTCAATATGGGGTTAGTCATGCTACATTCGTGTTTAATAGTTATTACCAACGTGTCCTCTAGCATAAGCAGATCCTTAGTGACAGCCACCCTTTTTTTATGTAGGTGCAAAATGTTACTGCAGACTATATCATGAAGTGTGACGACGACACCTTTGTGCGGCTGGATATAGTATTGCAACAAATCACTACCTACAACAGAACCTTACCTCTTTATCTGGGAAACTTGAATCTCTTGCACAGGCCTCTAAGAAGGGGCAAATGGGCCGTGACCTATGAGGTACCTTAGTGCCAGTGTAAACATCTTAGTTTTGCAATTTTTACACAACTACATTTGCTCAAAGTGTGTGCCTACAGGAATGGCCTGAAGCGGTGTATCCCCCTTACGCCAATGGGCCTGGTTATGTCCTCTCAATCGACATTGCAAGAGACATTGCATCCCGGCATGCAAACCACTCCCTACGGGTGAGGTTTACTCTGAACTGCAATGCATATGTTTCCCTTCCTCTCCCGCGCCTACCTCTAACACCTCCCAATGGTGATCTTCTACTGGCAGCTGTTCAAGATGGAGGATGTGAGCATGGGCATGTGGGTGGAGGACTACAACGCGACTGCGCCCGTGCAGTACGTCCACAGCTGGAGGTTCTGCCAGTTCGGCTGCGTGGATAACTACTTCACGGCACATTACCAGTCGCCCAGGCAGATGCTATGCCTATGGGATAAACTGTCAGCTGGCCGTGCACACTGCTGTAACTACAGATAACACGACGCTCCAGGGGTGCAGGTGGAATCAGATGGATATCCAGGTGGTAGGTATCCTTTGTCGCACGATCATCTACAACAACATAGCCTTTTGTCCCAAACAAGTTGGGGTCGCTGTCACATGATAATTTCAAGATCTCCATTGCATCCTTTGGCTTCATTTGACCCACTAACCCTAGAAGCCATCTTGACATCTATGTTTGATCAATTGATCTTTACACTGAGTTAAGGCCCTGTTCTCTTTACCAAAAAAACACTATTGGGGCTGTGCGTGTGATCAACTGCTTTACCTTCATTGAGGTGGATGCAAAGTGGAAGGAGGAGACGAGTGAGTCGAATCCACGCTGGCTGCTTGTACAGGGGCAACTGGGCAAGTTCATTTGTCAGCATGAATGGAGTGATAAAATCGTTTAAAAAAATTGGGATGATAAACTGTTCCCTTATGTATTCTGTTTACCTTGTGCATGTGCGTGCTTCTGTAAGATCTGATGTGCATTTCCGTATTGGTTGGATTCCATGGTGGCTGTATCGTTGTCTTTGGATTATGGATATACAGGCATCAGTGTCTTGATGTTATGCTGACATTGACGTTCTCTTGTGCATCAGCAGTCCTATAATAGGTGAAAGTAAAATTTTGCCCTTAAGAAAGAGCATTGCTGATGACCTTTGAACCTGCATTGACATCCCTGCACTCGTGCAGTGGTCAGTGGTGTACAAAATCTTAATACAGTCCTAAAAAAAAATGACGTGCTCAAGAACACACATGCACTTGCTGGGAAAATGAAAGAAAAAAGGGAGTGACTAGTCAACAATCGAGTAAAAAACGTGCAGTGGTATCGTGTCACTCAGTTTTTAGACCGGTAGGATGAAGCCACGTAGCAAACCAATAATCACTCGAGTGATTGTTAGAAGTACCGTAAAAATAATGCTATTTTTTGGATAAAAAACATGCTAGTAGAGCAGCAGCTACCTAGCTTTTTTTTTTTTAGATGAGCAGCTACTTTTTTTTAGGGTTAGATAAGCTCATGAAGCTACTTAACTATAGAATGAGTTCTTCTTTTTTTTTAGATGGGCCTACACGCAAACTCATTTTCGGCCCAGGGCCTGCTCTGCGCTGCTGATCGAGCTCGAGTCCATCACCCACACGCGCGGACCGACTTCCCCTTCTCTGTTTCTTCCCCCGGTCGGTTCCTTCTCTCTCTACCTGTGCCTCAGACTCCTCTCTCGCTCCCTCTCCTGGCGGCGGCGGCGGCGGCGACTGGGCGAGCGGCGGCGCCACCGGCCTCGTCTTCGCGCCAGGGCTCTCTGCCAGCCACGAGCGCCCTCTAGGTATGCCGGCGTTCCCCTTTCTCTCCCCCCTTCCTTCCCACGCGAAACGGAGCAGCCCCAAACCCTAAACGTAAGGCGTATTCGGATCTGACCCACAGCTGCAATAGGCGATTCTGTTTGCGGAAATTACTCCCGTGAGTCCAGGGCGTCGTTCAGGGTTCATATGCTGCTATCGTCGGTTACCATGCTGGGTTCCGCTCTTTATTCAGGCGTGGCGTGCTTTGCCTGCTATCTACTTATCTTGCCAGCGGCGCCGTATACGGAATTAGCGTAGTGGCCTGCTTGCTGGCCCTGCCTGTGTAGTGCTCTGTTTTGCCAATTGCTGCCCCTGTTATGGTAATTGAGAAAGTACCAAGCTGTTGTTTTGTCATTACACGGATCTTTGTGAACTGCAGTTTGTCATACTGGACTTTGGAGCCAAGTTGGTTATTGAGTCAACATTTAGTACTCCTTAGTTCACAGCTTGGGTCTGCTAGTCATTAATTATGTCACAAAATAATTCTGTCTGCTAACATAGAGACGTTGCACACCCATGCTTTTCCTATCTGATATTTCTATGTCAATCTTGGCTCTGTTATTTCATGGACATGCAAGAAATTGAAATGAAAATGCTAACTCTGCACATGATTCTTCACTTGGTATAGTCCATTATAACATAAGGAACACCCTTGCCTTGCTACAGCATGAAAACAATTACAGAGTATTTTGTTTTGATTTGCCAAAAAAAAATTACTTTATGCGTGACATGTAGTTTCAACATCGCAAAGAAGAGTAGCAAAGCTTGTCCAATTTTCTATGGTGATGTCATAGGTGATCATGCATTCAGTCATGGGACTGAAATATGTTCGTGTATGTACATATATAGCAGTGTCTGGTTCTGGGAACTGGGATAAACTAAATGTCTTGTCAGTTCGTTGCAGAACCGTTTCAGTGTACTTCTAGACATTTGTTGTAATGTCCTTACATTTTTGCTCATCTGAATTTCAGGTGAAGATGCATTTCGTGTAAATCAAGCTCCAATCTGATGGATTCTGATGAAAAGAAATTTGGAAAAGGTAGGGCTTTTGTTACATCTCAGAATATTAATTTGTAATATGTGTTGTTGCATTTTTTATGGGTTCCTGACTCCTGATCTCCCAAGTGTATAAGCTATATGAAGAATATGATAGTACCTACCTTCTAACAATATGTTACAAAATGGGGGGAAAAAAATACAGTCGCTCCGGCACAGGCTGCCTCCCAGTTTCCATTGCTACTTTTATTTTGACAAAGTAGCTCGACCTGAAAATTCTCATTGTGTGGCTGGTATAATGGACCTGAATTAGGCTACTTGCTGCTGGAAAGCAACAACAAAAAAAATTGATGGAAACATATAATTATTCTTTTATTTATGTGTTGCCTTCGTGCCACTTATTAAGTTATGAATCTGAAATCCTAATCCAGATGGAAGAATGTCAGACTAATGTAAATATCAGTGCTGAATCTAAAATATTAATCGTAAATTCTTAGAATTTAAACTAAAAACTTTTGGCCTGATGTCTTTTTAACCAGTCCTGGTTGGTACATCTTGTAGTTAGGTTTCATTTTGGCCTGGCGTTATTTTTATCTCATGTCCTGACTGTGTGCATTTTTCTCACTTGTTTTGGTTTATTCTAGTTCTACAATATGCTCTGTTGGTCAATAATTATTCTGTGACGTGGTACACATGTAACAGCTCTCTGAAGCCTGAATCTTGATAATGCAGCTAGCGTTTGTTGTCATCTAGAATTATGATATGGTTTTATCTGCGCGTCTTATCTTTCTTCGAACCCTGCTGTTTACAACGAACACATTCTAGTAATATGGTTTCTACATTTCAGGGCCTAGGGAGCTCACTGGTGCTGTTGATTTAATCAACCACTACAAACTGGTCCCGCACCATGATTTCTTTTGCAAGAAACCTCTGCCTCTGGCAATCTCGGATACACATTACCTTCACAATGTCGTGGGAGACACTGAAATTCGCAAAGGAGAAGGAATGGAGCTGGATCAACTCGTTCAAAATGCATATATGAGGGATAAGCCTGCTTCTATTGAGCCCTTTGATATGGAAATACTGGGGCAAGCATTCCAGCTTCGAGAAACAGCTCCAGTAGATTTGCCCTCTGTAAGATCATTTTTATATCCCACCTACCATATGATCTTATTGGATTTCCTCATTGCACTGTTTACAAAATTTATCATATCAACAGGCTGAAAAGGGCGTACCTACTATTTCGGGTAAACCTAAAAGTGAGTCGAAAGACAAAGAGAAGAAACACAAGAAACACAAAGACAAAGACAGGGATAAAGACAAGGAGCATAAGAAGCACAAACATCGGCATAAAGATCGGAGTAAGGACAAAGATAAAGATAGGGACAAGGATAAGAAAAAGGATAAAAGTGGGCATCATGATTCTGGTGGCGATCATTCAAAGAAACATCATGATAAGGTGGGTTCATTTTTCTGAGTTTTCAAAACTCCAATAGCTACAAGTCTTTACCATCCTGTCAAACTATATACCTTATGGCGAGCAATGTCCATGAATTGTATCAGAAGAGGAAGCATGAGGGAACGGAGGACTCGGCAGATGTGCTTAAGCACAAGAAGAGTAAGGTAGTGCATTGCCATTGTTTCCTTGCTGGGAAGCATATTTTTATTTTTGTTAATGTGAATGGTCAACTCATGGCAGCACAAGAGCTCCAAAACCGATGAAATGGGGAATGGACTTAGCTAACTACACGTCCTAGTTTTAGTTGTCGATCCTTGTAATTTGCTGGTAAAAGGGAACTCTGATGGTTCCTGTCATCAAAACACTGTGCAGTATACTGGTACGTGCTTCTTTACTTCATTATTGGATCCAGTTTTTTTCCTGTAATTTTGCTTAGATTTTGTATGTTAGCTTGTGCTTTAAGCCAATTTGAAATGTTACATCTTATTTTTAAGCTTATTAGTTGATGAACATCCGAATATGCAATGGCAGAGATAGGTACACAGATTTTTATGGACACTTAACTTTAACTATAAACTTTTCCTTCGTGCTCACTTGTTAAAATGGCAATTGTATCTTGTATATTCCTTTGATTTTGCCCTAGCAACACAATCTTGATGAATTCGTTTACACATCAAAGTCTAGTGGTAGGCTAATTGGCTAAAACATACTCCCCACCGTAGTACACACTAAATTGAGATGTGTAAAATTATTTGCTTGCACTGCACTAGGAAGTCGTAGTTTGTTTAACATCATAGATCACTGACTTTTTTTTACGAACATACTGTAAATCACTGTATTTTTATTGATTTGCTAACTTTTATGCGTGTTTGCATGGTGCACAGGTATCATGAAGTGAACCTGTCTGATAATAGCACCGTAATGAGGCCATCTTGCAGCGTCCATTCTGACTTGTGTGGGAAAAAAAAGAATTTGTTAACAGGGGACTAATCCATTGTAATATTGTGACACATTTCCTCCCTGAAGAACAACTGTGTTTAGGAACGTTTGGGAGGACTTGCAATGAGATTTTTTTTCCCCGATTGCTAGGGCTGATGCACTCTTTGAAATTAGGCTTCTGATTTGACACCTGATGTAGCACTAGTACATTGAATAGTGGTAGATGGAGATGCAGTGTGGGGTCCAGAGATGTACTAGTAGTTGATAGCATGGAATCAAAACATTTATGTGTTGGTGGCGCCATCTTGGTACTCGTTATAAGATGGTATAGGATGGAGTTGCTGTTTAACCGGTAGCTAATGTTGGTCGTCAAGAAAAGTTTGCTTTGTGCTGATCTAAATGGAAGACGAGCACAAAGCTCCTTGTTTAACCGTAGAATGATTTCATTAATGAGGAATGTATTACAAAGTGCAGAAGATTGATCTCCCTGGTCTGTTGGCTTTCTTACCAGCCCATTATATTGACCTGTCGCTACATAATCCAAAAAAGAACAACTCTCAGTATGTCAGCAATCGACCTGGACGCGAACCTTTATTACCAATCAAGAATGCTCAGACAGGGGATGAGCAGCGTTCTTGCAACCATTGTTTCTAGGCATGGACCGAAATATTGCCTGAAAGGCTGAAATAAGTGGGCCGAATTGTGGCGCTCACACGACCTGCTGCTGCTTGCTACTGCTCATGTCCGTTTTTTCACCCCTGTTTCCGCTATGATCTTTCTAACCGTCACTGCATTTTGTTGGTACATGTTTTTGTTTTGCTGTCAGCTTATGTGACCTTAATTTACCAGGCAGTAGCTAATTAAGCTGACGTCACGATCCTTTTTTCCCTACTACCAAAATGGCCATAGGCGTGCAATGTGCATCAACGGTACTAGTCCAGATGCGGCAGTGAGCGAAGTGAGAGCATCTGGAGTAGCGGCAACAGCGCACGCACGGCCGCAGCCTCCGACACGCACAGCGGCACAGGCACGAAAGTTGCTGTAGCCATGCGTCGACTGCCCTCTAGCCTTTTTCTTATGTCATCTCCCTCAGTGTGTCCGTCCCATGTGTAGGAGCAGTAGAGCTCAGTGCGCGTGACGTCACGGGAAGCACACGTAAGAGCAGTATAGCTCGCTTTCAACAGTCCAATCGGCCGGGGCACGCACGCGTGTGCATGTAGCATGTGCATGACAACAGGAAAGGATTCGAGATCGGCAGGCCGTACGCCCGCGGCGGCGCAGGACCGGCCGTTCCGGCCACCGCCACCGCCACCGCCACCGATCCCATCCCTCACCGGCTAGGGGCTAGGGCTTGCTTGGCCAGTTCTGCAACTTTCTTCAGAGAGACACAGAGAGAGGCCGCAGCGCACGAACACAGCTCGCGTGCATCCATCCGCGATCGTCATCGCATCCAGGGTCCGGCCAGCTTGGCAGTCTACAGCCAGTGCTTGCCACGCTTGCTTTTAATTTCAAGGTGATTAGCCAACCAATGATATCCTCTTGAACAATGACCGATGATTGGTAGTGATTGGTCCAGCTTCCTGACGCCTTTCCGTGGCAAAATATTTGCTAGTATCTCGATCTCTCTATAAAATTAAACTGTTGATGCAGATCATAACCGTGTCAATTTTAGACGTACTATAACGAAAAAAACACCCCATCCTCTATATACCAAACACGATCAAATACACTCTCTCTAAACACGGCGTGCATACATATGCTAGAAGCACACACGTACGCGTGCCATGGGCAAATAAAGCCAGGTCCCAATGTTCAACACTAGCGGCGCTTACTGCGTCATGACTAGATCGTTTATCCATTTTTTAATGAAAAATCATTTTCAGGATTACCATGCATTGAAAACTCTGAGAAACGACGTTGATCCGCGGCTGCATACAGTAAAAAGAGCTCTATACTTTAGTTTGTGTGTGAGCCATGTGAGCATGTCTGTACCCGACCACGCAAGCCTCCTAATAAGAAATCCAAGTTAAAAAGCATCAGAGGACGAGCGAGCTATCAGCTAATTACTTTTTTGTAAGGGAATTGAAGAATTAAAGAGTGCAGCTAGAAAGACAAAAGCAGGGGGCATCCATGCTTAATCAGCTCTCAGAAGATTCCTCCGTCGAGTTTAAAAAACAAGCTACAGTAATTGCAAAGCTTTATTAGTTTGGTTAATGGTGAGTAGGGTTCTTAGGTAATGAGGCGTTTGCCGTGCGCGGCCTGTCCCCCTACAACAGGCGCAGCGCGAATATTGGCGCCCCTGTCGATCACCCGGCCGGCTCCTTCGTGTCTGCTAGCACAAGTTTCTCTGATTCTCTCCAGTGTCCACGCTCTCCAGTCTCCAGGTTTCTTGGGCTTGCTTTCCATCTTCTCAATGCAGTCTGAAACTCTGAATCGGTGACTAGTTTAATGAACCTGATGGCACTAATGCAAGGTGACAAGCAGGCAGCCAGCACGTGATGCATGCGTCCATCTGCCGCCACGACTTAACGACTATCAGAAGAACCTCAGATATGTCCAGATCAATATACAAATCCTACTAGTAATGCTCTAGCTAGTTGTTTGGCAACTGGCAATGCAAGCTAAGAACATGTGATGAGCATTTAATTTCTTTCCTAAGTACTTGATCATCAATGGTCCACACTGATGACTGAGGATGTTGTTCTTACTCGACTTGAGCATGTCTTTAATCTGTCTAAACAAATCTGCAACAACACCGTACAGGTACAGCTGTGGTCCTTGTCTGGTCGCCTGTTAATAAGCAAATTGTGCAGCTGATTAACTAAAATACTATTGCCGTGCTAAGGATTCTCCAATTCAGACATTCGGTACAGTTGAATAATTGAATAGATGATGGAATGCCATTTTCCTTTTCTTTGTTCCCCTCCTTTTCAAATTAAACATGTTTTATTTCAAAAAAATTAGAACATGTGAGTTCTTGCTTATGTGTACGTGTGCATCATACTATATGTCAGCAATACTGGGGCGCAAGGAATTATTCTGTCTGAACTTTGTTGAGCCACCAAACCATTGGCACAGAAATTTTGGCGTTCAAAGTTCCCTCCAGCTGAGAGCTGAGGTCAATACCTTTATTGCAAGAGCTCGATTAGCAAAAGAGGAAAGCAACCATCTGGCCACCCAGAAATTTTGGCACAAGGAATAGTTAGTTCGTAATTGTGTCTGAACTTTGTTGAGCTAGCCACTGAACTGTGGGCCCGGCTGGCCTGCTTTTAACAGCTCGCACATGATTGAACCTCACAAGACTAACCCTCTGATAATATCTGACTGACTCGGTTGCTTATTAAACACTCTGCATGAGTAACTACTCTACTACTGTGATAACCCAGGGTCAAGTGCTCATCACCTTCCAATCATGGATGTGGAGCAGCACCTAGCTTTGCTTACCCCTTTCTATATTGCCGTGTGGCATCAAAATTTGTCGCCCAACCCTGCGCTGTTCACTAGTTCCTTCTTGGAAGCAGTCGTCGATTGAGATCATGATGGCGATCATTCTGCACTATCATTGCAAATGGATAACCCTGATCACTGTTTTTTTTTGTAACAAAAAGGAACCCTAGCCAGTGTGTGTAAAGAACTGAAGATGACTGAAGTCCTTGGCCCAACGTGGAGTATGCACTTTTGGTTGGCATTTTTCCAGACAAACTATTCCCTCCAGTCTTTACCGAACGGCCAGATGGATGTTAGCAGTACTGAGAGCATGCAGGTCGTCCCGTCTGAAAGTTCACGGATCAGAAAAGGGAGAAACCAACGAGAAAACGCATGGATGCTTTGGAACTCCACGAAGCTTCTGGCGCGGCTACTTTCTTCCTTCGAATTCGGGATCGCGATCGTGATCGTACGTCCACTTTTCCGTTTCATCTATAATTGGATATAGCTGATCTAGCCCCCCTTGAATGCCGCTGCTTCCGTTGCCAATCAACAGTACTGAAATTAAAGCCGTGTTTAGTTGAGGGTGGGAAAAAATACATTTTTTTCTAGAATGCGTCTTATGTGAAGGAGATGAATAGGAAAGGTTAAAAAAGAATTTTTAGGGATACGTTAGATGAATAAGAAGTAAAAAGTACTCGTACGAACTAAACACGCTTGCATGCATGTTCTCGACGTTATCGACCGCCGCTGAAAGCTCAACCATTTTGACTCTGCAGTCTGCACCGATGATTTCACAGTATCCTCCGCGCATTTTGCGCCGCCGTACGTCCTTGTATCAAAAGAAAAACACACGTCCTGGCCTCTCTATGGTACAAACAGTACATACTCATATAGTGATACCTAATTATATAAGCAAATAGTAACAAAGCTAGCAGCTACTAAGCTATTAGGTACTAGCTTTGTGCACAGCGACTGCATTTAATCAGTAAGATAAACCAACGAGCTCACCCTGTGGACCAATCCTCGATACTGTGAACTACTCTGGTGTAACGGCAAACTATACACTGCTTGTCCATGTTTCCTGGGTGTTAGTGTGACATTAGTACCACGCATGCATGCAGAAGTCATTACAAGTTCAAATTGCTGACTATCGAGTATGTACTTGGAGTATATGAATTAGAGTTTCGTCCGTACTCCTAGAGTCCTAGTGCTTGCTTTTCTTTTGTGTATGTACCCATAATTGTGTTAGTATATATATACAAAAGAAGTAACAGTAGTTGTGTGTCAGCCATGTGCTCGTGTCTGTACCTGGCCATGGAAACCCAATTAAACTAAGCAATTAGGCAAAGCAAAGGAGAGAACAACCTACCAAGTTTTTCTTTTGATCTTTCCTAAAAGAAAGGTTGCATAGACAGACTAACAAGCTCAATAATATCATATCATACTATTACAATTTCAGGAGATTCTTCAGGTTTTGTTTACAACAAATTGGCAGTACATTACTTAATGATGTAGGGTTCTCAGGTAATCAGAGCTAAGCGTGTCCTCTGCGCGGCGCGCTGCTTGTCCCCCTACAAGCTCAACGGGAATATCTTCGTGCCTGCTCTCAGGGTTTTCTCTAGGTTCCTTGGTCTGCGCTCTCAAGTCTGAATCAGAACCAGTAATTAGTTTAACGTGATCTTGATATCTGCAATGCCCAATGCTTGCATGTACGTACGTACCTTGGATCTTCTAGATGCAAGCTGACAAAGCATTAGGAAAATCGTACTTTGCAGTGCTTCTTGTTCGTGGTAGCCGCAAACTACAGCATCATGTGGTAGCAATTTGAACACTTGCTTAGCTTCAGTTTTGGTCCGCTGCTGACTTTGGATGCCCTTCCTTGCTTGATTTGAGTAGACTAATCCAGTAATCTTGTCGAACAACATATACCTTGTAGTAGTGGTCCATGTCTGCTGCTCGTGTGCTAAGCAAAGTCTAAAAAACAAGAGCTGAGCAGCTAGAGCGAACTAACAAACAATCGAGGTCTACCTTCAGAAGCTTCATCAGGTGCTCTTTAATTTACTTTAAGTTCTGCTAGCTGCAGAAAATCATGTGGAGCTGAAATTTGTTTTCATCTTTAATTTTGGCCTGGCGTGAAAACTAAGTTATCCCTGCAAGAAAAGGTAAAGGGAGACTAGTGAGATGATCCACATGGTGTTGTACGACATAATTGCAAATGGAGAGTCCAATGATCTTTGTTTCATGAAAGGAAACCGTACCCTAGAGCAGTAGAGTGTTTAATTTAAAGAACTGCTGGGAATGGAAGAAGGGAAAAAAAAACTTTACTCCTTGTACAGTACATGAGATGGCGATGAGTTTGGCGTGACGTAGTGCATGTACTTGCTCCTGCTTTTGGTTGCCACTTAGGCAGACAAATTATCCTGCCAAAGTCTTCACTGAACGGCCAACGGAGATTAAACTAATGCAATCGAGCGCAGGCATCTGTTTAACACTTGCTCTCTTTTTTCCCTTCAAGTCTCTCGAAATACAATTCGTGGGTGCAGTGTAATTATCCAAACTTCATTTGCGGTGTAAATTCAACAACTAAGCTGGATAAATCATACATTTGATGTGCGGAGATTCTTCAGGTTTTGCTTACAACAAACTACCCACGCATTGCTTAATGATGTAGGGTTCTTAGGTAATCAGAGCCAGGCGTGTCCTCTGCGCCGCGTGCTGCCTGTCCCCCTACAAGCTCAACGGGAATATCGTCGTGGCTGTCCCGTGAATCCGTGATGACCTTCTCGATCTCAGGATTCTCTGCGCTCTCAAGTCTGAACCAGGCTACAAGCTCACATTACATGTCGTGCTGTATCCGTGATTAGTTTATATATCATCGTGATCTTTGATCTCTGCGATATATATAATGAGAGCCCCATGCCTGTGTACGACGAAGCTTGGATCTTCTAGATGTGCAAGCTGACAAAGCATTAGGTTAAAGAAATCGTACTTTGCAGTGCATCTCGTTCGTGGTGGCCGCAGACTACATACAGTCATGTGGTGGCAATATAACGTGAACACTTTGCTTAGGTTATGGTCGGCTGATGACTTGCTTAGTATACTAATTTTGTCCAACAACATATACCGTGTAGTAGTGGTCCATGTCTGCTGCTCGATCGTGTGCTAAGAAAAGTAAAAACAAAAACAAGATCTGAGCATGCATGTCCATGTGTTCAGAAGCTTCATTCTTCAGGTGCTCTTTAATTTACTTTAAGTTTTACAGGCTGCAGAAAATCATGTGGAGCTAAAAATTCGTTTTCATCTTTTTTTTTTGTTTTACGGAAATTCGTTTTCATCTTGGCCTGGCATAAAAAGTATGGGGAGTCCCTGCAGGAAAAGGTACAGTAGCAGGGAGTGAGATGATCCATATGGTGATTGCGAAACATCATTATTGCAAATGGATTGCAAATGATCTGAGTCCCTGCAGGAAAAGGTACAGTAGCAGGGAGGAGATCCATATGGTGATTGCGAAACATCATTGCAAATGTATAGCCAATGATCTGTGTTTCATGAAAGGAAACCGTACCCTAGGGCAGTAGCGTGTTTAAAGAAGTGCTTGGAACCAAAGAAAAAAACTTTACTCCTTGCTACTACACTAGTATTTGGCGATGAGTCCTTGGCGCGACGTACGTGGTGCATGCGTGTACTTGCTCCTGCTTTCGGTTGCCGTTTAGGCAGACAAATTGTCCAATTATCCTGCTGCCAAAGTCTTGATTGAACAGCCAACTGAGATTAAATACAATCGAGTGCAGGTATCTGTTTGAACACCCCTTTTCCCCCTTCAGTTCAATTCGTGGGTGCAGTGCAATTGTATCCAAACTTCAATTGCGGTAAAAATTCAGCAAAAGCTGGATTACTGGGTATAAGTTACCTGGATCATGTAGTACTCCTACATTTGAAAGCTACTCCTAGTACATGCATTTTGAAGATCCATCGATCAATTTTCTGCAGCGTTCTAGTAGATCCATGGTCCAAAAGCAAGCGTTGACTCCCAGATCCGAGGAACGGCAGGTCGCCGGCCACTTGCTGTGGAGGACGATGGCCGATGCAGCGTCGCCCGCGGACATCGCCGGCGGCGAGCACATGGTACGTCAAGGACAGCCGCTGGGCGACGTGGCAGACGAGGCACGGGCACCGCCCGGCCGGCACGCCGGTGGTATATGCATACTAGACTATGGACGCGCCTAACGTGTACGACATCTCGCCGGACACGCATACTCGTACATACGTACGCGAGCACGTGCTCGCTGTTTGTTCTTCCTTTCTGTTTCTTTTTTTTTTGTGTGTGTTAGTGAAGAAGCAGAAGTCTTTCTACTACTGCTGTGGTCTTGACTGCAGGCAGGAGCAGTGCTTTTGTTTTTGATAATTGTGGGAGCAAGATTTTTCTTTTATTTGTGTGGTACATACGTACTGTACGCATGAGACGTCGCTACATACAGCAGCAGTGCAGCAGTTTGCGTGTCGCTAGTCGATGGGTGTCCGCACGTCGTCGCCTGAAGTTCCCTTCGAGTCCCAACATACATACAGCTAGCATCCAACAACTAAACACAGATGCCGGGCAAGAAGACGTCACGACCCCGTGACGCGTACACCGGCTGTGTTGCTGTTTCTTCGTCGTCCACGAGCGTGGCACCGACTCGAAAGGTTTGAAATAAGCCATATATTTAAAATCGAAGGTAGCATGTTTGTCATGTAATAGCAATAAATTCAACATGTGGTACTTATGTATATTCTTCACATTTTTGGTAATTTTAAGCCAAACATTGCGATGTCATGCTAGGTTATTCAAATACGTTAGACTCCCTCCGTTGCAAAAAAAAAAGATATAATTCTCACACCTTAATGAGTCAGTTATCTCAACTTTATGACACAGAAATATTATAACCAGGCTTATAGTGAAATATATTTATATATAGGGATATAACAAAAGCAAATAATTATCAGTAAGTTTAGTCAAACCTAAAAAAGTTTAACCCAATCTCAATCTAGAATGCTTTCTAGTACGGATGGAGTAGCTAAAAATTATGGTTAGACTCTGTCTCTATCTAGAACTGAATGTTTTCCTGGGAGTAGCTAAGTACAAATTGTGCAACGTCCTAATAGTCTCGTAAATTATTTTTTTTTACAAACATTGTTCCTAAAAAGGCATGAAGTCTATGGGATCCCTGAAACTCGACAAGAAACCGTGACAAACATACATACTGACAAGAAATCGATCGGGTAGGCCGGCTGGCACGATCGAGGAACCAAACAACCAGCTGCAAATTTTGACCCCCCAGCAATGGTGGCATCATCATCGATCCCACGTAGCATGCACTCGTATTCGAGTCTGCTCATATCGCCATTAACAGGTGACAGACGACCCCCCCCCCCCCCCCCCCCCGGGGAAGGCGTGAACCCATTTTCTTACTTCTCCATTTGATCTGAAACCGTGCCTGTGTAGACTTTCAGTACTAGTTGCAGTTAAAAAAATGTGAGGCTTTTGACCTCCAGGATGCTGTAAAGCATAAACTAATGGTGGGTTCGAGCCACGCACGCACGCAGCGCCAACAAAGTCCAGGCTTGGTTCTGCGGTTGATCGACGACGCTAGCTGCTGTCGTCCCCGACAAAAGTTTGGAGTGCCATCAGTTTTTTTTTTTATATAAAAGAGAGCATCAGTTAACTACTAATGATGCTGGCTGCGGCTGTTAGAAGAAGAGAAGAATAACATGTACGTTTAAGCAACCCCTGTCAATGGCTTGGTGAGTGCGTGTTTAACTGCCTTGTGATTGTACACGCCTGCGCTGCAGTAGTCCATCCTCGAGGCCCACTTTGGCCCCACATGGCATGGTTGAAAACTTACCCCATCTACACCGGACGACGCCGCCTTCTACAACGTTGATCGGAATGCGTATAATGTGTCTCAAGTCTCAATTCTCAAGTTTTTTGCTGTGTTAAGTTGACGGTGTGAAAAAGTTTTTTTTTCTTTTTTGGATGCGTGTTATGTGAGAGAGATAAATAGAAAAAGGGCAAAAAAAATTTTTTTAGGATACATGTTCTATGAAGAAGATGAATAGAAAGTAAATGTATTTTTGGGAAGTGAACAGAACACAGCCGAATCTCTCAAGTGACGTTCATTAATCGACGGTTAAGGGATCCACAATCCAACACTGAAACCCGGATCAGCTCGCTAACAAGGGCATGCAGCACCAATTTTGCTGCGCAGACAACGTTCGTTCGTTCATCAACAGCTCGTGACAGACAGCATCACGACCACAAAAGAGGCAATGGGCACTGCTCATCATCTGCCTCCATGCAACATCCCCGGCCGCACCGGATCCGGTTTGACCTCCGCTTCTGTGCTGCCTGCTCGCTACTCCAGTTGTGCCTTGTTTAGATGCGTGCTAAAAAATTAGAACTTAGAGAAACATCTAAAAAATTAGATCTTTGTATTTGTCTTAGGTGTTTAGATCCATTTGCTTATTTTTTAGCAAACGATGTTTAGATCAATTTGCTAATTTTAAAGTGGGCCTCACAGATATGGGTCGCAGCCATCAGCTCCAAGGGACAAGCAGGCTCACAGATAGGCTGATTTCAGTGGCCCCACATGTTTGGCCTAACGGTGTCTCTTGGTAGGCTGATCTAATTTTTTTTATATGTTTAGATGAAGTTGAGCTACATTTTTAGCTTATAGCTTTTTAGACTCCAACTAAACAAGCCCTCGGTAATAAAAGCCCTCGGTAATAAAAGCAGGCTGCGGCGCGTTGGAATGACGCATCTACCCCTGCCTGCCCAGCGAGCCGCGTGGCCCCACTTGTCGGCGAGCCCCTGCGCTGCTCGCTGCTCGTGTCCGTCCCCTCCCTCCGGCGGTGGGCTCGCCGCTGCGCTGCTGCTAATATAAAGCTCGCCGCGCCACCAACTCCCTTGGCCTCACGCAGACTGCTGGTTGGGTCACTCTCACTCCTCCACCGACTCGACGACGACAAGCAAGCCAGAGCAGTGAGCGAGATGGTCGCCGCCGTGCGCACTGCACCGGCGCTCGCCGGAAAGCAGCAGCGCGGGTCACTCGCGATGCTGTCGGTGCCTTTCCCGTCTCCGGCGGCGGTGGGGGATGACCTGCTGCTGTCGGACGCGGAGACGACGGCGTCCTCGACGACGACGGCGGCGCCCAACTCGAGCCTCAGCTCGGCGAGCAGCCTCCCGCGCTGCTCCAGCCTCTCCCGCCTCTCCTTCGACTGCTCCCCCTCCGCCGCCCTCGCCGCCGCCGCGTCATGCTCCCCACCTCCCGCTCCGGCGCCGGCGCTCTCGTCGTCAAGGCCGCACCGCGCCGGCGACGCGGCGTGGGCGGCGATCCGCGCGGCGTCGACCTCCGCCGCGGGGGCGCAGCTGGGCCCACGCGACTTCAAGCTCCTCCGCCGCGTCGGCGGCGGCGACATCGGCACCGTCTACCTCTGCCGCCTCCGCTCCTCCTGTTCTTCCTCCACGCCGGCGCCGGCGGCGAGGGAGGGCCTGAGACACCACCACCACCTGTACGCGATGAAGGTGGTGGACCGCCGCGTCGTGGCGAGGAAGAAGAAGCTGGAGCGCGCCGCCGCCGAGAAGCGGATCCTCCGGAAGCTCGACCACCCGTTCCTCCCAACGCTCTTCGCCGACTTCGACGCGCCGCCGCACTTCTCATGCGTCGTTACGGAGTTTTGTCCCGGCGGCGATCTCCACTCCCTCCGCCACCGCATGCCGGCACGCCGCTTCCCTCTCCCGTCCGCTCGGTGAGCAAATAGCTACCACTTGGTTTCTTTCTTTCTTCTTTCCACTGCTCATCAGAGCCTCAAACTACTGCGCCGCAAAGAAAAATATAGAAAGATGCTGACGTCGTCGTGTCGCCGGTACGTGCAGGTTCTACGCGGCGGAGGTGTTGCTGGCGTTGGAGTACCTCCACATGATGGGGATCGTTTACCGTGACCTCAAGCCGGAGAACGTCCTCATCCGCGCCGACGGCCACATCATGCTCACCGACTTCGACCTCTCGCTCGAGTCCACCTCCTCGCCGTCGATCGAAGCCGCCGCCGTCGAAGACGACGACATCAACGACGCGTCCACCTCGGTGTCGTGCTTCCCAAACCACCTCTTCAGTCTCAAGCGCCGCCGCCGCACCGCACCAAAGACGACAACCACGACGTTCGTAGCGGAGCCGGTGGACGCGCGGTCGAGTTCATTCGTTGGGACGCACGAGTACGTGGCACCCGAGGTCGCCCGCGGCGACGCCCATGGCGCCGCCGTGGACTGGTGGGCCTACGGCGTGTTCCTCTACGAGCTCCTTTACGGACGCACGCCGTTCGGCGGCGACAACAACCAGGCCACCCTACGCAACATCGCGCGCCGCCCGCTCGCCTTCCCTTCCGACTCCGGCGACGACGCCGCGGCGGCGGCGAGGGACCTCATCGCCCGGCTCCTCGTCAAGGACCCACGTGACAGGCTGGGTAGTCGCCGTGGCGCCGCTGACGTCAAGGGTCACGCTTTCTTTCGTGGACTCAACTTCGCACTCCTCCGCTCCTCGCGTCCTCCCGTTGTTCCCGGCGTCTCGCCGTCGCCACTGCACCGGTCTCAGTCATGCCACGTGGCGCCGGCGACGAAGACGACGACGGCGGTGATGAGCCACAAGAAGAAGAAGCAGGTGGTGGACGCCCGGTTCGACTTCTTCTGACCGACCGTTGGGGCCGGCGGGAGACACGGCCCGACGTCATGGATTGACCTAGAGATCACTCCCCATTGTACACAATGTTTAATGAGCTAGTAGTATCACTTATTAATTAGTACTAATATGAATCACTGGCCATTATTACTACTGTAATCTCTCTACGACGATCGAGTTATCTACTTGTCGCTGGGTGCCGAGGCTCAGCGGGGTTGATGGTGGAGCTGACGTGGCATAATTACCGGGTGGCTAGAGTGTGGTTGTCGGGAGGCGATCAGGACAGGGGCTCACATGGGTGTTGGACTTTGTCTGGTAAGCAGGGTGATTACATTAATGGCGGGTGTTGACCTGTCTCCTCCACGTCGTCGTCGTCGTCGCGGCCTGCTTGGTTGGCGTGGGTGTCGGGGGGTGACGTGGACTGTCACTGTGGAGTGGTTTTGGCTGCCAGGGATGCAGAGTTTCTTCTGAACGCAAATGGCGTGGCTTTTCTCAACAAAAAAAAGTTGGGAACTCACAATAGTCTGATAAGTACTCCTACAAACGTGTACGAGTACTGTACAGTGTACACCCATGGCTCCAATGAAGCAGGGTTCACAGAACCGGAGGAAACCGGTTGGTTCCCGCGGGAACCGGCCAAACTGCCCCGGCCCGGCAACGGTTCGGGGCGGTTTCAAAATTTAAAATATTCAAATTTAAATTTAAAATAGAAAAATATTAAAAAAATTCCTAAAAATACTTCAAGGTATATGTAATCTATTGGTGTAAAAAAATTTCAAATATTTGCTCATTTGATATTTTTTGCAGGCATTAGAAGTTCAAAAAAAAAGAAAAGAAAAAAAATCGGCTCATTGAACTTCTAATGCACACAAAAAATACTAAATACACTAATATTTGAAAATTTTTGACACCATTAAATTCTACACACCTTGAAATATTTTTAGGAATTTTTTCTTTTATTTTTTTAAATTTTTAGTTAAATTTGAAAACATGACAAATTATGTATTGAGCCGGCTTACCGTCCAAACCGGCCGACTTACCGCCCAAACCGGTCGGTTAGCCTATCGCAACCGAGTACACGGGGATTTGAATTCAAAATTTGAATTTATCCGGTTTCTGCCGGTTCCCACAGTAACCGGACCAGTTAGCCGCTACCGCTGGCCGGCGGTTCGGCCAACCGGTTTGTGAACCCTGCTCTGAAGAGCCACTTGGGCAGTCGAGGCTGCTGCTGTAGGGGTCCGGGCAGCCACGGCGCATCGACCACGGCACGGTGCCTGGCGCCGTTGCGTGCGCCGGTGCACAAGCTTGCCGCGGCTGCTGCTGCATGTTCAGTCTACAGTAGTACAAGGCAGAGGGCGCCCGGGAAGGACGCGACCGGTGGACGGGGACCGATCGAGCAAGCTCAGCCGGCAGCGGTTGCCGGTGCCGGCGGGCGTCGCCGGACGGTCGATGGGTTCCATCCATCGGTATCGGAGGGCTCGCTTGGGTCATCCCTCGAGGGTGTGTTTAGTTGGGAGGGAAGAAAAGAACTTTTTCTGAGAAGCGTGTGTTCTGCGTTGAAATGAGTTAAAAGGGAACTTTTCTATTATAGAAAGCGTGTTTTCTGAGACAGAAAAAAAAATTAGATCTAAACACGACACCAATGGACGGGACGTGGACGGCTCGCAGTCGCAGCGCGCCCAATCTTCCGAGCGAGCGTGAGTTGCCACGTCGCGGTCCGTGCACAAAGCACCGTGCTTGGCGGCCATGGACTCCGCAGGTCGCAGCCATGGCGAAGCCTGCCAGCCACGCATGGGCATGGCGAGCCGCAGGGTGATTGATGCTCAGACAGTCTGACACGAGGGGCATCGGCCCGGCCCGCCATTAATCCGCGGCACGCAGTTCTGGACGGCCGCAGGCAACGGTGCCCGCGTCTCCTCCCAACCCGATGCAGCCCCGGCGCGGCCACTGCATGGACGCGAACCAGCCGAGCCGGTTGAGGTGAAGGTGATGCCGCATGCGCCATGGACGCTGACCTGCAGCAGGCGGCTAGCTACAGCAGGCAGCGAGGGTGCTTTGTTTGGCCCTAATGACGTGTTTAGTTGAGGTTGGAAAAAGTATACGTGTTATGTGAGGAGATGAATAGAAAAAGAGAAAAGAAAATTTTTGAGGATACGTGTTCTGTGAGCGGGATGAATATACCTTTAGAAACAAAACACGGTCTAAACCCGTCGCCTCGATCGGGGACCCCGCCGTGGAGACTTCGCAAAAAAGTAAAAGTTAACGTGCTTGGCGACGGTGATGGGTAAAAAGGTAAAAGTTGGAGTAGTAATTTTCTTTTTTTTTTTCTCTTCTAACGAAGATACGTACGTGCTCCACTCCATGGACAAACACCACCGCGCGCGAGAAGGGATGGGCAATCAATAATGGCGCGGAACGTGCAATCGATGAGGCCATCGGCAACGAGCGGCTCGGGCTGGGAAAGCTGCAGAAGGCTCCGATCCCTCCGCGGCCTCGATCAGAGAAAAGGCTCTCGGCTCGCCTGCCTGCCCTCGATCGCCATGGCTATAGGAAAGGTAGATTTGCCTTTCCTGATGTCATGCATGGGCGCAGCGCGACGACGAAAAGCTCGCGGCGATCGATCACCATGCAGTGAAAGGCCCCTTTGGCTGCGATGCGAGCGGGCTTTGCCTGGCCTCGAACCAAGCGCCCCGCCGATCGAACCAGCAGCAAAAAAAATAGCCGGACGGAGGAGCTACTGAGCTAGGCTGCGCAATGACACGTTCGTACGCACGCGCGGCGGGTGGCCCGGGCCGCAGCTTACGACCACATTCAGGATCAAGAGAGGCAGGGGCCCGTACGGCTACAAACAAGAATAAACATGCGTCTGTTCGCTACACGGGTTAAATAAATAAAAAAAAAGCTCCGCGGCCGCTTACGACGCCTTTGCGCCTCGCTCGTCGCCGTCCACCATCGCCAGGCGCCGCTCGTCGCCCTCCCTCGTCACAGGGTGCCGCGCCGCGCGCTCCGCTGTTCGCCCTCTCCCATCGCTCGTGGCGCCTACAGATGCACGCAAGCGGAGCGGTGGCAGCTCGTCGTCGCCTGCTCCTCCTGCGCTTCAACAAACAACAGAAGAAGCCCCAGGCTCGGAGGAAGACGTTCTTCGATCATGTGGGACCGACGGTCGCAGCGACGCGGGTGGATTAGGGCAGTCGTAACCAGATTCTATCTTAGAGTCTAAACTCATTTATTAGCCTGATATTAAATGTCTTTTCGCTGATGTGTCACTCAATTATTTGGACTCTAAGTCTACAATTTCTAAGGTACGGAGAGTGTGGGTTGAAACTGTCGGCACGGATCATCGGCTCCGTCGGCGCCGGCTCGCTTCGGCGTCGTGACAAGAAGCCTCGATCGACTACCACGCATGCGCGTGTCTTTGGCTCAGGCCGGCGGCGCGCGGCGAGGAGCCCAGCGAGGCGGAGTCCATCGACGATGCTGCCGACGAAAAAGCAGAATAGGACAAAGCAAGTAGGCTTGACATTTGAGCCAAACCAGAAAACACTCTCGTTCTTGTATTTGTCCGTCAGATGTAGATCGAACGATGCAGCTCCTCCAACCTCCCTCTGAGGTAGAATCGGCAACTTTAGAGGATCTCGATCCCTCGCCTCGCCTCGATTGCCAATGCCACGGCCGAGCACGAGCAGAGCATGCAGGCTAGAAGAAAAGGACAGGCACTAGATTGCCGTTCCTGATGTCATGCATGGGCACGGCGCGTGAGGAGCTCATGCTGCTCCGGTAAAAACAAAAAAAAAGCTCGCGGCGATTGATCACCATGCAGTTCAAGACCTGCATCCGAGCAGGCTAGCCTTTTTCACCTCCAGCGAGCGAGCTCCTACCGGATGGAAGAAGCACGAGCCCAGCAGGCGAACTAGGCGCCGCGCCGATCCGTGCCTGTAGCCTGTAGGGAAAAAAAAAAACCTAGCGGCTCTTATAGTTGCACGTACGATGTATGGCAGGCTGGCAGCTGAGAAAGACGGTCCATGGAGCGGCGTGCTTTTTGCCATGAAATGGCTGGAGGAGCACGACCGTACAGTAGGGCTGTGCGTGACACGTTCGTACGCACGCGCGGCTGGTTGCCACAGCCACAGGGGCCTGGAGGGGAACAGGCCTGGATGATGCCGATGCCGATGCCGATGCAGGTGGAGTGGAGTGGCAAGGTCAGCATGTCCTGCTGTGCGCTTCGATCCATGGTGCCGGCTGCCGGCCATCAATCGATCGTAGTAACTGAGAGCTGTTTTTGGGCCGGAAGTGTAAGGCCCACCCGGCCGGATACCATAATGCAGGACGACCCAGCAGTACCTGGCGGCCCACATTTCCATGATCTTCAGAGCCGAACGAACTCTATCATCATACAAACTTTTTATTTTTCAGGGGCATCCATCATCAGTATACAAACTGAGCAGGTAAATTTTACAGGCAATGCAAGCACCTTTCCCATCATTTCTTTCCACATAACATTTACATCGAAATGTGGGATTTTCTACGAGAAAAGCGTCAACAGGCCTGGCAAAGATGAAAGCAAAGCATCCTGTTTGAGTTTTCCAAACTAGCCAACGATGCAACACAAAGACCCCATCCTGCACTGCAATGACTGGAGAACAAGACACCTCATTTCAGGCATGGCAATCGAACCCAACAACTCAGCAGCTCGACACATTAAAATTCCAAGAGAAGCTAACAAGACAGCACACCGATTAGCCATGGAAGCTAAACAGCTTGGCCACAACTCGTCTTCATGTATCTACACTTGCTCTAACATTGAGCACATGCAACCCTGTCCAGTACGAGAGGTCTTATAACTCATACAGAGCTCAGAATACTTTGTCATCTATGTCTATGGTGTTCAAATAAAGACTTCTAGTATAAAAAAAAAACTAGCCTACCGACACTGGCCTGTGTGAATGTCGACTTCTGAAATAGGTCCTCCAGGATAAAGATCTAAACATTCGTACACCGCCGCCACAAAATCAAGATCCAATCTGTGAGATCATGTGGCTGGTAAGGTAAATCTGATGCAAACAAATCTTTCTCAGAACTGTTGGCCTTGGTTGAGGCAAACCGTGCCGACTCCCTGTGACAACATGGACATCTCGTGCAGCAATGGAATACTTGGTTTCCTGAAACAAAGATAAAAATACAACATTCTGAAACATCCCTTCATTTACAGCACAGAATAGAGCCTGAACATTGACGACGAAACCAGACCAAGATATGTCCATTAGTCACACGGTTCTTGTTTGAATGCTTATTCTGTTCCATTTGTTTCTGTTAGCAAGTGGACTCCATAGAAAATTCTGACTGCTATATATCAGTAGTTTACATTTTCTTTCAGTCAAAGTCACTACTGTACGTGTTAACGTACTATGATAGTACCACTTGTAGCGATTGGCTTGCACGCTAATCCAAACAGTATTCTACTACAACTGCATTGACTTGATCGGATGAGCAGTTGAGCACGAGAGCTTACTAGGGCTGTGCGATTACACGTTCGTACGCACGCGCGGCGCACGGTGCTGCGGGTTTTTTTCGGCTGGGGCGCGCGGCAAGGCAGGGACCTGTTTTGGGGCCGCAAGCGCAAGGCCCACTGACGCGGAACCCAGCAGAGGGAGTTTGGCGGCCCATATTCCATCTGATCTTTCCTCACAAGCCCAAATTTTTGCCTCACCCTCCCTGTTAAAAATGAAAATAAAAACAGGTATAGCAAAAACATCATCTTCTTTTCCATTTTTGCTTCTACAGTTCTACCTAAGATTTACAAATTAAATCGAGCAGCCTCATCACCGAGACCACATACAGTTTTGTTTCCAGTGACGAATACCGAGCTCCGGTGAGCCAGAGACTTCAAAAAAGGGACAGTACTGCAGGGTACTACAGTATGAAGGTCACCATAACAACAGTTGGTACAAAAACTAGGACAACAACCTGGGGGTTAAGAAAGGTAAGCCAAGCCACAGTCTCAACTTGTGCATTCTCCTCTATAAAATTAAGGAAACAAGGTACAGTCTGCAAGACCAAGTGGCTGATTAGCACCGTGGGAACCCAGTTCCACATAGAACTGGTCTTTTGGTCGCTGCGACATGTCACCAAGGACATCTCGTGCTCTGGTTGACGCCACAAGGAGACGCAAACAAGCAGCTTCCAACCACAACACGCATTGGCATTGATCGTGTAGGCAATTCCTCCAGTCTCTGCTTCTTGGTTCCCTGAAACAAAGATAAATGAAAAGTGTTATTAAAAAGATAAATGGAGAATCAAAGATAAATGGAGAATCAGAAACAACTCCGCATTTGCTGCACATGGCAGAGTTTGCCCATTGACGACGGAATTGAACCAAGAGATGCCCATTTGTTGCGCGGTTGGCATTGACATTCATGGTTCGATACTTCTCATGTTTCATCTGTTTATGTTCCATTCATGGTTGCTTTTAAATTTTATTTCTGTCAGTCTGAATACATGTTAACCTACTCTGATAGCACCTGCTTATACTAAATGGCTTACAAGCGAAGACTAGCCTGCACGCCACACTACCCAGACAGTATCATACTCCAACTTGCATTGACTTAGTCATCCATGGCAAATCTCCTATCGTTTTTAAGCCGGTCTGATACGCTGTCTCAAGACACGGATCATGAGCAGAATCCATTACACGAGGTGTAGCTAATAGCCTACTAGACTGCCAAAGCAAAGTCACCTCGCCATGTATACAGCAATGCAGGAACCAATGGTCCTAGTACTCATACTGTGCATCTTCTTTCTAGCAGAGGTTATGCCGGATGGAGCCTCTTCTGGGCCCTCTGTGTCAAAGCCGGGCTGCCCCGATAAGTGTGGCGACGTGTCCATCCCATACCCCTTTGGCATCGGCGAGCAGTGTTCTGCGGCTAGCTTAAACAGTTACTTCAACCTCACCTGCAACAACACCTTGAATCCACCACAGCCAACAGTCGGAGACAGCACCTCCGGATATTACGAGATCACCAACATCTCTTTGGAGCAAGGTGAGGTGCGTGTGCTTACCTCCGTCAGCTACATCTGCTTCACATCAAACACCACATCTACCCAGTCCTCTAACGGGTTCTATGCGGACGTCACACCTTTCCTCCCATCCCCAACGCGCAATCGCTTCACGGTCATTGGCTGCAACACCCTGGGGCTCATTGGCGGGTACAAGGATGCCGCGAGCCAGTACGTGACCGGGTGCTATTCCTACTGTGAGGATATCAACAGCACATCTGACAGTGCACAGTGCGCTGGGATGGGTTGCTGTGAGGCCAACATCCCTGCAAATCTCACTTCCTACAGTTTAGGATTTGAAATGAACCAAAGCAGGGTCTGGGGCTTTAACCCGTGCTTCTACGCCATGATTGCTGAGGTCGAGTGGTACAGTTTCAGGCAGCAGGATCTCGTCGGCAGCCACGGATTTATAGATGCTAGAGCTAAAAGCGGTGCCCCCCTCATTGCTGACTGGGCCATCAGGAACGGCTCATGCCCAGAGGAGGGGAAGGAGCCACCCAGTGGCTATGCCTGTGCCAGTACAAACAGCAACTGCACGGCTGCAAACAATGGTCCAGGCTATCTATGCCAATGCTCCAAAGGATACGAGGGTAACCCTTATATTCTGAATGGCTGCCAAGGTATGTGTTCACTCAAATTAAAATTGGTCTGGAGCCTTCACGATAATACTCGAGAAACCCGACCAGATTCTGAACACAAACCCGGCTTTACTGGCGTTGAGGATGAAATGTCTTAATACACCTCCACAAAATCTTATGACCGACACCAATAATTGTTCAATCAAAATTTCACTTTGCTTCAGCTACTGCCCTGTTGCTAAGAAAAAACACACTGCTTTTTTGGCTGGCACGCATGGCACATGTCATCAATTTCGTAGAACAGCAGGCTATGCATGTCATCATTTTGTTTATTTATTTATTTTTTACTTCTGAACTGATAACAGGAACAGTCAGCTCTAGTGTATGTAGGCCGCTTATTCATGTCATAATATTTAATTCTCGGAGCTGTTATGGAAAGGGAATGTACACCATTACTAAGTCAATTGACCATTTTTTACTTTTTGAAATTTTCTAACCGTCCATCAATTTGTGTTTAGTTTAACTTATCTGATTGCTTATGTATATATTTCTACCATAGATGAGTGCTTTCTGCGTACACAAGATCCCAAGTATGAAGAATTGTATCCATGTAGAAAAGGGGTTTGTCACAATACACAGGGAAGCTACCTTTGCAAATGCAAAATGGGAACAAGATCTGATGGGACAAATTTTGGATGCCAATCTCTACATGCTTCAACTGGACTAGTTATTGGTAAGCACTATGTGTGTACGGTGCACTTCTGTTTAATCTACACTAATGTCATACCCGGTTTTAGAAAGAAAACCGAGTATATCTCATATGTGTGCCAGGATCAAATTTCACACATATGATAGACCGTGAGTGAATAGCAGAAACAGTACTCAAACGAATATTTAATAAATAAAGTATTTATTACACTCACGAATAAGGCACAAAGGCCAAAATAAACTGGTTCACACGATAACTAAGTCGATATCTCCAAAAGCACTCCACAGGCAACTGACTGGTGGAACACACGCCTAGAACTCATCAAGATCGCTGAGGTACTCCGCTCCATTGTTATCTTCTGATCCAATATAAGCAAGGATGAGTACACTTATGGTTGGTACTCAACAAGTGGGGGAAATATGCAAGCTATCAAGGATAGGCTGGGTTTGCAGCGGTTAGCATTTTAGTTGGTCAAGTTTATTGACAAGCAACTATTTACTAAGATATAAGTATATACCACCCCATATTAACAATAAATAAGCATAAGTAAATCATAAACATAACCGATAACATATGCATGCAATGATTTGATTTCATGTTTCGATAGATTAATCACGTGAGGGTCCAGGCCGTTCATGACCGCGAACACGGCTGTTATAACAGTTTTACACTCTGCAGAGGTTGTACACTTTCACCACAATTCGCGTAAAAGCTCCGAAGAACTTTAACCCAACCATGCTGTGCAAAAGTAGGCACAATATCACACTTCCGAGGTGTGATTGCATAGGGACGCTACGAAGCATTTACAAAGAATTCCTACATGTGTGTTTGTTCCCAGTACCGACGGTTTCAACAGAAGATACCCTCTTCCGATCCCCGCACCAACACATCCACAAACCAATAACAGCCCAACAGGCAGCACAAACACAACATGTAGTTCATCTAATTATTCAGCTAAGACCAGAGCCATATGGTATTGTGGTTGTACGGTAAATCCCGGGTGGTTCTCCATGTTCCGATTAACATGGTGATCTTGTATTAACATGACAAGATATAAATAATAAGGATATTCATCAATGTTGGATAGAACCCATCATGAACCAAGGTTAAGCATCTAGCATAACTACCCAACATAAAAGTAAACCCGGTGTATCAAGGCTTGGGTGTAAAAGACTAGTCATCCTTAAATAGAACCCATCAAATTAATGCATCGCAACATAAATATAAACTTTAATGTTATGCAATGTGTATGGGTTCAAAAGAGTATGCAGAGGGGGAAATCCACTTGCCTTGCTCAAAGTACTGCGGTGGCTCCTCCTCGTAGACTTGATCTTGATCTCCCTCGAACGGACCGTTCTCTACACGATTCGCACAAGGATTCAATCAATAAAAGCAAAACAATACACCATACAACTTTTAAAGACGCAAAGACGTATCTAGAACTATTCTTGATGAAGAGACGATCGCGTGAGCGCAAAGATCACTCAAAACGGATTTAAAACGATCAAGATATGGCTAAAACAAGGTTTAGGGCTTCTTTGAACTAAATCTAACCTTCCAGGGGCTTAAACAGAAGAAACCAGGGACCTAAAACGTAATTTTATATAAAAACCGAAGGACTTTTATGAAAAACCACCAACCCGGACGGCGGGTTAGATTTTTAGAAAGCTCAGGGGCTAAAACAAAAAGAAAAGGACCTAGATCTAATTATTTTTGAACTGGCTTGGACCGCGGGTTGATTTCTAAAAAGATCAGGGGGTTTTCTGCAAAATCGCACGGCTGACCGGTGCGGCTCGGTTTGACTCGAGTCGGCTCGGATCTGGACCGTTGGATCAAGATCTAACGGCTGGAAACGAACGAAGCGAACTGCGGCAGCGCTGGCGACGACGCGCGGCGGCGCTTCGCCGGAAACCTCGCCGGAGTTGGGAAATCGGGACCTAGGAAGCTCGGTTTTAGACGATTCTTGGCCTGGGAGGAAGCTGGCGCTAAGGGGAGTCGGTTTTGGGGGTTCTCGACAAGGATTGCGCAAAGACGGAAGCTTGCGACGGCGAGAGGCGGCTCGGGAACGACGGTGAGGTCACACGAGCACGAGAGAGCGCGAGAAAGAGGGAAAAGAGACTCGACGAGTTCCTCACCTTCCCACGAACCTCGGAGACGAACTCGAGGCGGCTAAGAGGCGGTTGGAAGCTCAAATCGACGGCGGCGAGTCAAACCTAGGGTTTGCGGCTATGGCGGCCAAGGCGACGACGGAGGCTGCGGACTTAGGTCTGGGGAAACAAGGAGCTCGGGCGGCGGCTTATAAGGGCCGGGAACAAGCCTTGCGCGAGGGGAAACGGAGGTCGAGTCGGGCGCGGCCATGACTCAACAGCGAGTCCGGCTCGGCGACGCGAGGAAGAAGACCCTGACAAGGTGGGCCCACTCGTCAGCGAGAGAAAGAGAGAAAGAAGAGAGACGGCTGGGCCGGGCTGCGCGCTGGCGAAACGGGCCGAAGGAAAACTGGGCCGAGAAAAAGAGAAAGGGAAAAAGAGAACTGGGCCGCAGGCGCGCACGAGGGGAAAGAAAAAAGGACGAGAAAAGAGATTGGGCTGGGCTAGAAAAGAGAGAGGGAAAGAAAGGTTTTGAAAATAGATTTAAACTTTTGCAAACCTTTTCAAAATTCAAACAACATTCAAAATCTATGCAAACAGCATGAATGCAACAAAGAATTTATTGACTCTAATTTAAATGTTGTTTAAATATTTAAGGGCCAAAATTAAACTTTGAAATTTTAATATTTCCTAAAAACAACCTAGGACAATTAGTTGCCTAAGTAAATTTTAATGTGATGAAATTAGGGTGTTACAACTAAGATGTATCTTGTGACAAAGAAACTCTCACAGGTAAGAAACTTAGTAAGCATTTAACCCCAAGGAAGCCTAAATTTATATTATATGCATACTATAATTCCTGCCCCAACTTGCTTGGGACAAAAGGCTATGTTGTTGTTGTATGCATACTATAATCTGTTTTCTTTTGTTAAAAAATAATTTGCAGGTCTCAGTGTTTCTGCAATATTGCTCATGGGCATGGCATGCTTGTACATCATACGATTGCAAAGGGAAAGACACTTGTTGGAGAAAGAAGAATATTTCAGACAAAATGGAGGTCTCAAGTTATATGAAGCAATGAGGGCAAGGAAGGTTCACACGATTCATATTCTTACAGAGAAGGAGATAAAAAGAGTCACAGACAATTATAACCAAGACCGTGTACTTGGATGTGGTGGTCATGGAATGGTCTATAGAGGAACTTTGGATGACCATAAAGAGGTTGCCATAAAGAAGTCCAAGGTAATAAATGACGATTGCAGGGAAGAATTTGTCAATGAGATAATCATTTTGTCTCAAATCAACCACCGAAACATAGTGAGGCTACTAGGATGTTGCTTGGATGTAGATGTCCCAATGCTGGTTTACGAATTTGTCTCCAATGGCACTTTATCTGAGTTCCTTCATGACGCTGATCGTAGTTCAGAAATCCCCTTGGATCTTCGCCTGAAGATTGCTACACAATCAGCAGAAGCTCTTGCTTATTTACATTCATCGATATCTTGCACGATCCTACACGGAGATGTCAAATCTGACAATATCCTGTTGGATGATCAGCACAATGCAAAGATCGCAGATTTTGGAGCATCAGCACAGAAATCCATGGATGAAAGTGAGTTCATCATGCTTGTACAAGGTACACTTGGTTATCTTGACCCAGAGAGCTTTATCAGTCATCAACTGACTGAGAAAAGTGATGTCTACAGTTTCGGAGTAGTTCTTCTGTAGTTAATCACAAGAAAAAGGGCTATGTTTGTTGATAACAACGAGAAAAAATCATTAGCTCATATGTTCCTCTTGATGTTCCGCCAGAATAAGCACCGAGCTATGATGGACTTTGAAATTATTGACGAGGCAGTTATGGAAATGCTTGAGAAGCTGGCCCAACTAGCAGCACAGTGCCTATGCCCAAGTGGAGATGACAGGCCAACGAGGAAGGAAGTTGTAGAACGCCTACAGATGTTGAGGAGGCTCCACAAGGATGCAACTACTGATTATGAAGACAGTAATTATGCACACAGTAACCATGGAGGATCATCATCATTGACTGCACCTTTGGATGACATGACATACAGCAGCATGGAGACGTCCATGATGATCCAGGTATAGATCTTGCAATGTGGTAATTCTACAATAGATACTTGTGTTGTATGGTGCTTGTTGCTTGGTGATGTAAATAAATAGTATATATTCATTAAGCTGTTTCCACAACACACTACGTAGGATGTAAGGCATCATTTACAAATTTCCGCCATATGAATTGATATATCTGGATAGAGTGGTGGGCCTGCAGCTAGATATGTTCTATTTATTTTTTTTAAGCAATGAATATGTTGTTTTATATGTGTATCATATCCTTACGCATGCAATTTGTACATGAACATCCAACTTGCTTAGGTGAAAATCAGTGAGGACCTACAATCTGGAAAGAAAAGTTTATGTGCCCCTAGGGTCAAATGAACTAAAATAATTAAGACATGGACATTCATTGAATATAGTTTCGGAAACGATGTCCTTAAATGCCTCTTCCAGATTAAGTGGGACTTCTCTTTATGAATCTTGCAATTTCAACATTTTCAGATGGCAAAGGGAGAAACATAAATGTCATTGTTGATGCCCTAATATCTAATGTAGATTTCTTTGCATATTCCATCACTTCAATCTGTGCACCGAAATAAGTTTGACTTAAACAGTTTGTTTTTCTGAGAAAGGCAACTGCAGAAGGAGTTGTTTAGCTGGACACATGAAGAAAAAATTACCTGGCTTGAAGGCTGGACCATATCTGTGTGATTTCTGAAGCTTGCTCCTTGGAAAACCCGGAGTTGCTGAGATCCCAGGCAACTCACATCACATCTGTGTCTCTTCTTTGTGCGGCTGGATTCCTTCATCCTCTATGATCCAACCTGGGTCATGGATCATGACTAACAGCAACAATCCAATCATGACCACTGTATTGAACCGGGCATCTTGGTACCACTTCTGCCAAGATAACAAGAGTACATGCTGTAATTAGCTTCATGTACCCATTTATAAAACTGAATCATTCATAATGCAATGTATATTCAATAAGTTTTATGAAGTATAATAAAGTCAATATACTTAAGTTTTGATACATCAACATTGCAAAAAATTCCACAACATTTTCATGGTATGGACCATGGTTCATCCTAGCTAACGTGCATGAGTAAGGGCAGCCTAAGTGTGAATGTGTGGTACCTACATCTTTGAAGTTATACCCATGGGAACAGATGGACGAGAAGAAAGCATTTGTTATGAATAGATTGAAGTGTACCCAGTCCTCACAACATGTTTTGCAGCAAACAGTAATCAAGGAATGGCAGTACCATGAATCACCACACTGCTCTGCCCTACTGTCTTCTTGATTCCAGCTTCCTGCATCACCTCTCCTATTCCCATGCCAGCCTGCCAATTCCCATCTTCTAAATAGACATTCCTGATAGCCACATATCGACCTGATTGCTGGGGACCAAGGGCCATCAGTTTCTGTCCAACCTCCACCGCAAGCTCCACATTTCCATGGAGCCTGCAAGCCCCAAGAAGAGCACCCCACACAGAAGCATCAGGCGCGAAGGGCATCCTCTTCATAACCTGAATGGCTTCGACAAAACGGCCAGCACGGCCTAAGAGGTCCACAGCACATCCATAATGAACCATCAGCGGTGTCAGTTTGTATTCAGCAACCATCGCCTCAAACCAGTATAACCCATCCTCCACCAATCCCGCACGAGCACAAGCCGTCAGCAGAGTAAGAAAGGTTATCTGATTGGGCAAGAAGCCTTGAGTCCTCATCGTGTCGAACTTCACCAGCGCTTCGGTTTCCATCCCATGATTAGCCAACGCTGACAACAGCGCATTCCATGCGCACACCTCCTTCTCAGGAACAACATCAAAAGCATTCCTACAGAAGCCAAGCCTCCCGTGCTTCCCATACATGTCAACGAGGGCTGTGCCAAGGAACGATGTGACATCAAGCTCATGACGGACAATGTATGCATGGACAGCCATCCCCGCAGCAAGCCCCTCGGCACCATCAAGGTTGGCACAGGCCGAGAGCACGCTGACCAACGTGGCCTCCCCAAGCCTTCGTCCCGTGTTGTCAAGCAAAAATCCTCTGAACACCTCGAGAGCGCAATGGTGTCGGCCTCCCCGCGACAGCCCAGACAGGAGCGTTGTCCACGACACGGCGTCCTTCAACACCATTCGCTCGAAGAAGGCCCCCGCCGCTTCGAGATCCCCGGCAAGGCACAGCGCATCGAGCAGGGCGTTGCAGACGGCCAGGTCCGGGCTCCCCACCATATCGTCGAACACCCTGCACGCGTCGCGAGCCGGCTGGCAGCCCGTCCGGCCGTAGGCGCTGATCAGCGAGCAGGCGACGTAGCGGTCGGCGGCGAGACCGCGGCGGAGGCACTGCGCGTGGAGCGCCGCCGCGGAGCCCGAGGCGGAGGCGGACTTGAGGAGGGAGGGGAAGGAGTGGCGGTTGGGGCGCGCGCCGCGGGCGAGCATGGCCGTGAAGAGGCGCAGCGGGGCCGACGGGGGAGAGGAAGGGGACGCGGTGGCGGAGAGGCGGAGGTGCGCGTGGGCGAGGCAGTTGTAGGGGAAGGCGCCGACGGCGGCGGAGCGTTCGGGGCATGGGAGCAGCGCGCCGGAGGTGAGGAGGAGCGCGTGCAGCTGCAGGAGGCGGCGCGGGAAGGGGAAGTTCTCCTGGAGGAGGCGCTCAAGGACGGCGTACGTGTACGGGGAGGCCCGCCGCATTGGCCCAGAAACCTCGCCGCCGGCGGCCGCCGGCCGGTACAGCGAGCCTCCCCTCCCCTCCCCTTCGTTCGCGGTGAGTGCGCGCGCAGCCCATCGGAAGATCTCCCCACCGGGCCGGTACTGGACTGGGCCGGTCACCATGACCGGCCCAACACACATGCTGCTGACCTTTGGCAACCAACCTCCTCAGTCCTCACTGCCTAAAACTAAATCCATCCGGACGTTAGAGTAAATATGTAACAAAATAATATTATTCACACTACCAAATAATTATAATTAAATTTATCATGAAATATATTTTCATATCATATATATTTAGAGTTATAGAAGGTAATAGTATTTTCTATAATCGTATTAAATCTAAGAAAGTTTGACTTAACTTAATCACATAATTGTATTTTTTTTTCTGGAACAGAGGTAATAAAAGACACCCTGTTCTTAAAAAAAGAAGACAAGAAGTCATTCAGCTCATGCCTCCATGCGTTTTCAGGGGCTTCAATGTCAAATTGTCAATGTAAGGCTTAAAACCCAGTCTTGTACGAGCGAAAATGTTTCCGTGCCAATGCAGAATGGCCGGCTCAGCTAAGCACAATAGGGCGGATCATGTCATTCAGGATATAGAAAGGCCACACTTTACAAACAATACGCTGCAAGAAAAGTACAGTGAAACAACATGCCTTTGTTAAGATGATGAATGCGTCCCCATTTAAATCAGCAAAGAATTCTTCAACGCACCAAAGCTGACCTCAGCCAGTTGACCTGCTACAAATTCTTTTGGGGGACCAAATCCCAGAACGAATAAAAGCACGTCATCACATCACATGACATTGTAGGTGAATACACCATATCTCATTCAAAACTACAGACTTGATCAGTTCAAGCAAACGATACAAAATCTGACAAACCAGAGTTGCGCTGCCTTGACGAAGACTTGCACTGCACCAAACTTAGAACTGTGTGTGCTGCTACTCCTGTGAACGTTTGATACCATCCACACATTCTGCAGTGATTACAGGACAGGCTTGCACAGGCAGAAGATTATCCAAAAAGGTATTTTCACTGCTGAGGATAAAAACTCACACAAACACACAATGTCAACGATGGACATTGTAGACTCCAACTGACTGACACCTAAGGTCCTCAACCCAAGGTCCTTAGCCTAGTTGTTAGTGACCGGTGTTATGGTTGCATCAATCCAGTTTTAATTCCTTACGGAAGCGGATTTAGTTGGTTAAAAAAATCCCCTTGCCGGCGTAGCTGGGTTTCGAGGATTTTTCTAGACTAGGAGAAGTTCTCTCTTCTTAATGAAAAACCCCGGGCCTCTACCCCCGCTGGGTCTAGTTCTTTTTCTAGACTCCAACTGACCAAGCAGCGCCAAATCTTTCTCCTGCATGCTACCACAGATTACTCGTTCTCAGAAACAAGATAAATACATTGAGGGATAAGATTAAGAAACAGACTCTGGATAATAGAAAATGTTAGGAGTTAGTTACTTGGCTGACAAAAACAAGAATGTCCTTTTGTTGCGTGCTTGACTTTCATGTTTGATAGTTTTAGTTATATTTTTATGTATATGTTAGCAAGTGGGTTTCACAGACAATTTCCATACTAGTACCTTTTTGTGCTTTGAATCTGCAAATGCTACGTAGTTTCTGGCTTCCACTGCGAAATTGGGTCTTGCCTTGTATTACTTTGACATCACGGAAGCTTCAAATAAACAATATTTCGTCTCCTGTAGGTTCGGCAATTGCAATAAAATTCCAAAGAACCTCATGTGGAGTAGATTGTAGAAAAAAAATACTTTAGCTAAGTCCTGGAAAACGTATTTTGTGAGAGGGAGAAATAGTATGAATAATAAAAAATTAGAATAAATAGTGTTTTTTGTGTAATCTGAACAGGGCAAATTTTCTCCAAACAACATGCTAGTTGCCACTAGAAATTAATGTGGCCTACGTTTCAAGATGTCTACTAGCACAGTTGGTGATCAACTTGTTGCGAGCTTGCAAGGAACGAAACATGTTGGCTATAAAAAAAGATGAAACAACTCCAAAATATGTACCACATATATGTATGTTTTTTTTTTAAAAAAAAAGAGAGTACCAAGTGTGGTTTTATGATTCGGCAACTTGACGACCCACTATAGCAGAACAGCCAGTCAACCCTCGTGATCTTGCCTGGAAAATCGCCGGCTACTAAAAAATGATACTACCTCCATATCATTTTATTTCACGTTGATTAGTTCAAAAATGAAAATATTATAAGTTGGAGGGAGTAACACACATTCATTTCAAAGCACCAAGTGTTTATTTCTGATCTGGCAACTTGATCTAGAACTATCAACGACTTCCCCTCCTCTCTCTATATACAGATGATAGTTTCTTCAATCTTGTAGCAGAAGCACCCACATCGCCGCTCGCTGGATATCAGCAAGTGAGCTCTTCAAAATGGTAATCCCTTCTTTTTCCGTGGCCAGTTTCTTTTATAACTATTTACCAAGGCGTTTTATATTAGTAACATTTACTTTTGCTTGGAGGAGCCACCGCAATTTCTTATCTATTGGTTTGTTTGCAGGTCGTCAAGATTGGACTGTGGGGTGGTCTTCAGGGAGGTGATTATCACGATATCAATGAGCTGCCTCAACGCCTGACGAAAATCACGATTCGCAGTGGGTTGGCCATTGATGCGATTTCGTTTTGCTACGTTGACATTAATGGCAATGCTCGCATAGCAGGGCCATGGGGTGGTAACGGTGGAGGGCATAACGAGGTATATGAAATTCTCCTGCAGGCTGTGACTTACTCAATCCGTTTTAAATTACAAGTCGTTTGACTTTTGTCCTGAACTTTACTACTCGTCTTATTCAAAAAATTATGTAAAATATCAAATTTCTTGTTTTGGCTTGTTTTTTATTAAACATTCTTCAAGAATGACTTAAGCTTGACTGTGTTTGCACGACTTTTTTGAATAAGGCGAGTGATCAGACTTGGGGTAAAAAAGTCACATGACTTATAATTTGAAACGGATGGAATACTATATACATTGGCAAAATTCCCATTAGTACACATTGGCACAAACCTCATCATCTATATTTAGAAAAGTTCATCAAGAAACTGCAAATGTAGTACTGTCATGGTCAATTATATTTTTTTGCCATCTTATAGAAATTTGTTTGAAGTTCATACTCAGAATATATGCTAGAAGAAACGGATTAATGCAGGTTCACTTGGATACTTTTTTTACAGTTTCCCCCCTCAATTGTACTGATTTTCATCTTTTATTACTCCAAATCAGTAATGAATTTGAAGATGAAATATATTCTAAATTGGGAAAATGTTGTTGAACTGAATCCAGAATTTTACTAAACAGCAGAGAGTATATGATCTGTATTTTTGACCTTTTGTTAAGGTGCCAGGCAAATGGCTTCAGCTTTTTAATTATGACAAAAATGGGTTCAATTGCTGGACCCAGGTTTCAGTAAAATCCCAAACTCTGTTTCAAAGAAGTACCACAAAATAATAATATGTTTACAATGCTTGAGAATAATGAGAGCCATTCATCTACAGAATCGTACAGCGAAAAAGATAGCAAGTACCTAGAAGCACCTAGACAAAAGTTTCAAGAAGTACTAAATAGGTAGGGCCAAGTGCAAAAAACGGTGGGCCTAAACCTAATTTATTTTTTTAAGCTAGTACATGCGCTTTTGTTTTCATGGAATCATGGTCCAGCACGTATTTTCATCTCATTTTTTTAGCCAACCCGCAGAGGTTGCTTAATTACCATATTTTTATGCAGCAGTCCTAATTATCGTGTTGTATGCTTTTGTGGCAGATTACCCTTGGTGAAGGCGAGTACGTGCAGGAAGTTTATGGTACACACGGGTATTGCCAACCAGCAGACAACGTAATAACGTCGCTTAATATTGTCACCAATATGACTAGGTATTCATATGGTCGGGCCAAAGGAAATACTTTCAGCCTCAAAGCGGAGGATGGTAGCCAAATTGTCGGTTTTCACGCACGGACAGGTTGGTTTGTTGATGCAATTGGCGTCTACATTCGGCCATGATCAATCAACTGATGAGCCTAATGTGTCCAATAAGGTGGCCAGTGCTCGGCCTAAAGTGGTGCTTTAATTTGTTTGTTTCACACCTCTGTTTGTATTATTCGGGGGGAAGCGTGATGCATTTCCTCTTCCCTAGTTGATGCTTATGTGAACACATTGTGTGGATAGACCTTCACATCGTGATGGGATGTCAATTGTGGTATCAATTAAGCATGTTATCTTCAAACGATTGGACCAATAAACCCATCGAATAAAGCACCTAACGGGTGTCTGAGTTGCAAAGGGCGAGATCGAGTTGGGGTGTCCGTCACTTCGCACGCAAAAGCAATGCATACTGTTTTAAGCCCAAAGGAGCTCATTTCTGGGCCGGCCCGCTGCGGGCTCAGTTCTTCTGGGCTAGCCCACCTGATGCTCTCCAGAAAATTTCAGCAACAAATCACCAGCAATTCTTCCAACAAAGAGTAAGTTTGGCTAGAAAATGAACAAAAATACACGAGCAATTCGCTAAATTTTACAGTTTGAATCGCTCGGCGCAGCCCTAGATGAGCAATGAAGGGTATGCAGAAGCGTCCTTTCTTCAGTTATCTTCATGATGCAACAGCACAGAGCCCAGCAATCCCACATTTCCTCCCCTATGAAGGGCTAGTATTGTTTGTTTTGATATCTGAAGCAAGTCTACCAGGCTTTGGTGGTTGGCAATCACCTTCCAAGTTCAAACCGGCCCATCCAAGCAACACCCAACACGGCAACACCTACTACCTTCGGTTCTTCACTCCACTCCACCACATAATCCGTCTGACTTCCCTTGTTGACCAAGCAAGTGATTTGAAACCAATACCATGATAACCACTTATGCTGGTGCGAACTGCATCAAGGCAATAAATCGATTAGTCAAAACATGTGACTGGTTCAAAGCCTAGCTATATAGTAATACATAGTCAAAACCTGATCAATCAACTACATATATAGAATGATACTCTCCGCAGATTACTCGAGCAGAGAGCAGACCCAGCCACGCGCTCATATTTTTCAGGCAGATGCAGCTCTTATTACAGGCATAAAACAAGAATAAAACTTTAGAACTGGTGTTGGTTTCTACAGATTTTAGACAACAACAACAGGTCAACGAAAAGACAGGTCCCTTTTGCAATTTCAGAGCAACCCCTAAATCCCTGTCAACTTTGATTTACATGCTACTTTTCAACTTTGAGCAGCGATGCCAATCAATATATAATTCAGTCCAAATCCTCCAGTTCAGTGCTGATATCACCTGCACTAGTCTAGGACGATTGAGAAAGTAAGTGCAAATAAAACTATTCAGTGCATCAGCGGCAACATTATTCATCACCTTAAAATGAATTCTGACTTCTGAGCCACAACTTCTTCCCTATAATCCAGCCCAGTCTAGCGTGCATCAATCAAATGATTGCAACGAAAGATGAGAGAGGGCCTAACCAGATAGTTAGAAAGACAATGTCATAGAAATTGGCCTCCATACCATGCCTCCCAGCCATGAAAGAAGCCTCACTCCTCCTGGTGCTCATCAGCATCTCAGCAACAGCAATATCTGCCGCCTCTTCTGGGCTTTCCATAGCGCTACCAGAGTGCCCTGATAAGTGTGGCAACGTCTCCATCCCTTACCCCTTTGGCATCGGAGCTGACTGCGCTGCAACGGGCTACAACCGCTACTTCACTGTGACCTGCAACGACACTTTCCAGCCACCAAGGCCTATGATTGGTGACCCTCCGACAACAGCAGAGGTCATCGACATCTCCCTAGAGCATGGCGAGATGCGTCTTTATGGCCCTGTCAGCTACAACTGCTTCACATCAAACACCACCATGTCAGACAACTATACCGCCGGGTATGGCCTGGAGGGCACTCCGTTCATCCCTTCCCCCACCCGCAACCGCTTCACGGTGATCGGCTGCAACACCTTGGGGATCATTGGTGGTTACATGCACAGCAACCCTGGCTTGTATGTGGCCGGATGCTACTCATATTGCCAAGGCATCAACAGCACATCTGATGGTGCGCCATGCACAGGGATGGGATGCTGTGAGACCACCATCTCCCCCAACCTCACTGACTTTGCAGGGGTATTCGTGATCAATCAGAGCAGCGTGTGGAACTTCAACCCATGTTTCTACTCAATGCTTGTTGAGGCCGGGTGGTACAGCTTCAGGAAGCAGGACCTTGTTGGTCACCTTGGGTTCATCAACGAAAGGGCTAAAAGAGGTGTCCCTGTCATCAGCGACTGGGCCATTAGAAATGGGTCCTGTCCGAAAGATGGAGCAAAGGCACCTGAAAACTATGCTTGTGTCAGTTCAAACAGTTATTGTGTGAGTGCAAGCAATGGGGCAGGGTACCTGTGCAACTGCTCTGAAGGTTATGAGGGCAATCCTTATCTACCCGAAGGCTGCCAAGGTAGAGTATTTACACAAACAACAGTAACTGAAGGAATAATTTTAGCCAATACATAACTATAGCCAACTTAATCAGTAGGGGGTAACCCCTCCTGTTTCCTCAAAAAAAAGAAAAAATAGCCAACTTCTTCACTGCAAGCACAATATGGATTTATCTTTTTATTCTAGTAGTTTAATTTTTGTTTAGGATGCTAAATTACTCCAACAGACTATTTTCCATCCTAACACATTAATCTGTTAACTCTCTCAGACGTAGATGAGTGCGAACTGCGTGAGAAGGACCCAAAGTACAAAGATTTATATCCATGCAAAAATGGAGTTTGCAGAAACACACCCGGAGGCTATATATGCAAATGCGAGATAGGTATGAGATCAGACGGTACCAATAATGGGTGCCGACCTGTACTTAGCCGAGCTGAAAGAGTGGTAATAGGTAAGGATCATGATTGAGTATACTTAAATCCATTTAAGTTGTGTCTTTCCACTTTTTTTATGTGTTTGCATTGTCTTGGTATTGTTGTGCAGGACTGAGTGTCTCAGCTGTTGTAGTGATGTCTTTGACATGCTTGTTAGTTATGAAAATACAAAAAAGAAAGCACAGAAAAGAGAAGGATGAGTATTTCCAACAAAATGGAGGTCTGAAATTATATGATGCGATGAGATCCAGGAAGGTTGACACCATTCATATACTTACAGAGAAAGAGATAAAGAAAGCAACAGAAAACTACAAAGATGATCGTGTTCTTGGATATGGTGGTCATGGAATGGTCTATAGAGGAACTTTAGATGATGGCAAAGAAGTTGCCATAAAGAAGTCCAAAGTGATAGATGATGACTGCAAAGAAGAATTTGTAAATGAGATAATAATACTGTCACAAATTAACCATCGGAATATAGTGAGGTTACTGGGATGCTGCTTGGAGGTAGATGTGCCTATGTTGGTGTACGAGTTTATTCCAAATGGCACCCTCTTTGAGTTCCTTCATGGCAATGATCACAGATCACCAATCCCTTTGGACCTGAGAATGAAGATTGCTACACAGTCAGCTGAAGCTCTTGCCTACATTCATTCATCAACTTCTCGCACAATTCTGCATGGGGATGTCAAATCCCTCAATATACTCCTAGACAATGAACATAATGCAAAGGTATCAGATTTTGGAGCATCAACTCTGAAGTCCATGGACAAAAATGATTTCATTATGTTTATACAAGGAACTCTTGGCTACCTTGACCCTGAGACTTTTGTTAGTCACGAACTTACTGAGAAAAGTGACGTCTACAGCTTCAGGATTGTTCTTTTAGAGATAATTACAAGAAAGACGGCTATATACATCGATAACCTTAATGAAAAGAAATCATTATCCCATACTTTCATATTGATATTCCAACAGAATAAGCTCCGGGATATGTTGGACAGTGAAATAATAGATGAGGGAATTATGGTAGTACTTGAGAAAATAGCTGAACTTGCCATGCATTGTCTGAACCCAAGAGGGGATGAGAGGCCAACAATGAAAGAAGTTGCAGAGCGCCTACAAATGTTGAGAAGACTCCAGATCCAATTAGCCACAAAAACAAACCCCATCAGAGCAGATTACTCTTATGGAAGCCCTTCAACACATGTTGCTCCAGAAGAAGCGAGATATCAGGGCATGGATGCAGATCTTGCAAGATAAGACGTGCAAGGTTGCCTCTCTCACATAAGTCCTAACTATGCCATGGTGTGTGCATATAAATGTAGTTGCACGTGAAAATCTTCATCTATCTATTGCAAATTGTGGTGTAAGAACCTTAAGTTCTTTATAAAAGCAGAATTGATTAAATCAACAGTTAATTAAACCTTTGTTTGGATTCAATATTGACTTATTCATTTGTTAATAAGAGCTTAAAGTTTTCTTTACACATTCATAAAAAAAAGCACTCCTAAAAACCAGGAAGTCGGCCTATGGGATTAAGATAACATGCAAGAAATGAATAAATGAAGATTCCTTCTTCACATTCATGGTACCTTTGTTATGTCATTTAAGGTTATATTATCACCTCAGCTGTTGATGCATAAAAACTGGTTACAAAGATAGATGGGCATCACAAATGCAGCAGGTGATTTAATGTTTTTTTTTATGAAGGATATCTGCATAGTGGGTTTCCAGTGCTAGGCATACAAACGAAGCTATGTGCACGTGCAGCTTTGCTTATGCTGAATTTTCCTAGCAAAGCTGAAGTCCAGAGCTAGCCTCAATGGAATACTTGCAGTCCATTAATTATCCAGAGGTCCTACTTTACCTCGAAAAAGGGAATACAAATGCTGCAGAAAAATGCTAAGCAAGAACAAACAAAGATATTAACTGTTTGATTTTGTGAGCTGTTCGGATTTTAAATTTTGTAGGACCAATTATGTCAACAAAAAGCATACCTTATCATAATGAATACTAACAACCGATTAGCAGAGATCATCAGGATCGGACTTTTACCTATTCATTCGTGAACATCCAAGAACTTAGGACAACTGCAGAAGGAAAGTCCACGGTGTCTGGTCAGTATCCTACATCCAAATCAGGCTACCCAATCCTGCAGAGTGCATTATTCCACAAGAAAACATGTCCTCTGACCTCTGAGAAACAAAACCACCACGTTTACGGCAAGAAGGCCTACCTTCTGATACGGCGTCTCTTAGTGCCATCCGCTTCAACGCCCGCCGAGGCATAGCGCGTCGCCGGATGCCTGGTCCGGGCTAGCGATTTCCTCGAACATCATGCGTGCGCCGTGAGCGAACATGGCGGAGGAACGGTCGGGTGGAAGGGTGGAGGCGGACGTGCGCTTGGGCAATGCAAAGGTAGGTGGATGAGAATGTGGCAGCGGAGGCCGGAGGACGAGGAGAGGAGCGAGCTGGAGCCTGGAGGTGAGGGCGTGAGGCGGGGCGCATGGACCTGGAGAGTGGAGACGATGGCGCGGGAAGTGGAAGCTGCCGGAGGTGGCGCTCTACACAGTCCGCGCAATGGATAAACTTTTTCTTTTATCTTTCATCCGTAGAAAAAAATGCTGGAAACATCAATACTGATATTAGTACACTCCTACATGAAAAAGCTGTAGACACGGACAAACTGGCAATGTTGTCTACATAAAAACAAGTAACTTGATTAGCTTTCTATATATCTAGAAGTATAGCTGAGGGTGGGGGAGTGAGTTTGATGGGACATGGGCCAAGATCAAGAGTCCCGATAGTGCCCATTAAGAATGTATTAACGGAATTTTATGGTTGTCATCCCACACCTTGCAAGAAACAGCCGCCCCATCCTGTAACCCTTTTAACTTAAAAAAAATTCCACGTCACCGCTCGCCGCCGTCCTACTACCGTGCCTGTAATGCCCCTTGGCTACCGACGACTTGCCGTCGACGAGAGATACACACAAGAGCGATCAGAATCGGTTGGGGAAGGCAACAAGCCCGAAACCCCTTGCGGTGTCTATTTCTTTCGTATTCAGCAAGATGAAGTTTACTAGTACATTGCGGGCTTAAGAAGCCACTGACCCTATGGGTCCACCCCAGCAACTCACGCACACAACGCGAGCTACAAGTTTACGCCACTTGTGCACTACCCCTGTTGCAAGTTTACGTCTCCACATGCTACACACGCATAAATGCATCAAGCGCCTTCAGGTAGAACCACCAGCCATGACAGTGTCCTACCCCCGCGCTCCTGTTGCCGCCGTAGTCCGGATCATGGCCGTCCCTGCCCGTCCCGCCCCCAAATCTCACCGCGCCTCCCGTAGTGGTGTTAGCCATCCTACCCTCCCGTCGCCAGGACATCGGTCCTCCTGTCGCAATCCATGGCATCCCGTCGCCGTCGCTGCACCCGCTGTCCCCGGCTTCCGTCGCCGACACCCGTCCATCGCCTGACGTCTCAGTCCCCCGCGGTTTCCAACGCCGTCATGCCCGCCGGCCCGGCGTCCCTGTCTTTGGGCGTCGCCACCAGGGGCATGTGCCACCTTACATCTAGCTTTAGATGAGCTACAACGAAACAATAATGAGCAAAATATTATATCAAGTGATGCTTAGGTTCTTGTTTTGTTTTAGTTTATTTATCATGCCATTTGTTTTTTTATAGCACATTTTTATGTCTTGTTTGGTTAGAAAACTTTATTGCTATAAATTTGAATATGTAGTTTTTTAAGAACAAATGCTAGTTTTGTTATGAAATGTTTATTTATTGTTACATTGGCATTGGTGTAAATGTCTAATAGCGTTTGGGCATGACAAATAGCTCTTAGATCCGTCACGAGTATTAAAATCTAACACGGACTCTTAGCTCCAACGTTATCTCCTGCAAAACCGCCGCCGGGAAAGCACCCTAGAGAAGGACTTCCATGAACATCGGGGAAGTGTCGCTACCGCCACCAGACTTGCCGGAGGGAGGGGAGCAGTCGCCCCACCTCTGGGCCTTGGAGCGGCCGGCGGTGGCAGGGATATGGGAGATAGAGATAGGTGAGAGTGCATCGGTTAACCTAACTAGCTTTCTATATAAAAAAAATATTCCAAATAAACATAGTTAAGGCCATATCCACATTTCAAACTAATCACTATTCATTCCAACTTTTCACTATTCAACTATTCCCCCCCTCAGAAAACACGCTTACCAGAACTTAGCTATACTGTTTTTCTAAAGCCATAGTGTTTTTTTCCTACAATATGAACACACCCTAAATATTAATGTACTATATATTGTATACCTATTACGATCATCTCATATCGTCAAGAGATAAAATCTTTTATTATATATCTTAATGGTGAAAGTTAAAAAACATTATCTAAAGAATCCTAATTACCGACATGTATTTTAAAACAGAGTGTTTGTGAAATTTTAGCCTTTCTGTTGCCATTCTTATTTACAAAGGGCTCCCGTTTGTAAACCAAATAAAATCCCTCCATGGCGAATTTGTAATCAGTCCACACTAAACCTAGAGACTTTTTATACCAAAGAGTGATATGTTTGGACATCTGTACTCCAAGTGTACTTGCATTTTCCATTGATCAAGAATAATTTCCTTCTACAGTCATCATCGAATTATATTAGTTAATCTGGACAGGACAGCAATATCTACAACCTTCAGTTCTTGCCTCCAGTTTTCATATACATCTGACTCTTCTTATCAACAGTATGCTGCACCAGAAGTGTTTTAATTTCCAACAGCATTGACCATTGACATCATGGAAAACTGGAAACATCGGATTGGCCAGATTACAAGATAATCCTTTGTGTTGGTAACGACTGTATGAACATAGTACATGTCTCCAAGCACATGGAAACAGGCAATTGGTTGGGTCCCAGGATAATCCTTTGTGTTGGAGAGAACTGCATGAAGATAAAATATCGATTTGTCAAAACATGATGCTGATTGAAGCCTTGCTGTACACTAATCCATAGCAGAAAAAATAACCAGTCAACTGTATACTTCAAATTCCTTGCCGTCTAAGTTTTTTCTTGATGCCGACCCTTTTTTTTTCTATAACGATCAAAGCAGCCTTGGCACACGTCCATATATTTCAGATACAACTCGGAAAATGAACAGGAAGCAAGCAGAGGTATAGTTTGACTACAAAAACCCTCAAAACTTGTGCCATTCTTTTAACAACAAAACTATCACAACGAACTTTCAGAGAAAGCCTGTATTACAGACATGTAAACCAACACAAGCCAGCTTTTGATTCCTACATTTGCGTGTTTCAGCTTTGAAGTTTAAAAAGCGATATGCAATTCAGGTCAAAGTCTTAGGGCTAATCTGATCTCATCGATACTAGTTATCTAATGTTTGCAGAAATCATCTCTGAACTTCCTTATAAAGCATCACCTAGCCCAGCCTAGGATACGTAATCACACGATAGTAATGAGAGAGCAGTCGAGCTTAAAACAGTGACATATCAAGTGGACACCATACCTCTCAAGCCATGAAAGAAGCCTTAGTCCTCCTGGTGTTCCTCATCTCACCAGTGAGAGTTAGATCCACTGCCTCTTCCAACCTCACCGTATCGCTTCCAGGTTGCCCTGACAAGTGCGGGAACATCTCCATCCCTTACCCCTTTGGCATAGGTACAGATTGTGCTGCAACTAGCCTCAATCCCTTTTTCGCATTGACTTGCAATGATACCTTTCAACCACCACGGCCTATGATAATTGGTAACAGTTCAACGCCTAGAGAGGTCATCGACATCTCATTGGAGCATGGCGAGGTGCGTTCTTATGGCCCTGTAAGCTACAGCTGCTTCAGGGCAAACAACACTATATTGGAAAATTACACTGCCGAGATCATACTGGATGGCACACCATTCATCCCATCAACCACACGAAACCGCCTCACGGCCATCGGCTGCAGTGCCATGGGGGTCATCGGAGGCAGCAACCCAAACCCTTATGTGACTGGATGCTTCTCATACTGCCAGGGGATCAACGATACAGAAGATGGAGCACCGTGCACCGGGATGGGATGCTGTGAAGCCCCTATCTCCTCCAACCTTACTGACTTCTTAGTGATATTGAGCAACCTGAGCTCTGTGTGGAACTTCAACCCATGCTTCTACGCAATGGTTGTTGAGGTTGGGTGGTACAGCTTCAGGAAACAGGACCTTGTTGGGCACCGGTTTATCAACGAAAGAGCTACTAGAGGTGCCCCAATTGTTAGTGACTGGGCCATTAGAAATGGCTCCTGTCCAAAAGAAGGGACAATAGAGCCTAAAGATTATGCCTGTGTCAGTACAAACAGTTACTGTGTGAGTGCAAGCAATGGGCCAGGGTACCTGTGCAACTGCTCTGAAGGTTATGAGGGTAATCCTTATCTCCGCGGAGGCTGCCAAGGTAACACTTTATTAATTTAAAATAAAATTGCTCTAAAGTAGGGCATGGAAATCAAGATCATGAACTACAGGAATAAGTTTAGTCAATACAAAATTCTAGGCAGCTTGTTCCTTAAAATCACAAGTCAAGTTTTATTTCTTTTTTCTGTTATTATTACTTCATGTATTGAAACGACTTAATTTTTAGCCTTTTTTTAACTATATGTTTTTCATTTTTAACTCTCTTCAGATATAGATGAATGTGAACTGCGCAAACTAGACTCGAAATACAGTACATTATATCCATGTAAAGATGGGGTTTGTATCAATACTCCAGGAGGTTATATATGCAGATGCAAGATAGGAACAAGATCAGATGGCACAAATTATGGATGCCGACCTATACTTAGCCAATCTGAAAAAGTGGTGATAGGTAAGAATCCATACCTGAGAGTATATCCCTCAGAAACACGATAACTTATAGCTTTACATCCATATATGGTACCTTTCTAGTTTCTAGGTTCATGATGTGTCGAAACTAAATAAAATAATTGTGCAGGTGTCTGTCTTTCTGCACTCGTGGTGGTGTCTTTGGCATGTTTTTTAGTTATGAAATTACAACGGATAAGGCACAGGAAGGAGAAGGATGAGTACTTCAAACAGAACGGAGGTCTGAAGTTATATGATGAGATGAGATCAAGGCAAGTTGATACCATTCTTGTACTTACAGAGAAAGATATTAAGAAAGCCACGGACAACTATAGCATGGATCGTGTTCTTGGATGTGGTGGTCGTGGAATGGTCTATAGAGGAACTTTAGATAATAATGAGGAAGTTGCCATAAAGAAGTCCAAAACAATAGATGATGACTGCAGAGAAGAATTTGTCAATGAGATGATTATATTGTCACAAATTAACCACAGGAACATTGTCAGGTTACTGGGTTGCTGTTTGGAGGTAGATGTACCAATGTTGGTGTATGAGTTCATTCCCAATGGCACCCTCTATGATTCCCTTCATAACAATGACCAAACATTACCAATCCCCTTGGATCTGAGACTAAAGATTGCTACACAATCAGCAGAAGCTCTTGCTTATATCCATTCATCAACTTCTCGCACAATTCTGCATGGGGATGTCAAATCCCTCAATATACTCTTGGATAATGAATGTAATGCAAAAGTATCAGATTTTGGAGCATCAGCACTGAAGCCCTTGGACAAAAATGATTTCATTATGCTTATCCAAGGAACTCTTGGCTATCTTGACCCTGAGACTTTTGTCAGTCACCATTTAACTGATAAGAGTGATGTATACAGCTTTGGGGTTGTTCTTCTAGAGCTAATCACAAGAAAGAGGGCTATATACATGGATGATTTCAATGAACAGAAATCACTGTCTCATACTTTCGTACTGATGTTTCAGCAGAATAAGCTTTGGGATATGTTGGACTCCGAAATAATAGATGATGAAGATATGGTAGTACTTGAGAAATTAGCTGAGCTTGTCATGCATTGCTTGAGCCCAAGAGGAGATGATAGGCCAACAATGAAAGAAGTTGCAGAGCGTCTACTTATGTTGAAGAGACTCCAGATGCAGTTAGCAACAAAAACGAAGCCAATTAGAGTGCGTTACTCTCATGGAGGACCGTCAGGGCCTGTTGATTCAGATGAGATAAGGTACCACGGCATGGAGACAACCAAATTAGTGTTTGATGTAGATTCCTGATTCCTGAATATAGTAAAGGTGCGGTATTTGGTAGGTCACTATTGTTTTGTACTATAATGATAGGTTTCGATGGTATTGTGTGTTGCTAGAACAAAATATTGTTCAGAAGTGTGGGATTAAATTTTCATGTGCTGGAAAGCTCTAACTTTTCTTTACACTTTGATTATAAACAGGTTATCTCTCTAAAACCTGCATACCAAAAAAATGGATTAATATAGATTGTACGATGGTGTTATGCTAATGCAGATTTAAGGTCTCATCAACCAAATTTATGCTTCCTTTCTGTAGTTTCCACTACAGGACTGCATCTATACGACATAAAGAAATATGGGAGCATGGGGCAGAAAATCTCCCAAATTCATAATTGATATGGGCAATGAACTATATATTGCACGGAAAACAAACGTAGTTGAGCACCGAACAATGATATATATTTTTTTTTTGCAAACTCAGCAAGTGAAAAAGATGGCATGACTTAACAACTGAGTGAAAGTAGACATATATAGACAGGTATAGGTACTCTATGTATGACGACATGATTGCAGCATATAATTTACAGCCAAAATGCCACAGGATCATGTTCGAGGAAACTCTCAGTGGTTTCTTCAGGCACCTCGCAGCATCGCACCTCACAAGTCCCGCCAGTCGTCAGGTCTCCATTGCCATCGAAGCCGAGACAGAACGTCGTCAAACGATAGAGATAGCGCCGGCGTCGAGGCTCCTCTCCACCTTCCTCGAGCTCGTGATGATCACCAGCGTCGTCGTCGCCTTGCTCAATGTCAATGGAGACGCAATGCACAAGGCAAAACTCACTCCCACTCCCCATGTGTATCAGCGTGGCGCCGACATGAGTCTCAGCCGGGTCATCGCTGAACAGCTTCTCCTTGCCAAGCTTCCACGCCGGAGGAGCATCGCCGCCGGCGTCCACCGCCGCCGCCTCGCACGAGCAGAGGTGGCCCAACGTGTCCGGATCCTTGGAGAGCCCGACGAAGGATCGGAGGGGGTGGACGAAGAAAGCGCGGCCGGTGAACGGCATCACCCAATCGCCGTGCCGTCGCCACACGAGCGACGCCGTGTCGAAGGCGAAGGTCACCGGAGCGACCTCGTCGGAGAACACGACGGTCTCCCGGTCGGGGAGAAGCCTCGGCGGAACGGCCTCGATCTCGGCGCTGAAGAGGATGGTCTTCCCGTCGGCGTGCGCGGCGTAGGAGGCCATGTCCTCCCGCTCGAACGGAGGCGACGGGAGCTCGCGCCATGACCACTCGCCGTCGTCGCTCCGGTCGCGAAGCTCCAGCCGTGGGGGCCAGAGGGGATCAATGGAGAGCTTCCTGAAGGCGCAGACGTCCAGAGAGAACACCGCCGCGTCGCCGAAGGGGAGGTAGATGGGGAGATCCATGATTCTCGCTCGGGGGCCGGAGGTGATTCCTCGCCAGCGGACGTCGATGATGGGGAGGAGATCGCCGGGATCCGCGGGACGCGTCGCGATGATCTTGGTGCCGACGGCGGAGAAGAAATCGGGAAGCCCTCGTAGCGACTCGAAGCAGAGGATCGGCCGAGGCAAGCGGCGGCGCTCCTCCTCTAGCTGCGGCGGCGGCGGCGGCGGAGGTCATGTTCCGATGGGGAGAGGGGGGAGACGATAGGTGGATCTCGCGGATGCTGTATCCCCATGGGTAGTAGTCGAAGATGAGGTAAAGTGCTTCTTTGCCGGACCAGGGCCGTCGGGCTCGCCGCGCCGCCGCTTTGGCGATCGCGTCGTCGTTGTTGCTTCCTCCATTGCCGTCGCGTCGCCTTCTTGTTCTCTACTACAAGAATTCCAAGAATCATCGATTGTTCTTGATTCGGCCATTATATTGTCCACTGCGATTCGAATCGAATTCCAAGAACCATCGATTGTTCTTGCTCCTTGCTTCCCAAGGGCGCAGACCTGTTTCTGGGCCGAAAGGCCAACCGGGCTTGACATATCCGCGCTTTTAGGCCGAGGGCCCAACAAAAAGAAGTAGTGGTTGTTGGCGGAGGACAATTATAGCCCAGCAACTTTTCTCCCCCACCGACTAGACTTGATCACGGGCCAAAATTTCAGACCGGGGCATAAACCACGGGCCGGGCAAGGACTATTTTTTCGATTTAAAGCCTGTAAAAGTACGACCCCACCTAAAAAATATATTTTTAAAAACGAAAAGACTTTTACCCTCTCTAGACATTGGACCGAGTTTAATTTTTCTTTGTAGACCACAAAACCATGTAACATGCCTCCTTAAAACTATACATTTTATCTCCGTCGCCTGAATATTTTTTTTCTTTTTTATTTATTTCGGCTGAAATTTTAAAAAATCATAGTAAATTAAAGAAAAATAATAAAATAAAAATCTAATTTTTTAGACTCTACATAAGTACACCAATATTAAAAATATATAATATAGGATGCTTTAGTACAAATTTTTACTATAGATTTAGATCTATTTTCTATAGTTAAAAGGAATAATTCATAACGAAAGGTTTTATGGTCCAATTATGATTAAATTTTTATAGTGAGCTAATTATTAGGAAAAAGTCTATTTTTAGCCATCCAACTCTTGTCTCAGTTTGGTTTTGGCCATCAAGCTCCAAAACTATATATCTTTGGCCATCCAACTACCAAAACCGTTCAAATTTGGCCATCGGGTTGTTTTGATGAGTGGTTTTAACTTTTTTATTTACAATTTAGTCCTTAGATATTAAAATGATTATTACTTTTTGCTCGTACCTCCTATTAACGTGATTCTTGTGGTCATGTGTTACTAATGGTGAGCACTATATTTTAAAGTGATATAGGGAGCAAATGAAGGACTTGCATATGGTCTTTATTGACCTCGAGAAGGCGTATGACAAACTACCGAGAAATGTCATGTAGTGGGCCTTAGAGAAGCACAAAGTCCTAGCTGAGTACGTTACACTCATTAAGGATATGTATAAGGATGCTATGGCATGTGTCCAGACTTGTGATGGCGACACCACTGACTTCCTTATTAAGATAGGGCTACATCAAGTGTCAGCATTGAGCCCTTATTTGTTTGCTTTGGTGATGGATGAGGTCACTAAGGATATACAAGGCAATATCCCTTGATGTATGCTCTTTGTTGATGATGTGGTGCTAGTGAACGAGAGTAGAACAGATGTTAATGGGAACCCAGAGCTATGGAAACACACATTAGAGTCGAAGGAGTTCAGATTTAGCAGGACCGAGACTGAGTACATGATGTGCAATTTTAGTAGAACTAGGCATGAGGATGGAGATGTTAATCTCGATGGGCAGGTGGTGCCCCAAAAGGATATTTTTTGGTATTTAGGATCGATGTTGCAAAAGGATGGCGACATTGATGAAGATGTTAAGTATAGAATCGCAGCAGGCTGGATGAAGCGGCGTCAAGCTTCTAGCGTCCTATATTATAGGAGGGTCCACAAAAGCTAAAAGGTAAGTTCCATAGGACGGTAGTTCGATCGGGGATGTGATACAGGGCAGAATGTTGGCCTACTTAAAGGTAGCATATCCAACAACTGAGCGTAGTAGAGATGCGGATGTTGCGATGGTCCTATGAGTACACAAGAAGGGATAAAGTTTGGAATGAAGATATTTGGGAGAAGGTCGAGGTGACACCCATTGAGGAGAAATTGACCCAATATCAGCTGAGATGGTTTGGACATGTCCAATAGAGGCCCCTGAGGCACTGGTGCGTACTGGGGTCCTAGAGCGGGTCAATAATGTAAAGAGAGGTAGAGGTAGACCTACATTCACTTGGGACGAAGCGGTAAACAGAGACCTTAAGGACTAGAATATTTTCAGGGAAGTAGCTTTTGATAGGAGCGTTTGGAGATTAGCTATCTACGTGTGAGCCTTGAGCTTTGTTTCTTGGGTTTCAACTCTAGCCTACCCCAACTTGCTTGGGACTAAAGGCTATGTTGTTGTTATTGGATCCTGTATTCCTGTATAATTTAAAAGTAGATTTATTTAGTATGTTTTGCCATAAATAAATCTATAACTAAGTCATACATCCAATAAGTATGAACTTTTTAATATGATTTACTCATACAATAATTAGGCTGCCATGAAATTTTCACCCTAACTGGACCATAAAATTATAGTCATGAATTATTCTTTTTAATTATGAAAAAGAATAGATCTAAATTATAGTAAAAATTTTATACTTAAGCATGTCATATTATATATTTTTTGTGTTGATATACCTATGTCGAGTAAAAAAATAGATTTCTATTTTATTTTTTTCTTTAATTTATTATTATTATTGAAAATTTTAGCCAAAATAAATAAAAAATGAAAAAGACAAAAGCACCTTCAAAACCGCTTATTTTCAGATCAGAGAGGTAAAACGTACGGTTTCAAATCTTGAGGGTCGCGTGTTACCCGATTTAAAAAAAATATTACCTATTGAGGTTTTTTCCCATACATGTTGTAACCTGAGCACTGGGTTAATTTTTTTTACCTATTTACCTGTCAGGTCGGTAGGGTCAGATCGGGTTAAATCTACTTTTAAAAGTCCTTTTAACCTTTCTAGACATTGGGAGAAAAATTAAATTTGGCCCCATATCTAGAAAGGTTAAAAGGACTTTTAAAAGTAGATTTAACCCGATCTGACCCGACCGACCTGACAGGTAAACAGGTAAAAAAATTAACCCAATGCTCAGGTTACAACGTGTATGGGAAGAAAAACTCAACAGGTATTTTTTTTTGTCTGACCTAACGTAAGGAATGACTCATCTATTTTCCACTGTTCTTGCGGTGGTACGTAGGATTAGCGCTTCTTAAACTCGAGGCAAACATGTCAGACACGATCGATGTTATTCGCAAGACTACACAAATAACAAATCTTCCCATCTTCACCATCAAACACGAATAACTGCGTCAAAGGCAAAAGGTCAACTAGTCAGAACACGTTTTTCTGGATAAAGGAACAAAGGTTCCAACCTCTACGTACATACTAGTCAGAGCACGTGGCTGATAGAACAATAAACTTACAAGTTTCTTCTCTTGCCGTTCTAATCTCTCCCATCAAGCGGATGATCCACTATAGCATATATCTCTTCTAGATTATGATTGCACAGCAAGTTTCCATACTATGGTGATTCCAGAAGAAGACCCAGCAAGCGACTAACCCCGGCCGTGGATTCAGCATGTAATTGGACCGTTAATTCTAACTTCACTACAATGACACATCGAGAAAAAAACGTGACCAGACATCCATATTTGCTAGATATATACAAATCACGGAATGAGACATAAACGCAAATTTGCTACATCCAACTCACGGAATGAGACATAAACAGACTGCTACTTTGTCTGGCACATGACTCCGTATCCAACGAAACTACAACGACAAGTTGCCAAGAAGAAACCCCTTTTGCAATCTCAGAGAACTTCCCAACTGAAAGGCAACCACTCAACTTTTGATTTGCATGATTGTTACCTGGTCACCCATGCATACCTCTCTAGCCATGCAAGAAGCACAACCGTGTTAGATTTCAACACCTGAAATGTACCCTAATAACCAAGTTGATAAGAACACCCTATATCCGTTTCCGAGTACTCTCTCCGTCTAAATTATAGTTTTGACCACCATGTATCAGTAGCATTATTCTCTATTCACCAAATGAAAAAGGAATTCTGAGCTACTACTTACTACTCGCTCCGTCCCAAAATAAGTGTCTTTCTTACTTCCCGAGAAAACTCTTCGGTCAATTATATAAAAATATATATTAAAAATTATGATACAATAGAAATATCATTAGATAGATATTTAAATCTAGTTTTTTATAAAAAAATTATTTGAAGATTTGAATGTTGCGTGTATTTTCTACAAATCTAGACAAACTCATGGCATGAACACCCAAAACGTCACTCTTTTTGGGACGGAGGGAGTACTTCGTTATAAAAAGATCTAGCCTGCTAGTATAGGATACAGAATGGCTCACAACGATGAAACAAACACAGCAGAGCATGCACTGGCTTAAGTAGCTATAGTTAGAAACAGTGTGTAAGAGCAGTTTGTAGCAAGTGAGTGGCCACCATGCATACCTCTCTAGCCATGCAAGAAGCACAAATCCTCCTGATGCTCATCATCTTCTTCCTGATGAAAGAAGCGTCGGCCACCTCATCTGAGAGTGCTTTATCAAAGCCCGGGTGCCCTGACAAGTGTGGCAACGTGACCATCCCTTACCCCTTCGGCATCGGTGATTACTGTGCAGCAAGCAGCCGGAACCCCTACTTCATTGTGACCTGCAACAACACCTTCCAGCCACCACGGCCTACTATTGGTGACAACGAGACATCTGTAGAGCTCATGGACATCTCACTGGAGCATGGCGCGATGCGTGTTTACAACGATGTCAGCTACACCTGCTTCGAATCAAGCACCACCATATCAGCCAGCCAACCCGCTGGATTCAACCTGAACAGTACATGGTTCATCCCCTCTACTACCCAGAACCTCTTCACTGTCATCGGCTGCAACACCCTCGGGCTCATTGGTGGCTACATGCAGAACAACTCCGACAACCCTGATCAGTATGTGGCTGGCTGCTACTCTTACTGCCAAGGGCTCGACAGCACGTCTGACAACGCGTCATGCGCCGGGTTGGGATGCTGTGAGATCGCCATATCACCCAATCTCACTGACTTTGCAGCAATATTGCCCATGCAGAGCAGCGTGTGGAAATTCAATCCATGCTTTTATGCAATGCTTGTCGAGGTTGGGTGGTACAGCTTCAAGAGGCACGATCTTGAGGGGCATCTTACGTTCATAAAGGAAAGAGCCACAAGAGGTGTTCCAGTGTTCGCTGACTGGGCCATCAGGGACGGCTCATGTCCAAAGGACGGGGCAAATGCATCCAAAGACTACGCCTGTGTAAGTTCAAACAGCTACTGTGTGAATGCAACCAATGGGCCAGGTTACCTGTGCAACTGCGCCAAAGGCTATGAGGGCAATCCATATATTAACAACGGCTGCCAAGGTTAAGTATTTATTTAAAGAAACTAGCTGTAAAATTAGGATTTGGAAATAAAGATTATCACCTGCAGGAACAACTCTAGTGTCTTGGTGGACATATAACAGCGAGCTTCCACATTCAAAAGTTTCATTTTTACCTGCTCAATATTTTATAATATGTTGAAGATTTGAAGTAGTTCCCTGTTTGATATTTTTCTTCATATGTCTTAATATATGTTACTCCATTTGAAAACTCTTTAGATATAAACGAGTGCGAGCTGCGTAAATTGGATGCAAAGTACAAGAAACTGTATCCATGTGAAGATGGAGTCTGTCGCAATAAACCAGGAGGTTATACATGCATATGCAGGATGGGAAAAATATCAGATGGTACAAATTCTGGATGCCGACCTGTGCTTGGCGAAGCTGAACAAGTGGTAATAGGTAAGTATGATACCAGAGAATATACTTGGTCAGTTGGTCCATATAATGAACCTTTCCAGGGAATTAATGCTTTGAATAATCTGAAAAACCATTTTGCAGGTCTCAGTATTTGTGCAGTTGTGGTCATGTCATTGACATGCATATTTGTTATGAAATCACAAAGAAGCAAGCACATGAAGGAGAAGGATGAGTATTTCAAACAAAATGGAGGTCTGAGGTTATATGATGAGATGAGATCAAGGCAAGTTGACACCATTCTCATACTTTCAGAAAACGAGATAAACAGAGCCACAGACAACTTCAGTGAAGATCATGTTCTTGGATGTGGTGGACAGGGAATGGTCTACAAAGGAACATTATATGATGGAAAAGAAGTTGCCATTAAGAAATCCAAAGTAATAGACAGTAACTGCAGAGAAGAATTTGTAAATGAGATAATAATCTTGTCACAAATTAACCATAGGAACATTGTGAGGTTACTGGGATGCTGCTTGGAGGTAGATGTGCCAACGTTGGTGTATGAGTTCATTTCTAATGGGACCCTCTTTGAGTTCCTTCATGGAAATGATATCAGATCACCAGCCCCCTTGGATCTTAGATTGAAGATTGCTACGCAGTCAGCAGAAGCTCTTGCCTACATTCATTCATCAACTTCTCGCACAATTCTGCATGGAGATGTCAAATCCCTCAATATACTCTTGGATGATGACTACAATGCAAAAGTGTCAGATTTTGGAGCATCAGCACTTAAGCCCATGGATAAAAATGATTTCATTATGCTTATCCAAGGGACTCTTGGATATATTGACCCTGATAGTTTTGTCAGTCATCATTTAACTGATAAAAGTGATGTATACAGCTTCGGGGTTGTTCTTTTGGAGTTAATGACACGAAAGAAGGCCATATACATTGATAGCTGTAAGGAAAAGAAAGCGTTAGCTCATACTTTCATACTGATGTTCCACCAGAATGAGCTCCGGTCCATGTTGGACACTGAAATAGTAGATGATCAAGTAATGGTAGTACTCGAGAAACTAGCTGTACTTGCCATTCACTGTCTGAGCCCAAAAGTAGATGAGAGGCCAACAATGAAGGAAGTTGCAGAGCGACTACAGATATTGAGAAGACTCCAGATGCAGCTAGTCACAAAAACTCATTCTATTGGAGCAAACTATTTCTATGGAGGACCATCAGTTCCAGTGCCTTCAGACGAAATGGGATATCAGTGCATGGAGACAGACAAACTAGTGTTGGATGTAGATCTCGCAAGATAAAAATGTGTAAGGTCCCTCCTTTTATATTTTTAATGTATAAAACACCACTATAGTGATACTAACTAATATATTGTCTGTCAAAACCACCATTTATATACATATATATTTTAGCCAACAATCTTATAGTGTAAGAAAAACCTCGTTGGCAACCCAAAAATATAGTGGCCGGGCGCAGGACTGCGGTACCTGTGATTGGTTTGTGCCCTCCTAATAGGGAGTAGTTGAAACGGTCGCCAACCCAGTGCGTTGTGGTCGCCCAGGCTACGCAGCGGCCCTATAGGGTGAAGCTAGAGTTCGGGGGTTTTGTCGGACGGCTTGGCTGATATTTCTTTCTCAGTGCAATGCCGTGGGGGTGTTCTTTCCCCCAGACCCTCCTCGAGTTTTTCTTACGCACATATTTTAAAAAATCTGTCAGCATTTAATTGCATCAGCAGTTTTAGTTTAAAACTTCATTTAGATGTTAGATAACTTGTTCAAACGCTGGTTTTATGCCTTCGCATAGATGAAATAATGATCAATCAAATGCATTTTATTAACAGGTCATCTGAAAAAAGAAACAAGCATGCCACGGATTCAACCCTAACTATACACTGATCCATAGATGAAATAATGATCAATCAAATGCATTTTCTTAATGCTTGTTGCCATCCAAGATGTCTAAGATTTCCATGTCAATCCAGTATTGCTTATTTCAGCTTGTTAGTTATTGCAGAGGAAGGTTTCGAACTATAGCGACTCCTCAAGAAGATAAGCTTTCGTTCGTATTCATCAGATAAAACTCAAACAATGAGACTGTAAACAAGGATTGTCTGGCATATTAAAAAGCATCAAAACTGTCATTGACCTTTTAATGATATAGGTTCCTCTTTAGGCCGGGGGCCAAATAAAATAGAGTTGGGCGAGGACGATTATGGCCCAGAAAGTGTATGGCAGTGACACACCAAACTAGTGTGAAACCAAACTAAACTAGTGTGTAATGTAGAAGATGCCCGAACGTCCGCTACAATAAAGCCATCATTTATGTATTGTGACTGATACAATAACCTTAGAAATGTCTTGCCGTTGCCATCAATCTGATGACCCACTATAGCATAATATCTCTTCTACAGAGTGATTGCAGAGCAAGGTGCCCAGGTTCCATATTATGGTGATTCCAGAAGAAGACCCAGCAAGCAACTAACCCCAGCCGTGGATTCGTCATATAATTGGACCGCTGATTCTATCTTTAGTACAATGACACGCAGTCCTCCTTCGTGTGTCCGAGGAAAAAAATAGTGACCAAGCCTCCATATACAACTCATGGAATGAGACATAGACGACTGATACTTTGTCTGGCACAAGCTGCCAAGAAGAAATCCCTTTTGCAATCTCAGAGAACTTCCCAACTGAAAGGCAGCCACTCAACTTTTGATTTGCATTGTCACCTGGTCACCCATGTCCTTTTTCTTTTACCGACTTAGACGCACAGCAAATGCGACAGATTTCGACACCTAAAATGTATGTTGGACAGAACACCTATACCTGCATCCAAACTGATGACTTAAAACAACCCAATGTGTCAGTAGCATTATTCCTTTACATCTGAAAAGGAATCCTGAGCTACTATTACTTGACTACTTCGTTACAAAAGATAAGTGGCAGTGGTATTTCTCAGCAGAATATCTCCAGCATTCCAGCCTGTAAGACAGGTGTGCACTTAATTGAGATGTCAAAATAAATAAATGCTCAGAGAGGGACCCTCTAAATCACCATGGAAACGGGGAGCTGGGCTTCACACATCCTTGCGTAAACAGCAAAATGAAGAGGAAACCTTTTTCTTTTTTGCCTGCAAGGACTGCGTGAAAATAACAGATTGACAAGTCAAAATATATGACAGGTAGCAACAAGTAAGATAAAATATGACGCATTCAAGGTACTCATCCACAAACTGAAATGATTGAACCAAATATACGTAACTCTCTGGCTTTCAACTGGCCCAGCTAGTTTTACTTTTCAATGCCGTCTACGTCTGGTTTGTTATTGCAGAAGACGGTTTCAAACTATAGCAACTCAATAGGAACAATAGCCATGCATTCATATTTATCAGATAGATACAACTCAATCAATGAGACAGGAAACAATAATTGTCAGGCATATGACAATCGCAGACACAACAATTCAACGCATAAAGTTGTGGAAGTTAATCGCAGATAGAACAATTCAGCGAATAAGCAGCAGCAGTCAGTCTAAAGGGAATTTCTGAGCTACAACTACTACCATAGAACCTATTGATCTAAGCAATCAAGTATGCATATATAATCACATCATAACAACACATGAACGAGTACTGGCTCAGTTAGTAGGTAGTAAGAAAGGTAGTGCCACTGTGCCGCAGCTAGTGCCTGCCATACCTTACTAGCCATGCAAGAAGCATTACTCTTCCTAGTGCTCATAATCTTTCCGACGGTGGAAGTGTTAGCCATCTCTTCTGAGCTTGCTGTATCATTGCCTGGGTGCCCTGACAAGTGCGGAAACGTGTCCATCCCTTACCCCTTTGGCATCGGTGATGCCTGTGCAGCAAGCAGCCTGAGCCCCAACTTTACGGTGATCTGCAATGACAGCTTCCAGCCACCAAGGCCCACAATTGGTAACCCTCCCATAGCAGAGATAATCGACATCTCCCTAGAGAAAGGCGAGATGCGTGTTTACAGCGGTGTCAGCTACAGCTGCTTCACGTCAAACACCACCATATCGGACAGCAAAATCGTCGAGTTCAACTTGGAGGGCACACCATTCATCGTTTCTGCCTCCCGCAACAGCTTCATGGTAATTGGCTGCAGCACCCTCGGGCTCATTGGCGGCTCCACACACAACAACCCTGACTTGGATGTGGTTGGCTGCTACTCCTACTGTGAAGACATCAACAGCACGTCTGATGGTGTGCCATGTGCTGGGAAGGGGTGCTGCGAGACCACCATATCCCCCAATCTCACCGATTTCGCAGCGGTAATCAGCAATCAGAGCAGTGTGTGGAACTTCAACCCATGCTTCTACGCTATGCTTGCAGAGGAAGGGTGGTACAGCTTCAGGAGGCAGGACCTTAAAGGGGACCTTGGGTTCATCAAAGAAAGAGCCAATAGAGGTGTTCCGATTGTCAGTGACTGGGCCATTAGAAATGTTTCTTGTCCAAAAGGGACACCACCACCTAAAGACTATGCCTGTGTCAGTACAAACAGCAACTGCATGAACACAAGCAATGGGACAGGATACTTGTGCAGCTGCTCTAAAGGTTATGAGGGCAACCCTTATCTTTTCAATGGTTGTCAAGGTAAGTATCTCCTCAAATAACCTTTCTGTAAACAAAACGAGTCAGGAAATCAAGATCAGCAACTGCAAGAACAATTTTATAACCATCACTGATAGAACCACTCAAAAAATCATTTGCTACTTGCTTTAGAATACTATATATGATGAAATAATTTACATTTTGATTTTTCTTTTTGCTTAATCTTTTTAAATCTGTTTTTAACTTATGACTCCCTTTAGATATAGATGAGTGTGAGCTGCGTAAGCAGGATGCTAAGTACAAAGAACAATATCCATGTGACAATGGCCGATGTCAAAATAGACCAGGAGGCTATATCTGCAAGTGCAGGATAGGGACAAGATCAGATAAAAATTCGGGATGTCGACCAGTGCTTAGCATAGCTGAACAGGTGATCATAGGTAAGGATCATACTTGGGAGAAAACTTTAAATATATCCAAGGTGCCTTTCTAGTATTTTGAGGTACTCAATCATGTAGAACGATTATTGTACATGTGCAGGCCTCAGTTCTTCTGTAGTGGTAGTGATATCTTTGGCATGCTTATTGGTTATGAAGTTACAAAGAAGGAAGCATATAAAGGAGAAGGATGCATATTTCAAACAAAATGGAGGTCTGAAATTATATGATGAGATGAGATCAAGGCAAGTCGACACCATTTATATACTTACAGAGGAAGAGATAAAGAAAGCCACAAATAACTTTAGTGAAGATCGTGTTCTTGGATGTGGTGGCCATGGAATGGTCTATAGAGGGACTTTAGACGATAATAAAGACGTTGCCGTAAAGAAGTCCAAAGTAATAGACGATGATTGCAGAGAAGAATTTGTGAATGAGATAATAATTTTGTCACAAATTAACCACAGGAACATTGTGAGGTTATTGGGATGCTGCTTGGAGGTCGATGTGCCGATGTTGGTCTATGAGTTCATTTCCAATGGTACCCTCTTTGAGTTCCTTCATGGTGATGAAAAAAAATCACCAATCCCTTTGGATCTCAGATTGAAGATTGCTACACAGTCAGCAGAAGCTCTTGCCTACATTCATTCATCAACCTCTCGCACAATTCTGCATGGTGATGTCAAATCCCTCAACATACTCTTGGATGATGACTACAATGCAAAAGTTTCAGATTTTGGTGCATCGGCACTGAAATCCATGGATAAAAATGATTTCATTATGCTAATCCAAGGAACTCTTGGTTATATCGACCCTGAGAGTTTTGTCAGTCACCATCTAACTGACAAAAGCGACGTATACAGTTTCGGGGTTGTTCTTTTGGAGCTAATGACAAGAAAGAAGGCCATATACATTGATCCTTCTAATGAAAAGAAAGCATTATCTCATACTTTCATACTGATGTTCCACCAGAATAAGCTCCGAGATATGTTGGACAGTGAAATAGTAGATGATGAAGTTATGATAGTACTCGAGAAACTAGCTGAACTCGTCATGCAGTGCCTCAGCCCAAAAGGAGACGAAAGGCCAACGATGAAGGAAGTTGCAGAGCGACTACAAATGTTGAGAAGACTCCAGATGCAGCTCACAACAAAGGCACATCCTATTCAAGAACATTATTCTTATGGAGGGTCATCAGAGTTCGTCCCTTCAGATGGAACAGGATATCAGAGCACAGAGACAGCCAAGCTGGTGTTGGAAGTAGATCTTGCAAGATAAATACTTGAGATTCTAAAGGAGTCTTTGTTTTTATGTAAACTGGTTTCTAAAGCCCTACTACTGTCTTTATGTATATTGGTTTTATTTGTTTTTCAAGACAGATAAAATACGTTCTTTTAATATAAATTATGTTGGAACAAAATGGATGAAGCCGCATACCTTGTCATATACTATACAGATGCATAGAAAAATGCAAACTGTCAGGATTCAGTACCTGTTTGGAGTCATCCAATCTCTGGATACGACAAATAAGTACGGCCGCGTTCCGGCTGTACATGAAATATATGTGATTTATTCGAGTTAAAACTGCACGAGTGCTCACTTGAGATGCGGAAGGGAAAGGAGCAGCTACTCTGCCGGCCGGCGCACCTGTCTTATGGGGAGCCAAAGCAGCGCGCAAAGCGGATGCAGAGGAGGCGGAGGCGCGCGTGGGAGAGGCGATTGCAGGGAAGACGTGTTTGCGGAGGCTCCCCGCCGCCGCAATCCGAAGCCCCTCGCCGGCCAACACCTCCCGAGGCCGCCGGCGATGTGGATGAGACTGACCGGCGGCGCACAGCCGCCCGAATTTCCCAGCCCATCAGAGAACAGCCCATATCTCTCTCTCTCTCTCTCTCTCTTTTTGCGGCCCGTAATGATGAACTGGGCTGGCAGGATCAGCCCAAAAGAAATTTCTTTTGGATTCAATAGATCGTGCAACTTGTATGTATACTTCAGCTGCCCGCAAGCCGGCAGTTCATCTGACATTTGATTCTTCTGAAACATCTGATAGGCTAGATGCCTCATGCCTGGAGTAGAACCACACCCAGAGAAGACTCTGCTACCAGCCAGATTGTGCTTTACCCATCTGTTCTTTCTTCTTGTTGTCAGTTTGTCACTGTAATAATGGCCTACAGAGTGACGCAAGACACGCTACAGAACTGAAAAGATAGAGAAGGAAACCCATGGTCAACTGTCAACTCACTCAACTGCTTAGCTTGGGTGGTGGGGCGCTCGCGCTTATCATCGTCGTTGCTGCCGCAGACGTCGGCAGACTAGTTAGTGGTGGTAGTATTTCTTACCATAGCTCCAGCCTTGGAGCCAGGCGCACTTCGCTTCAGATATTCAAACAGATATCCTCGCAACGAAACCTTCTTAAGTGCCACAGAAATGTGGAACTGGATCACCGGATTCCACTGAATCTTTTACAAACCGCCAAATGCAGTCCGTGACAGCAAGAACTGCATGGGAATAGTAGATCAATTAAGTCAACATTTAACATGTCATCTGAAAAAGAAACAAGCATTGCCACGGATTCAACCGCAACTATACACTGATCCATAGATGGAATGATCAATCAAATGCATTTGCTTCATACTTGTTGCCATCTAAGATGTCTAAGATTTCCATGTCGATCCAGTATTGCTAATTTCATCTTGTTAGTTATTGCAGAGGAAGGCTTCAAACTAAAGCGACTCCTCAAGAAGATAAGGCATACGTTCGTATTCATCAGATAAAACTCAAACAATGAGACTGGAAACAAGTATTGTCTAGCATATTAAAAAGCATCAAAATTGTCATTGAGTCATTGACCTTTTAATGATAATCTCACCTACACTAGTTAATTACCAGTCGTGAGAATTAACCGCACATAGAACAATTTAACGTATCAGCATCAGCATACATCATCCAAGGAAGAACCTGAGAGCAAGAACTACTTCTATATGACATATGATCTAGCCTATTACGTCTACTAGCTAGGCTTAAATAACCATGAAGTGATGAAACACGAGAGATCAATGGTATATATATATATAGGTAGCTAGAAAGGCAGTGCCTTAGCAAGTGGTCACCATACCTCTCTAGCCATGAAAGATGCTTTGCTCCTCCTGGTGTTCATCATCTACCCAGCAATGGTGGTTTCAACCACCTCTTCCGTGCCTGCCATATCATTGCCTGGGTGTCCCAACAAGTGTGGCAACGTATCCATCCCTTACCCCTTTGGTATTGGTGATAAATGTGCAGCAACCAGTCATAACCGCTACTTCTCGCTGATTTGCAACAGCAGTTTCCAGCCACCGATACCTATGTTTGGTGACCCTTCCGCAGCTGCAGAGGTTATCGACATCTCGCTGGAACATGGCGAGGTGCGTCTTTATGGCGCCGTCAGCTACAGCTGCTTCACATCAAACACAACCATATCAGATGGCAACTCCGTTTGGTTAAACGTGGATAGCACGCCATTAATCCCCTCCATCCGCAACCGCTTCTTGGTCATCGGTTGTAGTGCCCTGGGGATAATTACAGGCAACACCCCTGACCCTTATGCGGCTGGATGCTACTCCTACTGCGAAGGCATCAACAGCACGTTAGATGGTGCAACATGTGCCGGGAAGGGATGTTGCGAGACAGCCATACCTCCCAACCTCACCTACTTTCTGACAGAATTGGACAGCCAGCAGAGTAGTGTGTGGACATTCAACCCATGCTTCTACGCGATGATTGTAGAGGAAGGGTGGTACAGCTTCAGCAAGCAGGACCTTCAAGGGCACCTGGGGTTCATGAAGGAGAAAGCCAGTAGAGGTGTCCCAGTCGTCAATGACTGGGCCATTAGAGATGGTTTCTGCCCAAAAGATGGAACAAAAGCACCTAAAGACTATGCTTGTGTCAGTACAAACAGCTATTGTGTGAATGCAAACAATGGCCCAAGGTACCTATGCCAGTGCTCTAAAGGTTATGAGGGCAATCCTTATCTTCCCAATGGTTGTCAAGGTATGTATTTCCTCAATAAACTTCTCTTTTTCCCAAACACATATGGAACCTGAACAGCATATCTTTATATTAAGAAGAAGAATAGGTTTTAAACACATACAGAACCACACCCACTCACGCCTTATATATGTGCACACACGCCTTTCGATACTGAGACAGCCCGGCCTCGACCTAGAGCCAAATATACTTTCTGTAAACAAGAGTTTGGAAATCAAGATCAGCAGTTTCAGGCACAATTTTACTCAACAAATAATAGTAACCAAATCTGTAAATTGTTCAACATATCTGTGATCTTATTTGTAAAATGTTCAACATATAGTTAGGATACTTTTATACAGAAATGCTTTGCATTGTGGTCTCCTTTTCCCTTAACCTATGTTAATCTATTTTAAATCCTAACTTCATTCAGACATAGATGAGTGCGAGCTACGTAAACAGGATGTTAAATACAATACAATTTATCCATGCAAAAACGGGCGCTGTCACAATACACCAGGAGGCTATATATGCAAGTGTAGGATGGGAACAAGATCAGATGGTACAAATTCTGGATGCCGACCGGTGCTTAGCAAAGCTGAACTGGTGGTCATAGGTAAGGATCATACTTGAAATAAAACTCCAAACTATATCTATGATGTCTTTCTAGGATTGTGAGGCATTCAATCACCTAGAATAATTACCATGCAGGCCTAAGTGCTTCTGCAGTGTTAGTGGTATCCTTAGCATGCTTGGTTGTTATGAAATTACAACGAAGCAAGTATAAGAAGGAGAGGGATGAGTATTTCAAACAAAACGGAGGTCTTAAATTATACGATGAGATGAGGTCAAGGCAGGTTGACACCATCCACATACTTACAGAGAAGGAAATAAAGAAAGCTACAAATAACTTTAGTGAAGATCGTGTTCTTGGATGTGGTGGCCATGGAATGGTCTATAGAGGAACTTTAGATGACGATAAAGAAGTTGCCATAAAGAAGTCCAAAGTAATAGATGATGATTGCAGAGAAGAATTTGTAAATGAGATAATAATTTTGTCACAGATTAACCACAGGAACATTGTGAGGTTATTGGGATGCTGCTTGGAGGTAGATGTGCCTATGTTGATCTATGAGTTCATTTCCAATGGCACCCTCTTTGAGTTTCTTCATGGATATGATCACAAATCAACAATCCCCCTGGATCTTAGATTGAAGATTGCCACACAGTCAGCAGAGGCTCTTGCATATATTCATTCATCTACTTCCCGCACAATCCTGCATGGAGATGTCAAATCCCTCAATATACTCTTGGATGATGACTACAATGCAAAAGTTTCAGATTTTGGGGCATCGGCACTGAAGTCCATGGACAAAAATGATTTCATTATGCTAATCCAAGGAACTCTTGGTTACATAGACCCTGAGAGTTTTGTCAGTCACCATCTAACTGATAAAAGTGATGTATACAGCTTTGGAGTTGTTCTTTTAGAGCTAATGACAAGAAAGAAGGCCATATATATTGATACCTCTAACGAAAAGAAATCTCTATCTCATACTTTCATGTTGATGTTCCACCAGAATGAATTCAAGCAAATATTGGACAGTGAAATTGTAGATGATGAGGTTATGGTAGTACTTGAGAAACTATGTCAACTCGTCATGCACTGCCTTAGCCCAAGTGGAGATGAGAGACCGACAATGAAGGAAGTTGCAGAGCGATTACAAATGTTGAGAAGACTCCAGATGCAGCTGGTCACAAAGACATATAATATTCAGACACATCATTCTAATAACGGGAGATCAGTGTCTGACCCTTCGGATGAGACGGGATACCAGAGCACAGAGACAGCCAAATTGGTGTTGGAGGTAGATCTCGCAAGATAAATATGTGCAATTCTGCTCTTTTGTGTATATTATTTTATAGTTTGTAGTGTACGTAAGTCTTGTCAGGTGTGTGCACACATCAAAATCACCACATACGTATTGCAAAGTTTAATGTGCAGTTCTCAATATTTACTGTAAAATCTGTATTAATTGCATCCATGAAAATCAGCAATCTATGGCCCGATTATGATTTATGAAGCATAATTTATCATATGTACAGAACTAATAAATATACTATAAAAAAGAACAAAAATCCTTCTGCCCCTTCTACGAATATTCAAATCTTTATACCTAATATGAATTGGATAGCAGCAATAATCAATTTTAGCGCGACTTGTTTGGAAGGGCAATCTGCCCTTTTTAATTTCTTCCCTGATAGATGACCCGCAATCAGATAAACATGTTGTTTGCACAGAAGAATGCATATAGATTCATCTAGATTTTCCCCAGCAAGGCCTACCTTATGAGTCATTCTTTAATCTTCAGCTGTGTGCATTTCATGGACCATCTGGTGGCCACTTCATCCTCTCCCTAAAAACACAATAGGAATTACACAATAAAATAAAGCAAATGCGTACGGCTACCTACCAGGGACGGGGTTGAGCCGTGGTGGGACGTGGACGGAGCCGGAAAGGTTTCGGCGCCGCCGTTGAGAAGCCTCCCGCCGCCGACGGCCGGCCGACACCTCCCGAGGCCACCGGCGGCGATCGATGGGGTGGTCACGATCGAGAAGCCCAAGCGCACAGCCCATGAGAATGCTATTGGCGATCTGGAAAGGCCCAACAGACTAACGGCCCTTGCAATTAACAGAGCAATTTTTATACTAAAAAAATTAATAGAGCATTTTTACAACTAATTATTTTTAGATGGTACTACAATGGCGGCAGGCGATATGTCTGTCGACGGACAAGGGCTTGTGATAGGATGCAGTACGGCAGTACGTATGATGTTTCATACGCTGCCAGGTTGTGCTCTGACGAAGTGACGATTTCGTTCTTTCTTGGTCCTGTCATCCTAGTAGCCCACATGACAAGGTAGAAACACGTTCCAGAACTGGTCAGCCTCAGACTGGGGCATATCCTTGCCGCCGCTGTCACAATCATGCAGCAAAAGATAGTCGCAGTGGTATTTCTCAGGAGCAAATGGGGAGCTGGTCTTCACCGCATTCTTTCGTAAACAGCAAAATGCTGAGGAAACTTTTTTCTTTTCCTCTTGGCCTGCGCGGCGAGGCCTCCATGAAAAACAACAGATGGACAAGCCAAAATATATGACAGTCAGCAACGAGAGGATAAAATGTGACGGATTCAAGGTACTGTTCCACAGACTGAAATTATCAAACTAAATACACGTACCTTTCGACTTCGTCACCGTCTATGCTGCCCTCGACTTTCCATTGGCCCAGTCAGTTTTACTTGTTGCAGAGGACGGTTTCAAACTATAGCGACTCCTCAGAGAGACTAGGCATGCATTCATATTCATGTTTATCATATACAACTCGATCAATGCGACAGGAAACGCCAATTGTCGTGCACATGAATAAGCCTTAAGCTGGTGCTGACTTTTCCAGATTTAACAAGCAAAACTGTTGTAATTATAGGGAAAACTTCTGCCCACCTCTCTGATTTTAACATACTATATGTCTTTTTAACTTTGAAGAGTAAAGTATTGTAAAACTCAGTTCAAAGTCTTTAGTTTAAGGCAATCTCACCTACACTACTTATCAGTTGTGGAAGTTAATGGCAGGTAGAACAATTCAAAGCATAAAGTTGTGGAACTTAATCACAGATAGAACAATTCAACGCATAAGCAGAAGCAGCCATAGTCTGAAGGAAATTTCTGAGCAACAACTACTACCATAGAACCTATTGATCTAGCAATCTAGTATGCATATATAATCACATCATAACAACTAGACATGAGCGAGTACTGCTTAGCTAGTAGGTAGAAAGAAATATAGTGCCCCAGGAAGTGGTCACCACACCTTACTAGCCATGCAAGAAGAGTTACTCTTCCTGGTGCTCATCATCTTCCCGGCCATCTCTTCTGGCCTTGCTATATCATTGCCTGGGTGCCTTGACAAGTGCGGAAACGTGTCCATCCCTTACCCCTTTGGCATCGGTGATGCCTGCAGCTTCAGCCCCAACTTTACTGTGACCTGCAACAACAGCTTCCAACCACCAAGGCCCACAATTGGTGATCCTTCCACAGCAGTAGCAGAGATAATCGACTTCTCCCTAGAGCATGGCGAGATGCGTGTTTACAGTGATGTCAGCTACTACTGCTTCACGTCAAACACCACCATATCAGATAGCAACATCGCCGGGTTCGACTTGGAGGGCACACCATTCATCGTTTCTGCCTCCCGCAACAGCTTCACGGTAATTGGCTGCAACACCCTGGGGGTCATTGGCGGCTACACACACAATAACCCTGACTTGTCTGTGGCTGGCTGCTACTCCTACTGCGAAGACATCAACAGCACGTCTGATGGCGTGCCATGTGCTGGGAAGGGGTGCTGCGAGACCACCATATCCCCCAATCTCACCGATTTCGAAGCGGCATTGGTCAACAATCAGAGCAGTGTGTGGAACTTCAACCCATGCTTCTACGCTATGCTTGCAGAGGAAGGGTGGTACAGCTTCAGGAGGCAGGACCTGGTAGAGCACCTTGGATTCATCAATGAAAGAGCCAATAGAGGTGTCCCAGTGGTCGGTGACTGGGCCATCAGAAATGGTTCTTGTCCAAAAGAAGGGGCAACAGCACCTAAAGACTATGCTTGCGTCAGTACAAACAGCTACTGTGTGAGCGCAAGCAATGGGCCAGGGTACCTGTGCAACTGCTCTAAAGGTTATGAGGGCAACCCTTATCTTTCCAAAGGTTGTCAAGGTAAGTATTTCCTCAAATAACCTTGTTGCAAATTTAAAGAGTCAGGAAATCAAGATCAGCAACGGCAAGAACAGTTTTAGGCACCACATAATTATAACCGTCATTGAAAGAACCACTCAAAAAATTATTTGTCACTTGCTCTAGGATACTATACATATACTGAACAATTTACATTTTGATTTTTTTTGTTCCTTAATCTAATTTAATCTGTTTTTAACTTCTAACTCCCTTCAGATATAGATGAGTGCGAACTGCGTAAGCAGGACGCTAAGTACAAAGAACTATATCCATGTGAAAATGGGCGATGTCAAAATACACCAGGAGGCTATATATGCAAGTGCAGGATAGGGACAAGATCAGATGGTACAAATTCAGGATGTCGACCAGTGCTTAGCATAGCTGAACAGGTGGTCATAGGTAAGGATCATACTTGGGAGAAAACTTTAAATATATCTAAGGTGCCTTTCTAGTATTTTGAGGTACTCAATCATGTAGAATGATCATTGTACATGTGCAGGCCTCAGTTCTTCTGTAGTGGTTGTGATATCGTTGGCATGCTTATTGGTTATGAAATTGCAAAGAAGGAAGCATATAAAGGAGAAGGATGCATATTTTAAACAAAATGGAGGTCTGAAATTATATGATGAGATGAGATCAAGGCAAGTCGACACCATTCACATACTTACAGAGGCAGAGATAAAGAAAGCCACAGATAACTTTAGTGAAGACCGTGTTCTTGGATGTGGTGGCCATGGAATGGTCTATAGAGGGACTTTAGACGATAACAAGGAGGTTGCCATCAAGAAGTCCAAAGTAATAGACGATGATTGCAGAGAAGAATTTGTGAATGAGATAATAATTTTGTCACAGATTAACCACAGGAACATTGTGAGGCTGCTGGGATGCTGCTTGGAGGTAGATGTTCCAATGTTGGTCTATGAGTTCGTAACCAATGGTACCCTATCTGAGTTCCTTCATGGCTGTGATCACAAATCACCCATCCCCTTGGATCTTAGGCTGAAGATTGCAACACAATCAGCAGAAGCTCTTGCATATATTCATTCATCGACTTCTCGCACAATTCTGCATGGAGATGTCAAATCCCTCAATATACTATTGGATAATGAATGCAATGCAAAAGTTTCAGATTTTGGAGCATCAGCACTGAAATCTATGGATAAAAATGATTTCATTATGCTAATCCAAGGAACTCTTGGTTATATCGACCCTGAGAGTTTTGTCAGTCACCATCTAACTGACAAAAGTGACGTATACAGTTTTGGGGTTGTTCTTTTAGAGCTAATGACAAGAAAGAAGGCCATATACATTGATCCTTCTAATGAAAAGAAAGCATTATCTCATACTTTCATACTGGTGTTCCACCAGAATAAGCTCCGAGATATGTTGGACAGTGAAATAGTAGATGATGAAGTTATGATAGTACTCGAGAAACTAGCTGAACTCGTCATGCAGTGCCTCAGCCCAAAAGGAGACGAGAGGCCAACGATGAAGGAAGTTGCAGAGCGACTACAAATGTTGAGAAGACTCCAGATGCAGCTCACAACAAAGGCACATCCTATTCAAGCACATTATTCTTATGGAGGGACATCTGATATCGTCCCTTCAGATGGAACAGGATATCAGAGCACCGAGACAGCCAAACTGGTATTGGAAGTAGATCTTGCACGATAAATACGTGAAATTCTAAAGGTACTCTTTTTTATGGACATTGGTTTCTAAAGCAGCCTGCTACTCTTTTTATGTATATTGGTTTTATATTTGTAATGTATTAAGAAAACATGCTTGTGCGTATCAAAATCAATACTTATGAACTCCAAAAGTGAATGTGCCATCCTTAATATATATTGTAAAAATCTATAATCATTTGTTGCATTCAATTTTTAAATTCGTTTGAGTGTTAGATTACTTTGGTAACATGCCAAAGAGCTCCAGCTTTCTTTAGACATTCATCAAAATAGTGAATAGTCCCATCAGAACCAGGATTTTGACATACTGGACTAGGATAGATAAACTGTATGCAAGGACTGAGTCAATATACTTTATTTAATCGAAATTCATGCTGTAATGATGCATTGCTACCTTCGGTCATTTTTCCTAACAGGGAAAGTTACAGTTCATTATCTATGCAATATTTATCAGGTAAGCACCAGAAGGGGGAAAAATGAAGATAAAAGACAAATCAAAGAAGCAGCAAAAAATGCACAAACAAAAAGAAGAGTGAATTCTGGACTGTGGCTGAACAAATGGATTAAACAGCATACCTTATCATAGAATCAGATCCAATGGATAAGCAATCACCAGGATGTAACTTTGGGCTATCCATTCCCTGCAATTACGATTTACAGTGAATGATTGTTGGTACCTTTAAGTGATATTAGTAAAATTGTGCAGGGTAGAGATTGAAGATTTTCATTACACCCTGCTCGTATCATATGCAGGCTTTGTAAAGAAGACCATTACTCATATAGAACCATGTAATTTGAAATAAGAACACATACTAGGATTCATCTACACTGTTTTTTGAGAAAAAAAAAAGGATTCATCTACACTGTCCCACGGGAAGATTTACACTACAAGGTACAAGCCATTGTTTTGACATCCATTTTATGCTCCATCCCGTGGCTCACATCCACTGAGCAAATATTCTTTCAAACAAAATGTTAAAAGCATGGAGTGCCACTGCCACAACATCATAGCATTACCATGAAGAAAAAACATATCTAGAAGGGAAAATGAAAACAACTTCTTGAATTGTGGAAGAGTAAGATACCCTGTTCAAATTGTGTATTATGAATGTGTCTAGTCACATATAGAAAGAATAATTCCTAAAAAAATATTGAAAGGACTTAAGAATACATTGACAGTTTGATATAGAAGAGTTACATAATTAAATATGTCGAAAGTGCAATTGATGAATTCTGATCGGATTTATTAGAGCAATTAGTCTTAACTACTCATACACCATGGAATAGAACTTAAAAGACCATCAAATATAAACAAAACAAAAAAGAATAATCCAACTCAGATACCATTACAATAAGAAATGGTCTTTTTGCACATGTATCAGATACCATCTCTTTGTACCGCTTACTCACTTAGCAAAAACAACAAGAACACAGCCTTCTAATCCTGGGCAAGTTGGGTATTTTAGAGATGATACCTGACGAGAGTCAGAAATATAGTGGCCAAAAAGTTTTTTTTAAAAAAAAATGCTTTAGTAATAGGACTAAAAGTAGTACATAACAATGAAGAAATTTTGCAGGGTTAAGAACTAACTAAATTATGCATACATATTGGCTTAAATCAATAAGCTGTCACAGAGGTTGCACTCCACGCAGTCATGCTCAAGAAACTATAGAGAGTAATCCAGGTCTTAATATTATTTCTTCACACAAACAGGAACAGCAGTAAAGTACATGACAGGAGGAAAATAAAAGATAAGTACAAAACCGACATGAACCGCCTAATATAGAGAAGACTAATTCAGATATTGGTTATCCTCTCTTCCTTGCAGGCTTGCATCTCAGTCCCCTTCACTCAGATCGGCATGCCTTTGGGCACAATCTGGTCCTTTATCCACATGTAAATAGGCACGAGAACATAATACGCAGCACATATCGTTCCCATGAGGAAGCGAAACAGGAAGGTGATTGGATTCACTGGCTTGCTGACATCCTCAGCTTTCGGACCAAGCTGCGCCAAAAGTAAAAAATAAAAATTAGACCCAAAACCCTTCATATCTGCTGCACAAAATGAGCAATGTAGAGGCTAAACAAGATATGCCAAAATGCATAAGGACTTGTAGATGTTAATCCGATAGCTAACTGGCTATATTTTCCACAGAAAAATCAAAAGAAGGGTACCTCCAAAGGAGAATCTCCGTGCGCCCTCTTGACACCCGTGACAGAGCATCCCATGATGAGACCATGCCTTCGGACACCACGGTACCACTTTGGTCCGATTCTTTTGAGCTTGACATCCTGGAATCCAGCCTTCTTGAACCACTCAATGTACTCTTCTTCCTTGGGGAAGAGCATCCACATGTCGGCGAAGAAGCGGGACAGCCAGAAGGTTGGGTACACTGGGCCAATCACACAAGCTGTGCCACCAAACCTCAGGACCCTGTATGCCTCCTTGATTCCTCTCTGGGGATCAGGCCAGTACTCAATGCTGAAAGGTATCACGAAAGGACAGGAAAATAAGCAATCTCTAATTGGATGCACAATCATCATATACAAGTAGTGAAGTGAATTGGGCAGGCACAGGATGACATGGACAGTACTGAAGTGAAGTGAATCGAGCAACGGAGCATGAGCAACCTGCCAGCGGAGACGTATCGGTCGAAGGTGCCAGTGGGGAAGGGGAGGTCCTCAGCGTCGCCCTCCATGATGGTGACACCCTTGAGCGCCTCCTTCTGGCGTGCCTTCTCGAGCTGGTGCGGGGACTGGTCGAGCAGCGTGACGTTCTCCGGGTTGACGTGCTTGACGATCCCGAGCGTGGTGAACCCCGTCCCGCCGCCGACGTCGACGACCTTGAGATGGCGGCTGTAGAGGTCGACGGGCTCGAGCGCGTCGTCGCGCATGTCCTCGGTCCAGTGCCCCGGGTTGATGACGTGGTCGTACACGATGGAGAGGAAGCGGTAGAACCAGAAGGCCTCCTTCTTGTGCTGGATGAAGCGTGGAGCCGTCACGGGGCGCGCCGAGGCCGCCGCCGACGAGGACGACGCCGCGGCGCACCTCATCAGCCTGGCGCTGGGGGCGGGGGCGATGGGGCTACGCCTGGTGAGGGCGAGGGGGCGGTGGAGGAGGCCGGGCCTAGTGGGGTTGAGGCCGAGCCCCGCGGGGGAGCGGACCCTGGGCGACGCACCCCTTCCCGAAGCGAGCGCCCCCGCGGCGCCGCCCGGCGGCGCGTAGGTGGAGGCCATCGCCATTGCCGCCGCCGCCGCCGAGGAGGAGGGGTGGGGTTGGGGGAGGTGGGGAATGGCGAGCGAGAGGGGGAGTGGATGGGTGGGGTGGGGGGTGGATGCGACAAGGGAAGGGAGTGAGGACGTGGAAGAGGGGTCACGGGTGGATCGGATGGGTGGTGGATGGATGGGCTGCGTTGCACGCGGAGGTGGCTGACTGGCTCGTGTGGGCGGGGCACTAACGGCCAAAGTTGCCAGTGGGCCTGGCCTGGTGAGGATCAATTTTTTAAGGCCGGCCCAGAGAGAGGTTTTATAACAATAAAAAATGGCTATCGGTTTTTTAAGTTTTTGTTATTCATATTGGCAAAAAAAAATTGTTATAGTGACACGTTTTTCTCAATTGAACATCACCAAAATGTACCGTTTGGTACATACTCCGTACCTCAGAAGCACCTTTTGTGAGCTTGGCATAGCGCTACGAGAGCTTTGACGGGTTTGTCACATGTTCCTGCGACCGCAAGGCCTATCACGGGCGGCCATTGGAACATTTGCCTTCTTGGATGCTAAAAAAAACAATTACCTGTGTACAGAAGAGTACTACTAGTTTTGAGTCACCAGCAGTGCCTGCTGTTTGCTTTGTCAAAAACTATCTCATCTGACTACTTTCGTGGCCAACTACATATCTTCAATGCATTTATAGGAGAACTCAGACACGCACATTCAAGGAGGATCAAAACACATGTAATGCTAGAGCAAAAGGGTTTGCACAGATATCACGCCACAAAATAAACATACTAATAAAACGATGCATTCACATGTTGCTTCTACTGTACTAGTTAAATCAATGAAGCGTCTTACCCTAAAAAAATTGTCATGACCGAAACACGATAGAACTTCGTTCATAAAGAAACACGATAGAAAATTAAAGACAGCGATATATTATCACAAGACTGAAGATGCATGATGTTAGCATTGCACTTCACAGCCAAAACGCGACAGATCGTGAGGAAGGACGTCTGAGTGATTCCTTGAGGCACCTTGTAGCACCGCACTCGACGGCTCCCGCCGGTCGTCAGGCCTCCTCCATTGCTGTCATCATAGCCAAGAGAGAATGTCGTCGCGCGATAGAAATAGCTAACGCATCGAGGCACATCTTTCCCACTCAGGGGAATCTTGTGAGGCTTCAAGTCATCTATGCTGCTGCTGTCTCCAGTGGAGGCACATTGCATACCTCCAGCTCCAGCTGCAGTGTCGTCTCCACTGCAGATGCATTGCACAAGGCAAAATTCAGCCTCACTATTGCTGCTGCTGCTTTCTCCCGAGTATAGTAGTGTGGCGCCTGCATGATCTTCAGCACTGTCCTCACTGAACAATTTCTCCTTGCTGATTCTGAACGAACTGCGACGACGACCATCGTCGACCACCTTGCACGAGCAGAGATGGCCGAGATTTTCCGGGTCATTTGACAGCCCAACAAAGGCATCCAACCTACTCACAAAGTGCGCACGGCCAGTGAACGGCATCGACCAGCCATCAGCATACGGTTTATACCACACGCGAGCTCCGGCCGTCGTGTCGAAGGCGAAGGTGGCCATGGCGGTGCTGACAAGCAAGGTCTTCTTCCCACCTTCACGGGGATCCATGGCGTAGGAGGTGATATCGAACCTCCTGAACGGTGGGTCCGGGAGGCGACACCAGGACCACACATCCCTGCACCTGGACTCGAATTCCAGCCGTGGGGGCCACATCGGCTTCAAAGACAGCGTCTTGAAGCCGGCGGAGTCGAGGGAGTAGACCTCGCCGTCGCCGGAGAAGAAGATGGGGAGGTGGTGGAACGTGTCGCCGGGGGCGAAGTTGATGGCCTTTGAGTGGACGTCGACCATGGGTAGGAAGCCATCGGGGACCGAGTCACGGAAGTTGTCGCGTGGGTGCGTCGCGATGATCTTTGTGCCGACGGAGGCGAACAGCCATGGAGCCTCCAAGCGGAGGTATGGAGGAGGCAAGCGCCGTCGTTGGTGATCGGCGTCGAGATCGGCGACGAGGAGGAGGAGGAGGTGAGGTCGAGGTCGTAGATGGTGTAGCCCCATGGCCAGTCGTCGAAGATGACGTAGAGGCGGCGCTCGGTGGTTGGATTTGGCTCATCGTCCTCATCAAGCTCGTCACGGCGACTTCGCTTCCTCGTCAAAGACATCGTCCTACGTACGTACGTACGCACGCACGCACCGATTGAGCCCTAGCTGCGATCCGATGAAATTCGAAGAGATGTATTAATTGCCGAAGACAAATCAATCAGGCTCGATCCTCCTACTGCAACCCAACTCAACAAATATATCCGAATCGAAGCGCAACAGAGAAGAAATCGAAGGTAACTGACAAGGACGGTGGTGGTGTGGCGTCGTGCGTCGACTCGAAATCGGGGACGATCGATGAGGCGGCCACGGGATTGGTGGGCCTCGTGGGCCGCTCGTGAGGACGCCACCGCCGTGCGTACTCATGATTATAAGGAAAAAGTCCCATTGAGGTCCCTCAACTTTTGCCCAAGCCCAATTTAGGTCCCTGAACTATAAAACCGGGTAAAACACGTCCCTCAACTTTTAAAACCGTCTATATTACGTCCCTCGGCGGTTTTAGACAGTTGTTTTGCTACAGTAATCGTGGGTTTGCTACTGTTACTGCAGCTTTGCATTTTCTTTTATTTATTTAATTTCACTAAATAATTGAAAAATTATAGTAAATCACATAAAAATCATAAAATGAAAACTCTAATTTTATTGGACTCTATATGAGTAGATCTACACACTAAATATATATTATGGTCTGCTTTAGTATAAAATTTTTGTTGCACCTTTAGATCTATGCTCGTCTAGAAATAATATAAACTGCATCTATGAATTGGTGCAACAAAAATTTTGTACTAAAGCATACCATAATATATGTTCACTGTAAGGATCTACTCATATATAGTCCAATAAAATTAGAGTTTTCATTTTATGATTTTTATGTCATTTACTATAATTTTTCAAATATTTAGTGAAATTAAATAAATAAAAGAAAATGCAAAGCTGCAGTAACAGTAGCAAACCCACGGTTATTGTAGCAAAACAACAGTCTAAAACCGCCGAGAGACGTAATATAGATGGTTTTAAAAGTTGAGGGACGCGTTTTACCCGCTTATAGTTCAGGAACCTAAACCAGACTTGGGCAAAAGTTGAGGGACCTCAATAGGACTTTTTCCTGATTATAATATATTCAGCCCAACATGAACTGTCCCACTGCACGCAATCTACGTACAATTCATGACAGAAACATAGAAAGGCAACAATCTACATGACCTGAATCGCATGCAGTTGAGTGTACACACTATTAAAACATGAATCCCCAATGCAAAAGAGTCACCACTGAATTAAAATTAAAGACAACAATATGCATAATATCAAGAACGAACGAAGATGATTTAATTTTAGCACTGCATCTCACATCCAAAACGCCACAGGGTCCTCAAGGAAGGACGTCTGAGTGATTGTTTCAGGCACCTTGTAGCATTGCACTCGATAGCTCTCGCCGATCGTCAGGCCGCCTCCATTGTTGACGTCGTCATAGCCAAGAGAGAATGTTGTCAACCGATAGAAATAGCTAGTGCCTTGGGGCATCTCTTTCCCCCAACTGGGGCCCCTTTTTCCTATTCTCGAGGGACTCCACGTCAGGGGTGCTGTCTCCACTGTCGTCCTCGCTTCCTCCAGCCATGTTGTCGTCCTCAAAACTCACCCTCGTTGCTGCTTTCTCCCATGTAGACCAGAGTGCCTCCTACATGATCTTCAGCTGGGTCCTCACTGAACAACTTCTCCATGCTGACTCTGCATGAACTGCGACGACCATCGTCGACCACCTTGCATGAGCAGAGACGACCAAGATTGTCCGGGTCTTTCGAAAGCCCAACAAAGGCGTCCAGGCTACTCACAAAGTGCGCACGGCCGGTGAACGGCATCGACCAATCATCAGCATATGGTTTATTCCACACACGAGCTCCTTGCCTTTCATTTATCTCAGCATATGGTTTTCCTCCTGCCCCGGATAAATGAAAGGCAAGGATACCACCAACAGACGATGTTACAACCATACCATTAAATTTTCTCTACATTACATCCATTGGATTGGACAAAGCCTCCGCAAGTACAAAGGAGTTACAGATTACAGCATAAAAGGGGGAAAACACACGACGACCGACGGACCGAATTGCTGATCAAAGTATCAAACTACAGGTATGTGGCATCACTACTGCCACAAATTAACTGAGGATGTTGTACACGATGATGATACGCCATCCAGACAGATGCCATCTTTATACAACACGATGATGTTGTATAGCGGTGGGATGTTACACAATTTTTTTAGATGTTGCACAAATAATTTTGATGTTGCAATAATTGAGTCTTGATGTTTCATTTGTTTTTCGAAAAATGTTTCAATGTTTGCATATGTTTCAGCCCGAATGTTGTACCTTCTACTGAATGTTTCAAAAATCAACTTGATGTTGCATGCTATAGGTGATTGCAAATCATTCAACGCTACGCCCGGATAAACAACATTTTAATGTTGCATATGTTTTCGAGAAATGTTTCGCTGTATGTTTCATCTCGATGTTGCAATTTTCACTGAATGTTATAAAAATCAACTTGATGTTGCATGCAACAAACGAGTGCAACATCGTCCGGCGCTGCGCCCAGACGTTGGACTAACGGGCGCTAGCAGTTTCCCTAATTGATAGATAACACCGCAAAAAGGCACAACTATTCATTGTGACAAAAAAACAAACATCATGTTCCTGTTTAACACCACATTTTCCTGTTGAACGCCAGATAACACTAGCTGGCTGGCTTTTCCAGAGATTCTGCAACACAGCCAGCTGCCAGCACGAAATTCGTCTTTTTGAGTTTTGATGAGTGACAGAACTGCTTCAAAAAGCTTACGGTACTGACAAATTCATTCGAGCTTCCAAACCGTAATACTGTGGCTGCCGGTTCACAAGAGCATTAAGCTACTTTAAGCAGAAACTTGTGGGGAGACTGAAGCAACTACTTTCCTTTTATTCGGATCACGTGTATTCTATCGAAATGTAAAAAGAAAAAAAGGGACTATCTACTGGTTTTCACACCGATTCTTTCATGCGCGGAGTCAATCTGTGCGTTCTTCACATGTGGCGACTTAACAGCAGCAGGAATCCTAGTACAGTTCACTGGGTATGCCACGGTCCTGATATACACAGAAGAGTTGTCAGTGAACCACAAAACATTAGTATGCAGTTACATGCACGATAAGCCTTAAAGGAAAGAGATTCGGCCAAATTGGAACACGATAAAATCTATTGAATGAATGATCGGATCCTTATAGTAAGAAACAAATGCAGACTTGTACCTTTTCACGATTACAGATCAATGTAGACACGCATGCCATCGCGAGCTAACTGCACATCTATCCCCTCCCTGTAGTTCCAAATGACAGAGCATGAGCGTGCGAGCCTTTAGAAATTTACAGTAAAGCAAGGTTTTTAACAAATTTTACGGTGCACTAGCATGCATGCCTTTCTAAGATAGTAATTGTTGATAAAAGAGGAAAGAAGACAGTGCCTCCCCCACTTACAAGTGTTCGTTTCATGTCAACTTATTTGGTAAGCTATCTAATAGGAAGGGCTTACCTCCTGGACCATTCTTCCAATGTTTGGTTGTCCTTGTGATGGTCCATTTCATGAGTCAACCCAATGAGCAATGCTCTTTTGGGGCAAATCCTTTTAACAGCATCTAGAGTCTGCATGAGATCATAGTGTTAGCATAAATTAAACACACAGAATATATAGGAAAAGGAAAAAAAAATATGCTTAAATTGTGAAATGAAAACCAACCTGGTCCCAACAAAGGTGCACATTGTGAGAACCTGTCTGTTGGCGCAGAGGTGACAGAGTTTACAACAAATTAGTAAAGATATTAGCATAACATATTAATTACTGATAAAATGTTATCGAACAATAGCAATTGTGCTCATATGAATTGCAACAAATCAACTGCCTATGAACGGATACAGATTCTAGTCTTAGAAATTACTAGTTAAGAGCTAGGTGAAGAATTATGTCCATAACTAAGACTAGCATTCTATGACTTATTGTTCTAAGTATTTTTACTCGTCAGAAGATATGCTTCCAAATTTGCTCAATACTATCTATCTGTTGAAGTCAATGTTCTGAATTTGATGTGAACGATCTTACTAGTTGTATGTTCACCTAAGAAACTAAAATGGTTACCAATTTTGCATCATTCCCCAGTACTGAAAAGTGCCCTACTATGTGCAGTAATTAGTCAAGACTACAAAAATAGGAAAATTTAACAAATGGCGTTTTCCGCCTTTTACATGTTCTCCTCAGTATTCAGAAACATCTGTCATTATGCTGTAATATGTAGTAAGCTGTGGATCCATAAAAGTTCCCTAGTTTAAATGTGATTCCAGAGAAAAATTGAAAAATGAGTAGCAGGAAAGGGAAAAAAAATACATGTACAGACAACAGAAGGAACTAAAGAAACTAACCCTGTATAAGCAATCCAAGATGAGCAAATCCAGTTGGCCCCCACCAGACTTTGAAATTGCTGAAAGGTAAGTACGTGATACACAGCAATCAGGATCCTGGGAGGCAATTAAGCAGAAGAGCATAGGAAATAAATCTACAAAACTGCAGTCGTTCTCAAAGCAATCACTGAAGATAATGTACAAGCCCATGCATGCATGCATTCTAAGGGCGAGGAAAGGAAGGGCGAGAAAGGAATACATCTATGCAACATTTATGGACAGATATTTATTTCCCAAGCTCTGTATCTAAGTATAAAGGTCCACATACCAATATTAATATATTATAATCATATTGAATTGCACAGCACTTTCTGCTGTAGGGGAACCATATGTATTATGGTGAGTACCAACCTAGAGATATTAACAAAAAATACCACAGGACACTGCAAAGGTAATTTATATCAACCAGAACCTAGATCAAGTCACTGCTCTCTGTTCTCCAGTCATGGTGAGAAATTAAACTTTATTCCAGACAAAGCAAATGAAGGTAACATGGTTAAAATACAACTAACGGAGCAGCATTAGAAGACACAAGGTTTACCATATTCTGTGTCTGGAGGAAACCGTGAAACATCTGATATATAAGCAACTTTTGATTTTCTTCCGAAAAGGAAACCCAGACAGATGTAGTCTTCACCATGGATCACCTGATGTGAATACAAAATTAAGAAGGATGTATAGAAAAATAAAATACATTTGAACATTATGCTACGTATTACCGGCAAGGGAACAAACTCTAGCTCTGAAGCTGTAAATGGTTTCTGGAGGTCACTTTCAATTATTCTCCAGTCCAGTTGAGCAACTCGCCGGATCTCCTCCCCTTCCTTTAGCTTCTTTTTTACCAGATAAGGGAATTTTTGGGAAATGCTGTTTCAGATTGAACATTATTAGTACGAATTTTCACCTATTGTCCTACCTAATTACTATATATTGGCTGTAAGTCAATGATGAAAACCAAGCACCTTTCCAGATAAAGGGTAACAATGCTAGATAATGTTTTATATTGGACAAGAGAGCAGCATAAAGAAAACAGGACAATGAAGAAATGGTAGTCCAAGGACAAAAAATCACATGAGTGTAACACGGTTGTATTTGTCAGCTACTAGCCTACTATATAAAGATACTTGTTATCCTTCACTGATGTAATTCTCATGAAATGTGCTAAATTGATAAATTCTGTGCAGGAGAACTGGTTTCCTTAATATATATTTTGAGAGGCAGTCAACTAACTGCAGTAGTAACCATGACAAATCATGTGTCATGCATTCTTCACTTTAATTCCTTATATATTTTTCAAAAGAGCAGTAGTCCGGTACCAATGCCTAACAAAGTTTTAACACAATTACCTGTCCATAGCAAATTGAGAGAGAAAAATTGGGGTTGGATCAATATCATTTGTGGGACTAAATGCCTGTACAACCCGAACATCATCAAGGCCTAAGATTGCATCTGCATGCTCATGAGTCAGAATAATCTGTCATAAATAAGGAAGATGTGTTAGTGTACCATGTCTATGCAAAATACTGAGTTTTCTTTTACAGTTATAGTGGTGTTTGGTCCAATGTTTGGTTATCTAATGAACTAAACCATTTTAAAAAATAAATAAAGCAAACACATGTATATCATGGACTCACAGAATCAACACAAGGGATTTTGTGGCGAACAAACCATCGCAGAACTTGTTCTCTGAATGTCTTCCCGACATCTATTATAATATACTTATGCACACCTCCATCTTGGCAATAGTCAATCAAAAGTGAAGTATTGCACCTGCAAGAAACCAAGAGTGAATCTAGTAACTGGAGATGCACATATAAGCATAATTTTAGCAATCAATCTTGTTCAGGTGCATCAGCACTACAAAAACATTTTGGAATGGCATCTCAATTCACTTGGCCTCAAGTGAACATAAACAAGCACGATATGATCCTAAGTCATAAATGAGTTTAAATTGATCCTAGACAAGGTATAGTACAAGAGTATGAGCACGAATATAGCTCAACCGTCTCAAATTTATTCATGATCTAAAGGTTGTAGTACATATTTTGTAATATAGTGATAAGATATCCTGGCCAGTGACCAGATAGACAGTTCACTTATCCTACTTTCATGGCATCATACAATTGTATCTAATACATGCAGCGTCTTATTTTTCACAGGTATTGATCTACCGATTTCATCATAGACATGATTTTTCTTAAACAAAACATAACAGTGTTTCAACCTCACGTAATTGCATATAATCTAAGCCTCTATAATACTATTCCATCTCTGTATGCATCTGGAAGAATACTAACTGTATACTTGTTTAAAGAAAAATGCAGATAGTGCACTGTGGTTTCTGCTGTAGGGGCAATACAGAAACACAACTAAAAATAAGCAAACTAGGAAGAAGTTAATAGATCTCATTCGTGTTTATGGACAAAACTAGAAGCCTGGCCGTTGACCCATTAGCATGTAAACAAAACTGTGCATAACCTGTGTGTCCAAATGCTGCTCCAAACTAATCCCCCTGTGTATCAATTGTCATCAGACTAGCATTTCTCAAACAAAACCACCTAGCAGCGGAAGCCATCGCCTCATATCAAGGCAACACCTGATCGCCCGAAGAGAGCATGATCCCATCGCAATTTAACAGGAATAACCAGGCCAAAGCTCCCCGATCTCACGCCACCACAGATCCGCACCGACCTCGTGAAAAACACACGAAACACCTCACGACGGTAAAATCTCACGTCCTAACACCGCACGAGGCTCGGGAGGAGGAGGGGGGAATAGGAGCATGAGGGGGACGAGGAGGCGGTACCTGTAGTTAGGGTTTAGCTCGGGCGGGACGGAGAGGGACTGGGAGCAGACGGGGCAGGGCGGGTCGGGGGGCTGGATCAGGCACCGCGCGTTCGGGACCGCGCTCGAGCACCCCGTGCCCAGGAACACCAGCGACGATGAGGAGGCAGGAGGCGCATCTTCGCCGGCGGTGGGGTGGCCGTTGGGGACGGCGGCGGTGGCGGCCATTGGGTTTGCCGGAGCGAGGCCGGGCGCGAAGGAGCGTGACGAGGCGGGGGATTGGTGGGGACGAAGGGATCAGTGGGAGGAGATGCGCGGAATCTGTTTGGTAGGTGGTTTTGCATATAGAGACGTGTATAAATTAGTATTTCCCAGTCATGTGATTTTCTTGCCTTTTTCGAATAAACATATACAGTAGTAGGAACGTGTTTATAAAGACTGACCACAGGGTCAGCTACTCAGCTTAAAAGATAGTACAAAAGACAATCAATAATTTAATTCATGAGGAAGCCAACAAGCACTGGGTGTGTTTAGATTGTAGGAAAAAACACTGTAGCATAAGAAAAACACTGTAGCATTCGTTGGGAAACGTGTTTTGTGAGAGAGGAATAGTGAAAAGTTGGAATGAATAGTGAATAGTTAGGAATCTGAACATGGCCTTAGTGAAAAAGACGGAATTTTTTTCAAAGAAGGAGGTGCCATGTTAACGTTAGATGACAAAACAAGGTACGTTGAACTAATCTAGTATGCGAGGTCCAACACAATACAAGATCGTAGCACATCTATAAAAATATATAAGTGTATTTGGCTCATGCCCATCTAACTTTATTTTGGATATTCCTATTAATCCTGATCTAATATAATAAAATATGCTCTGACGACGAAGAATGGAAATAAAAGATGTGGAAAGAGAAGAGGAAAGTGACATTCTACATTTAAGATTTTTAATAAACAAAAAAAGTCTATATCACACACCCACCTGTGGAGACTGGACTACATAACCCCCCAACCTATGAAACGGTTTATATCACCCCTAAACTTCTCAAAACCGATCAAATTACCCGCTAAACTAATTTTGAAAAATCATAGTAAATAAAAAAAATCATAAAATAGAAAATCAAATTGTGTTGGACTCCAAATGAGTAGATATACACACTGAACATATAATATGGTATGCTTTAATGCATTTTTTACAACTATAGAGAAAAGCATAGATCTAAACTATAGTGAAAAATATACTAAAACATACCATATTACATGTTCAGTGTGTATATCTACTCATTTGGAGTCCAACACAATTGAATTTTTTATTTTATGATTTTTCTATGATTTATTATGATTTTTCAAAAAACTACTTTAGGGGTCACTTGATCGGTTTTGAGAAGTTTAGAGGGTGATATCGACCATTTTATAGGTTTGAGGTTACGTAGTCCAACCTGCATAGGTTAGAGAGTGATATAGACTTTTTTTTCATATTAAGATACAAAGATGCATACATCTTGGTTGGAAACCGTGAATACATTCAATGGCTAATCTTAAACATTCACTAGTTCGAAGCACTCAATAGATAAAGGTGACAACAAAATGCACGCAATTTCAAGTTTACGCAAAGTTGCTACGGTAAATTGCTATGCTTACATTATGCTTGGTCTCGTAATTTCTTACAACCAGTGGACTTTGTAGCAAAAGCGATCTGGACCCACCGGGCAGGCGGACACCTCAGCCCCCATTACTCGACTGATTCGGCTCGTGGTGGCGGCCGCCGGCGCCGGCGTCCTCCTTCCATTTCCGACTACCTCTCACAACCACCACCTCACCTCACCTCACCAGGCGGCAGGCGCTGGCCTCTCGCCTGCGCAAGCGCACGCCATGCTCAGATGCCTAATCAAGGGCCCATTGCTCCCGCGCCGACGGCTCCTCCTCCTCCAGCCCCGCCGCGCCAGCGCCACATCCTCGGCGGCCGCCGGTGAGATCGCGCCGGCTCCCGCCGTAAAAGAGGCCGCCCTTGAAGATGACCTCGTGGAGGAGTCGCACAGCCGCCTCGTGCGGGACACCTGCAGGCTGCTGGAGCTACGGGAGTCGTGGAGCGCGAAGCGGGAGGCGCAGCTCCGGCACCTCCTCCGCGTGCTCTCCCCGCCGCAGGTCCGCGCCGTGCTGCGCGCGCGGGCTGAGCGGGACGCCCGCGCCGCGTTCGAGTTCTTCCGCTGGGCCGACCGCCAGTGGAAGTACCGCCACGCCCCGGAGGTGTTCGACGAAATGCTGGCGCTCCTCAGCCGCACCAGGCTCCACGACCCGGCGCGCCGCGTCATGCGCCTCATGATCCGCCGGGGCATGCGACGGGGACCGCAGCAGTTCGCGCACCTCATGCTCTCCTACAGCCGCGCGGGGAAGCTCCGCTCCGCCATGCGCGTGCTCCAGCTCATGCAGAAGGATGGGTGTGAGCCCGACATATCTATATGCAACGTGGCGGTGAACGTGCTTGTCGTGGCTGGCCGCGTCGACAAGGCGCTCGAGTTCGCCGAAAGGATGAGGCGTATTGCGGTTGACCCGGATGTAGTCACTTACAATTGCCTGATCAAGGGATTGTGTGGAGCTAGGCGGATCATTGATGCACTGGAGATGATCGGTTCAATGCTGCAAAATGGATGTCCACCAGATAAGGTTAGCTACTTTACAGTGATGAGCTTCTTGTGCAAGGAGAAGAGGGTGGAAGAGGTGCGGAATCTGCTTGAGAGGATGAGGAATGATGCAGGTCTATTTCCAGATCAGGTCACATATAACATGCTTATTCATGTTCTTGCAAAGCATGGTCATGCAGATGAGGCATTGGGGTTCCTGAGGGAGTCAGAGGGGAAAAGATTCCGTGTTGATGAGGTTGGTTATAGTGCGATCGTGCACTCCTTCTGCTTGAATGGTAGGATGGCAGAGGCAAAGGAAATTGTAAGTGAGATGATTTCAAAAGGGTGCCGCCCTGATGTTGTAACATATAGTGCAGTTGTTGATGGATTCTGCCGGATTGGGGAACTCGATCAAGCAAGAAAGATGATGAAGCATATGTATAAGAATGGTTGCAAGCCAAATACAGTCACACATACTGCGCTGTTAAACGGGCTTTGCAAAGTTGGGAAGACTTCGGAAGCCTGGGAACTGCTAAACAAGAGCGAAGAGGAATGGTGGACTCCAAATGATATCACTTACAGTGTTGTTATGCATGGATTTAGGAGGGAAGGAAAATTAAAGGAATCCTGTGATGTTGTAGTGCAAATGTTGCAGAAGGGTTTCTTCCCCACGGCAGTGGAGATTAACCAATTGATTCATGCTTTATGCAAAGAAGGAAAGCCAGCAGAGGCCAAAGACTTCATGGAGCAGTGCCAAAGCAAGGGCTGCTCCATTAATGTTGTTAACTTCACAACTGTAATTCATGGATTTTCTCGCCAGGGTGATTTGGAATCTGCACTCTCCTTACTGGATGATATGTATCTGACCAACAGGCATCCTGATGTGGTTACGTACACTGTTGTTGTCGATGCTCTAGGAAAGAAAGGTAAAATGAAAGAAGCCACAGAGCTTGTACAGAAAATGCTTAATAGAGGTATACTCCCTACACCTGTCACATACAGGACAGTGATACATAGATATTCTGAAAAGGATAAAGTCGAAGAGTTACTCAACCTGCTGGATAAGATGTTAGCACGGCAAGAGTTTAGTAGTGCGTACAATCAGGTTATCGAGAAGCTATGTGCATTTGGTAAACTTAGTGAGGCTTACAATCTCCTCAGCAAGGTGCTAAGAACTGCCTCAAAAAGAGATGCTCAAACATGTCATGTCTTGATGGAGAGTTTTCTGTATAGAGGACTCCCACTTCAATCATACAATGTGGCCTGCCGCATGTTCCAGAGAAACTTAATACCTGATCTTGAATTATGCCAAAAAGTTGACAGTCAGCTGGCTCTAGCAGGAGAGACACAAGCAGCTGGAAAGCTTATCATTAAGTTTGTCGAAAGAGGTATTCTAAAACAAAGCGACTGATTTATACCATGGCCGTGGTGTATCCTGTCTTTGTTGATAGGGCAGTTCAGCTTCAGGGAACAGTCAATGTGGTGTAAACCTCGACCATTACATGGCCCGGTACCTTGTACAGAGACTTGTGATCAGGGCTCATGGCATGAATCACCAACTCCTCAAGGACCTAGATATTTATGCAAGTTGATGCCACTACCAGATCTTCAACTTGGTGAGTGATGATATTTTAGTTGTTGAACTGCAACTTCAAAAATGGTTCAATGATACTTAGAGCTAGAGCATGATCATTTTTTTGTTGACCTGTCCCCTTTTTATTTGGGAGATAGATAGATGGGAAAAATTAGGGATAGCTCTACAGGAAATATGACCTTTCCTGTCAAGCTTGTCGGTGTTCAGGTTTGCAGTGCCTGGAAATACTGCTTTATAAGTTTATAGTTTAATTACACAGTTACATCCATATTCCGGTGACTGGAGGAATAATCTAGTAGTAAGGACGACACAGGTTGATTTCATTTCCTTGCCGGAAATGTTTGATAAATTGATCAGTAGGTCTAAAACAGCTCAACTCTCCTGATAGCCATGGGTGATATAGATATACAGTATCTGATATAACTATAGCTTATAGTGGAGATGTGGAGTTGTGGACTGTAGTCTCCAGCTTTTTTCTCCTATGAAATACACGCCCATTACATATCAACTAGTAGTTGGCTGGCAGAGCTGTTCCTGCTCATCCACTGCCGAATTCAGTCAAGGTAATCTCACCATCAAGCTGAAGATGATTTAATTTGTTGGGAGATGCCTTTTTTTTTTTGCTCCACGAGTTTGATATCTAGAATCATGTACTAATTGAACTATTGAAGGATCTCAAGTTGGAAGACATCTTGTGTTTTGTGTAAAATGACGTGCTTTGTGTTGATTTGACTTGTCCTCGTTTGGTGTCATGGTAGAGGCTCGTCAAGATTCGTGCTACGACAACCGCTGACCGTGTGGTCCCCGCAAGTCGGCGTCACAAGGGCACCCAATTCCCCAACCCCAAAACCCTCCTCCTCCGGCTCTCCCTCTTCTCTTCCCCCAACCAAACCGGCGGCGGCGGCGCGAGGGCTTCGCTTGCTGCCTTGCTCCAATGGCTCTCGTCGCCGGCTCCTACGAGCGCTTCATCTGGGGCTTCTCCCTCAAGACGCTAACTTCCCCCGCCGCCACCACCGCCTCGTCGTCCGAGACCCTCGGCCTCGCGCCGCTCTTCTCCTACCCGGCCCACACGGGCCCGGTTCGCTGCGTGGCCGCGGCGCCGCGTGCCGGGCTGGCCGCCTCCGGCGGCGCCGACGACTCCGTCCGCCTCTACGACCTCCCCACCGCCGCCGACCTCGGCCCGCTCCTCGACCCCTCCGCCGCCGTCTCCGCGCTCGCCTTCTACTCCCGGGGCCCCGTCCCGCGGAACCTCCTCGCCGCCTGCGACGACGGCGCGCTCCACGTCTACGACGCCGACGGCTTCGCGCTCCTCACCACGCTCCGCGCCTTCCCTCGCCACGAGGCCGCAGAGGGCCTCGCCGTGCACCCGTCGGGCCGGGTCGCGCTCGCCGTCGGCCGCGCTGGTGCGCTCGCGATGGTCAACCTCGTCCGGGGACGCCGCAGCTTCTCGTGCCGCCTCGAGCGCCCCGCGTCCGTTGTAGCGTACGCGGAGGATAGGGACGGTGGGGATCGCTTCGTCATGGCCGCCGAGGAGAAGGTGACATTGCATGACTCCGTGGATGCCAGGATTATCCATGAGATGGTCTGCGGCAAGAGGGTGCTCGCCATGGCGCCTGCGAAGGTACTGCTGCTACCATTGCCTGTGCATCGTGTTGGTTGGGTATTAATTTTTTTTTTAAGTAAGGATTGGGTATTAATATGAATGTTTACGTTTGATCTATGATAAGTGGATGTGTGGAATGGCTTAAAAATTGTTGAAATTTATCATCTTGTGGAATGCAAATTCTGGTTGTTTTCTTTGATTTCCCATAACAAGCTGAATTGACAGTGGTGCAGCTTCATGTTAAGATTGTAGACTCTGTTTCCTGATTTTTCTTGGCTTAGATACTCCATGTACCCATATCTTAGCTCTTTGGACTTTTATCTCCATTGCCTTGTTGTCTTCCCACTTTGCTCACATATTTTTTTGGTGTTTTTCAGAGTGGAGTCCTTTACACTGGAGGAGAGGACCGTGGTATTACTGCTTGGGATCTGTCGAGTGGCAAAGTCTCCTCATGCATTGAGGGTGCTCATGCGACTCGTGTGAAAGGTGTTGTTGTTTTTGATAGTCGGAAGGATGGATCAGAGCTCTCCAATCTGATTGCTTCTGCTTCATCTGATGGCATCATAAGGATATGGGATGTTCGGACAATTGGGAACGCAAAGCCTACTCCATTGGCAGAGGCTAACACTAAAGCAAGGCTAACCTGTCTTGCTGGGACATCATTGAAATGTAAGTACTAAAAACTTCGCTTTCTCTACAAATAAACATGTTGTGTACTTGTGTGGGCATCCCTTGAGTTCATGTTAAACCTGGATTTTCATATTAAAAGAAAACCATTCCTTTGTTGTCACTGTTATTCTTTCTGTTGTGTTAACAGTATGCCTGTGCTTGCTAGAAAGATGATTCTTACGACAATATATTTCTTCCCCTTTTTAATTAAATTTTATATTTGATGGGAGCCTAAATAAATTTCGGCAAAACTTCCTCCACAGCGCTAGTTTTTAATTAGAAAGAGAATTAGGGGTTAATTGTACAGGGAAAGGCTGAAACAATCCTGATGCCTTTTTAAAATTATTACAAGTAAATGTTTGCATTCTTATGTGTTGATTCACTTTGTGAAATAATCTGTTTATTCAGCATATAATGGGTTGTGGCTCTGTTGATTTGCAGGAGTTGCAGGGTTTGAAGTGAAGAGCGAATGATGAAGCAATCATTGAAGAGACCCTATGTTTATGCTTTGTATGAGAGAACTAGGCATGAAAGAAAGATTGAAGGTGGAGGTCTGGCACGCAAAATTAGCTTGATGTATTTGAAACATATGATAGTCGCATATTATACATCAACGTAGTTTGGCTCGAGTGCGTGAACTCAATGTGAGATTGCGTGATTTGATTGTACAAGTTTTGCAGTAGTGACCATTCCCAATGCTAACTGGGAAATTTGCATCATCCTCCATTTTTATTAATTGTCACCAATGGTTACTGTAGCAACTTTGACGACTTGTTCTGGCAATAGGTTTTTATATTGTTATTAGATATTATATCCTGATGAAATATGTTCATGAGGGATCATATATATCAAAGTATGTCTAAAAAACTTTATATGGGAAAATGTACCGTGTAAACACTGTTCTACTTCTACAGTAGTAAGGAAACAAAAAACAGACACTATTTAGGCATCATGGTGCTTAGGGATGAAAACAGATTGGATAAGGACCGATATGTCTGAATATGAATACGGATATTTATTTTTTTTCAGATCGGGTTCGGATACGGACAGTACAAAAATATATCGGATATACATCGGATACTGATATATATTACATATCTACAATAGACATTCAACTTTTGTTACGCGGATACGGTTGGATATTGATTTTTCAGGATTCCAGATACGGACTGTGTCGGATAGGAAATATCCATACCACCTTCGTCCCTGCTTACACTGCGGACGAGCGTGTACAGGTTCTGGCTCGGGGTGCCAGCAGGGACACCGAAGGTCCACGTGTCACCTGGGTTGAGCTGCGTCGTGCCCACACTGACCTGGGTGACCATTGGACAGGTGGCGGCGTTGGTGCTGCCCGTGAAGACAGCAGCGAGCAGCAGGAAGACGAGGACCGAGACAAGTTGGAGAAGGCAGCCATGGATATGATCTGCTACAGTGCTACGATCCTATACGATGGTTTGATGCTACTAGTACTCTCTTAGCTTAGCTACTGTTACCTCCATCCCAATTTATAAGTCGTTTGATTTTTTTTATCTCAACTTTGACCACTTGTTTTATTCAAAAATTTTATGCAAATATAGTCAAATTTAAGTCATTCTTAAAGAATATTCATTAATAAACCAAGTCATAACAAAAAATTTGATATTTTGTATAATTTTTTAAATAAGACGAGTGGTTAAAGTTGAAGCAAAAAAATCAAACGACTTATAAATTAGGATAGAGGGAGTAGTATCTTGGGATCGGAGGAGGGGCATATTGCATACATTTATAGGAGGACAAGCGAGGGATTAAAAGATTTGTTAAAACTGGGGCTAATGTATATAGTACAGGAAGACGTACTGGTATGCCAATACTAATATACTCCTATAGTATAGTTTGTCAGAAATAAACATGTTGCATTATTGCCGTCTTACTTTATGCTAAATTTGTCTCAGATGGTGGTTTCATATCTAGATGCATATGCATGTACAGAAGAAAATTTAGTCCAATTTGACAAACAAAACAAACGCGCATGAGGTCTATACATGACGAACATTTAACATGTGACGAACGAACATTTAATCCAATTGGTCAGATGATACGGTTCATCTTGAGTTCTGGACGTGCTTAAAAAAATAAGCATGTTGCATTATTGCCAGAAATAAACAGTTGCATTATTGCCATCTTACTTAATTTATGGGTATTGTTACAATTTGTCTCAGATGGTGATTTCATGTGTAGATGCATGCATGTAGTGTAGAGAAGAAAATTTAATCCAATTTGACAAACAAAGAAAACCAACGTGTTTGAACGAACATTTAGTCTAACTTGTCAGACGATGGTAGGTTCATCTGGACGTGATAAATAAAATGATGTTTTGCCTGAACATAACTCTTGTTTGGCTTGAGTGTGTGAACTGAAGTCAATATGAGATTATGTGATCTGATTGTAACAAGATTTGCAGTAACGACCATTTCCAATATTGCCTTCACCTACAGATTAGTTTTCCACTATTTTCCTAAAGAAGAATCATAGTCATAGACGTCCATCTCCAATCTCACCGTGTATACGATTAGGGAAAAAAAAGGGAGGGGATCTTGAAATGCTAGGAATCCTCATAGATAGAATCAGCATGTCACAATTACGTGTACGCACAAGTTGGAAATGTTCCGTTCAAAAAAAAAAAACCAAGTTGGAAATGTAAACCTGACCGATAGTGATCAGCAGCAACTCGTTAGACAGATCTGTCTGACAGTCAGATCGAGCAACATCAACCGCTAAGAAATGCAGAGTTCTCTCACAATACGCGAGAACTCACAATTCACAAACTCAACCAACCCATATGAACACCTAAACTTCCTACCAATCTACAGAGCACCATGTGAAGTTCTCTCGGCCAAAGCTGATGCAGCCTTGAACTTTCAGTAGTTGTTCCTGAGACTTGTCGCGTTGTTCCACCCTCGCTCCTTGTCCTTGTGCTGCTGCACCCTCTGCCCAGCACCGCCGCTCATGGGTACCCGCCGCGCCGCCTTGCGGCCAAAGTCAGTGCCCTGTGCGGTGGTGGCGGCACTGACTTTCCTCCCTGCCTGCGCTGCCATTGATGGCCTGATGATCACCTTCTTCTGCAGGCTTCGCCGCAGGATGCTGTTGATCTTCTTGCTCCGGCTGCCCTTTTCTTTGGAGACAACTGGAGGAGAGCACAGCGGGGGTGGGGACAGGTGTTCCGTGATCTTGTCAAGCGGTGGTGGCGCTGCTGCCACAGCAAGCTTGGCTGTGGGCAGAGGCATCAGCGAGTTCCTCCGGGGAAGTGGTATCAGTGACTGACGGCGAGAGGCCTGGTTCATTGGCTGCTGGTACTCTCCACCATTGCACAGTGAGACTCGTCTCGCTTTTGTTGTGGTTGGCGGCAGCTTCCCAGCATCAGGGTTGTTTTCCTTCTCCTCCCCGAGAGACATTAGCTGCTTGAAGCTGTAAGTATCAGTGTTGCTGTCTGAGAACATCTGCTTTGCTATCCCGAAGTCGTTGGGTGCTGCTCGTGGCTTCTCTGCTGTAGAGTTGAGATTTCTCTCAGCCATTGGGCTTCTCAGGTAGCTCTCTTCCTTAATGCTGCGCTGCTTCTGCAAATGGTCATGTGCGATCTTATTGTCCACATGCTGCCGTGCTATCTTTCTTTCAACTAGCAGCTGTGATTCCAGCTCTTTGATCTGGAAAGAGTTTAGAAGTAGTGATAAATACATAAATTCTTTATTCTCATTCAAAACTTCCCATCCACAAATCATCAACTACAGCACCCCATTTCATAAAATTTACAGAAGAATAAGAAGTCATGTGCATACTAGTTTCAAGTTGGCATCCGTTAACATTATTAATGTTGGGAAGCTTTGGTAAAGCATAAAAACATATACTACATCCAGTTTTGTTATGTGCAGCAAATTACTACTCTCAACAGATGATGTGAAAGGAAGAAGTAAATGGTGTCAGAAGCTATGCCTGATGTACCTTCTCTTGTAGATTCACAGTGAGCAAGTCTTTGGCCTTGTTCTTTGCTTCAAGTGATTGGATTGTTTCTTCCATGGTCTTAATCTGAGCATCTTTGTTCTTACTATCCTGCTTGGCTCTCCCAACCTAGCAGAACCAATAATGTGTTACAGTTGGAATACAGTTTTTTAAAAAGGCTTAGATAACATGCAGATATTTGTAAACTACAACTGTACCATGAGTTTGTATCTTGACAATTCTCCAACATCAACTTGCTTTCTTGCTTGTCCAAGCTCTATTCCTCGCACTCTGCTTGCAAAGTTCAGTGAGCAAAGAGTTTCACCTACATCATTCTCGTTAGGGCTGATTTGAACAAACATCAAAGTCTTGGAATCTCCACCTGCATTGTGAGCACTGAATTATATTAATATAACTAGATAAGAGCAAAAGATTCTACCATCATATAAAGAAACAGCCTACATACTTAGTGAGTCTTGCAGCAGGTGTGTTAGCTTCGAATTCCTGTAATTTGAAACAGCAATCATGTCTATGGTTTCATATAACCACCAATATAAGTTACAGTTGAAGACTATTTTACATTAACAATAAAATTTAAATACCTGAAAGGTATGTGCGAGGTCTTTGTTGCAAGAGCTGATATGACATCACCAAGCGCAGAGAGTGATTTATTAATGTTTTGTGCTTCTCTCAACCTTTCTCCTTGCGCATCTGTCTTTGCTACCCGCTCGCTTCCAGCGAGGTCAATTAGCCATAATTTGCTCTTTGTGCATTCTCCGTTGATCAAATTTTCTCCTTTGACCATTACACAGTGTATGCTGAAATGTAAAGTTAGTTTGGAAGTTTAGGACCAAATTTACAATCTGGAACAGAGCAGAATCAGATGAAAGATCTTTGGCCACAAACCAGTGCGATCGACTGCTATGTTCATTGGCATTAGTGGAACCAACAACTCTCGCTTTGCTTCCCGTTTGCAGGACCTCCCAAGCCTCAATCATGTTAGTCACCGGTGCCTCAACAAGTCCAGGTACATGGTGAACCCCTTCTGCGGCTTGTCTTACTTCTAGCCTACAATATAATGTTACATGTCATACTAGGATTTTTATTGATACAACAGTATGGTTCATGTTCACGAGTATCATCGTACCAATCATTATGTCTTACTAGGATTTTAGATTGGGCATACAAAAATATAAATCATGAGTACCACTATACCTTTTGGTTGTTGCGCCTGGTTCAGACCCCGTCAGGAGCAGATCATGGATCTGTTCATTGTATACCTCCAAAACACTGACAGTAACCTCGTACAGGAAAATACCCTCTCTTTCTTTTATTATCCGAAAGAGTTCCTCCAGAGTCCTATAGTTGACCCCTCGAGCACCTTCTCTTCCTTCCATGGTAAATGTTTTACCAGTGCCAGTCTGCCCGTAAGCAAAGATACAAACATTGAATCCATCTAAAACCGAGGTTGCAAATGGTGCAGTTTTCTCAAACACTTTTTCTGCACATAGATTGAAAAAGATACATTATTAGAAGCATGGGCTAGAATCCAAAGCAAAGTGACTAATTGCATTTATTAAGTGAGTTACCTTGGTCTTCTTCAGGGCTGAAGACGGAGTCAAATTTGAATACTTTTTTGGAAGATACGTGGCCTTTAACAATGAGCTCTCCATCTTTTGCTGACTCAAAATCAATGGCTGCAGAAGCTCCTTCAGCTATTTCTTCTGCATTGAGTGGCCGACATCGGCAAAACACTCTTATGTTACCTAAGCAGTATGAAGCCACTGTTAGATTTTCATCACAATATCTCGCAGTGAAATTTTTTGCACAGAAAAAATAATAAATAACTAACCTTTGATCTCTATAAGCTTGTTGTATAAATCCTTCCGTTCCTTAGCTTCCTCGCTGAACTTTTCTTTGAGTTCTTTAAACTCATGTTCCAGAGTTGCATATTGATTCACTGTTTGAATGAATGTGTCACGTTACAATCGTTTCTAGTAAGTGGAAAAGAAGAATGTAGATAGGAAAAACATACCATATTGCTGAATTGTTTTGGACATTTGGGTAGCATCCAGCACACAATTTTTGTATTCTAGTGATTCTTTTCGTAAACTCTGGTGTTCTAACTTCAAGGCCTGTAGATGTTTGTAAGAAATATCATACCAATTATGAAAGGAAGTTGAAGCCAAAGCTTTGGTGGCTGTCTATTGTGTGATAATACCTTAAATTTTTCACTCAGTACGTTGAGAAATTGACACAATCGACTCTTCTCCTTCACTTGCCCTTCAACTGCAGAGGCTGCAGAAAGAACAAATTCAGAAAGCACTCCTGGTAGGACAAGAAAGCCTAAACAACTCTTAATCAAATAACATGATCCTTGTTTCATGACAAACTTTTGTGAACTGGAATTCTGCTTGTTTGCAGAATTATCAAATTCCTCGAGAGCGGCCAATACATGGAATGAACCTAACTGCTGCTTCAATTAAACGCCAAACATAACACAAGCTCTTACCTAAGGAGCCAACGTGCATTGACTTCCTCATGAGCTCCATCTGCAGCTCACGAAGTGACTCCTGTGCTTCACGGCATTCTCTGGTCTTGAGCACGTTCTCCCTCATCAGATCCTCAAGAAGCCTCCTGCATTCCTCCTTCTCCCGCAGGAGCAGAGCGTACTGCTGTTTCAGCTGGCCGGATTCGCCCTGCAAGAGACATGAGGATCTTGGTTTAGGCACACAGAGAAGAGGCAGCACAGCATACAATTTCGTTGATGACATGCCTGGCTGCTGTGGATAACCTCTTCCGCTTGCACAATCGCTTGGTCGCTTGGACCACTAGCCACGATCTCGCCCTCGCGCTGGCCACCTGCGCAGGCGGTGGCGGTGGCCACCACTTCGGCGCCGCCGCCACCGCGTACGTCGGGGTCGGCCGCGGCGGAGAAGAGCTCGAGGGGCGCGACCCGATGCCGCGCGGCGCCCCTCCGGATGTAGTCCGCCGTGTCCTGCAGCGCCCCGTCGCACGGGACGCCACCGGGCGAAGATGACGAGACCGCGCCGGTGGCGTGCTTATCCAGAACCATTGCCGCCGCCGCCGCCGCCGCGGAGACCGGTGAGCCCGCGGCCGAACCCTCTGAAGCACCGCAACGGAAACCAACGCCGATGAGAAATTGTGCACCGATCGAGAACCCACCCGCGTGGGAACGAGAGGGGAGGGACGTAGTGACTACTGACTAGTGAGCGCGCGCCACAAGCGTGCGTGCGTGCGTACGTACGTACCCTCGGCGACGTCGAAGCAGCCGTTGTCGGGGGAGTAGGACGACGGGATGATGAAATCGCGGGCGTCCGACATCCTCACCGTCTTCCTGGCCACCACGGGCGAGGAGATCGCCGGAGGATGATCCACCGCATCGCGGCCCCGGCCGACACCGCCTACCCTCGGCTCCTCTTCCATCTCGCGGCGTGCGGCGGACCCTCGAACCCACGAAAACCCGCGCGGCGGCGGCGGCGAGGAGGTGGACGACCAGGTGGAACGGATGGACGGCCCTGCGTGCGCGGTGAATGCTGGCGCGACTGGGTTGGGCGCCGGCGGGCGATCACGATGCTCTCGTGACGGCGGCGGCGGCGGCGGGGTTCGAATTTGAAGCGGAGGGGGGAAAGGAGAAAGCGGCGGCGGAGGGAATGGGGGAATCGATCCACGAAGGATTCGCGATCCGTTGGTGGAGGAGGGGATCGGATTGGATTGGAATTGGGGAGGGAGGCGAGAAAGGAAAGAGACGACCGTTGGTTGGGGTGGGGAATATTTTCGAACGAATTCGAAACGCGTGCGTGCGCTCCGACACCTCCTCGCGGCGGGATGACAGGTGGGACCGCTTTGGCCTGGCTTGCGGAGTCCGGGCCCACTGTCAGGGACGATGGAAAGGCCATTCTTGTCCCGGAGCGGCGGGCCCCGTACGTGCTGCTGGCGTAGGCTTGCGGTTGGTAGGTATCCCTACGAGTGCGAGCCCGCGTTTAGTTAGTTCCAGAAGTTTTTTGGGACCATACTATTCATCTATCAGAAAACACGTTTCCCAGTAAACTTTTCCTTTTAACTCCTTTCGACTTTTCTATCCATCCCTCTTACACAACACGCTTCTCGGAAAAAAGTTCTTTTCCTCCCCTCCCAGTAAACACACCCTGAGTTACAAGTCGTCGTCCTCGTTTGAAATCACCTGGCGGCGTAGCCTACGGTGCCACGGTGGAGGAGAACCAGGTGGCCACGGGCCAACGCCCAGCCGGTCTGGTTCAATTCATTCCAAGAACGGATAAAAGGAAAAAAAAGGATTCGATCGTACCACTGCCGATCCATCCAACGCGGCAATCCATCTCGTCGCCCAATCATTCCACATTCGTTTTCTATTTACATCTGACAACAACAAAAAGTGATCATCATGCACCGAGCACGCACGGGCGCCGCCACGCACCGGAGAAATCACGACTGGAATCTATGGGATTTCCGGCGTCTCAGGGCACCGTGGCGGCTAGCTAGTAGACGCATTGCAGACCGGGACTCTACCATGCCCAGATGGCGTTGACGCGGCCGGCGACGAACGCGGCGAGGCGCCTCGCCGCGCGGGCAACAAACTCAGCAGGGTCATCAACACACCCCTGCCACGAGCACGCGCGCATCAGCACGCGCCCACGCCCACCCCTCCCTCTCCGTCCTCCTCCTCCGCCGCCGCCGCCGCAGCGGCGCCATAGCCGAGCCAGGAGGCAGCAGTAACCCCCCTCGCCGCCGTCGCGTCCGTCGGCGTTCACGACGACGACCGCCGACTGGAGGTAGGCCGACGCGGCGTGCTTGAGCAGCTGGTCCCGGATCCCGATGTTGGACGCGTCGAAGTCGTGGATGTCGTGGCACGAGTACTCCCCCCACCCGCTGCTCCACGGGAACCCCTGCTGCTGCTGGTGGTGGTGGTTGTTGTGGTCTCCTCCTCCGGCTCCGGCGGCGGCGGCGGAGGACTCCTCCTCGAGCACGTCGCGGAGGCTCGTGTACTCGATGCTCCCGCTGCCGCCGTTGCTGCTGCTGCTGATGCTGCCGCTACGCCCGATGCTGCTGCTACGGCTCCATGGACGCGACCGGCGCCAGCTCCCCCCCGCACGTGGAGAGACCTCTAGTGGTGACGCGTCGGCTGCATCCATCCTCGCTCGCCGCCGGCGAACATGCAACGACGTAACGCGAGCTCCTGTGTTACGGGAATAATGGACCGTTGTTTCTGGGATTTTGTCGGGTGGAGCTTGAGATGAGGAGAGAAATTACAAGTGAGCGTCTCTCTCTCTATCACTGGCCCTGCTTGATTGTAGGACCCATGCCCCTAACTCTGTCCACGCCAGAGATAGCACTGCATCTGTGCATGCTTTCAGGATCAACAGCAAGGTCAATATACCAGACCATGGTAAATTGGTAATCAGCAACACCACTAAAAAAACTAGAGTAATTTGCAAGGGAAGTTTTCTGGTAACAACATACAAATTATTGAAGCTCAAACGTAAAACGGTAGTAATATGAGAATAGCATGAGCAGTAGCACGTATACGTGTTATGAAAATGGGACAGTAATATTCATGTCGCCCAAATTGTGATCCATCAGGACTCTGCCATATTTGAAACTCTCTTTTTTCTCAGTACGTTATTGAGAATAAAAACGGCCAACCCGACCTTGAAATACACTAATAATATCACGATCCAAGAGGGAACAAAATATCCCTATAAACGTTCTTATAAGCGAAACTCCACATTTGTTTCACCCTGCAGAACTAATCAGGTAGAGATGCCTACGCAGGGGGATATCAAACGATGTGCTCAGCCAACGCCAGGATCTTGAGGTGCTTCTTCTTCCTGAGCTCATGGGGCACCGGACCAAATACACGAGTGCCGATCAGCTCGCCCTTGTTGTTTACAAGGACTATCGCGTTGTCGTCGAACTGGACCTCGCTGCCATCGCTGCGTCCTTTCTTCATGGCGGCACGGACGACCACTCCATACACGACATCTCCTTTCTTGACCTTGCCACGAGGCTGGGCTTCCTTGACAGATCCAACGATCGTGTCGCCAAGCTTTGCTCCATACTTTCCGCTCTTGGCCTGAATGCACATGACCCGCTTCGCTCCAGAATTGTCCACTACCTTGAGGTTGGTTCTCATCTGGATGAATGTTCTGATTTGCTGGAAACGGGATACACGTATGTTGTCATTCAATTTTTTCCTCTTGGAAATACCCACACTGAGACATGCAATCATTTCAATACATTACAGAAATTATCTTGTATGCTTCACACCATATAGCACACTACAGAGAACATTCTTTTTAATTCAGAAAAGAACTTTTGGTACTTCAGACGGATTTCATTGAACTGGACATGCTCAAGGAGAGGATCTAAAATAATATACTTTGTCGTATGAAAAATTACAGACAGCCAACTAAAAAAAAACTCGACCTGCGAGGGGCAAGCCGCCCCCGGGCATTACTCGTAAAAAGAAGACCTTCTCACACATGCCAAGAAAACCCCCGAACCCCGGTCCCGCCCTGACACTGGGAGGTTTAGCCCGTGAGACTACCTATCTGGGCCATACACGGTCCTCAGGCCGACCTAGACCGCCATCTAAACCAGTGCTTTGGCACACGGGGACCGACGAGGGGATTTTTTTTTTTAACCCTCAGGCTGAAATTCGCCCCACCTAGGGTTCGAACTCAGGACCTGAGGGGTGCCGCCGGAGTGACTTGACCAGCTGATCTAAGCACCCTTTGGCTATGGACAGCCAACTAACATAGTGGATTCATGGATATCATGGGGAAAATGAAAGACACAGAATTTATCATTAATGAATCTTGGAATGTTAGTTTAAGCTACCATATGGATTAAACGAAAGAGCACATTGATTTGCTGGCCAGCAGTTAATTGGAACCATATGGATTAAATGTTTCTTTTCCTTCTTTCCAAACATCTGTGATGAGATATGCAAGCATTTCAGGAGGACCTCATAATCAAGAACTTATCCTGTTAGCTTTACACATAGCCAAAAAAAAAAATCTTCAAAATATTTAGGTGGTCTCAATTAATGAAAAATATGTCTAAAAGAGTAACTTGTAAAGGAATAAAGTTTTCCATAAGGATTTGGTTTGTAAAAGGATATAGTTGCAGTCCTACTGCCATAGCTAAAAGTAGCAATGGAAAAGGCTCAGGTATTAATAAAACTAATCAACTGTTTGGAGTAAGATCACTGATAAACATACAACATGCTAGATGATGGATATCATGCGAAAAATGAAGACACACAATTGGTCGTTAATCAAATTAAATACTCCAGTACAAGTTATCATGTGGCTTCAAAGAAGACAAATATATTGGCTTCTTTTCCAGCATCTTACAAAACAATTGAGTATCTGTTCAAAGTCAATAAAATGTTCTGCGTGATAAACAATTCACCTGGCTGATAGCATCACAATGAGAAGGTCTTGTCACTGCCTCAACAGATGAGCTGACGGCTCCAAACAAATTATTTCCATGGCTTCCCATCAGAGTACGTCCAACTACATAGATCAAGAAGCACTCCAATAATGTGGATTAGAGCAGCGCCATATCATAGATACCGATTCCAACAGAAGATAAGTTTTTTTTTCTAAGGTCTAGACACTAGACTGTTTTCTGATAGCTAAGTATCAGCTGCATCCACACACAATCAGTGGCTCTAGTTCTGTAAGCATTTCAACGATAGGACCAGATCAGCATGCACCACCATTAGATCATGTCTATTCAGCTTTCAACAACTGGTTACAAGGCAAAACAAAACATTGCCAAAACTTGGACCTGGTATCTGGTAAAGCTCAACTAGCAGGCATGATCCTTGTTTCCTCAAAGGCTAAAGATGTGTGATACTATCAGGCCAATAGCATCAGCAAAAGAGCACATAAAAAGCAACTCTAATCTTATGAAGAGTGACAAGGCATGTAAACCAAAAAGAGAAGTATGTTCCTTTAAATCCAAGATAATTTAAACAGGATCAGTTTTACTAGCTGGAAGACAAATGATACGCGACATGTATTTGTTGTTGTAAACCAATTGGGAACTCTGAGAGGCATTGAGACAAATACCTGACGAGCACTTTGATCTCAGAAGCGCGGCCATTTCGTGGCACCCCCTGCTCCGCACCTGAGCTTTCCTGCAAGCGAAAAGGGCGCTCGCGTCAAAACAGCGGCACATCAAAGAACACGCAAGTCGCAACGAGGCCAGTGAAATCAAGACCATCAGTGGAGGTTGTCGCACGAGACACTGCATGAGGAAAAAAAAAGTGCGAGCAAATCCACTCCAACTGCACGACGGGACCAACAGGACTCGGAGTTGGACCCCAAGCAATCTAGCTGCAGCGTGCACCGAACCTGGGCGCTGGAATCTCCATTGGGGCCTCCCCATCGAAGGGTTTAATGATCTCTAGCGAGCCCCCCCCCCCCCCCCGGGGACAGGAAGGGAAGAACCCTATCGAGCCGAGCACGGGTCTCCAAAACCCTGGCTAAACCAACGCATCCTCCCCCAGTCCCTCTCGCAATAATCGATCAACGGAGAAGGGTAAAGCATATCGGTCGGGGGAACGAGTTCTCCGCGGACCTCACCTTCTGGAGCGCGCGGGAACGGCACGGTGGCGCGCGGCGGCGGCGGCGGCGGCGAGAGAGCAGAGCACGAGGGAGGGGAGGGGGGATGGAGGAGGAGGAAGTGGAGGTGGGCTCTGTTGTTTAGGCCTCTCCGCAACTGGGCCTACATGGCCCGGACCAGAGGAAATTGCTCTGGGCCTGAATGCTGGGCTCTCTCCCTCTCTTTCTCCAGGTCATGACTCATGGGCTATAATAATCTCAGCCCAGGTACGAGTGCTGGTCCCCCGAGGGGTCGACACGTGGACATGGGAGGGACCAGTGGGAGGTGGACAAGCGTCCCTGCCTACCCGCGCGCCAACCGAGGTGGCTTTCCCCTTTGTTTACACCGCCGGCGCCGGGGCGTGCGCGGCTGGCCGGATGATGCCGTGCGAGCTGTGCACCTGGTCGGCCGTCATACTTTATTTAGGGGCCGTTTAGATTTAGAAATACACCCTCCGTCCCAAAAAACATGCAATTCTAGGTTTCGTCACGTATACCAAGGAAAGTGTAAAAAGACACATGTGCCCCTATAGAAAAGACAAAATAGATCTCACCTAAACAATATAGGACCCACATAAAGACTATACGGGTCCTACGTGGGTCCCGCGTGAACAATAAGCGGGTCCCACGTGGGTCCCGCCTTAACAATATGCGGGTCCCACCTGAACAATACGTGGGTCCCACGTGGGTCCCGCCTGAACAATACGCGGGTCCCACGTGGGTCCCGCATTAACAATAAGTGGGTCCCACGTGGGTCCTGCCTAAACAATACGCGGGTCCCACGTGGGTCCTGCCTTAACAATAAGCAGGTCCACCTACATAGAATGATGGTCCCACATGGGTTCCGCATAAATAGTACATGGGTCCGGAACTAATCATTGGCGCGTCCAGAACTAATCATTGGTGCTAGAGTTGCATGTTTTTTGGGACAAAATTTGAACTCTAGAGTTACATGTTTTCTGGGACGGAGGGTGTATTTCCTAAAAAATTACTATTCATCCCACCACTTCTACTCACATAGCACTATTCACCTACAGTGTTTTTTTGGTGAACAGTGTATTTTCGGGGAATCTTTCCCCAATCTAAACACAACCTTAACCATACACCGTCGACTAGGGCACACACGCACCATGCAGTTGATGCAGATCGATGCAGAAGGAGGGGGCCTCGCCATTGCCGCTGCCTGCTTGCTTGCCTTTGGCACCTCTCGATCGGCCATGGACGCAGTGCTCCCAACGCACTTCCGGATCTGCCTCTGCACTGCCCTCTCGGAAAGAGGAATGATCGGGGGACGGACGCACATCGGGAAGCGCGCGCGCACTTGCCTGAAATTTACAGTTGCCGGCAGATAGCACGAGGCCAACACGCATGCACCGATCGATGACCATCATCAGTCTCAACTTGACGAAGCTAACCACCATGAGAATGAACCAGCAAAAAAACGAAGAAACGAGTGCTGTCATTCTGTCGACAGGGGAAAAAAAAAATCACAGCTGTGTTCAGTTTCCAAAAGTACTTTTTACTTCCTATTCATCCTCCTCACAGAACACGCATCTCCACCTTTCCTATTCTTCTCTCTCGCATAACACACTTTCCAGATAAAAAAAAATATTTTTCTCCCCCCAACTAACCGTAAAAAGTAAGGAAAACGGGCACGCACGCCCGTCCTGATTTCCTTTCCCCGACACCAATTCAAAACGGGATCCGTACCCAACTGTTCACGTTGACCGTCCTGACACGTTACTGTTGCATCAGTCGAGTTACAGATCCAACCAACCTGAGTCACCATCCAACTCAGCACAATCTCGTAAACACGGCTCGGTTCATCGCAGAGCTGTTTGGACACCTCACACCTGTAGACGAGGCACAGCGGACGACAGTACGGCAGATAGGGACCCAGGGCGAAACGATCGTCGTCGTTCAACAGTTGACAGGCAGATGCAATCCTTTGCAGGCATGCATCCTCCAAAGCCACAGGGCAATCAAATCCTGCAAGGGCGCGTCACATAAAATTCTTTCAGATTGTTACCATACGTTTTGGCCAAAAAAAAATGTCACTATATGTGCAGTACGTAATTATGCATTCTCCTAGACATGCCACGGAGGCATGGAGTACCAAGATGTTGAGTTTTGTTTTGCGGTCAACCCCCTGCATGCTACTGTGCAGGCGTCGCAGCACCGACGCGTGAAAAAAATCCGAGGTCCCTTTTGCAAAACGCGCCTCTCTCTATATACTCTCTTTCACTCCAGTCCGGCAGTCCCAGCTGCGTACTGTGAAGTGCAGTGCAGTGGTCTGGTCTGCTCCGGCGGATAAAGCCAGCGAGCAGGAGGCCCAGCTCCTGCAGGTTGGTCAGGTGCTGAGCTCACCTGCTCCTCAGTCACAGGTCGGCTCGGCTGGTTTTTACCTGTAGCTCTCCCCTCCTCTTCCTCCTCTAGGTTTTGAGAGGACCCTCCGCTCGCTTGCTGGCCAAATCGATCGATCCCCTTCAGGCTTCAGACTTCAGCTTCCGGTGAGCTCGCTTGCACCCGCCCCATGCTCGATTCCTCTTCTGCGGACACCGATTCTGTTTCTGTTTTCGCCAGTGATTTCGTCCTTGGTATGTAACGAGCTTGTAAAACCACATCGATCGATTTTCAGATTTCGGTTCCATTCCCCTACAAACCTTGCTTCCTGCTGCATTTCCTCAGAGAGCTAGATTTGGATTTATGATGTCGTCTCGTCTGCAAACTGCCTTGGGAGTTCTTGGTTGCTAGAGCCGTTAGCTGGCATTCTTCCCCTCCTGAATTCTTCATCAGTATTCTTAGTGAGCAGTAATTGTATATTTGCTTCTATTTCGTTTCTTGGAAATTTTGACTGATTTTAGTTTCTAGATTTGGTTTGTTTGGTTGGTAGTAGACTAGTAGCATGTATAGAGCAAGAGTAGTTACTAGTTAGAGGTTCTAGCTCTTTCAGTCAGGAGTGTTTGCCCAACAACTCTGTATAAGCTTTGCCGATAATCTCTTCGTCTTGCCAGATTTGACGATGAGATGTTTATTGGAGCGGAATCTTTGTCTTTTTGCATTCATTTTTTTTTTCCCTACCAATGGTTACAGTAAAGGTAACAAACAGCTGGAAAAGGGGCCCGTGTTGTGAATTCATTCAAGAACATCCAGATTCCAGCTGCTTTCAGTAGATTCCATTTCTACAAAGCTGTTGCCTTTTCACTAATTCCAATCACTGATCACTTCATCAGCGATAGATGAGCAAATTGGCTGTCGAGTTCGAGGACACTATTATTTCTGTCAAGATTTTCTGCACCGCTCCAATTCTAGGCAATCATTGTGCAACAATTTGCTGTTTTAAATCAAAGATCTTTTGCCAGATTTTCATTACTTCCCCTCCAAAGAAAAATCGATCGGTTCTGTTTGCTAGATTGGTACGAAAGTCTCAACCTTTTCTGAATTCCACCTGCAGATTGAGCAGGCAGAGTCACACATTGAGAATTGGGGGATGAGTGAGTGAGGCATGAAGGAATTAACCATGGAGCGCACCGCCTGCAAGCGCCCACGCGCCGCGCTCGACGGCGGCTCGGCGGCGGCGGCGTGGCGGACGTGCCGGGTGGCGCGCGCGGCGGCCGGCGGCAAGGACCGGCACAGCAAGGTCGTCACGGCGAGGGGTCTCCGTGACCGGCGCGTCCGGCTCTCCGTGCCCACGGCCATCCAGTTCTACGACATCCAAGACCGCCTCGGCGTCGACCAGCCCAGCAAGGCTATCGAGTGGCTCATCCGCGCCGCCGGCGCCGCCATCGACGGGCTCCCGTCGCTGGATTGCTCCTTCCCCCTCGCCGCCGGCGCCCCGTCGTCCTCCCCGCAGGCCCCCGCCGGAGACGACGCCGAGGTCAGCACCTCGGACACCAGCAAGAGCTCCGTCCTGTCGCTCGCCAACGCCCCCGCCGACAACGCCGCCACTCACCAAGCAAACCACGCCGGCTACAACGGCAACGCCGCCGGAGGTGGCGGCGCTTACGCCGAGCTCCTTCACTGCTCCGGCAACGACAGCAAACCAATGCACCACCACCAGCAGCAGCAGCAGCCGACGCTCGCCTACTACGCCGCGCAGCTTCCGACCTCGCATGCCGCGCCGGCCATGGCGTTCGAGATGATGCCCCAGCTCGCCTTCTTCCAGGAGCAGACGAACCCCGCGGTTGGCTTCGACCGGGGCACACTTCAGTCCAATAATAATGTCACCGTCGCTGCGCCGCTGTGGCCGCCATCTCAGCAGGCGTGCCTTCTGCAGAGGTTCGCCGCTGCTCCGGCTGATGCCTCTGGACTGCCGTTCTTTCTTGGAAGTGGCACTGCTGCTCCTCCGGTGGCAGTCAATGCAGAGCCGAGGCTGCAGCTCTGGGATTTCAAGCAGGAAAGGAAGACCTGAAATGTGGTACCTCATATGACTGTTTCTTGGAGGTAAGAGTCTGATTTCCTCCCAAATTTTGCTTGGTTTCGTTATTGGCAGCAGTAGGCACTAGCATCTGTGTAATTCTGTTGGAGAAACTGCAAAAGTAAAATGCTTCTGATTATGAGAAAATGGAAGAAGCTGCTGCAACGAAAACAGAAACAAGCTGCTATTTTTTAAAAGTTTTTATCAGGATAGTGTGTTTGAATGTCTAGAATGGTTTTGTGAAAGGTTGCATTGTGACATTTATATTAATAATAAATCTTGCAGCAACGTAATTTGACATATGAGAAATATCTAACAGCCTCTCATAACAGTTCAAGGTATGAGAGTGGAAACAAAAAGAATATACACTGCTTTGCTACGATCTGAAATTTGTACAAAATGATAGTTCATCAGATATTAAATGATACTACATTGACGGCACGATAAGAACCAGCTGGCCGTAGCACATACATTGTTTCAGCAATATGTATAGTGTGTGCATTGAATACCACACTTAAGATCATGCTAGTATCAAAATGCTAGAATGGGTCACTGTTATGTACTGACATCCTGCTGATAAGTTTATAGGCTCATTTTCAGACTGCTATTCCTATTGTCCAGTAGTGTCATGTGAAAACAAGTTGCATGCCTAGCAAATCAATTGTCTGAATGGTCATGATTGAAAAAAAAAGACCTTGTGTCCTCAAATAATAGCCTGTCTTGGCATCGGGATTTCTTTTCAGAAAGTAGATAATTTTTCTTATAGAGTAAAATGCATGAAATCCGATGGATTCTGATATAGTTTGTCATCAGTGTCCCACATTAGTATCCATGCACATTGTGGAAAGCATTTAAAGTAGTTTATTTTATTTTATTAAAGGATAGTAGATAACTGCAATAGATTGAAGTTGGAGAAGTTAGCTCTTTGTAGATCCATGTAACAAAACTCCTATTGCGGCTTGAATCCCTGATCCAACAAAAGAAATTGTGTTAAAACCACAGTGTATCATTGCTCAGATCAAACTATCTTCTGAACTGGTTTTAGTTCCAGGATCTGTTTCCAACTATTTTGGATAGACAGTACGCAGGAAGGCATAATATATTAGCCAAATATCATAAGTCATAATCTTCTCAATTTTATCACACTAACATATCTTTCTGCACCGTACAATGACTACTTACTGCAATCACTTATGTACAATGCTATACTGATGCACGCATAACTCATTCCTGATGAGTTATCTCAATATCTTATAAAAGTCTTCGCTGAAATTATCTGTACAAACTTCACTTGCCATCACTAACATTCCCTCAGCTAGATTTCTATACAAATATCACCCTCGTCTGCTAACATTTTCCTATTTCAATTTTACAGAGAGTCGTCTGCAACTGTGTTTGCTGCTGCACCAGGTAATGACTGACCAGCAAAACCAAAAATTTGAACAACAGAAGAGGCCAGAACTGAGGATATCAGCCTGATGAAGATATGCAAAAATGAATGTATCACCATGTCTTCCATGCGTCACTTACATTTGTCATTCGCTCAGAGCATATGCAGCTTGTTTGTGACATCTGTCGCTGCGATGAGATACATTTGTTATCTTTAGTTCATTGGTTGTTGTACTCTGGTAATTTGGCACAGACAACTGAAGGTTCTCTTGGTTGTATGAATATCGCATATCTTCTATCATTAACTAAGTACTTAAAGTCTGGAACTCACGCTTGCACCAAAAGAAAGGCAAGGTATTTGCGTATGAGAATTTTTTAGGAACTCCGGCTGAACTGCACCTCTAATCCAAACTAGAACTACCTAATTGTTGACCATGCTCTCAAGCCGACCATGAGAAGAATGTTTAAGTAACTTCATCTGAACCTCTACACCTGACGATGAAGTCTGAAGTCGAACTCAGTTTGGACACCTGCCCTGAATAGGTGCGCAGGCCGCAGGGAGCTGTGCTCACAGCAAACAAGCACAAAACATAGTAGAGATTGGCAGCTGTCTATATTCAGACTTTGATGGCTGCTTTGGATGACTTCTTCAGGTTCTCTCCTTGAAGTCGACAGCCAGGGCAAGTGCCACTGGCCATGGGCATCGTAGTAGCAAATATGCATGCCACCAAAACACCCGACCACCGGCTAGCAAATAAATATTGCATCAAGGACACGGACACTGAAACCAAAAGCTTAAATTTCCTCCAGTTTAGATGAGGGAAAAAAGATAAAACGCTGTAGCTAAGTTCTGAGAAGCGTGTTTTCTTATGGCGTGCTGCAGCTCTGAATATTCGAAGAAAATCCACTCAACAAAACTCTGAAATGTAGTATAGACGATAGAAGATGCACGTGAAACAAGGATCAGTATCTGATCAAATCATCCAGCAGAGTACTGGCAGTTGGTTCATCCAAGGATACAGATCGAGTGACATATTAAAAATAGGACCCAATACGCAACTGAACAATTCCTGGAAATTAACTGTTCTCAGAGATTCAGACAATGCAAGTACAGGGTTTCTTAAGTAGCAAAGTTATTTCCAGGAGTTCTTTTTATTCAACAAGTATCACTGCAAATCAGAAACATGTCACGGGTTAGCAAAAAGCTCTAGCCTCTAACGGACGATCTGTGCCTTAACTGATAAGTTCTGTGAATATTTTATCCAAGTCTTCTCAGACATTGTCCGTACAAATTTCACTTACATGCCATCGCTAAATTTCTAAAAATCTCCTCCACTGACTTCTTCAAATACAACTCAAGAGTCACCTGCAACTATGCTTGCTACTGTACCTGTACCAAGCCAAACCTAACCAGCAAAACCAAAATCTCAACAAAAAAGTGGCCACAACTGAAGATATCATCATGAGGAAAGATATGCAGAAAATGTAACACCGTTTCATTCATCACGAATTGTCATTCGCTTAAAACATGTAGCTTGTGTGTGACATCTGTTGACTCAAGACACCATTTGTTATCTTTTCCTTAGTTAATTAGTTGTTGTTGTACTATGGTAATCAACACTGACAAACCTGAAAGCTTGCTTTGGTTGCCTGAATCTCACACGTCTTCCTATCATCAGAAACTCAGTTTGAATCTCACGCTTGCACCAGAGGAAAGCCATCCTATTTGCATATGGGAATTCTTTAGCAGCTCCAACTCCTCTAATCCAAAACTAGAACCACCTGAATGTTGAAAGCATGCATAGCTTTTTTTTTAATGCTCTATCATAGCCTCGTATCCTCAACTCTGAAAGTCTGAATATTTGAGGAACTTCTGCTGAATCTCATTACACTCACCTCTGGAGTCTGAAGCCCGGACTCATGTTTGCACACAAGCCCTGGTACCTGGCGAGTAGTTTATCGAACACATACCAGAGTACCAGACCTGATCAATGATCAGGACAAGACAGTTTGAGCTTCAGAATGGCGAGCAAAGATCATCGATTCACCGCGCCACGAAATCATCTCGCATCGCCGTTCGTATTGCTTCATCGGCGACAAAAGAATGGCGTCCTCGCCGTCTCGATCTGGTCGCTGCGTGCCTCTCGACGCGCCGGCCTTGGGGGGAAGCAAGCATCTCATCTCCCGGCGGTGGGCAGGGCCGTTAGCGGCGGCGCGCGAGGGGGTCTGGAAACGACCGATTGGCGCGTGAATTCTACAGGGAGAGAAAGGGATGCGTGCCGCCGTGCCGAGCAACAATGTCGCGGACTGAGATATTTTCAAAATGACCCTAGATATTTATAGATAACCCCCTATTTTGGATCGCGTTTAATAATCGCGATCCGAACATTTACAGATAGGACCCGGTAATATACATATACATCCCTAATTTAGTAATTGGGATCGCGATTAATAGTCGCGATCCGAATATTTACACATAGGCCCCGCAATTTTGCATAGAGACCCCTGGTTTTGGTCGGCTCGTCTCGTCCGTTGACCTCCTCCCGCCGCCGCCGCCGCCGGAATCCGCGTGCTTCTTTAATCCCTTGGTTCAGCCCTACCTTTCGCTTGGCTCCCCTCCCTACCGCAGAAAGGACATGGCGGGGAAGGGCATGTCCATGCGACAAGCGGCCTGTCTTCCTCCGAGCAGCATCGAGCTTGATTTCACGTCGGGAGCCCGGCCATGGCGGCCTGTGCTGGATTGGTTCACCGCCGTTAGAGGGGCGTCAGTGTTGGATTAATTCTCCACTACCATTTTTTCTTCTTCTTGTAATTTCATCAGGAGCATGTGTTTGTTGGTTGTAACACACGGCCCATATCGTTTGGCCCATGTGCTAACACAGCCCACCCACAGTCCAATCCAGGCAGAAGCACCCGGTGGGGGAAGATCAGAAAAATATCCAGAAATTGGGTTCATCCCCTTCGTCGGTCGTCTCCTTCGCGGATAGCGATTCTGGTGTGTTGTTCGCCCGTTTCGCTCAGCGGCGACGCCCTGTCTCGGTGCTCACGTCCTGGTGGTGGCTCGCCGGTGACCACGGGTCGTGACATTGGTGTACCAAATCATTTAGTGATTGACATACGAACAACTGAACAAAGATTTACTGGAGCTATGCGCATTTTTTTTCTCTTCGTTATCTTGGTGTATGCATTAGCGCGCAATTTTTCTTCATTTTATTTTATGAACACTAGATTGCCGACTCTCATGCGCAACTGGATCCATTGATTAATCTAGTACTTCAGAGAGGAGAGAGCACTGCTACATTTAGGCACAGCTGATTGTCTGTTTATGGAAGCCTGAAACCTGCAGAGATTTTGATGGTCGTCTTTTGACCTAGTCTGACACTGAACCATTGCAGCAACAGGTACAAGTAGACTGAAGAAGAGTCAGTGTACGCCTAATTCATAGAAAGAGACCGAATCTGCAGGGCATGACAGAACCAACCAAACATTGTTGAATTGTTGATTCGTTGAATAACGTGCGCAGGGAGCTGTGCAAACAGCAAACAAGCGCAGCTGAGTTCAGATCGGTGTGAGACACATGCGTATGTTCAGAGTTCAGACTGATGGATACTTTCGATGACTTGTTCAGCTTTCTCCTCGCAGCCGACAGCCAGAGCAAGTGGCCATCGGCGTCGTAGTCGAGACATGGTGTCGCCAAAAACTCCCGATTGACCACTGGCTGGTTTAGACAAATTTGCACATTAAGGACACAGACACTGAAAGCAAAAGCTTGGATTTCCTCTGGGTGTACATCAGAAAGAGCAAATGGCCATCAGCTGAGCTCCCGAGGACTCTGAACTCTTATCACTCATCAGCTAGCAGGAAGAAGAGGACTCTGAGCTCTGAATATTCTGACGAGGACGCCAATTTATCTGACGGAAGAGGCCAAAGGGCCCGGAATGGACGAAGTAACTCTGTATCAGTATCTGGTGATAAGTCCAGTAGAATGATCACTGCAAATCATCAGAAACAAGTCATGGGTTAGCAAAACTAAAATCTCTAACTGACGATCTGTGGTCAGGAGAAACAAGAAGCACTGGACACATGCGACCAGTCCATGGCAGAGCCGACAAGCAGTAAGAGGGAGAGTTGAGTCCAGAGTGAAAAGCCTTGCAGACACTGAGTTGTGAAAAAACTGCAAATAAGGACATCGTAGTTGAATTCAAAGTGAGATGGATGGATGTGCTTTGTCCGTTCTAGAAAAATGGTGAGGTGTGCCTTGCTCGTGTAGGTTCAGACTTTGATGCCTACGTCCGTTGACATTTTTCAGTTTCCTCTCTCCTTCTATCCCTCTGGTTCTCTGTCAGTAGCCATCAGCAGCTCAGGAGTCAAGCAGGCTGTAGGCACGCATGAGAAATATTAAGCTCTGCTTAACATAAGCAGCAGGTCACAATCACTAACGGTACTGTCAAAACTAGATAGCTAAATAGTAGAGATTCGCAGAGGCCGGAGACTAATCCTTTTTCCTAAACGAAAAAAAGAGAGAGCAGTAGCAGATATGCATGTCACTTTTTTTTTGAAGGGCAGATGTCAGGTGCATGGAACTTAAACGATCGACCATAATGTTTATAATTCAGCACAACTTACTCGTAATCTCCCCGGCCAAAAGATCAAGACTTTAGAACTGTATGCCTGAGTCATAAACATGCACAAAACGCAAAAGGTGTGTGTGACAGTGTGTGCTAATTGTTTTTTGTAGTGATCTAGTACTCTGACATCTTGATTTTTATTAGCCACACACACACACATAAGGATGCATGATACATGAGCAAATCTGCAGATTATCCAACAGATATGTTCTTTATTCAATCGGTGTTTGTTTCCTTGATGAATCAAGCAACAAAGCAACACAGCAGTCAGCAGGACAGGCAGACAGCCAATAGATAAGAGTGTGTAGCTTCTCAACCTGAAAAAGAAGGTACCATGATGATGCAATGGCCTACATCTCACAAGATGTTGCAAAGTCAGAACACACGGCAGCAGATGGTGATAACAGCGTTTAATTACTTATGGATGGATATATTCTTTTTGCAGTACAGGTGTACGGTTGATTTGTTGCGGTGGATCATCTGATTACCTGTTATAAAAAAAAATAAAAAACTGGCCACGTGTGATGACTCTGAGAAGGTCAAGTGCAGAAGCTAGTGACATGCTTAAATCGAGATCCATTGGACGTTGACACATCGACATCTAAGACAGATAAGGTGTTGGATAAACTATATGAATCAAAGCTCATCATAAAGCAAATAAGTTACTCATCAAGTACTCACTGTTTTTTCTTGCTAAAAAGTACTCTGTTTTTTCTTTTTCTTTTTTGAAGCTTTTTTAACCTCGTCAAGTAATAATCAGATCTTTCTATATATGAAGCAACAATAATCCAGGATACCTAATAATCTGACGTCTGTTGATTGGATAGCCTTGTCTGAAAGTCAGAAGACACGTCGGATTCGAGAAGGCAAGCAAAGTCAGAGGGGGGGCATCGCCGCCATCCAAAGCTCCAAAAAAGTCTAACAATGCCGTACGCACACGGACACAAGTTTACGACGACTAGCGAGCGTGTTCACGTCACTCATGAATGTGTAGTGTCTAGGATACGTATGCGTATGGAGTATATACGCAGCTGCACGGACCGACTAGTAGAGATCACAACAGTGTTTTTCTTCAGAACTCTACGGCAATAAAGGATAGGTTTTCACATTCTAGAATTTGTGAAAAAAAAGGTGATAAAAGAGAGGAAATAGAATTTAATTAATAATGAGCATTGTTTAAAAAATATATAATAATGTACACTTGTGTTACTTGTTATATATATATCGGTGTATAAGTTGACCACGGCTGCTCTGACCCAGCTCAGATAACCTTCCAGCTGCTCATAGATCTGTCGTTCGGTTGTTCAGTTTTGTTTCTTTGGTTTTTCCAAAGTCAAACTGGGCTGATCAACTTTATTAGGAACGTGAAGTATATAAACAAACTAGCAAGGCAGTTATCGATTGCAATTTGCAGTTCACCATCCTTATCAACAAAATCTAACCACCAAATTTTGTTCAAGTCCTTTTTTTTTTTTGCTTTTGTTTTGTCTTGTGCGTATGTAAGGCATGCATGTTTAGAGGATTAACTAGGCAAGACATGTATTGTACTTCTAATACTAGCTTTATTGCATTTCAAGAGCACTACATCGAGATTATGTAAGTTCTTGAAAACACTCGTAGCTACCCTCTATATAAGCAAGATGTATATGCACAATTAAAATCAACAAAAGATGGAGGGTGCAAATGCAAACACATAATTGCGGGTGACGTACATACTGTACTATCACCCTTACCTACTGTGTTGTTAGTGCTTTGTGCTTAATATAACATGGATATATAAGTTGACCACAAGCAAACTCCAGCTAATGAGCATGTGCCCCTCTGCCGCATGCTAATGATGCCTGATGTAGTATTAATAATTTTGGACGCTCTATATAATTAATAAATTTGGATCCTTATCGATCTGAAGAAAAAAAAATATGTGCATATACCTAGGTCTGTGGTTTATTTTGAAAATTTGTTTGCCATACAAAAATTGATGTAGGTTTATGCTTGATAGCTACTTTGGTACAGTAATATGAACTCCAGCGCTATAACAAATTTGGTGCATATGGAAGGTATTTGATTGGAGGTAACCTTGTGTCACATTTTACTGGTGTCCCCCACCCCCAAAATGGAAGTTAGACACAAATATATTTGGTTCTTCTTTGCCAGCCCAAAGCCTTACTACTTTGTGTCCGCTGAAATAATCTCCACATGATAGACACTTTGATTCATGGCAAGATTCTCTTGGACAAGTCTAGCAAGCTAATATAAGTTGGTCCTGATTTTTTTTTGTTAATTGTGTACAGCCTCTTGTCGCGAGTCAAATGTTGGCAAGTCAAATTTGTGCGCACAACGCAAAGAGATGCGCTATCATGTTTGAGCTGGTTGATTGGTAGTGAGTAGATTGGACTCTGCACCACGTACAAAACATAGTCTTGATGCATAGAAGTTGAAGTGCTACAATACTGGCATAAGATGGCAAATGAAACGTGAAAGCAACATGCACCTCCAATGAAGTCTTCAAAGTCCGAACGATGAGAGTTGATGCATGTTTATTCATGTGGGTGTTTTTATCCGATATTTTATTCCATGTGTGTCACGATGATAAGCTGCTCACAGCTCATGAGGTTTGAGTTTGTGCGGTTATAAATTGCACTACTTGCAGCTTATAAACAGACTTTTGAATTTAGTTTTACAAAGTCATACATCGGAAGAATAAAAATACAAATATACAATGTATAATAATGCACATATGGTAGTATATTAAGACAAAAGAAGAAGCCAACTCTCTGCTATTGCTTTATAATTTGCCCGTCCATTTATCAAGGCAGCCACCAGAACACAAATCGGTCACCATTGCACTGACTAGAGATAGGTTGAATAAGCTCATAGAACAACTCATCATATAATTTACTCCCTTATGAAATGGCCAAGTTACTTTACGGTGACGAATCAATGGAGGAATCCATGTTCCCTGTGATGAATGCGGTGTCCTTTGCAGCAGTAGTAACCAATTCAGATGTCAACTCTTCAAGTGCATAATTGGCCTAATATAATCAGAAATTTTAGAGAAGCATATTATTTTGGTTCGATTATTCTTTTTATCTTTAAAGAACATATTGAGTTATTATTTGCTGTCTCTTGCACAAAAAAAAAAGCAATGGACTCATAGACATGCAAAACTATCAATATATTTGTATTCAATATAAAAAGTTATACACATTAATAAATTTTATTTTATAGATTAAATTTTGTATAGACTGTTTTTTTGGGGAGGGCATTGGATGCGATTTTGGCCCCCCTATTAGACCGTATTGGATGCAACTGTTTTATAAATTAAATTTTACATAGACTATTTTTATCGATATTTTATTCCATGTGTGCCACGATGATAAGCTGCTCACAGCTCATGAGGTTTGAGTTTAAGCGCTTATATATTGCCCTAGTTGCAGTTTATAAACAAAATTTTTGAATTTAGTTTTAGAGAGTACATTGGAAGAATAAAAAAATACATTGTATAATGCTCATATGGTAGTATATTAAGACAAAAAAACGAAGCCAGCTCTCTGCTATATATTGGTTTATAATTTGTCCATCCATTTATCAAAGCAGCCACCAGAACACAAATCGGTAGTCTCCAACCATCCAGCTGACACCATTGCACTGACTAGATAGGATGAATAAGCTTATGGAGCAACTCATCATATAATTTAGTCCCCTATGAAGTGGCACAGCAAGTTACTTTGCAGCCATGTGATGTCCTTTGCAGGCAGTAGAAACAAATTCATGTAAACTCTTCAAGTGCATCCATGGAGCATCTCCAGCAGATTACTTAACCCCATCACCAATACCAAAATGAGTGATTTAAGGGATAAAAGGTGCTCCAGCATATTACCAATCCCATTGCCAATACCAAAAATCTTTTACTAGTTACCAAAATTCACCTCCATCTTACTTATATGTATGTGATTTGTTCTTTTTACCTAAAAGGTTTTTGGTAGCCTGCTGCAACAGTGATTACCAAAACCAAAGAAATAGCTATTGATAAGGGCAAAAGAAAGTATTTTGGTAATGAATGATGAGTAATCTACTGGAGATGCTCTAAGACAATCAGAAAGATAAGATTATTATTTTGGTTCAATTATTTTTTTGTCTTTGAAGAATGCATTGAATTATTATTTGTTGTCTCTTGCACTAAAATAAGTACTAGGCTCAGAAACATGTAAAATTATCATCATATTTGGATTCAATATAAGTTATACACGTTAATAAGTTTTATTTTATAAATTAATTTTCATGCAGACTGTTTTCAAGGGAGCATATTGGATGCAATTTTTGTCCTTTCTATAGCGTGAGGATCAAAAGGGGTTATCCGTGCGGCAATCAAAGCGTCGGAGGTCATCGCTTTGGATATTTTTTTTTTGCCAACAAAGCAATATTAACTATTTTTATATATTCCTTCATTGGTATATATGTTATTTTTATTAATGTAAAATTTTCAGTAAATATCAGCTTGGATCACTACAAGAGCCAGGCAGTTTGCCATCTGCCACGGCCACACGGCAAAAGCCGTGAAACACTTAGCAAAGCGCTCACGACAAACTCATGCTGGCAAAGCAAACTTTGCCGAGTGTCTTACGTTTCTGGTAGTAGCTGTATGCAGCTGGAGAATATTCCATTTCCTAAAAAAAATGTTTTTCTCTAGATTTTCCATATAAATTAGGGACAAAGGCTAACTTACATGTATTGTTAGCACTACTGCCTTGCTGCCTAATTTTGTTATTAGGAATTAATTGAAAGTTGTTTCCCTTTGACAAACGAAAAGATTACACCATCCAACATGGCTAGTGCTTCTTGCTAGAGGGAGGGGCCAGTGGAGAAAATCTTCCTTTACCAAAGTATGTATATAGCCGAGTGTCTCTATGTGTTGCATGAGGTTTTTTTATTTATTGGTTCGTCCCAATATTTGAATTACCACAAAGTTGCATGTAGAATCAAACTACAAAGAAATTGCACAGATAATTGAGTACAAAAAAAAAACGGATTCTGGACAGATCTAATATGTGTATATGGATAACTTTTTTCCATAGAGAGGCTCCTTATGTATAAGCTGACACGCTGCCACCGTCACTAATTTTGCTTTTCCTAGAAGAACATTAGTTATTTATAGTATTATTAGTAATAACCACAAGTGATTATTGTAACTATATACATGGCTTGATATCACAATGCTGTTTTTTACGGCTGAATGGACGGAGGGGGGAAAACTCTTCCCCGCCTGATTCGTTGCGCAATTACATAGCTGCATCTCACAGGAAATACACATAGTTGTTATCTACATAATATTGGAAAATAGCTGTCGCCATGCCTCGGAGATTGTTGCTACCTAGCTAATATATATACTTCATAGTTTTTTTTTAAAAAAACAAAGTATAGGGTTGAGGACAAACTAATCAATTCATAGATTCTATATAATTACGAAATATATAATGTTAAGTACAAACTAACAAAATTTTATATGTTTAGAATTTGGTGGAGCACTTTCAAAGTTAACTGTTGTACCCAATCAGGCATTATATTCAGGCCATCGCTACTATACTACCATTGGCTAGGCGACAGAGAGAGGTCGCCATCGCCCGCCCACGCATCTGACCTCTATATAAACACGCCGTGCTTACGGATCCGTACCCTACCGTACACTCTGGGCAGCCGGTCAGAAGGTGAGAGAGCTCAAAAGTCAAGTCAGGGAGCTAGCTAGCTAGCGAGGTTCTGAACAAGGATCAGCAATGGCGCCGAAGGTGACGTCGCACGGGGCGTTCCAGGGGGAGAGCCCGCTGGACTACGCGCTGCCGCTGCTCATCCTGCAGATCTGCCTCGTCATCGTCGTCACCCGTGGCCTCGCCTACCTCCTCCGACCGCTCCGGCAGCCACGTGTCATCGCCGAGATCATCGTACGTACACCTCCGACGACCCCCCTGCATGCATGCTGCCGGCCACCGTGCGTGCACCGGCAGCTGCATGTCTCTCTATCTATGATCGTTAGGCATTCCATGAAGACATGATGGTCCCTCTCCAGCTACCTTTATCATGTCTTTAGTTTTGGATGTGTCCATACTCTCCGTTTCTAGCTGGCTAAGGTGCACAATTTCATGCAAACTGCTGAGTGTGTTAAGTGGATGAAACTCCTCTAGCTATCATCTCACGAAACTCCCGCTCTTAATTACCTTATTATGTCAGCAAAATTGCTAATGTAATAGCGAGTTTAGTGTCTATGAAAAACTCTCATGAAACACCCATTAAGATTGGGCTAATATGCAAATTTGACATATGTTGGACAGAAATACAAGATTATAGTAGCATATGCATGCTACTTAAATGTTTAGAGGATTTATTTTTAATAAGCCCATGAGTAATATGGCATTTCAGGATTTGTCATAGTAATATTTTCTCATAGCCGGTCTAGTCGAGAAAGTCTAAGTTTTCACTTTGTCAAAGTAATTAATAGCTGCACGTACACCGACCAATCTAGCAAATACCTTTAGTTTGGGGCTACTATATATTGTTAATCAAACCATCAGTTATTTTGACTAGCCGGAGTACGCACAAAAATGCTTGCGTAATCGCTTGATAAGTAGATCCACTGATGCATGCATGGTGTACATACCCTCCTCCAAAAATGCACCGCGTGTCTGCATGCCGTTTTCTTTTTACTGATCAAGTTCTGATGATGAACTGACATGCATGAATGGCCGGTGGTGGTATGTGTCCTGCAGGGAGGGATCCTACTCGGCCCGTCAGCACTTGGCCGGAGCACCAAGTTCCTGCACACCGTCTTCCCGCCGGCGAGCATGACGGTGTTAGAGACGGTAGCCAACATGGGCCTCCTCTTCTTCCTCTTCCTCGTCGGCCTCGAGCTCGACCTCACCGCCATCCGCCGCACCGGCCGGAAAGCCCTCGCCATCTCCCTCTCCGGCATCGCCCTCCCCTTCGCCCTCGGCATCGGCACCTCCTTCGCCTTCCGCGCCACCATCATCTCCGGCGACTCCTCTCGAGCTCCCTTCCTCGTCTTCATGGGCGTCGCGCTCTCCATCACCGCCTTCCCCGTCCTCGCGCGCATCCTCACCGAGCTCAAGCTCCTCACCACCAACCTCGGACGCATGGCGCTCTCCGCCGCCGCCGTCGATGACGTCATGGCCTGGATCCTCCTCGCGCTCGCCGTCGCGCTGTCCGGGTCCACCTCATCGCCGATCATCTCGCTCTGGGTCCTCCTCGCCGCCGCCGGCTTCGTCGCCGCCGCGTTCGTGCTCGTCCGGCCGGTGTTGACGTGGATGGCGCGCCGGTGCCGCGACGGGGAGCCAATCAGGGAGGTCCACGTCTGCGCGACGCTCGCCATCGTCCTCGCCGCCGGCTTCGTCACCGACGTCATCGGCATCCACGCGCTCTTCGGCGGGTTCGTCGTCGGCGTCGTCGTCCCCAAGGACGGTCCGTTCGCCGGAATGCTCATCGACAAAGTGGAGGATCTTGTGTCGGGGATCTTCCTCCCTCTCTACTTCGTCTCGAGTGGCCTCAAGACCAACGTGGCCACCATTAGTGGCGCAAGATCATGGGGCTTGCTCGTGCTCGTCATCGCCAACGCTTGCGTCGGCAAGATCGGCGGCGCGGTCGCCACGGCGTTGCTCGTCAAGATCCCCGTCAGGGAGGCCGTCGCGCTCGGCTTCCTCATGAACACCAAGGGGTTAGTGGAGCTTGTCGTCCTCAACATTGGCCGAGAACGAAAGGTCCTCAACGACGAGGCGTTCGCCATCATGGTGCTCATGGCGCTCTTCACCACCTTCATCACGACCCCCCTCGTCACGGCCATCTACAAGCCGGCGAGGCCGTCGGTGCCGTACAAGCGCCGCACCGTCGAGTGCATGGCCGGAGACGACGCCGACGGCGAGCTCCGAGTGCTTGCTTGCTTCCACTCGAACCGCAGCATCCCGACGCTGCTCAACCTCGTGGAAGCGTCGCGCGGCACGCGGCGGGGGAAGCTGACCATGTACGCCATGCACCTCGTCGAGCTCTCGGAGAGGTCGTCGGCGATCACCATGGTCCACCGCGCCCGCCGCAACGGCCTGCCTTTCTTCAACAGCTCCGGCGACGACAATCAGATGGTGGTGGCGTTCGAGGCGTTCCAGCAGCTGAGCTCGGTGCGGGTGCGCGCCATGACGGCCATCTCCGACCTCGACACCATCCACCGCGACGTTGTCGACAGCGCAGTCTCCAAGCGCGCCGCCATCGTCGTGATGCCGTACCACAAGGTGCTCAACCACGACGGCACGTTCCAGTCGCTGGGGTCGGCGTACCACGCCATGAACAAGCGCGTGCTCCGGGAGGCGCCATGCTCCGTCGCCATCCTCGTCGACCGCGGCCTCGGCGGCGCCGCCCATGTGGCCGCCCAGAACGTGTCGTTCACCGTCGCCGTGCTCTTCTTCGGCGGCGCCGACGACCGTGAAGCGCTCGCCTACACCACGCGCATGGCGGAGCACCCGGGCGTCGCCGTCACGCTGGTGAGGTTCCGGCGGCCGAACCTCCCGAACTCCGGCGAGGAGACCGCCGACGACGATGAAGAAGATGAAGCGGCGATCGAGAGGTTCAAGTCCAAGGTCGGCGTCGTGAAGGATGGGTCGGTGCATTTCGACGAACGGGTGGCGTGCACCACCAAGGAGGAGGTGGTGGAGGCCATTGCCACGCTGGCCAAATCCAGCGTGTTCGTGGTGGGGAGGATGCCGCCGGCGCCGCCACTGGTGGATAACGCCGACGAGCTCGGCCCCGTGGGAAGCTACCTGGTGTCGCCGGAGTTGAGGACGTCGGCGTCGGTGCTGGTGGTCAAGAGGTATGACCCGACGACGAATCCGAAGAGTAGGAGGTTTGACCCGGAGGCGAGACCGCCGGCGGCGACGGAGGAGGACGTGCTCGACGAGGCGGAGATGGGGAGGTCCGCCATGGTCGTGCCGGTGCCGTGGTCGCCGTCGCCGGCGAGCGACACGGCCTGAGCATGCACGTACGGCGGTAAAGAAAAGGACCGTGCCATGCCGGGTTGGCGGGGTGTGTACATGTGGGGCTTTGTTTGTTCCTTTCCTTCTGCATGCAGTCGTCAAGAAAATGAATCAGGTACGACGCATTTAGCTGTGTTCAGATTGGAAGTAAAAAATATTAAATAGTGCATTGGGAAGCATGTTCTGTGAGTAGAATGAATATAAAAAACTTGTTAGAGAAGTACTTTTTCCTGAATCTGAACACAGCCGTAGTAACTATGCCTTCAGTCAGTATGTCCATTACAGATTTATTACACAGTTACCTTACCTGTATCATTGCACATAAGAAAATTGAATATGGACGTATATACTCCTATTTATCACACAAATAGTTGTTAAACTTTATTACTTCTGTGAGTAAGTTCCAACCTCTAAAATCTCACTATTACTAATTGGAGGGGCTGCTCTATATATACAAAACATTCGTCCTAACAAAGCCGTCTCCGTTAATGGTCCATTAACCGAGCAGGATTAATGGAGACGGATGGCAAGAGTGACTGCCTCTATTAATGAAACATTAATAGACATTGTTTGTTTATAGTGACCACCTCAGTTAACAGAGGCGGTTGGACAGCTGCCGTGTGGCACGGCTGGCCACCATTAACATAGGCGGGCCGACGACCTGTCCACTTCTGAAAGCCAAAACTAAGTGTCCCCTAATACTCACCCTGTCCCAAAAAAGATGCAATTATGAGAATCGTGACAGTCAAGGAATCTAATATTTGACCAACTTTATACTAAATTGTATTAGTGTTTATGTTTCTAAATAATTTAATTATGAAAATATATTCTATAACTAATCCAATGATACTTATTTTATATCATGAATATTGATATATTTTTATATAAATTTAGTCAAAGTTTAAATTGTTTGGCTCCTCGCGAAGTGAAAATTGCATTATTTTTTGGGACGGAGGGAATATCATTTTTGTAGCAGCACGTGAAGCCATTAACATAGGCCAGCTGAACTATCAAATTCTAAAATTAGTTAAAACATTTTAGATGATTTTTCCACGAACATGCTGACCACACACATTTCATTACACATGATGTTTCGTTTATTCTGCCATGTCTCTGGATTGCAACGGCCTCCTGCCAGTAGGTTTGGATGATGCTTTGCTATATATGAGTATTAATTTAAATTTCTTCCTTTTTTTTGTGGGTATGTACCTTTTACAAAATATTACGACTACTTTCAGAAGGCCTTAGTACGATTTAGGAGCGCGTGGAATTAAGGTACGTGGTATAATATAACACATATTCTCATTATTTTTTCCTGATTGACGCCGATCGAGCAAGGCTATAGAACACGTGTTACATGTACATGCCGTTGACTTGGGGTAGCCACTGCTATTGTTAACGCTAACAGAGAGCCTCGTTGTTAATTACTCAGAACAGCTAGCCGGGGTCTGCCAAATAATGTTCCCGACGGTCATGAATAAGCATAATGCAAGCAATAATGAACCCTTATTGGGAGAGTCAGCTCTTGGTAGCCAATGAGACAAGAGTCTAATTCTAATATAACTCGTGATTCCTCTCTCCTTCCTATGCCTGCAAATCAAAGGTTCCCGAATCCCGATGCCAGTATTAGTATCCAAGATTTTTAAGTACAGCCATGCCAGGAAGAAAAAGGTTTCAAGTACACCCGTTCCGGGAAGAAAAAGATTTCAAGTACACCCATACCAAAGTTAAATGAGGTAGGTAATCAAGTGGGTTCTCAACAAGTCTAAAAGTTTAAATTGGTGGGCAAACTCTAAACTCAAGTCAAAATAAATGAACTTGCGCCATTGACGTCGTAGCGCCAAGGTTAGTCGTGTACACACTTCCACACACAATCAGTCGCCGCCCAGAACCTAAGACTTGTCCTATTATCTCTTAACTATTATTGGTGGGGTGATTGACTACCTCCCTTGTGCTTATAGTACTACTAATTAGCCCCTTTGCTCTTTTTTTTTCAAAAGACCCAGAATGATTTCAGCTTGAATTAATAAAAAGGAAGCAGTTTACATTAGCGCCGATGTTACAACCTGTCTAGAGGGGCAGTCCGGAGCATAGGAAAGCTTCGCAACAAAGTTACAACGCAATTAAAGGATTACTCGTAAAAGCTTGTAGCAACCAGAGCAGGTTTAATGAATTCGCCCGCCCGCCAGCTGCAAGGCAGGTGACATGGCGCATGCTCTGCCGAACCCACCAGCGATCAATGTCTCTAGCAGAGCTACTCAACGAATAGCAGAAGTGGAAGAGCCTCCCAGCCGGCATGAGCGGGTAGCTCACGAAATGCCCGTCATGTTCTCTTTCCTAGTTTCTCTCCCCTCCACGTAGACATCCGTTCGCTTGCAGCCAATTACTATACTTGCTCCTATAGAAGCTACTGCCATTACATATGTAATTAAGAACGAGGTAGTGTTTCTTTTACGCAAATTTGATGGTGACAAATGAGGTGCGCTAGCTGCGAGATCAATCCATTGAATTCGACGGCCCAGTGGGAGGTGGGCCCGCGCCTGGTTTCAAATATGCGCGCGCAACTTGTTGGTAGAGTACTGCGATTTATGGACGCGCGTACGTCACCTCTGACGCGTTGTTATGTACAATACAACCCCTGCATATATAAGAAGGCATATATATCTTCTCTCCTGTCAGGCTAGCTAGCTGTTGGTGAAGAAGAAGAAGAAGAACCGGTGGACGTAGGTTACTTGTTAACCATGATAAGCTAGCTAGGTAGCTGTTGTTGTCCATAAGTTATACGCAGGTCTGCTTCTACTGCGACACAATGCGCACTTATTGCCCTCCTTGCGCGTTATATATACTTATATATATGTTAGAAAACTAGAATTATGGAACTCTATTATTTCGTTGTTTATTATATTATATTATATTATACTCGGTTTCTACGAGGTCAAACCTTTGACGGTCGACCGTGATGATAGAGCAACAGCGCACAATGCATATACGCCCATCACTGTATCAAGGCAGCAGTTCATCATCATCTTCAATTTTCCAAAAAAAAGTTCATCATCATCTTCATCTGTCGTTGTCATCAAGCAAAAGGTAAAAAAAAAAAACTCTGACGAAATGGAGCAATTAATTAATTAACGAGATGATCGGTTAGCCATTATAGCTAGTATTTTTTTTTTCTCATCATGCATACTAGTTAGTAGTATATATCGGTGACGGTGCACACAATATACCGAGCATCCGATCGATTTGCCACGTACGTATACGTTTGCACGTCGATCGGCACGGCACACCCGTTGCCCTCCATCTGCAGCCGTTGAACAAGAAGACCGTGGCGCAGTGCGTGTATACACACGACGATCTATCCAATTTATTCCAATGTCAACGCCCTCGCCCTCCATATATCAGAGGTGCATTATTGGCCTAAACTAATCCCAAAACCAACTAATTAAACTCGCGTTCGTAAAATTAGCCACACGGCTACACTGAGGCAAGAACACAGCTAGAGCGAGATTCGTCCTACATCCAGTGAGAGCCGAGATTCGTGTGCCGAGCCGAGGCGGCCCGCCTATATAAAGCCCACCACGCGGCCGCCGCATCATCCACAGCAGCAGACTTGCCTCCATCTCTCTCCCTCTCCCATTTCTCGACTCCATCGTTTCGAATTCGAGCCTCACCTCTGACTATAGCTAGTACTGCTTGGCCTCCCCGATTTCCCTTCGTCTCTATCCATTCGATCGAGCACAAGCCGCCGGCTAGGTACGACACTCCACCACGCAAGCGGGCGGCGGTTCAATCGGCGCCGGGGAGACGGAAGGGGTTTAGGCCAGCGGCGCAGGTAGTAGCGGCGGCGCGGTGGTCGGATCGACCGCGGCGGCGATGGCGGCGAACGCGACCAAGTGCCCGGCGCCGATGAAGGCGACGTCGCAGGGGGCGTTCCAGGGGGAGAACCCGCTCGACTTCGCGCTGCCGGTCGCCATCCTCCAGATCTGCCTCGTCGTCGTCGTCACCCGCGGCCTCGCCTACCTCCTCCGCCCGCTCCGGCAGCCCCGCGTCATCGCCGAGATCATCGTGAGTTTTCTTCTTCATCCATTCCCCCGATCTCCCCGCTCTCTCTCTCCCTCCCTCTCCCTCTTCTTCATCGCGAGCCCGTGCGCTTGATTTGATTTTGTTAATCGCGACTTGGTTAATTAATTGTTTGGGTTGGGCGGCGGATTTGGCTCGGGCGGTGGCCCGACGACGTCCGCTCGCTAGGGGGGCTAGGGGAGTAGGGGCCTAGGGTTTTAATTTGGGGTTCTGGCCGGAGGCGGCGGCGCCGCCGTCGTATAGTAGTGTGCGTGCGGGGTTTTGGTGGGAACTGAAACGGGGCCCCAGGCAGCAATTCCGTCGATCTGGCGTCCGTCAGCAAGGCCCCCGCGGGTCTCCTGCATGCCTCGCGACGCGTACGTACATACCGTGGCGTGCGGCGGACGGGTCGGATCGGGAAAAAGCCTCACCGGAGGCGATAGGGACGCGCCCACGAGCGCGCACGCTCGGCTGGGACTTGGGGGGCGGCGGGGCTGGGGAGTGGGGACACCTAGCAAGCAAGGATGTCGTTGTCTTTTAGCCATTTCGTCGTCCTTCACTCTTTTTGTTCGCTTCTGCAGTTGTGATCTACCTCGCTCATTATAGGGACATCAACTGTTGACTAAACCTTTCCTTGAAATTTCATGGCATGGCACTTCAATTCTCTGCTAACACCTTCATATGCCACGCGTCTGTCAGTGTCAGCCGACTTGAATTTTCTAGTCACCATGCCTAACTATTCACCACGTTCTAGTTTGCATTTACTCGGGCCGAAGAAATGTTTTCTGAAGGACCTTGTCGTATTCGGTAGGAGGAATTTGTTTCGGACATTATCCCACCCCCTTCCATTTCAGCTGTTCAGAGTTTAGTGCTGTCACAGCCATTTCCGATTTTGAAATTGGCATAAGTTTTCAACAAACTATGTACGCTGAATGCGGTCGAATCACTGATGGGCCTTGATAAAGAATCATTTTTCGTCAACAATTATATATTATATACAACAATTTTACCTGCAACGGACAATAAGATTAGGTGATGAGCTCATTTAGTTTCCTCACCGGCCCTTCTGATTCAATGAGGGAACGAAGAGGTTACTGATAAGCCCCAGCAAACCTGCTACGTGGTGGTTGCTGTGCCTGTACTCTGAGCCAACCAATCACACACCCCAAATTAGCTATACTGTCATGGCTATTTTATCCCAGCTTGCTCCTCAGATCGTGCGGTGATACTAAGTAAGGAAGCATCACGAGTTCGCGACCCAACGCATCACGTGGTACACACAGCTAGCTTGCTTCAGGCAGGCGGCATGATCCCAAGATCCCAACTCCCTGGGGGAGGCCTGCCTCAGATAGCCCTGCATTCAGAGATTCGCGAAATTTCATAGTATCGATCAGTCTAGATATTAGCAACGGTCTGTTGTTTGCACATGAGAAAGGTGATTCCAGGCATCTTCTTATAGTGATAAACAAAGTCCAAAATGGAGTATCATCTCTCCAGAACTAGTACTGAACTCTTTGCTTGCACCACGTTTTGGGGGACAAATACCAGATGCATGCTTCTTTTTCCTTTTGGAAGAGATGCATGCTTCTGTCATCACCTGCTTTCGAGAAAAGATTCGAGGATCTGGTTACAAGCCCGACAACTTCAATTCCATCCAGATATACTGGTAGTGTTCAGTTGCCAATCTGCTGCCATGTTATTCTAGAAAAGTGGGCATTTCAATTTGATTTACAGCTTTGCGCCCATGATACTCAGTTACTCACAGTATTGGTGGCATGTACTACCTCTCCTGGGTAAAGAGAGTTTAAGCCTATTGGTGATTTTGTATTAGAGATGGGAATTCCGATCCATCAACATGAAGAGATAAGTATTTAATTTGCTACATAGTATATATATAGGACGACATTGAGATCTCTGCACATATATATCAACATCATCAATATATAAGTAATGATCTTTGTGGTTTCCTGCTGTACTCATGTCCTACTGTTTGACTAGCTCATCGAACCACCGTTCCCCACATGTTCAGACAATACTATTTTTATTTTAGATGCAGTCATCGTTGAATTTATCAGGAGATGAATGAGGGCAGGATACAGGGGATTGTTCATCTCACTGTCCTTTGCTTGTCCTGCTTGGCTTTCTTTTACTCATCAAAGTCAACACTAGTTTATGGAGGGTATCTACAAGAAATGTATAGGGAAACCAAGGCTGTATTGTTAAGTGCATTATTGCAATGCAAGGGCATTTAGATTTCTTGCAGCTACCTGCCAACCTAGCTGTCATTGACCTGCTGCGGATATTTTGCTTAACCTAGAAAAAGGATACAGATACTACTGAGAGAAGCAGTAAACGATGTTTTTTTATTTAATAGTATGGGAAGTAACGGCTATTAGCACACGTATAGTATACATTTTCCTTGACATACTTTTCAAAACAGCTTATGCTTTTGTTGGTTCCATCTGCTACCGTCCAAGTCAAGCAAGCGACCTAGTAGGGAATTACTTTGCTAATAACTAGCTCAAGTTTTTTAAACGAATTACTACTTAAGTTCAAACCTGCCACTTCGAACAACGAAGGGTCATCCCTATTGGCCCACTGATCGATAACTTTTCAGAAGATTGTTGAGGAACATGAAAAAAAACTCAATCGCATAGCCATTATACATATTTCTTCAGCTCAATTCATTTGCAGCAACAACCATTGCTTCAACAACTTAACAATAGATATTGCATAGCTCGTGAACACATCTGATCTACATACATTTGTATATGTTTGCCAATTGTTTTGTTGAACGATGCTGTAACTTGATAACTCATTTTTTTTTTGAGAAACTCGTGATCACTCATATATTTTTTTTAGTGGTATGATCACTCATATATACCTCCTCCTGAATGACGATGCAGGGAGGAATTCTGTTGGGCCCATCTGCGCTGGGGCGGAGCCAAAAGTTCTTACACGCCGTGTTCCCAGCCCAGAGCATGACGGTGCTGGACGTACTGGCCAACCTCGGCCTGCTCTTCTTCCTGTTCCTCGTCGGCCTCGAGCTTGACATCTCTGCCATCCGCCGCACCGGCAAGAAAGCCCTCGCCATCGCCATCGCCGGCATCTCAGTCCCGTTCGCCCTGGGAATCGGCACATCGTTCGCCTTCCGTTCCACAATTGTCAAGGGCGCGCCACAGGGGCCATTCCTTGTCTTCATGGGCGTGGCGCTCTCCATCACCGCGTTCCCGGTCCTCGCCCGTATCCTGGCTGAGCTGAAGCTCCTGACCACCGACCTTGGCCGCATGGCCATGTCCGCCGCGGCGGTCAACGATGTCGCTGCCTGGATCCTGCTTGCACTCGCCATTGCTCTCTCGGGCTCTGGGTCGCCGATCATCTCTCTCTGGGTGCTGCTCACCGCTGCTGGCTTCGTCATTGCAGTCTGCTTGTTCCTCCGCCCCGTGCTGGCATGGATGGCACGAAGGTCACCTGAGGGCGAGCCAGTCAAGGAGGTGTACATCTGCGCCACGCTTGCCATTGTCCTGGCTGCCGGTTTTGTCACCGACACCATCGGCATCCATGCTCTGTTTGGTGCATTCATGGTTGGCATTGTCGTCCCCAAGGACGGGCCTTTCGCCGGTGTGCTCATCGAGAAGGTGGAGGATTTGATCTCAGGGCTTTTCCTCCCACTCTACTTCGTCTCCAGTGGGCTCAAGACCAACGTGGCCACTATCAAAGGAGCCAAGTCATGGGGCTTGCTCGTGCTCGTCATCGCAAACGCGTGCATCGGCAAGATTGGTGGCACGGTGGTCACGTCTCTCTTCGTCAAGATCCCTGTCCGGGAGGCGGTCACCCTCGGCTTCCTCATGAACACCAAGGGTCTCGTCGAGCTCATCGTCCTCAACATCGGCCGTGACCGCCACGTGCTGAACGACGAGTCGTTCGCCATCCTGGTGCTCATGGCGCTCTTCACCACCTTCATCACCACCCCCATCGTCATGGCCATCTACAAGCCGGCGAGGAAGACGGTCCCCTACAAGCGCCGCACCGTGGAGTGCGCCGCCGGCGACGCCGACACCGAGCTCCGCGTGCTGGCATGCTTCCACACCAACCGCCACATCCCGACGCTGCTCAACCTGGTGGAGGCCTCACGTGGGACCGGCCGCCGCCGCCTCACCATGTACGCCATGCACCTCGTCGAGCTCTCGGAGCGGTCGTCGGCGATCAGCCTCGTACAGCGCGCGCGCCGCGACGGGATGCCGTTCTTCAACAGCAAGGAGCAGAGGACGGAGCAGATGGTGGTGGCGTTCGAGGCGTTCCAGCAGCTGAGCTCCGTGCGTGTCCGGCCCATGACGGCCATCTCCGACCTCGACACCATCCACCGCGACGTCATCGACAGCGCCGGCGACAAGCGCGCCGCCATCGTCATCATGCCGTACCACAAGGCGCTCCACCACGACGGCACGTTCCAGTCCCTGGGCTCGGCGTACCACGCCATCAACAAGCGTGTCCTGCGCGAGGCCCCCTGCTCCGTCGCCATCCTCGTCGACCGTGGCCTCGGTGGCCACGCCCAGGTGTCGGCCAAGAACGTGTCCTTCTCCGTGGCGGCGCTCTTCTTCGGTGGGCCCGACGACCGTGAAGCTCTCGCCTACGCGACGCGCATGGCGGAGCACCCCGGCGTCGCCGTCACGCTGGCGAGGTTCCAGCCGAGCCGGCCGCAGTCGGAGGAAGAAGACGCGGCGGATGAGGTGGCGGTGGAGGCGTTCAAGGCCAAGGTGGGCGCCGTGAAGGATGGGTCGGTGAGGTTCGAGGAGGCTCCGGAGGGGAACACGAGGGAGCAGGTGGTGGAGACGATCGAGTCGCTGTCAGGGTTCAACGTGTTCGTGGTGGGGAGGATGCCGCCGACGGCGCCACTGGTGGAGAGGCCAGATGAGCTGGGACCCGTCGGGAGCTACCTGGTGTCGCCGGAGTTCAGGACGTCGGCGTCCGTGCTGGTTGTGAAGAGGTATGACCCGGCGACCAACCCGAAGAGCAAGAGGTTTGACCCCAAGGCGAGGCCGCCGGCCGCGACGGAGGAGGACGTGCTGGACGAGGAGATTGGCGGTGGTGCCGGCGGCGGTGCCGCCGTGGTGCCCGTGACGCAGTCGCCTATGTGAGCGACATCGCCGCCTGAGCATGCCCACCGTGCTCTGTGTATGTGATGACTGTCGTGTGTGTGCTGTGGATCGTCGTCTCGGCGATCGATCTCTTCCTGTTGTGTGCTCTGCGACTGCGAGCAAGCCATGACGAGCAGCAGAGCTGCAGAAGATGGTACCAGCTGCTGATGGTAAGGTAGTTCTGTGTGGCCGGGATGCCTGAACACTGCACGTGCTTATTGTTGTGCGCGCACGTGCGGCCACACCGGACGAAGTGTATATAGACGTGATGATGTGTTTACTGGTACACACAGGACAGCTGTGTGAGTAGCAACTATGTAGCCTGTCTGTATGTCCTGTTGCGATGCTAGCATTGTTTGTAATACAATCTTCGAGAGAATACACAACTTTCTTATTTTCCTGACGAAGATATTGCTGTGTTCAGATTGGAAGAAGTAAAATGTAGTTTTAGATTAATAGTACATTGTGAAGCGTGTTCTGTGAGTGGGTGAATAGAAAAAACTTGTTGGAGAAGTACTTTTTCCTGAATCTGAACACAGCTATGGTGTTCACTGCAAATTAACGAATGGCTACCATGGAGATTAAAAACTGATTGCAATGTAGTATAGGAATTTATAGGATCGGAAGCCTGACGCTCCACCGTGTCTTGTTGCTTCAGTGTCCACATATTCATGTAGTCTTCATATCACACCTGTTGGTAGCTCGACAGGGTGTCCACATATTCATGTAGTCTTTATATCACACCTATTGGTGGTTCGACAGGGTGTCCACATATTCATGAAGACACTTGTTGGTGGCTCGACAGTGTGTCAGAGCAGCCCGCAGAGGGAGCAGTTACCTCGTCTGATAAAGCACTAGAGCACTCGTTCGAACATGCGTTGTGGTAGAAAAAAGAGTCTTATGTGACAACCACCTTGACAATAAGTTGGCTGAGCTAGCAGGTAGTGCTGATAGAGGCTTGCGTTGAGCAGTTTGACTACCTTAACTTTTTTTTTCTACCAACGTGGCCTGCCACTTTTATGTGAGGCTACCACAAGGTGCTCTCAGCGTTGAGCTTACCCTAAGGGCAAGCCCAACGGGAGTACCAGGAGCATTGGCCTGGGGCAAAAAGAACACCTCCACGTAGATGAGAAGAGCTGAAGGCTGTCATTCCCAGAACGCAAGCTACACTTGTTTATTCACCTTTCGGGCCCATTGCCGCCTCTCCCTTTCCAAAAGTCCCTTTCACTAATTGCTTTCCCACACCTTTCTTTCTTGCGCTACCGAGCTCCATCTTTCTTTAGTGTCGAAGCCATTGCTTTTTCTGACGAGGCCATGACACCTCTGCAAGCCATTCTGACAAGCTGCGGAGCCACCGTTCTCTCGCTTCTCTATTCTATGTGGCATCCGAGCCTACGTGGCTCTGCGGGGCAGTTGTACACGTTGGTGCGTTGGGCTTGCTCTAATGCGCCTTCAGTTCAGAACTTGAGACATAGAAAGCGCCTTTAATAAATCCGCTTTCCAAAGACGTAGTCGTACTCGCCACATATCAGCCTTCACCCTTTGCCACGTCATCAGATAGCGCGCTTCCTCCCCATCCGTCACTGATCGCCGTGCGACCGGGATGGCGCTGCGGCCGTTGCTCCACCACCTCCGCCTCCCATCGCCTCCCGACCGGAGCCCCAGACTCCCGCCGCCGTCGCCTCCGGCCCTGCCGGCCTCCCCCGCCACCACTCGCCGCGGCGCTGCTGCCGCGCTCCTCCTCCTCGCCGCGGCCGCGGCAGCTCCGCTCCCGCGGCCCGCCCGCGCCGCCGCCGACGAGGACGTCGACGAGGCACGCGTCGTCCGCCTGTTCCAGGTACCCCTCTCCCCTTACCTTACCCTATCCTACCGCGTCCTCGTAGACGCGGAGCCCTGACACCCGGATGTGTGCAGGAGGCCTCGCCGTCGGTGGTGTTCATCAAGGACCTCGTCGTCGCGGGGCCGCAGGGGCGGGGAGGTGCCGGTGAGGAGGAGGCGGAGTATGACGAGGAGGAGGCCGGCGCCAAGGTGGAGGGGACCGGGTCCGGGTTCGTGTGGGATTCCGCGGGTCACATTGTGAGTGCCTTTCCTGTCGGGCCTTCTTTTCGGATTGATCAGCGATTTCAGTCATTCAGTGGCGGAATTAGTGCGCTTGCGGCTGCTGTTTCATGCTGATTCGTGATAGAGTTAGACATTGGTTTCCATGCCCACATATTATTAGTATAATCAATCAATTATCATTTCGCCATCGTCCTGGGAACACGGATACGAGCATTTTGCTCAACTTACTGAAGTAACTTACTGTAGTATTGTGTAATTTGATTAGCCTGTAACATCTGGAGTAAAGGGGGTTTCCAATTTGTCCATTCGACTTATCTCGTCCATGCTTGGTCATGCACTGTTACTTTGGTATGTGCCACCTCATACAGTCGGTGATTTCAATAGATTCTCAAGCATTTTATACTTATTTGTGTTCTGTTCGTATGGTCAGCTTGATGCTTTCAAGTTTGTGTTTGCATATGATTCGTTATGAGATTTTTCAGAGACTTATTGTCTGCTCACTGATGTAACCTGTTGCTTTGAATTTGATTGGTTGCATTGGTGAATCAGGTGACTAATTACCATGTCGTTGCAAAATTAGTTGGAGACGGATCTGCGTTTCATCGCTGTAAGGTTGCCTGCTTGTCTCTCACACTATCAAGTGTTAATTCAACTCTAAATGAAATTACTTCTGCTTTTTTTATTGCTCCTTTTAACCCTTTTTATTTTTTTTAGGTTTTCTTGGAGGATTCTACTGGCAAAAGTTACTCAAAGGAAGGCAGGCTAATAGGGTGTGATCCAGCATATGATCTTGCTGTGCTGAAGGTTTGGAATTGCATTATTTGTGGCTCAAATTTCACTGATGTGAAATTGGTTCCTAGTCGCGATCTTTGAATTCAGATCAGTGGTGCAGGTAGATGTTGATGGCGACAAGTTGAGGCCTGCTCTTATCGGCACATCACGGGGTTTGCGAGTTGGGCAAAGTTGCTTTGCCATTGGGAACCCTTATGGTTATGAACACACACTAACTACTGGGGTAATGATGCCTTAAAAAGTTGTTCAATATTTTTTAGGTGCATTTCAGAAATCCTAAGAGTCCTTCATCCAAAAGTGAATGCATTGTGTAGTAGTGTAACTAGGCAGGTTGACGCGCGATGCGCGTCTATCTAGAAGATGTTAATTTGAAATATTGTTGAGACAAAAATTTGTTATATTATTAGTATACTCGATCCAATACTAAATTTAGACAATTTTTTTATCATAATGGTCCTCTAAATATTGTATAATTTTTTCTTAGAAATCCGTTAACTTTTATCTTGATATTGCAGACATTCTTGATTTTGATAAGAGAAGATAAATTCAATAATAAATGAGTAATTTAAGTTTATTTTTTCGAATTTTATTTTCATATATAGAAAAGGTCAAAGTGTGGGTCCCACCTAAAAGTACGCAGGTCCCACCCAAATAGTATGTGGGTCCCACCCAAATAGTACGCGGGTCCCACCCGAACAGTACGTGGGTCCCACCCGAACAGTACGTGGGTCCCATGTGGGGCCTCATTTCATGAGGAAGCTCCAATCTTGGAGCTTTAGTATATGTAGTAATAATTATAGATATGTTACTGTTATGCACCACTGTATCTCAAACTTAGAGTATTCTGATCATGTTATCACTAAAGTTTCTTGTAGGTGGTTAGTGGATTAGGAAGGGAGATACCATCTCCCAGCGTGAGAGCGATTCGTGGGGCTATACAGACTGATGCTGCTATAAATGCTGGTACCGTCTTTCTTCGTTTTTGTATGATGTATGGATTCAACATCATCTCAATCATCTTTTCTGAAAGGGAGTTTAAGTTCACTAGCTGATTTTTTTGGCGAATGATAATACCTGTTGAATTTGATTAAGATAATGTTTCAGTCATTTCGTTTATTTTAAAGCTCCCTTGAATATTGCGATGTATTTTATTGTTTAGTCACAAGTGGCATGCTTTCCTGGAAGAAATTTTGGATTTTCAAATGCGCTCAGGCTTCTCAGACTAAATATTTTGGCCCTATGCAGCTGGTTTTTATTTTGTTCCTATAAATGGATAAGGCTTATGTTAGTGTGGTTGCACATTGATTTTATGCAAGGTAAACATAGGGATTAGGATAGATTCTTTCTCCCAAAGGAAATAAAGAAGAGCACTAGGGCAAGTCATATGAGACATATAGCAGGGCGGAATCTACGAGCAGTAAAATAAATAGACAACAAATATCCTTTTTTTTTAGCATCAACAAATAGCACTTGTTGGTGCATTGCTCATTGTTTAGATGGCTAGCCTCTCTGGGCCTATTGGATGAACTAGATTTGGCCCAACATGAAGTCCCCTCCCCTTTGGAGATGAAGGCATGAATCCATACTATGATACTAAGGAAACCTGGTTTCTCCCTTGATTAGATAGAGTAAATAGTGCACATTTGAAATTCTTTCTTGGCAGATTAGTATATTAGTCCTGACACAGTAATTATATTGCTCGATATGCTGCAACTCTGACTACACTGCTTAATTATAATAGCTATCTTTGTGCTGTTGGCTTGTGGTTTTATTTTCACTAGTTCTCACTATATCGGGAATTAAGTTCTTTCTATTAGTTATGGAATGAAATATTAATTTTTACCTCTATGGCGCTATCTGATGTGTAACAATGTACTGGAGTGTGTCCTGTCATTATATGCCACATATATATTCGGCGATGAGTTGAATATGAATGTATAGCATGCGTATATGTTTCATTGTATACCATATTTACATTTTTTTCTTGCTTCTAGGTAACTCAGGTGGTCCACTTATTGACTCTTATGGCCATGTAATTGGTGTTAATACAGCTACATTCACACGTAAAGGTAATGCTTCTCTCTCATATATGTTCAGCAATCTATATTCCTGCAGTATCAACCATAGATGTCTCATGACATTTGGTATGCTTTCTTTTATCTTCTATGAGAGAGCGCCACTTTCTCTTTTATCAGTTGTGAGCTCATAGCATACTGTATGCACATCTCAAGATAATATTCTCTAGTCCTTGGGAAAATTTCCATTTCTTCTCTGGAGAAAACTTCAATTTGATGGATGAAATAGAATTTTTGTAGAACAAAAGACACTAGTTCTGACTTCCAACAGCTGACATGCCATTTTGTGACTTTTGAGTCACGTTTAACTTGCTAAGACCTATCTACTGCTGACGAAAGTAACTGTTGACAGAAGGCTGTCAAGATCGAAATCGATTCTCCTTTTGATGGCATTCCCTTAGCAGCAGCCTTTTGATGGCATTCCCTTAGCAGCCGGCAATTGTTATTACCCCGTGGTAAAGACGCATGGTGGATGATCAAGTCTCCGTTTTGCCTTGGTTTGTGGGGAATCTTTGGTTTTCTTTCTTGATGAAATTATCCCAGGTCATAGTCATACTAAGATGGTCCTGCTAATTTGACTATTTGGTGCATTTTATCCCCAAGTACCTGTTACTTTGAATTAGTCTATGCCGGTCAATTGAAATTGCAGGCATCAGTTTTCTGGTTCACGGCATTTATTTCATGGATTTTACACCCCCCTCAATTCAAGAAAGCAAGCTGTATTGTTGTACACCAACAGAAACATAGTAGCAGATCTCATGCTTTGCGATGCTGTGTACCAGATGGCCATGATATCTCTGTCTCTGGTACACAGCACTCCAAGGAAGAAGATCCTACAAAATACGAATTGAATTGAGCTGCACTACACTAACCGTTGACAGATTCATCTGACTGACTTGAGCATGCAAATATATTGGCAGAAGATATACTGAACGTTGCTCTGCTAAATCTCCCTTTTGCAGGATCCGGGATCTCATCCGGGGTGAACTTTGCCATCCCCATCGACACAGTCGTACAGTCAGTCCCCAACCTAATAGTGTACGGGACCTCTGTGAGCAACAGGTTTTAACTTGGTTTGTTGTACAGTATACACTTGGATGCATTCTCTCATTGCTACGATCACTATTCGCCTGTGTATTTATCATCTGTACCACTAGTTCGCCAATGACACGCCTTCTTCAATATTATCAGCTTATCCGTTTCTTTTGTTTAAAAAAAAAAAGCAATCATCACTCATCAGCTTATTCTTTTTATCGAAGTTATCAATAGTTGGCTCAACCGCAGTTCTAGGATTTGAATTATTAGATAAGGCTGATTAGAGGCCCTTCAGAAAAATTCTTGTTCTATTCTTCCCCATAAAGGCAGTCAAAGAAAGGAACACACCGAAGGTCAATTCTTTCAAAAATTTTGAAGGTGCCAAGGTCAATCCGAAACAGCGAGAAACAGAGGAGGGTAAGGGGAACCTGAAATGACAGGTGAGGCGACTGTGCCTGTCAGGATTCAGAGGCCATTCCATCAGAGATCTCGCTTTCATTACCCTTGTCAGTGAATATATTGTGTCAATGATCACAGTTTATCTCGCTTTCATTTAGCAGTATAAGTATGCAGGAAACAACATTCACTGGCTGGAGCCATTAACCCCAGAGATTCCAGTAGGGAAACCGCCATCATTGAGCAGGAAACGAGTAGCTCTCTGACAGGGCGCTGGGCACCTACCCCTCTGACCGACCGATCGATCGATCATGGTTACAAACTCAGGCCCCTTTGCGCCCCCTGCCTACTTAACTTACTCCCTCTGTCCCTTATTAAGTGTCGCTTTGGGTGTTCGTGCCACAAGTTTGACTAGATTTGTAGCAAATACGTGCAACATTTAAATCTCCAAATAATTTTTATAAAAAACTAGATTCAAATATCTATCTAATGGTATTTAACTTGTACCATAAACTTGAATATATTTTTATACATAATTGATCAAAGTTGTTTCTCGGGAGGTGAGAAAGACAGTTATTTAGGGACGGAGGGAGTACATCCTTTTGCCATCTTCCTCTAACCGTGCCTCTGAATGCTAGTACGTTTGCAAGAAAAGCAATGCAACGTTGCATCGCCGTCAGCTCGAGCCCGCGCGGACGCTTCTAGAGGTTCCTGACGGGGCGGCGGCGGCCCGTGCATGATTATTGCCGCCGTCGTGTACCTGTCGGTCGGGGAGTGATCGATCGCCTTCGGGCGGCGCGTCACCGTCTCAGATACTTCCTCGCTTTCACCCCTGTAGAGGAGGAGCCAGGTGTGCGGCGGCCGCGGCCGTCGCCTTGTGCCGCCGGCCGGCCACCACGCGACGGCGGCCGAGCGCCTCCGGCCGCCCATGCATGTGCGCCCTGGGCCACTACCAGGACAGGAGATTCGCAGCCAGGCCACGTACGTTGCTCTGGCTGCTAGTACTTTTGAGCGAGCAACGCATGCAATGCAACGGACCCGTAGAGTAAGAGTAGACTAGTTTCGGACCTTCGGTTCAGGCCCTATGGCCGCTTCTCAAATCACTGCGAGTCGCTGTACAGTGGCCGCTCTAGAACTTTGCTTGTCTGAACCTTGTAGCAGTACAATTGTCAGCCACTCGTCAAGGCTGATTGAGTTATCTTATAAATTGCCTCTTAGTAATTTATCTTTGAGGGCGGTTGATTATAATTAAGTTTGTTTGACTTGATAAACTTTTGCTGCCTGATGCTGCAAATCAACAGGTCGAGACGATATATCACCTTTCATTACAATTATTACGTACCAGACACCCATCGGGCATCATGCATGCCATCACCAGGAGTCAGGACAACGAATAACCTCTCTACACCCTTGCTCTTCCTCACCCTCGAGCGCTGGTCATGGTGACATATGGTCATGGCGGCCTCTAATCACCTGGGAATTTAAAACGACCATGATGATAGATTCATGATTACTCCGGTTAGTGTCGAACAGCCTGATCATGAGAGTACTCCTGGGTGCTGGGTAGCGTATGACTGTCACTGCGTGTTATGTTCCAGACCTTTCTTTCCATCATGGACCTTTTAGAGCTCCAGTCCTGTCGGATCGTCGGAGGAGGGTGTGGGCCCTGGGCTGTCCCCGCCACGCACGTACGTTGCGGCCACAAAATTTGGTCGTATTTCATTTGGATTGGATCGAATCTTGGACCGTTTCTAAATGCTTGTCACTTACTAGCTCATCATGCATGCATGAGAACAAGCAATAAGGCACGGTTTGGAACCTAACTAATAGCTTGTGCAGCCATTAACATACACAATGGCATGGGTGGATTTGTTTATTAGCGGGTGGCCGCTGCGAACCAAGGTAGCGGTCGCCTTGTCCTCGCCACACCACCGCGCTAACTCTGTCGAGTACTCGAGCCTCGTAGACACGTGGTGTTCTTTCCTTCGCGTCTCCACCACGTTCTCAACATCATTGTGTATTTTTTTTTCGATTTTTCTCATCGCAATCTAGCCATGTGCATCTGTTCCCTGTCGATCGATAGACGATACACTTCTTAAACAGAACAACAGAAGATGATAGATTTTGTTGTTTCTGATATACACGGTCAAACTCTCGGTTTCGATTTCAGGCATATGCATGTGAGTATGTGACACTACCAAACATATTCTAGTGAAGCCTTACCAAACAGATAAAAAGAAAATAGCTTCGCCCAAAGCTTGATGCTCCAAAACGACTTCCACTGGAGAGGAGTTAAAAAAAAAGTGGTTTTACCGCCTTCACTTTCCTACTTAATGTATTAAAGTGCTTTCGAAGTCATTTTACCAAACTTTTTTTTTTCTAAGATAACTCTAGCTAGCTCCACCAGAGAAGTCACTCCACTGGAGGATTGATGAAGTCACTTGTGCACATTCACTGCTTCTTGAGATTGAGATTGATGAAGTCATCTCAGACGCTAAATTATCGACGGGTACATCCACTATCACCCAATATTTTTAGAAGAAATCTAGAAAAATATAAACATGCTGAGTTTAGGACTCAAAATAGTTTGGATGTGTAGTAAAAAAAACAAGATTTGCTAGTGGCCTTTGATGGGTATGGTCAGTGCAATGCAAACTGTATAAGTAATAGTTGGTTGGTTGAACTAATATATATTTCTGTGCATAAACTGTGCTAGCAGTACTGATTTCTTCACAAGGTGGGTACTTTTCCAGCCACATGTTGCTAATAGCTTGCTACACCCCAAGATTTCCTCTAATCATGTTGTGCTATAATAAACTTCTTCAGGTCACTGTCTTCTACTACCACCGCTGTGGTACCTTCCCTTCTGCATCTGAAAAGCGAAAACGATGGCGTAGAATAAAGAGAGTCCTGCATCTAGAGTCTTAGTCCGTACAAATCAGCTTGGTCCATCTTCTCTTCTCTCTGTATGTAGGTGTACCGCGCTTTGCATCTAGCTACCGATGCTGACCCTACCATGTAAATTTTAATGCTATTCTTCGTTCTCTGAAGCATTACCTGATGACTCTGGTGAATTAATTGTCCAAAGTTCAGTCGTGAGATAGTTAGTTCTGAATGGTTCGAAAAAAGAAGTTTACTCATGAGATATTTATCTTGTGTGTATGCATTCAACATTGCACATTCATTGATGCCTGCGTTGACAGGTAATTTGCAGCAGTTATATTACTTCGTCACAATGCCACCTGATGTATCCTAGCTCTCCCCTTCAAACTTTAACAGCTTTTGTATCATCCTCCTCCTTGGAAGATCCTCGGTCCACTGCCAAAAAACACACTAAAACTTAAGATATCGCACAATCATTTTTTCTAATCAAATCATAGCAATTTCGCCAATTAGTTTTTTTCTTCAATGCACAATACAATAAAAAAAGTTCATATATATACACGCATATTTTCCAACAATAAAGTTAGTAAGACTTGAACCGTGACCATTGGCACACCCACACCACACCACACCACACAAAACGGTAGGTGAAACCCCATGATGGTCCCAAATATCTAACCTCTGCATGAGCAAGGTATGGAGGAAGCCAAGTGTGCGCGTATGTTCTTCCAACAACGTGATCCAAGCTTTGGGTGCAATAGAATATGGATGCAGGCGTAGTGGTGTACGTTTGTCTCCGTCAATGGAGGCATGGCCAGGCTCTGTGATTGAGGATGATCTTGCTAGCAAAAGCGAGGCCAGCGGCTACTAGCCGTGCCCGGCATGGCAGGCACTGCACCAACTTGGCTGCCAAGGGCTCTATCGCCTCGTGCCTCGCGGCGTCCAGGTCAAGTCACAAGAGGGCGGCCGGCGGCGCGGCACGTGTCGCCACCCCGGAAATCAATTGTGTTTGTTCTTTTTTTTTCCTTCTCTTTCTTTTAGTTTTGCAAAGATAAATTTGGTTGGATGCTCAGCCATAATACTGACCAATCTCTGGATATGCAATTTTGGTACTACAGGTAACTTTTCGAGCTTATCGTTTCTTCGTTGAATTTTGGTACCTTAGCATGTGGATGGATAGTCTACTCTTGAGATCAGACACCCCTCTTTCGGCCAAAAAGGAAGTGATGAAACAAACCTATGCACTAAACCATAGACTTTAAGACTTTAAACTGATTTACTTTTACTGCCTTCCTGATGATGTTCTTGAAAAGTAAAATCGATAAAAAGGACAATGATTGAATCAATAATCAGCTAATTATTACTTAAGATGTAACCGCAAACATTAGCCAAGAAGTAAACAGCTTGTCTAAAAGGTATCTAGATGACGAAAAAAATAATTTCATCTCAGTATAACATACTGATGGCCCATAGCTTTTTTTTTTAGATAAATGATAGAAATCTGGCATACTATCCACAGGTGGATACATACAGCCATGATGGCCCCTAGCTAGTTTCAAGCTACAATATGTAGGCAATAAGCTACTGCTGCCATTGTACATATAGGCAATCAGATTTGGGTGTCGTATAACACTGACAGCTCCGGTTCTAGCCACACGCAATTAGTTGTCAAAGCAAGTCACTTTTACGCCAGGTGTGCTCTTAATTGGCATCAAGAGTCTTACATACGGGCGCCAAGTTTCACAACGTGTCGATCTCTAGATTGTTTCAGACCCAAGCTAGAGAGCATTCCAAGCAAGGATATATCAGAGACAATGAACCATGCAACAAAATTGGAAGGGAAAAGGGGGGCGCAATTTACCTTTCTGAAGATAAAATAAACAATTGTACACTTTGACACTTCCTCTGAGTAAACAAATGCAAAAGTACCACCACTTGGTAAGCAAATTAGGTTATTGTTAGGTTAAACGGCCCTGTCCTTTTTACCTTGCTCCAATCATGTGTATCAGAGTCCTTTGTGCAATGGGGTCAATGTAAAGATACGTCTCTTGTGGAAGGTAGTCAAGGTAGATATGGACACAAAAGCATGTTGTCATGTTGCTTGTATGTTTGCGTCTAGTTAACAATTTCAACAGATGGAGATTGCAACAGCATGGCTCTTGTGCCTTATCTCCTAGGCAAGGCAGCCATGGATGTGTATGCATGGGATGAGGAAAACATTATTATTCGATTTGAGCTTTTACGGGTCCATCAAATCAGCCTTTTGATCTCAGCATGATATGCTTTGTCTAGCTAGCTGTTACTTGTGTTATATAAATGAACTAGACCCAGTTGGTATGTCATGCTTAGGCATCGACACCGATGCAAGAGATTTCTCGCTTAGGACGCTGAAACGAAAGGTTTATTGGTGGAAATCAAGATGAAACATCCTAACCATTTACACAATTCTGTAAAAAGAATATTCTAAAAGCACCGAACCATACCTTTTAACAAGAGGTGTGTATGGAGGGTAACTCACAACGTGCAACTTATTGGAAACGTTAACGAATAAAAACATTTGCATTAGCAACTAACAATTTTGTAACTGTTGAAATGAATCTCTAGAACAATATTAGTGGGGCAACCAAGGCGGCCACGTGTTCCTATCATATTGCTCCATTCCAAAAGAGGCCTTACTCAGCTTAATTAGGACCAATGATGTTAAGACACGTATCGAAGGTAACTTGGTGCGGTACACTTCCAACTTGAATTTCCATGCTTTGGCAGTTAAAAAACAGAGGTGAATGATTTGATACAGCTCAATTCAAGCTGGAGAGTGAATGATCACTGACTGTATGGTTCAAATCAAACAAGCTTAGGGTGTGTTTAGATTGGGGAAAGATTCCCCGAAAATACACTGTTCACCAAAAATACACTGTAGATGAATAGTGTTCTGTGGGTGGGAGGGATAAGATGAATAGAAAAAAGTTGGATGAATAGTGTTTTTTTTTGGGAACTAACCGCACCCTTACATAGATCAATAGTTTCATGTGACACACGAGCATACACGTAATGTGACAGCTAGGGGTTATTAGCAGTAGTAAGTCAACCCTTCTCTTCTAGATTATTACGGTTGGGTGATCATATGAGCTTGGGATAACTACTACGAGTCTCTAGCAAAGTAGCAATCAATCATAAGCCAACAAATTATAAAATATATAACAACTAGAGGTAACTGGTAAGTAGTTTGTGTGAGTATGATTAATTTCTATTTTTAACTCTTTAAAAATTATTTTCCAGGCATATATAAGTTGCAGTTTTCCACATGCATGGAAATCAATATTTCATAATATACATGAACTAAAATGGTAGACATAACCATATGCTTACTAAACCATGTTCTCAAAACAAGTATCTAAGCTCATCTCTCCATTAACCAAAAACACTACACACAGTGCTGCACTGAAGCCGTCCTCACCTGTCAGTGGCAAGCTACACCACCCTACTTATAAGTGACCATCACAATTAGGCAGGCAGGTTACTGTGCATGACAAGCATGCATCGCCATTCATTCTGAATAAACCCAGACTGCTACATGCTCCTCCCCTGCATCTGGATCCCCATGTCTTGCCAAATTTAACAAGAGAATACAAAATAAGGGATTTAGATTCTCTCCCGGAGCCATTAAAAAAATTCCCGTACCCGTTGGAGATTATTAAGATCACGAGCTCAAGATCTTGTCGCTGTCAGATGTTCAGAAATAGTACTGTGGTGGTACTGTTCTGATGTGATCTTCAGTTTATTGCTGAAGAAGATCCCCCATCTCTGCTGCGTACCGCAAGTCTTGGCGTGTGGTTTTATATTTTTGCCGGGAGAGAAAAAAAAAAGCTGGAACGTAATTGGAAAGATGATTTGAGAAGCAACAAAGTGCAATCTTGGATTCTGTTTTGTTCAAAATTTGAAGTATTCATCCTTTCTTCGTTTTAAACAGGGTGTCGTTCTCCTTATCCAAGTTTCAGACTTTACAAATTTCACAATGAAAGTTCTTCACTTGAGCCGATTCAGTCCATAATGAAGTTGTGAGACCAAAATTTTGCCTTTCAAACAGGATGTCAATGTTTTTGGCAGTGGGGCCCACGTCTCACTGATCATCCGTCCTCCCACAGAAAAAGGACGAGAGGCGATCTTGCAGCAGGACGTACGCAGAGGACACTTTCAGATAACAAGAAACAGCATCCATCTAGACTATTCAATTCCACAAAATCTCTCGCTGCTCTGCATCTTCTTTAATTTTATTCCCACGCACGCGTGCGTGCAAGATCCGAAAATCCTCACTCATGGCTACACGTACCACCTCCATCGATCGATCGATCTTGGAGTGCTCGATTATCGTCTCTCAATTTCTCATGATGTACATATCGATTTCTGACAGCCTCGATCGATTGATTTCCATGTCGTCTCTCTCTCTCTGTATCTAACCTCACTGCTCTCCATTTGCAAGTGAAGAGCTACTAGCTACTGTACCTAGCAGTACAAGCGCGGCGGCACACTTACACATGAACAAAAATCTCCAAGACATGGGAGCAAGGAGGGAGCTTGAAGGTGAATCCATGACGGTCATGGCGTCAGCCTGACGCCACCGCCGCTTGCTCCTTCTCGAGCTGAAGCCTGATCTCGCGGTTGAACTTGGTGATGAACTCCTCAACGCGCCGGTTCAGCTCCTCGTCGGACAGCCTCGAGTACTCGCTCTCCTTCTCCATGTCCTCCGCCGCCGGCGATGGCGACGGCCGGCTTTCCGTCGCCGTCCGGCGGAGGTGGTGCTTCTCCTCGCTCACCACCACGCTCTTGTCCTCCACGGCGATGATCGCCTGCGACTGCGACGACCTGTGGCCGTGCCGCCGCCTCGTCCTCGTCGCCGGCGCCGCCATCAGCCTGGTAGTTCTTGGCCTCGCCGGCACGATCGCGCCGCCGCCGTCGACGTTCTTGACGGCCTCGCCGGCGGCGATCATCTCCGGCGTGCTTGAAAGCACTCGTTCTCCTTGGTGCTCTCTCACGACCAATGCGTACGCGTGGTCGTCGTTCCCGGCGGCGATAGCCGGCGCCGCCATGTCTCCATGCTCGCTGACAACCAAAGCTTGGCCCTGGACGACCACCTCGTCGGAGATTGCAGAGACGACGACTTCTCCCATCGACGACACGAGGCCGCCGCTCTTGATGGCAACCGACTCGGCGCCGGAGACGACGAAGGGGATGCCATCATCATCGTCGGAGGAGGAAGAGGAGCGGAAGAAGAGCATGCCGGAGTCGGCGGCGATGACGATGATGATGGAGTTGGACATGAGGAACCAGAAGGTGGTGTCCCTGAAGAGGGTGGCCGGAGGGACGTGGAGGAAGGAGATGTACAGCACAGGCAGCGACATCACCAGCACGGAGATGGACACCGTCCTCATCAGCTGCTGCTGCTTGCAGCTCTGTGAAGGAGGAGGAGGAGCTTGCATGTTCATCAGGAGAGGGAGCATGTGCTTGCTTGCTTTGCTTTCCTGTGATGGCCTGTGGATTTGAGATTTATTTTGAGGTGGCGAGAGGTAGACGAAGGAGAGGAGGCTTGTAGAATGTTCAGTAGTGCGATGGAGGGCGTGTGGCATGGGAGCTCCTTTTATAGCAAAGGCAGGGCTCAAGAGGAGGAAGAGAAATGTGGCCTGCACTGGAGAGTGGAGACATCAGAACATATGGAACCACTTGTCAAGGGGCCAATGGTGCCACTGAAATAATGGCTTTGAGATTTGTGTTCTGGACTTGCTGTCATATCTCTCCGATTCGACAATTCTCACACAAATCTCATAATCAATTTAATGATACTATGGACCGAGGCGAAGGAATACATAGAAATTCTGTAGCATATTTGTATAAAGAATGAAACGGGACAAAATGCGAAATACCCATCCTGCTCTTCAAATAGGACGCATGAACCCCATAATTTTTTGGAGAACTTAAACGCCATAATGTTTTAGGACGGAGGGAGTATATCATTTTGGTACACCATTACTAATTTACTAGTTGATTTTTCTCGAGCTCCACTCAGTAGTAAATGCTAATTGCTGTGTAGTTGCAGGTTTGTGGTTGTCTTTGTGTGAGAATGATTGATGTGTGTGTCTAGAGAGTGCAAGCACATATATGGGGGCACAGGAGTGCCATCACCGGCAACTTCTAATCCTGTGGCTGGATGTGTGCATTGCATTGTTCAATTGCCTGAACTGGGAGGGCAGCTGCTGGATTTGGCCATGGAATACATTTTTTTTAAAAAAAATAAAACAGTGTGGGCATGCAATTTGCAGAGGCAGGGGCACCCACAGTTTTGGTTTGATGAGACCAGATCATGGGTCTGCTTGAAGAAGTACATGTTGGCCGGCAGGCCAGGACAGCTAGCTACTGGCCGGTCATTGTCACTTGGAGGGGATATGGCCCCCTCATGGCAGTGCAATGGGAGAAAAAGAAAATCCATGGCTCTGTGGCTGCTTCAAAAAGGTAGTTAGGAACACACACTTGTGTGTATCTATCCACACAACCTAACAAGGCTAATCCAGGCAGCATGATGCATCAACTTTGGTCCTCGTTCCTCAACCATACGGAGCTGGTGTGAAGATAGATTGGTTGAATATATTGTGGTTATATTACCTTTTTGAAAGGGGAACTGCTTTTGGTTTTTTCCTGTCTTTTTCCCCCATGACTTGGCTTGTGCCCTTTGAGATATATTCATTGACATAATGATAAGATCAAATTCAATTCCTGAGATAGAGTAAGATAGAGTAAGATAGAGTATTTGCTGAATGTTACTTATGCTATGCCACATGAGTTTACAAAGCTGTGAACAACATCATATACCAGTCAGAGACGGAATCATTGCGGTGTAAAGCTCAAAGGTTAGAACTCGAGAGATGTCAATTGCAGCAAATTCTCGACCAACAACGATATCAGCCGATCCAAAAGTGGGCTCTGACTCTAAGATCACACAAAGACAAGGTTAAATTCATGACATCTATTACAACGACACTATTTTACATGACATGAGATGCCCTTCACACCGACGGCTACTACCTATTCCAATTTTCAGTTTTCACCCATGTGATTGCTAGCAAAATAGATGTACTATGATAAAGTCTGTCACCACTTTGCCACAATCCCATGCCTAGTCAGCCGCTGTGGACACTTAGCAGTCTGACACATCCAGTCAGATTAGGATGGCTCATCAGCTGATTAATTTGCCACACAAGCTTTCCAAGTTCATGGCAAAAACACAATAAACTAGCCCAAGCTATATATGTTGATGTGCGCACATCAGTCAGTCACTCATCACAGAGCTAGGCCGGGGGTGGGTCGGAAAGGCCCACGGAGGCACTGGACGACACTTGTGGTGAGAATGATTGGGAGCATCAGCCAGGTTAAGGACACAGAGCAATGAAACAGATTAAATTATGAGTACCAACAGGAATGTTAGGGGAGAGAAGTGCTAGAAACCAAGGCAATGCAGTTGATGGTATCACATCAGAATGGGCTCCTTGCTTTGTTCTCATGCATCGATCTCGTGCCCTGATGCATGGCTCGCCAATAATTGGAGATTATTTATATAGAAAAAAGAAACTTGTGTGCTCTATGGCTACAAGTGTCACTCTAAGGGCTAATGTGATAGCCTACTGTGCCGGAGCTCCCATCCTGGCCGTTGGTATTTGAACGGTTTTCGTTCTGATAGATGTTTGTATTCGGTTGGAGTATAATATTATTTATATTTCGCTCACTTAATTTGTCGTGTAACATTTTAAATTGCTTCTCTTTGTGCTGTTAAAACGAAACACGAGCACCACTCGTTCTTGGAAGAAGAAGTCCCTGATATTTGCATGCATGATAAGTTGTTTGAAAATCCGTCCATCGTGGAGGAACAAGCACCCGGCAAAACGATGAGTTTTCGGTAGTGATTGTACATCCCATAACAATTAATACTGACCATTGTATTTGTGCTGGCAGGTGACATAAGCCACAACACCAGCACAAATACGAGCCATTTGCGCCGACACAAATACATCTGTGCTTACAGCTCTGACTGCGTTAGCCTTGTGGTCTTTTGTGCTAGCGGTTAGCAATTGAGTCCATCGGTATAAAAAAAATCATGTGCCAGCACAAAATCGATTTTGTCCTAGTTTGTTCTTTCTTTTCATTTTCATGTCAACTTCAAACTCCTAGGCTAAGTGAAAGAAAGGTTATATCTTATCGGCTGGGGTGCGTCACTGAAAATACTAGAGTAGTACCTCTCGATATTGAATTGATTGTTAGTCATTTGTCATCGGATGCGTTTGATAAGCATGGCTTATGCTTTCATTTGTTTATAATGAGTTTTTAAAATGAATCAAATGGTTAAATGGCGCGAGGAAAAAAAATCAACAACGACAAATATTTCAGCAAGTACCAAACTAGTATTACTGCTTGCCAGCACTGCAGCAACCTATGCACGAGAGGGAGAGACAGAGAGGACTTGACGTGTCCTGTTTGGTGCAACAGGTGTTTGGGTCCGTGGTAATCATTGAGTACAGGTGGCGGCGAGTGGAGTTTGGTGCAGATATTTAGCAGGTTCTCAGTACTTAGCACGCGGCGAGCCGTAAGCCGCGCGTAGCATGTGGTAATCACGTATACCCTGCACGTAGCATCTATATATCCATGTTTTTGGCTGCTCGCGATCAATCACATGCATGCACCCTCGCTTGTCTCGGCATCGACGTGCATGATGATGATCCATCGACCATCATGCATGGATCCAATACAATACGATCGGTACGTGTCTGTATAGCAGTGTTCTAGATTGTTCTGACTTTCTGAGTGATCGATCGACGGCATGCGTAGTTGCGTACTGATCAATGATGCCCTTGTTTGTAGCGGCGTCGAGCGAGCGAGCTAGTAGGCTTGAGACTTGAGAGGGTCCCGTTGCATGATTATATTGATTGGTGTCACATCGTCTTCGTCGGGGGTATTTGAGCTGCTAGTTTATGCTCCACGTCAGCTGGATATGTGCATGCATGCTGCAGCCTTTCTACTGTACGACCAAGCCCAGCCCAGCATTTCTCTCCTTCTTTCGTCGGCCCACATACTCCCTTCTCGACTGGGCCCACAAAGCGCCATAAAAGAAGCCCAGCCCACTCGGGTGGATCAGGTCCATCCAGAAACAGAAAGGGTCATCGTCGTCGATGGAACCGAGGCTCGCGCACCAGCCCCACCTGCACCTGGTCCACACACATCCACGCCTTACAAGTGGGACCCAGACCCCTTCGGCCCATGGACCCAGCTCACGCGAGGCCTCCTCCCCACCTCCTCCCCTCCTCTCCTCGCCTCGCCGCCGAGAAGAAGCTCTAGCTACTCTGCTGCGTCGCCTCGTGCTCTCCGCCTCCCCCACCTCGCTTCCTCCTCCGCGCTCCCCTTCGCCGAGGCGCCAGCGCCACCGTATATAAACCGCCCCCCACCCACATCGCGCGCCTCCGCTACCCCTCCCCGCCAGCGCGAGACGAGGCGGAGCTTGCAATGGCGGCCGCTGCGCCCTCCACGCTGCACGGCGTCGGCGCCGTCGCCTCCGCCAACCCCAGATCCGCCGCCGCACCAGGTACTTCCGTCCCCGCCCGCGAAACCTCCTCGGTTGCCTCTCAGCGGCGGGCGACTGACCGACCGGCGCCCCCCCGATCTCGCTTTTTTTTCCCTTCTACAGCGGCGGCGAGGAGGAGCGTGCGCGTGGCTGCGGCGGCGAAAGGAGCGGCAGGCTCGGCGCGGGGAAGGATGGTGGCGCGCAACGCCGTTGCAGTTACGTCCTCGCTTCCTCACCCTCCCTCTCTTGTCAAGAGTTTAAGACCTCTGTGTGACGTGCCCTCGCTCGCCGCGTCGTGCTGATTTGTTTGCTCCTCCGTGTGGGGCTTTGCTGTGCGTGTGCAGGCGAAGGCGGATGAGGCGGCGGCGGCAGCGGGATCCAAGTCAGGCGGGTAAGCGTGCTGCAGCCAGCCTCACCTCAAATCTGTCGTTATTTAGTTTGTGCAAACAGTTCTGTTTGGTTTAGATGTCATTATGAGATTTAGCCTCGGATTCAACTGAATCAGCAGGCATATGTCCTCAACGCTGTCTCCTGTCAATGAATTGTCATCTGCAGTAAGGACTGGTAGACCTGCTTTTTGCACATCAAAATCTGAAATGGATGCTGGCGCGCGGTTGCTATGAATTTTTACTCCTTAGATGCTGGCGTGGCACATTTGCTTTAGGTTCAGTGGAGTAAGAAGATTGTATTTGTGGGGTCCAGAGGTTCAATTCTGTTAACTGGGTTGTGAGAGAGGTTAGTGGACCAATCAGGACTGGGCTTTGTTTCTTAATTTAATGCTAACAATCATGGAATCGACCGGTTGGGTACAAACGGGAGTAGAGATCAAACTCCACCAGGTGGATTTACTCACTAAATCTAGTGATAATGGTCGACAATTCAATATTCTTTTTCATTCAGCCATCCCTAATTAGTGCACATGCACATTTCATGTGGCATCGATGTGAGGAAAATATTAGCAGCTTTACGATACACTTGTCAGTGAACACTGCCTTCAATTTTCAGAGAGAAGAGGAAGTAAAATGATTGGTGATTTTTATCCAGCTAGTTGGAATGTAAAATTGGTGCATTGGATCCTAGTGCTAGAATAGTAGAGTTAATATAGCATTGCATTCTGGGCCAGTTTATATTATACTAGTCAACTTGAGCATTCTTGCTGGCAGTAGAGCTGAAATGTACTAGTATATGGTGTTTGGTTTCTTTGAAACTTGGATGTACTCTTTTTATTTTCAGTTCAATAACAATCTGGTCTCAGCTTACCAGATTTGACTCCTGGAATAATTTATATTCCATCTTGTCGACGTTTTGTACCGACTGAAGCGTTGATTGGTTAATCAAAGAGTGTGAAAATTTGTGCTGGTGCATAGCCTTGGTAGGGGGATTCTGTTTGAAAGTACAAAATGATTTGACTTCAGGGTGTCTCCCACTGAAGTAGTAAAGAGGTTGATTAGAAATATAGAATTGCCCAAGTAAGGTAACTCTTTCGGGTTATTAGGGTCCATTTAATTGTGTTTGTATTTAACAGCACCAAATGAACTTGCCATTTTTACTTTTCAAGCAATCAGTGTCTGGTTGTGCTTAGATGTAGACTGTTTCTTGAATCTGGACATACTGTTTACAGCCTGCGGCAATCTTGAACCAGCTAGATTCAGAAACTTAGTTGAGCCATGTAGATTGGGACACTGGTAAATAACAGCGCACACCAGGTTTTTAACCAGTCAGTTCACTCCAGTTGTAAGTTGTTAAGAGTAACCAATTCACTGGCAATCAGAAATATTTACGTTGTTAATGTTAAGCTCTGTATCAGCAATAGAATATGCTACTGGCATGCTAGCTACAAACATAAATGAACATTAAAGCCTTGCTCTCTGAAATGCATTTTGTGTTTATGATGCCTATTGTTGGTTGTTGCCTCTATGGATACGGGTTGTTGGAAAGCAAAACATGTTTGTTTTCTGCTTTTTGTTTACTATCTACGTATGCCTGACTACATTGTTTTTTCCTTCCTTTCAGCCATGAAGTGCTCATGTTTGAGGCTCTTCGTGAAGCCTTGATAGAAGAGATGAAATTGGATCCAACTGTGTGTGTCATGGGTGAAGACGTTGGTCACTATGGTGGTTCATACAAGGTGACCAAGGGCTTGGCTGAGATGTTTGGAGATCTTCGGGTTCTTGACACCCCTATTGCTGAGAACTCTTTCACTGGCATGGGAATTGGAGCAGCAATGAAGGGACTCAGGCCGGTTGTGGAAGGCATGAACATGGGTTTCCTTCTCCTTGCCTACAATCAGATCTCGAACAACTGTGGCATGCTTCACTACACTTCAGGTGGTCAGTTCAAGATCCCGGTTGTTATCCGAGGCCCTGGTGGTGTTGGTCGTCAGCTTGGTGCTGAGCACTCGCAGCGTCTTGAGTCGTACTTCCAGTCAATCCCTGGCCTTCAAATGGTTGCTTGCTCAACTCCTTACAATGCAAAGGGCCTAATGAAGGCAGCCATAAGGAGCGAGAACCCTGTGGTGCTGTTTGAGCATGTCCTCCTGTACAACATGAAGGAGAAAATCCCTGACGAGGAATACATCTGCTGCCTGGAGGAGGCTGAGATGGTGCGCCCAGGTGAGCACGTGACCATCCTCACATACTCGCGCATGAGGTACCACGTGATGCAGGCCGCCAAGACACTGGTGAACAAAGGATATGACCCCGAGGTCATTGACATCAGGTCGCTGAAGCCATTCGATCTGCACACGATCGGGAACTCAATCAAGAAGACCCACCGCGTGCTCATCGTGGAGGAGTGCATGCGGACGGGTGGGATCGGCGCCAGCCTGAGGTCTGCCATCATCGACAACTTCTGGGACTACCTGGATGCCCCCATCATGTGCCTGTCATCACAGGACGTGCCGACCCCATATGCTGCAACTCTGGAGGACGCCACCGTGGTGCAGCCAGCTCAGATCGTGGCGGCCGTTGAGCAGATCTGTCAATGATCGCAGTACGACACTGCTAAGTTACATTGTTTGTGTATTCGTATACATCGTGTTCTGTTTGTTTTGTGACGTAGCTACATTGTGGCCTAGACATATGTTCCAATTGAACAGTTCATATTTTGCAAAATTTGATGCCCTATGCTAGTCCTTGTTCTCCAATGTTTGGTTTGAGCATTTGTTTGTTATAGGTGATCGGTTTCCATGAACTTTATGGGGGTCGATTATACAGCGTTTGATAATCGGTTGTTATAGCAGATGGGATCAACTTTCTGGTTTTATGCTGGTATAGTGATTAGTGACACCCTTTGGTAATTGGTACTATCAAAGTTGATCCCATCTGCTAAAGTTTGAACTCCAGCGTTTGCTGGTTGAATCACAGTATTTATACGGTACTTGGAGCTTCTTCTACCTCTATCTTTTTGGGGATTCCAGCACGGTTTGCCTGACTTTCTGTGATTGTTTACCCATTAGTTTTTTTTTACATAAACGGAGCAACAGGATTACAGCGGGGATGTGCGTAAAAAGGGCACACGGTCGCATCATCTTGACGCAGATTGACGCGATGGTGCTGCTGGCTGCAGCCGAACCCAACTATTCAGTAAAGGGCACTACGGCTTGCCGTTAATGGGAGAGCCTGACCGCGGGTTCCATAGCCATATGTGGGCATAGTCGCAGGAGGACACAAGCGGCCTCAGCCAGTGTTCGTAGGGAGAATCATTCACAGGAGGGAGGACCTACAGATACTCAGCTGGAGCCTGGAGGACGTCAACACAACAACAGAAAAAAGGTTTCTTTCTTTTTTAGAGAAACAGTAGGGGCAAATCCCTACTGACTGCAGAAAAAAGTGGAATTCTACAATGGTTGTATTAAATTAAAAGAAACAAAAAAGCACCATAGGGCAGAGTACTACATGAGAAATCAAAGAAACACATGTCAATAAAATTACATGGAGGATAAAAATCAAAGCTGATTAAACCAATCTTCTATTCTATGGATGAAAGGACTCCAGGTTTGGCTCTATGAATAACCAAGGAAACTTCGGGCATGGATTTCTTTTTGCATGATTACAAGGGTCAGCATTTTTTTTTAAAAAAAAGTCCAGTCATTTCTGATAATCCAGATGCTCCACAGTCCATACTATAATCGCTATGATTTCCTTAAAGAATGCAACTTGAAGCTGCTGTATTATGTTTCTAAAAATCTGCAAGATAGACCTTGTCGTCGTGATTTGGATGCCTACAAGTTGTAGCCAGATTCTCCTATGATCCCAAATGTAGGTCGTTTTGGAGGAACGAGATCCTCTGCCGTTTGCTTCTCAGCGACAGAGGGACGTCCGACTGCTGTGGAACACCGATTGTGCATCAACCGGCGAGAAACAATCTGCTGGGGCATGCCAAGCTCCTTTTACCTTCTCACATGTGAAACAGTTTATGAAAAAAAAATCATAACTCATACACTGTGTGTCTAAAATAAATTTTGATTATACCATTGTGCTTGTTATGATGAGATCTTCAAAACCAGACCATACTCGATCGTGTCTAGACTAAATTTTTTGAAACATTTTTTAACACAGGCAAAACAATTCGGTTCAACGCCGAACAAATCATTCCAACTCATAGAACAGAAACGCTATATGAAAGGAACAAAAATTTTATACGAGTGAAACAAAACGATTTTGTTTAGATTATTTGCACAATACCTATAAGATGTTGCATGGTATTGCTCCATTATATTCCGTTCACGCAACTTTTGTTTTGCCTATTTAAATTTTTGTTCTGGCTGCGGAAAATTTTGTTCCACAGCTAAGATGATTTGTTCGACATTGAAATGGAACAAATTATTCGTTTTGTGCAGCTCTTGTTTCGTCTGTATATATATTTTTTCGTTCGTCTAAAATTTTGTTTCACGGATGATTTGTTTGATATTAAAATAAATAAATTGTTCTGTATTTATAAATAAAAAATATTTCAGAAAAAATAAGTCTAAACTTTGCACTGGAGAAGGGGGTACCCGGAGCTGTGTTTGTGTAGACAACTGGGCTGATTATATTGGGCTGAGTTATGGGCCATATGGTGTTGGATTCCTTTGCTTTAAGTGTGTGCCATTGGATGTCCATCCTGCGTTGCACAGCTGCTGAACGTCCCTCTGCCGCTGGGAAGCAAACGGCAGAGGATCTCGTTCCGTTTTGGACATAATCGAACACCCCTACTCTTCAATCATAAACCACTCTATCTAACAGCAAATTAGTGTAGCTGATTTCATCGAGACACTACTATAGGTAAGCCAATTCGTGAGTGCAATAATTATACCTACTCACTTACTCAGACGGATGGACATGTGACTCGAGATAGTGGACACAGGGCTAAATCAACCTGACTGGCACTGTTATTACAGCATCCACCAACAAGATACATTTCTGAGGAAAAGTGGGAAATACACTATAGTAATTTTTCTAGAGAGCGTGTTTTGTGAGTGGAGGAATAGTGAATTTTCATTGAAAAGTGAATTTCCGGAGTTGTTGGGTGTGTTAAGATTGGGAAAGATTCCTCGAAAATCAATGTAGACCAAAAAACACTGAAAATGAATAGTATTCTGTGAGTAGGAGGTATAGGATAAATAAGAAAAAGTTGGATAAATAGTGATTTTTAGGAGGAATTTTTTTATCTAAACGTACCGTTTTCTAGGAATTAAACTATTTCTGGACTCCGGAGAATGATGAACTCCACAGCTCCAGGCCATACGCGAGGAGAGGAGAGCCAGGTTTTTTTACCGTTCCAAACTGGACCGGTTCCTGCGGTAACCGGTCAAACAGGTCCGGCCCGGTAACAAAAAAATCTCGGTTACCGCTCTCTGACGGAACTAAAAAACCGCTACAACGGGTTCACGGGTCTGTTTTAGCTGGACTTTTTTAGGTCGAACCGTGTTTTTAGCGGTAAAAAAACCTAGAGAGGCAGTGGACCATACGGCCCCGCGGGCTATTGTCCGAGCTGGCAACCTTGTCCCGTTGTCCGTACGCTTTGGCGTCAGAGCCTGTCTCCTGAATTTGGCGGCTTGCTCGGGATCCATACGGCCAAGGAATCTGTAGACTCTACAGTGGTTCCTCTGCCTGCGCTGAAGCTGGACGTGCAGCTAGCAGAGCAGTGCGATGACCTACTGCAGCTAGCAGTGCGGCACTGAAGAGCATCATGTCATCTGTCGTGCCTCAGAGATGAATGATATCCATCTGATTGGATCGGCAGATCTCTTAACACGACGAGATGGATGCTTTTGGTTTGCTGCTGGTTGGGAAAAAGCTACTAGTATCATGATCGACAATGCAAGCTGCTGCTGCTCTCTTGAATCTCTGATTTAGCAAAGGAGTATACTGATTCGTTCAGTACATGGCGATGGCGTTCATACGACTTGCCAATAATAGGAACCGCTGATGCCGGATCCCATACCCATATGTGGGCGTATTCGCAGGAGGGAGGGACATGTGAGGTGATGTCGCCAGTGGGTGGATGCATGGCGACAAACTGAAACAGATTGCAGTGGTCATGCAGAGATGATTCATCAGTGCGCCAGGACGCAGAAAGCAACAACTGGAGAGCAACAGTCAGCCGCAGTAGCTAGCCCGTCTGCAGAGAAGGACTGTGATGTGGGGCCACACTCATATGGAGTGAGCGACAGCAAGCAAGAAGCCACATCAGCAGATCAGCGAGCTTCTCCATTGGCCGGTGCATGGCCTTACGTGGCACGCTGAAAGCGGATCATCGCTACTGGTAAGGCTCTCCGCACTGCTCTAAAAGGAATATTTTGGTCATCAAGATTCTTTCCTTTATATCAACTTCTCCCGCAGCCATCATCCCTCTATACCCTTCCTCTATATCAACTATACTATATTTTATTCAACCATCCCAACTACCATATCTTCTCTTTCCTCACCTTTTTTTCTCTCTTTCTTTTCTTTATTCTATGCCCACGTTTTCTTTTTCCTTAGGTTTTCATTCTCTTTTTCCATATCTTTTTTCTTTTATTTTATTTTTTTTCTCCCTTCTTTTTCTTTTCCCGTCTCGTTCTCTCCGCCAGTTGCTTCTGTAATTTCTCGCGACCCCTCGTTCTTTCTCCGCGCTCGTTCTCTCCGCCGACGGCGCCGCGCCTCCTCTCTCCGCTACCACCTTGCCCCCGCCATCCCTCTTGCCCATCCTGCTCGCTCTCGATCTCCCCTCGTCGGCGGCTACTCGAGGCCTTGCTCGAGCACTGCTCGAGGCCGCCGGTTCCTCTTGCTCTGCGTGTGGGTGGTTCCCTCGGCGAGGCGAGCAGCTCCACGGTGGCCTCGAGGTCTTGCGTCACTGCGTGTGTGTGGTTCTCTCCGCCTGCTCCAGCGCTGCTCCACAGCGAGGCGAGCAGCTCCGCGGCGGCCTCGAACTCCAGCGCGTGGCGGTGGCGGCTCCTCGTCGTCGTCGTCCTCCTCCTCCTCTCTCCTCAAATCCATGGCGCGGAGATTGAATAGTGGATTGATGGTTGATTTGATTGGGGATTTCGTGGATTTATGGTTGATTTGGTTGAGGATTTCGTTGATTTGTGCTCGATTTGTGGTTGATTTGTTCTCGATTTCGTGGTCTACATCCTCCTCTCTCTCCTCTGCTTCTGGCCGGCCTCGCCGCGCCTCTTGTCGGCTCGTTGCCCCACCCTCCTCTCTCTCCATCCTGACACGTGGAGAACTGGTGTGGCGGTGATGGCTGCAAGTGGCAGCCATGGCCGGCCCACGATGAGCTCGAGAGACTCCGCGGCAGTTGGGGCGTAGGGCGCGAGCGTGGGGGGCCGCGCCACCGTGGCGCCGTAGCGGGAGGTCGCTTTCCCCGCTCGGTGTAGCGTGTCAGAGCCATCCCTCAATGGTAGCGGGGGCATAGCGGGGAAAGGGCGTGTAGAGGAGTACCGCTGCAGACAGCCTAAGGGCGATTCATCGGAGGAGAGAGGTGATCCGGATCATATTTATGAATCGGCTCGTGGAGATTAAAAAAAAGCTACCGTCAACGAAAAGTGGCCAGAGAAACGAACGATGAAGATTAAAAAAATGCAAAAGTCGAGGAAACGATGATGCAAACTGGGGAGTTAGGCATGTTTTTTATTCTTTTGTGGGACCCACATCACTTTTTGTGCATGAACCGATTCAATCATTTTGTTTGCGTGGTTCTCTTTTTCATCGATGAATCGAATCACCAGTAGAGATGCCCTCCGTCCCAACCTTCAGAAGAGAAATAACATGATGAAACCAAGAGGTTCAATTCAAGATCAATCCGCCTTTGCCTCTCATCATATCTGCGCCGCTGTCGCCACCCTGAATACAAGATTTGAATCGGCGCCATTGGTGATGATGGTTAGCTAACTAGTTGCCACACCAATGTTGGCACAAGTTGTTGCTATGGTCGGCCGGGAGGTAGTAGGGGTGGGCATTCCACCAGTCCAATTCGATCTCTCTGGTGACCCCCCTAGCATGCAACTTGTTGAGAGGAACTCTTCTTGTTGTACAAGAGGCAAGAGGTAGGTGACGGTTGCAGAGAAGTGCTTCAATGAGTAGGCTGAACAGAGTTTTCTGAGTTTGGATGGTGACATATCGAGTCTGAGTGTTTTATTTTAAAATAAACGACCTAGACAGAAGAGTTGCTGATTATATTAAAAAGGACCAGGTAGACAATAACATTGGCCAGTTGGATTGGGACATCAACACTAGCTGCACAACAATCACGCTACTCAAAACTCAATTATTAATAATAAAAAAATGCAGGTTTTTTCTATACTGAAAAATAAATTGGCAGGTTTATATGTCCGAAGGAGGAGAGCAAGGTGTATAATGGGATGCACAGGGCATCTAGGAGAGACAGGATTTGTAGTTTCACAATTTAAGTTTTATGTTGAAACAAGAAGTGTGTGTGTGTTTTATTGTAAAAAGAAAAAAAAAATGATGGTTTGTGCACTGTTTTCATACATGGTGCCTCTATGTGAGCAAATGGTTTATTGTGAAATTAAGTGAAGGCATCAATTTGCGTCATGTCGAAATATTAGGTCTCACATCCAGATGATATCTCAGCACATGCCTGGTGCTCCAGCAACAAAATTGGGTCCACACATCGAGTGGATCTTTGTGAAGAAAGTGGCAACGTACGATATTCCATAATTGTATGATCAACAGTGTTGACCATTTGAAAAGACTGATAAAGTTAAATTGGCTTGTCCTTTTCTTCTAATTAAGCCCGTGTAATTGCTTTTCCTAATTGTTTTGAAATCCACTGAGAATTCTTACGCAAAAACTAAAAAAAATCCATACATAGGAGGAGTAGGCAATTAGTCCAATCGCCTAGAGTCTTGTTTGCCACGAACAATCTGGTTGAAAAGAAATCGTATTCGTCAAGTTTTATGTATCAACCAACGCATTCGAAGCCAAAAAGAATGAAGAATCCAACAAGACAAGGCCACGCAAAAGCAAAAAATGCATCTCGTTCAGCAACGTTCCTTTTTTTTTTTTACGTTTTAATTTGGTTCCCTATCAATATTCAGAGTATGTCCTCCAAGAGAAACTCCGGCCAATATAGCCTAATTACTACAAAATGCTACTCCTCTTTACTCCTACCTGGAAACAGGCGAAATCTTTGTGGCAAACACTCTTCAGTCTCAATAATTCCTTTGTTCTTGGAAACTTAGAAGGTAGACTGAAGGGCTCTGATCTTGATCAGAGATATATACAAAAGGCAGTGCAAGTGGAGAGGAATTAAAGCACCGACAATTGATGTCATAATGCTGAATTAACCAAGCACTGTTACAGAGCTAGGAGGGAGTTACGTTGTACAATATGGCACACCAAAACAAAAATTACACAAGTGTTCCAAAATGTGACACACTTCTCTGCCCCCCAAGTCCCCAACAAGCTTTACCCGGCAGCCATGGCAGAGAGGCAGAAGACAAGAGCTTGAGAACACGATGCATCTCAAATAACCGGCCGTAGTACAATCGGCAGAAGTACGTACGTACTTTACACACTAGTTATAAAAAAAGGCAACAAGAAAAAAGAAATGAAAAGTACAAAACAACATCTCACACGTTGAGCATGAGATCGATCGAGACGTAGCTGCTACTGCTAGAGCTTGAGGTTGAGATCAACATGCCTCTGCTGCTGCTTGTCGTCCCCGGCGAGCGTACACGACTTGTTGTTGCTTCCCTGATCGGCGTACCACCACCGTGACAATCCATGCCCACCATCACCACCATGACCGGCGGCGTAACGAGCTGACGTGTCGCCGTCGAGGTGTAGTGCACGTTGAGGGTACTCGTACTCGCGGTGGGACCGGCACGAGTGATGCGACACCTGGATCGGCCTCACCATCACCGCCATGGGAGACGACGACGACGCTTGGTTGATCGCTTGCGACGTCGTCGTCGTAGCCATGGCGGGGACGCCGGCGACGGCGGAGCTCTCCACCGCCGGCGACATGAGGTAGAGGTGGGCGTTCCACCCGACGCTCCTCTCCTTCTTGTGTGCGTTCTGGTGTCCCCCTAGCGCTTGCGACTTGAGGAACTTCTTGTTGCAGAAGAGGCAAGGGAACAGCCTCACGCCACCCCTGACGACGCTGCGGCGGCGGCCATCGCCGGCGACGACGCCATCAGAGGCCGCGGCATGGTCGGGAGAGGAGGGCACCGGCGATGTGGGGCCCAGGGTCAGCGACAGGTTGGTGACGTAGTCGTCGTCGTCGACGTCGTAGGTGAAGGTGTCCATGGGAGGAGCTCTGAAAGCAGCTTCGATCTTCAACCTGATGGAGAGTGAGAAGATGGAACTGTGATTTGTGTGAAGCTAAGGAAGGATCAGAGGAGGTATAAATAAATAAAATGGGGGAGGGAAGGAGAGGCAGGCAGGGATTGTGGCAGAAATGGCAAGCACACCCATGTCCTAATTCTGGAGTTGCATTATTGCAAGGGTGAACTAACTCTAGTCTCTGCGCCATTCCCAACCAAAGTGGGGTGGGGCCCTCGTCAACAGCCGTGAAGGGGAGGTGAAGAAGACGACAAGCAAGTTTATTGGTGCTTACTCAACACAAAAGAAGGTCGACATCATTGCCACAGAGATCGATCCATGATCATAGTTGGTGGTAATCAAAATCACACTCATGTGTACTGCGCAGGCCCTCCCACATGTGATGTTCCAACGCCTATTTGCCATGAACAAAACATACTACAATACTACATAGGCAACGACATGTTGATAGCCTTAACATGTGAAAAAACAATCACTTAGGGTGAGGTAAGATATGGTCGTAAGCTCGGTTACGCTACCGTTCTTGCTTCGTGTGAAAAGCTTATTAACTGAAAGATAAAGCGCAAAGAGCTTGTGTGGAGCTTGAATAATTAGTTGAGCTCCAGGAACTTGGTTATGGTGAGATGATGGCCGAGCTTTCTCGAACCTGTCGACCTCGTGCTCTCATTGTCGATCAGCTTTCTTGGTACAGTACACATCATTGTAGAGCATGCAAGCATCACACTAGTTGGGAGTTGGGACAGTAGTTATCAGTGATTTGAAAACTCAGTTAAGTTCTTGGTGTGCATGCATGCATGCTTTCATGCTTTTTTAGATAATATGCATGCTTTGATGTGAACAAGAAGGTTTTTTTTATGTGTTAACTGTTGGCACACAGTAGTAAAATTATCAACAGAGCAATATAATGTCACTAGCCATGACTCGTACGGCAAAGCTGAAAGCTGGTCGTCGTTTGCAACCTTTCTCCTTTGTCGTCACGTCCCCCCATGCAAATGTTCATCTGAGCATGTCCGTCCAAGGAGAGCGGCTAGCAGGCTTGTGAAGTTGCTTGTGTGATTGGTCAGGGGTAGCTACGTACCAAGGGGTGTCGGCACAAAATAGGGAACCTCCAACGTACATGAGCGGTTGCTCTTTGGGTAAAGAAACCCAACAGACCTGTGAAAACTACTGCTCGGCTTGCCTTTCTTGAGAGGGGTCCATGTCATGTTCTTCCTTCTCACATCAGCAGCTTTCATCATCAGGTATATGCATGGTGAGATGCTGCTATACTTGGATGGTCTAATTGTGTCCATGTGTAAGTGAGTGACGAGAGAGTTTTAAGCCACAAGCAAGCTAATCCGTGTTGGCATGTTGCCGAACAAACCATCAGGCCTCCTGATCATCCACGTCTGTTGTGGCCTTGTGGGCAGGTAGGCAAAGCAAGGCATCTTGACATGCTGCATTCAATCACCAAACACCACGCCGTACAAGTCTTGTTCACGAGTCAGCTGCCGCTTGGTGGCACAGCAGCAACAGCCACGAACTCCACAGTGCAGATAGTTCGCTGTAGATCACTAGATGCCTATGAACTCTTCAGCTTTAGATCGATGATGGCTGGGAAAGCAACAAAAAAAAAAGGTAGGGATGATGGCTTTCCCTGAAAAGAGAAATGAGAAGAGCTTTTCAACTTCTTTGGGATCCTCAGGAACCTGGTGCTGTAACAACCTTCAAATTTGCAACCAGTTGAACGATACATGAGAGGATTTCGATCGCGTCCTCGGCGAGAAAAACAAATTCAGGGTCCTTGGAGGTTAGTTGGTGGACAAAAACATTTGAAGATGCAGCGTAGATGTCACTGCAACTGCAAGACAAAAATCGACCACTTGTCAGAGTCTCGTCTAGCTCTTTCCTGATCTGGTCAGATTATATTAACAAAGGGTGCTGCCATTGCCAGACCTTGCTCCCAGCAGCTTGGGCAGAGATGGACGCCAACAAGACCCCAAATTGACAACGATGGTTGCCAAGTTGACACACGAGATTGAAAAAAAAAAAAGAGATAGGAAAAACCCCAATAGCTGCTTATGGGCAAGCTGTTGATCGAGAGGGTTTCCCCGAGAACAATCATGTCGTCGTCTACTTGTGCCGATCCAGTTTAAGATCCTGTCTGAGCAGACGCGCCAAGGCACGCTCGAGGACATGGACACCCAGCAGTGGTGGCTACAGCTACAATATATCAAGGCTTCAGAGATTCAGTTGTGCAGCACGTTTCCAGACAGTTCACTGACTGCTGCCTCCGGCTGCTGATCAGCGTAGCAAGGCAACAACAATGTTGGGGCTCTCTCCTCTGGCTCTGGGCAAGCTGAAAATATATATGCAGTGTTAAAGACGGACGCCCTGGCATAAACCCTACCAAAGATGCCCATTAGTGTTTGACCGTAAACGTTGCAGTGATCCACGGCACCAGCAGCCAAAAGGATGTAAAGCCAGTTGATATATTGGATGAGCTCCAAGACGACTAAGGGAGATAGATCTAAGACATAGACATGAATGGTATTATCAAGTGTAGCATCCTTTGTTGCTGGGCATCTCTTGCTGGTGGCTACGAAGTTTTTGGTGACGTTGTTTCTTTGACACAACAAATAGAAAACTATGACAACAGGCGTCCTCTTGGTTTGCTAGTTGGAGTGAATAACCATAAGAAAAGTATTATTTTTGGTGCTGTTCTATTATATGATGAAATTACCGAAAAGTTTTGTCTGGCTTTTCAAAACCTTCACTACTACAAAAAAAAAAATATTTTAGGAGACACTCCAAATTCGAGCCCAGAGGCCGACACAAAAATCCATCTGCCTCCGTTAATCCCAGATATTAACGGAGGCGGATATTTTTTTTATTTACGGAGGCACTTGCATATGAACGTATCGAAAAATCGATTTACAATGTTGGACATTTTAAAACAACCAATGAAAATAGTCTATTTTTCGAGGCAAACAGCCTTTAAAGCCGGTCTCCGAAAAATACCGAGGCCCAACAAACCTAACACACACACACACAAATCCTAACTTTCATTTCTCTCTCCCTCACCCAGCACTGGCGTCAAGCCAGAGACAACGGAGGTGCTCGTCATGGGCGCCGAGCCCATCGGCCTCGTCACCCTCCTCGCCGCGCGCGCCCTCACCATGCCGCGGGTGGCCATCGTTGGCGTCAACGCGGCGATGGCGAGGATGTCTTCACGGGCCGAACCCTTTCCTCAAATTCATAGGCTGACTTGGGCCATTACCAGAATCTGGCCTGTGACCAATCCTTTTAAAGCAAGGCCCAACCGATCTGATATTTTCTTTGGACAACCCAACATGAGCTCGAAAAATTGTCAGCCCATGAGTTCGTCAGCCCGTAAGGCCCTTGGATTCACACGGCCCATTACCAAGCCGAGCTTGGCCGCTCCCCATGTGGGCGAATCGAACCGACCGACACCGCCGGGAGCATCCAAGCATTTGTCGTGAACAGATAGAGATATGTGGTGGTGTGTGTTGGGTACGCCTCTCTGTTACGCCTAAAACTCAAATACCTACATCGAACGTCACCTAACTTTGAAAAAAATACTAGTTTTATCACGTAAATGAAATTTAGGAGGACTTGATACCGAAGGTTGAACTTGGTGCAAATGCATATTTTTCGTAGCACCGTGAATCCAATTGGTGAATGAGATCTTTTTCATAATAGTAGTACCTCTGTCAGGCTTTTTACTTAATTGATTTTTCATTAAGCTTTCCAAAGATAACACCTTTTCCAATGACATCTTGATGTGGTGCATGTATCTGGACTGAAATATCAACAAAATATGTTTCTGTACTTTTTTCTGGTTGACTACTGGCATAAGTCTATCAATGAGCTCTTTACTTCTCGTAAAAGACACACAATGGTCAACTCCAAAGTCAACTCCTAATATGTGCCATCAAAAAAAGAAATGCAAAGAATGGAGATGAATTATCCATATGAGAAGAGATGTTATAATGTTACTAGCAGGAACAAACAACTTCTTAACTAGTCAACTATAAATCTCTAGGACTGTATTGCACAATTGAACATTAGGGTTGAGGTGAAGTAAATGCTCCCATGGTCCAGCGCATTTCTTTGGATGAGTCTTCAAAAAACATTTGAACAACATTGATCGGATAGTGTAACCATGTGCATTGGTTAATGCATTAGCAACATGCAACAAAGAAATTCGCTCACTTAGGTGGCGTTTGGAGATGAACGGGAAAGGGAAATGAGCTCCTAACGCCTAAAACCCCAATAGTAGGCTAGGATACTCACACGTACAGAACACATACACGTACATAGTAGATTGGTGCCACAAGAATGCTGGCTCTTTTTCTGATTTTCCTCTGTTGGATAATTACATACTTTCAGACATATTTTTATTCCAAGATTAAACATAAAGTTCAACAATATTTCAATGACATCCATGAGTGAAACAAAGCATATGCATGTGTTTATGATTAACATAAATTTAATAATGAACAAATTGAACAAACTAAGACAAAAGGGTATCGATCTATGCCCAAGGGCGAGGTCCGTGTCACACCTGATTTTAGAAAGAAAACTAGATGCATCTCATATGTGCGCCAGGATCAAGTTTCACACATATGATAGACTCCATGAATAAACAGAACACAAAGGTACAGCGGAAAGAATAAAATAAATACAATACAAACGTTTTTTCTAGCAGCGAAATCTGGAACTCTTCACCACAGGCAGTTGACTGGGGGCTGCGTACGCCTAGCATCATCTTTAACAACCTTAAACACCTTCTGAATACTGAGCAACAATAAGCAAGGATGAGTACACTTATGGTTGGTACTCAGCAAGGCCACCGAAATAACCAGACTAATTTAATCATCAACTTCAAGTATATTAATCATGTGAGGGTCCAGGATGTTCATGACCGCGAACACGGCTGTTATAACAGTTTTACACTCTGCAGAGGTTGTACACTTTCACCATAATTCGCGTAAAAGCTCCGAAGAACTTTAAACCCAACCATGTTGTGCTGGCCAAAGCACGTACCACACTTTCGAGGTGTGACTGCATAGGAACGCTACGAAGCCTTTACAAAGAATTCCTACATGTGTGTTTGTTCCCAGCACTTACGGTTTCAACAGAAGACATAGTCTTCCGATCCCCGCACCAACACATCCACAAACAAATATCAACCCAACAGGCAGCACAAACATAACATGTAGTTCATCTAATTATTCAGCTAAGACCATAGCCATATAGTATTATGGTTGTACGGATAATCCCGGGTGGTTCTCCATGTTCCGATTAACATATATGATCTTATAAAGCATAGGTAGAAAGATGGTTAGGGACACTTGCCTTTCCGCAAAAGAATACCACTGCTCAGTTCAACTCTTGTTCTTGACAGCTTCGGAACAATGCTCCTCTAATCGTAGCAAACATCGAGCACAAGCACAAACATGCAAGCAAAGAAATAGGTACAACTAAGAACAATACACCAATCAAAAGAAAAGCTTTTAAAAGAACGTACTAAACGATGGGGCTCGATATTACGATCACAAGGGCGTAAAGAACGTTGAAAACGAAGCTATGGTTGGAAAGGTATAACTATCGGAAGATTTATAATACAGAAGAAACAAAAGGCTATATGCTTCTTTTATTTTAATTAAGAAAAAAACATGTAATGAATATTTAGAGAAATATTTAGTGTTTAAATTAATCAAATTATACTTTGATATGTAAAGACGGGTTAAAGTTTAATCAATTTTATTTACAAATATTTATATAATGATTATACCAATTAAACATTTTAATTTTCAATAAAACATGAGAGAGCATCTAATCGATTAACTTCACGTATCGTGTTGGACCGAACAAGTTATATTGAAAGCACATTCAAGTTGGAAATTAATCATATTAATTTAAATTGCATGAAATCGGCGTTTAAACCTAGTTAGATTTAATAATGAAAACTAATTCAATAATTGTTAATTAAGTTAACATCATTTATTTATGAAATAACGGGGTATAAACCTTAATTAACTTTTAATTAGAAAATCTATTTAATAAATATTAATAAAGTTAATATTTTATTTATAAAAGACGATGTATAAACCTAGTCAAATTTTATTTAGAAAACAAGATTCAATATTGAACATTAAGCAAATTAATTATTAGTTTATGAAAACTGAGATACAACCTTACTAGCATATGAAGTAAACATTATTCAAATTAATATTTTAAATAAATTATAAAACATTGAGTTGGAGCTCTAATTAGTTTTAGTTTTAGAAAACCAGTGTAACAAGTATTAAACACTTATTATTTATTTATTTATTTCAAAACATGAAACTTGGTAACCAATGATGTTAATCTAAACTTTGCACTTTTAGAAAGTTAACACAACAAGATTGAGATTAAACGGAGTTAAAACGTAGAATTTGTGGATAAAACAAGGCTCCAGGGGTTTAACTGCGAGGAAACTAACTAATAGGGGCTTAAACAGAAGAAACCGAGGGCTTATACATAATTATGTGTGAAAACATGAGGGTTCACATGTAAAACTAGCATCCAAGGACGGCGGGTTCGAATCTACAAAAGTACAGTGGCTAAACCGATAAAAACAGGACTTATATCTAATTACTTTTGTATAGGATCGGACTGCGGGTTGATAAGCAAGAAATACGGGGGTGTTTCTGCAAAGGTTTGGGTTGGATCTTTTTGTGGCCATCGGATCTTGATCGGATGGTTCGGATTATACCTAGGCGTCTTGGGTCAAACTGAAAGAAACGAATAGAGTTAGGGGGGTTTCTGTAAGAACCACAAGACACAACAAAAGGGCACCAATTAACTAATTGCGCAGGGGCCTAACTGCAAAAGCTCCGAGAGCTCCCTGTCCATGGCAGACAGAGCTCTGGGCGGCTCGGCCGCTCGGCTCGCCGGCGCTACGGGTCGAGGAGATGTCCGGTGAGGTTGGGGAAAAGAGAGAGGAGGTCGAGAAGAACCTGGCGAGGTGCTCACTGGTGGCGGAAGTCAACGGTGGCGGCCGGATTTCGGGGAGGCGGCAGCGCCGGTGTGGGTCTGACGGTGGCGAGCTCCTCCGGCGAAGGAACGGCAACAAGGAGAGGTAAATTGGATGCTCCTTGGCTCGGTGAAGCTCTTGGTGGGGTCTATTTGGTCCAGCGAGCATCCTTGGCGGCGAATCGAACGATGAACGGCGACGGCGGCGCTCGGCTTGCAGCTCTGCTCCGGCGAGCTCCAGGAGGCGGCGGCGCTGTGCATCAACGCAGGGCGACGCATCAGGGCGCAAGAGATAGGGCGACGAGGCTTGGGTTTTATAGGGGCGCATGGCAAGGACCATCGTGGCGCGCACGCCAGGGAGAGGCGGCGGCGGCGCGTCGGACTCCTAACCAGAGTCCTGGTAGGGGACGTTGGGAAGAAGAAGATGACAGCACAGGCCCGCTGGTCAGTGAGAGCAAGAGAGAGAGAAGAGTTGGGTTGGATGGGCCGGACGAGGAAATGGGCTGCGATGCTGGGCTGAGCCGAGATATGAGTCGGCCCAAGAAGGAAAAGGTGAAAAAGATTTAGGGTTTTATTTCGGGAAAATCATTTCTAGTTCAAAAACAAATCCAGATAATTCTAGATATGCAGTTAAACCACAGAAAATATTCTAAAATCTTCAGAAATCCTAGGAAAAATTTCAGAGATAGAGTTGGAGATTTTGAACCAAAATAAAATATTTGGAGCTCGATAAAAGGGAATTTCAAGCCTTCCAATAAATGGGTTTGACTCTAGGAAAGAGAATTAATTCCCAGAAATTATAGGAAATTCTCAGGACAGATTTGATCAACGTCTAAACGTATTTTGAAACACTACACTCATAAACATATGATGCAGTTCAGCATGAATGCAACACTCCAATTAAGGCAACACAAAGCATATTAATTAATTTGAGAAAAATGATTGTTTTCCTACACTAAATATCTTGATAACTAAACAAATGTTGAAAAAGTTTTAATAACTTGTGGAAATTACTTATTTAATTTCTCTTTCTAATTCACATCCCAAAATCCCAAATTTCGGGGTGTGACAGTCCGGAACCAGATTCGCCTTCACCTAACATTGCTGGTCTATCAATGTTGCCGTACGAAGTCGGTGCGAGAAGGTGTTTGCAGTGGAGTCCCACGAACAGGCGGGGCGGGTTCTAATACGAGGCCGCAAACCTGCCCCGCAAAACCATCGTTTGCGACAGATGCGACCCAACTGCGAAGTTTTGGTGGCCTAATGTAAGCTAGCCCACGAAGCCTGCGGACCAGTGAATAAACCCGCAAAATTCCACAAGGTCCCACAACTTCTCTCCCGACGACTTGAAATCCAGTCGCCGCCGGCGTCGAGGTCTGTGGGGTGCGGTCGCCACCGGCGTCGAGGTCCGTGGGGTCGCGGCCGCCATCATAGGGATCTGTAGGTCGCGGCGGCTGCCGCCGGCGTTGAGGTCCTTGGACCTTGGGGCACGGCCGCCGTCCCCTCCGCCATCGAGGTCCGTGGGGCACGGCCGCCGTCGCCACCGCCTTCAACATCGTGTCCGTGGGTTTCTCCTCACGGGTATAGCAGTGATGGCTGGGAATGCCTCTTTGCGTCTGAGAAAGCCTTCTGCGTGGCTGGCTGCAGATGGCTGGGAGCAAGCACGGGGGCATACACGTACTCGTCTGTCAAGGATCCTAATCCTCCATCATGCTAACTGATGCATGATTCGATCATGGACACCTCCAGTTGTTTGATGAATTGGATCCAGTTAAATTAATTAGTAATCTCCATGCTTTTAATTAATTTGCATTGAAATTTATGTGAATGTTTGTTTCGTAGAGCTTGTTTAATCTGCCTTCATCATCCCCTGACGCCTGACGCTAGCAGCTTTCGTCCCGTGACGCTAGCAGCTTTTATGTGGGCCTTGCGGGATTCGGTGAGTTCGCCACCAAGTCCGCGACGAATGTTCAGCAGCCAGGTTGATTTATTGGCCAGCCAGCCACCAACCCGCTAGAAATTCTGGTGGCGACGCTCGTGGGTTGGCGAGTGACCGCAGCCCGCCCTGCTGCACCTGAAGATCTCATGCTACTAGGTTTTCAGAAATAAAAGGTAAATGGGGTTAGGCTGAGCAGGGGGCTGGGGGGCCATAGGGGTGGAACTAGGATAAGGCTGATGAACTGAAATCGACTATCCATTGATGCTCATGTTTGGTCACTTCAGTCAATAATAACTACTATGAACTTGACGCCGAGAATGTCAATTTTTCTCAGGCTGATCACAACCTATAAGCACAATGATGCCTAGATTTTAGCATCAGTGCACATGTGAGCCTGTTCTATGAACAGCCAAAACAGCAATCCTTGCTGGCAGGAAGTTGAAATTGATACCAGCCAAATGATTCAAGTACTCCATGTCGGTGCAGCCAACCAACTGTGCAGGTGATGCACTCTGTACATAATTTCAAATAAACGGAAATAAAAACATCACAACACGACATGAGGTAAATAGCTACCCATAAAAATTCCTCCAACGGTGCTCATCAATGGATAAAACGTTGATTTAATTATATGAGTGAGAAAATTAGAGCAAATGGTGAAGAACATAGAGAGCATGATAATATTGATACTAAATAACAACTAATAAGAGAATGCTATCAGACTACGATTATGCTAGAAAAAGCAATAGTTTATACACCCATTACCATTGGCATATATTACTTCAACTCAACACAAAGAAATTACAGGAGAGAGTATACCATTTGATGGTTGCAATAATGAAATATAAAATTATAAACACCACCCACCTACAATTCCACTAAGGAAGCAAAGCCTGCTGACATTATCGTACCTTAAATTAAAGAAGAAAGGGAAAAAAAAGCTTCTATATCCATACATGCTCCCTGCGGTACTCTCTTACAATGACTGGTACACTAGTAGGTGGGAGCTGTGACAGCAAAACAAGTCATTAATTCAATGGATAAGCACACAGTTTAACTTAAATATTATAAACAAAAACAATATGAAGATATTTTATTACTCGATTGGTTGCCTGTAATAGAACTTTTTTTAACATAATTATTGCATCAGAATTGTTACAGCCTTGTAGGTGATAAGGTTCCTCAGGAAAAAAAAACATAAAACTGGGTGTGCTCGTCTACTAAATAGAATGCTCATGCTTTTATGGGGAATGGAAACCCATGAAAATAATAAATTTGCATAAGTTCTCCACATCAGTCGATCACCACTCAAACAGTAAGAAGCCATATACACCATCAGACATAATGGGGCATCTATATTTTCAAAATTTAAGGGACACACCACCTAAGTAAATAAACGTACACACACTAGACCAGGTCTGCAACAAGCTTGCAACAACTAGAATGTGGTTGTAGGAACCGCAACGTTACTAATTAGCATCATCATATGCACCTGATTAATTGGAACTGAACATTGATTATAATTCAACAATTTTAACATGGGATTTATAATTCATCTAAATGATGCATCTCATGTACAGAACTAGACAAAGAAAAACTAACTAATTGTGATTAGCAAGTAAAAATAAACAGTTCAAGAACTTATTGGAAAAAAGAAATGTTATTAATATGGTTAACATTATGAGGTTTGCGTTCCTCATTGCAAAGAGAAATCATTTGACAGATTGTTCAGTAGTATATGGTAAAAGGAACATCACGCTGAAATGTTAGAAGAATTAAGGCGGCTGCAGATATGAAGAATGCAGTGTGATTTGCATGTAGACACAAATAGTTAAGTGAGAAGTGGCAGGACATCTTACCATTCCATAATCTGTTATGAGCATTGAAACATAATCGGACGGGGTTATGTCATACCTGCAGGTACACGAATTTGATTTGATTATAAGTAGAGTAAGAAAGGAAACATGAACTACAGCATCTGCAGGGGAAAAACAGGCATACTTAAGATTCAGAATATGAAGATTCTCATTCTCTGCCCAGTTTTTGAGATGACTCAAACTCTCACCCCCGGGAACTCTTGAAATAACATCTGGGTCACCTGAGTAGATACCATATCATGTCTTGCGCAGTTCATAACAGTAGACAAATCAAATAACTTATAGTAAAATCAGCAACTATAGCATACCAAGTTCATTAAAGCATATAGAATCCAGTTGAACCCTCTCATGAAACTTGTATGCCTCACAGCATATAAGAACAGGAACTCCAAAAGCATGTGCAACCATAGCAACAGAAGCTGTCCCAACTCTAGAGTAGACGGTACCATTTGATAATACTGAAGAGGCGCCCAAAAACACTCTTGTAACCTCATGCATGATGTATGATACAGCATTTATGTGTGTGTATGTGCAGCTGATACCCTTCGCAACTAACCGGCGCAGTAATCCTTGTCCCTCAAGGTTTGGACGAGAATCTACCACCACAACACGAAATTTCTTCCCAAGGTCATGAGCATGATCAAAAATCATTTCAACAACAGAGGGTGACCCATATGTCAATAGGACATCATCCTCTCTAATTTTTGTGACAGCATGACTAACAATAACCTTATCTGCAACTATTATCTTCTCATTTATAAAGCGATCGATATCAGATTGAAGACTAGCTTTAGCTTCTGACTCTGACATTGCAAGCGCTAGCTTCGTAATCCTATTCTTTAAAAATCTAATAGCGTTGCCCATGCTGATTGAAAGAGGCCTGCACTCAATGAGGAATGACACGTAGCTACTGATTTTAGCAGTAAGATCTCTACTGAGAATTTTCTCTGCAGGTGTGGAGTAATCATTTATTGCCTCTCTGAATGCAAGAAGCATTGCTATGCAACGAGCATTGCCACCAGATATGTCACCAGACAAATATTGAAGTCCAACCTGAAACATAACCGAGGGGGCATAAGATACTTGGTGTTCACCATAATAATACAATTAAAGAGCTCTATCATATAACTATATAATTACCCTCTACTCAAACACACATGAACTCAAAAATAAAACACATTCTGTTTGCACCCATCTGTCTCATGTCAGTTATGTTGTCCGCAGAATTAACAAGGTGGGATGACACAAATGACCATTACAAGGTTGCTCAATATAATCTTTATTTTTAATTAATTTGAAGATAGCTACCCAAGCACCTTAGCCAACACTATCACCACCCTAAAATAACAACACTGGTAGGTTTCATTTATGTTATATTGGCAACGTCGTGGTTAACAATTACCTTGTACACAGACGGATGCAATAGATCAGGTTGAAAAATTTTTGACTCAAGGTCAGGAAGCTGAGTGCCATGTGCATACTGGGGCAGATGTCTGAACAGTTCAACTCTGTTTTGAGCTTCTGATTGGTTCACAACTGACCGTTTCTTCGCTTTCACCACCCGGTGTAGATCATCAAATTGCATACGAGGTTGAGGAACATCTTTTTTTCTATCCTTATCAGGCGGATGCTCGTCAGTCTTTTTGTCAGAAGCAACCAGAGCGTTAGCTTGGGAGACATCTTTCTTGAGCGATGCCTTTCCTGCCTTGGGTTGCTTTGGCATTTTGGTGTTGACATCAGATGCCTTGGCTGTTGACTTCACACCTGCAATTTCCACAGGCATAAAGTTCAGTTCTGAAAACAGGCAAGGTGTGTCACTCAGAATCTGAATGATACCAAATGCAAACAGAGAACCATAGAGTACCACCCTTCCACCCACAATAAGACTAATTCTTTTCTTCATGTATAAAATACTTCCTTAGTTTTACCACAAATTTCCTTGATCAGCTGGCCTGGGTTGAGTGTCTTACTCAAGTTTCCTTTTGCAAATGAGTGGGTTGTATATATATTGACTCACTGTGACAATCGACTATAAGCAACGAAAACAAGTTGATAAGCTACCTGTCTCCTTTGCAGCAGCTTTGGCAGCACGCTGAGCTTCCTGAATAGCACGTCTCTCTGCTTTCGAAAGCTTGGGTTTCTGTGGAACTGAAGTTGGATCACCTCTGTTCTTTGTTTCGGTAAGATTTACCTTGATTGATTCTGGAATAAATCAAATATCAGGAGAGAATTTTGCAATTCATACATGCAAGTATCTTGAAATCAATGCTGATAAAAATGAACCCTCCAGCAAGCATGGAAGTCGATAATAAATTCTAGTACAGAATAAACCGGAGGTGAGTGATCCTACAATTTAACCAATATCCACAATCCATACTGCACAGGAACACGAGCAATATGTGTATTTAAAACAAACGATTCATAGTCTTCTCATGATAGGTGCCGGCAGCGATTATCTTCCGGTAGTATAAATCCATCATGTTTCACAAAGATCGTATGATTACTTAACATGCATGGACATTTTGTTCGAGTTTCACTAGCTCTATAGCAATAGCGTCTGTGACTTCAGTCTTCCCATACTCTGAACACGGTCGGTGTGAAACAGCCGTCTGAAACCGCAGCAATCGATCACGTAGGCGTACCTGGCAGGGCGGGCGGGGGCGGGCGCGCCCAGGACACATCGACGTCGTCGTCATCGCCGTCGAGGTCAGAGAGCGCGTCGAGGCGGGACGAGGAAACCGGGGGCGGGGAGGAGGGCATGAGGGACTCGGACCCCGGGGCGGGGTGGTGGCCGGGGACGATCCGGGGTGGGATCATGACGGGGGAGAGCCCGTCGGAGGCCGGCGGCGACGCGGCGGCGGCGGGTATCGGCGCGGGGGCCGGGGCGGCGGCGGGCTCCGGGTCGGCGGAGGTGACGAAGCCCACCTGGCGGTACCGTGGCTCCACCCCTCCCGACGAGGAGCGCGGCGGCGGGCGGCGGATGTCCATCGCTGGCTGGCTGCTCTTCTACAGGTGAGATGAGGTGAGGTGAGGTGGTTCGCGCACGGCGGCGGCGGCGGCGGCAACACGGCGGGGCGCGTGGCGACGACTTGGCTTGGCTGGCGTGGACAAAACCGGGGAAGGAAAAAAAAAAAAGTTGTGGGCAGCCTCGCTCGTGGGCAGGGGGGAATCCTGGCGGCGCGCGGGCCCACGAGAGAGCTTCAAGGCCCAGTAAACTTGAGGAGGCCGGGCCCTCGTTGTACCCAATTAATTCCGGCCCAATAGTTTTCTTAAGCGACGAAGAAGAAAGGCCCATCTCATACATATATATACACAGGCAGTTTTGGTAGCCCATTTGCACAGCGCACACCAATTATGTGGCCAACTTGGTTGTCGATTCTGACTCGATCAACGAGGTGTGATGAGTGAGTGAGTGATCACTGAACTGAACAAACAGCTCCGATATCTCGTATAATTGGTGCACACTGACACTGACTGACTGACACTGGCTGTCTGCTGCGTGCTCCAAATCATCGGCGGTGCACTGTACTACTACACGACATAGCACCGGCCGGCCAGGCCATGAGGAGGCAGGGTCGTACGTAACGTACGTCGTCCTCCTGTAAAAGTCGTCTGATCTGCAAGGCACTATCTAGCTGATCTATAAACCCCAACACTAGCTAGTTACTATTCCAGTAGTTTGTCCATTGTTGTGCCTACTATTATTGTCACGTAGGCCGGCCGTTGACCATATGCCAAAAAAGCCAAGCCCTAGGCAACTGCTGCAACGTACGAGCTGCGCGCGTGAAATGGCGTGGCGTGAGATCCCATACACGTCCTCCTAATATAATTGGCCGTGGCATTTGAACCTTATCCACTAGGACTATATCCAGTTCTGCATGGTGCATGCCTGCTGCTAGCTGCTGCATGCAACGCGTGCCCTACCCGCGGGACTGGAAAACTCCTGCATATGCACTGGACTACTGGAGGATAGGACGACGAGAATATTATTCTTACTTATCGGTCGTACACAAAAGGGCCCCCGGCACGCACATGCCTGCCGAAAGCTGCTAGCAAGCATGCAGGGTGACCAACTATCAACTGCAGTGTATGTGTACGCGCGCACGGCCAAAATTTTTTTGCATGCATCACTGGTCCGTCACGAGTCGAGTATACGGCGGTGCACTCATCATGCAGGCCATTTCAGATGTGCCGATGTATTATATGCAAAAGGTGAAAAGGCATTCCTAGTTATAGCTGTGCTGTGCACCTGCTGATCATCGATCTGGTATATGATGTGCAGGCTGACCAGGTCAATAATGGCGTGGCCGCGCGCACATGTATCTATTTGGCATTCCGGTGGGCTGCGACATCAAGGCCTGGCCCAAGAAGCGAGTTAAGCATCGGATGATTTTTCTGCTTCAGCTAACCACACGGCTGTTTCTCAAAAAAAAAAAAAAAAAGCTAACCACACGGCTTGTTCTAAAAAAACGCGGCACATACACGTCGTTTAACTACCTTGCTCGGTTCTCTAAGAAAACTACCTTGCTGCCTGCGTCATGCAGTACGACGTTGACCCGCTTAGTCTAGCTAGGCTTTGACTTTGCTAGTGCTGATATGCCTACTGCCTAAGAGATGCTGCATACTGGCCGATAGACATATATGTGATTCCAGTATTCCACGACCGATAGACATACTCCTAGTCCTATAAATCATGTGTGTGGTTGACTCGTCTAATCTCTAGTTACATCTTACGTACTAGTTAGCAAGGGATATTTGACCTGTCTCTAATTTAGTTAGAGTAGTCAAAACGACGACCTAACTAGTATGACTTGCATTGCATGCATTGTTGACGTACTGTTTGTTGATTGGTCCAAAAGATATATACATGCAGCTGATAGCCAGCCGGTCGTCGATCGGCATCATCATCTCCATGGCCTGCCTGGCCATGCATCGATCGATCTATATACCCCCCCCCCCCTCCTCCAACCCAAGGAACAAGGAAAGGCAACCACACACGCAAATGCATACATAATATGCACTTTTACCTGCCCGACGGCGATCGGTGGATGGAGCACAGCACAGTGCTCTGCACGTTGGTCGTCTCAAGACGACGACCATTACATTTGACCGATCGAGCTGGCGGGCTGGCGGCTGGCAAATAAAGCCGCCGCAAGCATGCATGCTATATAGGAAACAAACAACACATGCATGCATGCATGCATGCCTTTCTTTTCTTGTGACGCATACGCTTACGATGATGTAGACCAGACGTCGTACGCACGAACTCCCTTTTTTTTTCTTTCCTCTCTTCTTCTTCTTTCGTCAGCTCGCTCATGATCACTAACTACATCAAGACTGATCGATAGAGGCCAGATTCATGCAGGCATGCATGCATGGCTGGCGTTGCAGGTCAGACTTCGAAGCCCAAAGCGTGCGATCGTCGATCATATGACTACGATCGGATCGAATTATTGCTCGCTCCTATCTATCCTTGTTGGAACCAATTGAATTGGGACGTCGCCCCAGGGCCATCCAGCTCTGGCTACGCTGCTAGCGAGTCAAAAAAGTAAGTTTACCGTACCGGGTCTCCATCGGTGCAAAGCCTAAATTCTTCGGATCTGTACGTACGTACACCTCGAGCTATAGGAGAGCTCTGACTGACGACTTCATGTGTCCATCGTTTTATCAGCGTATGCGATCGCCTGGGTTTGGTTTGGTAACATACCAAGCTAAGCTAAGTATGTCGGCAAAGCATGAATTATTGAGCTGGACGGGGAATCTCATCATGGCACAACCACACTGCTGCATGCATAAAAAGGCAAGCGATCAAGCGTTGATCGATATATATAAATATGTATGCGTGTACGTACGTATCTAGCTAGCTGCTTGTATAGAGAGATTATTGATCATCTCAACAACTAACAATATTCCATCGTTGATCAAGTAATTAAGCAATGGCCGGCAATTGCATATATATATAGTATTAACTGAATGTGGTGGCGGTTCGTGTGTATTTTTTTTCAAAAGTTATAATAAAAAGCTATAAACTGGTGGTACGATATTCCAATCTTTAGTTACCTTCTCAAGTATGTATTTCAGTTCGGACATTATTTTTATTATCCTTTGATTTAGCAGCTGATCCAATCATTATCGCTGTTATCGAGAACTAGCTAGCAATTATATGTAACTAACTGCACAAAACTAACTTACAAAGGTTGTTTCAATCAGGGCCCACATCGTGTAGGACTTGCCCTTTGGGACGAAAAGAAACCACAAACCATATATACTCATATTCTTTCAAACATACGAGCAGTACCAACTCGACCGAAAGAAGCACAACGAAGAGACGAGTACACAAAGCAATGAGATTACTCTGGCAGAAAGCCGTGATCCCACTCGAGCTCCATCCGAATTCCAACTCCGCTCCAATCCCTCCCTACTAATACAACACGTGTCCATCCACGCTGATTGTCACCTCGGATGAAGATAATGAAATATGTATATAGTTTTTCCTTTCCATTGTCCTAAAATAAATATTTGCACACATTATATTGTGATCCAAGTGCAATTTGCACCCACAACTAACGAATCAATTATTAGTCCTCCACGCAGTTTTTGATTAATCATCATGCTGCATCAGTGGTAGCTCGATGGGCATCATTATCATTCATGTATGCATGTGTGCAGCTGAAACGAGTCAATCCAGGGCATACACACACAGTCACACACACATGCACAAGCACGACTACAATGCACCAACAAATGCATTGGGCATCGGCACGTGATCCATCGACGCCCTCATTGGGACGGTCGAGATCAGATCAGTCCTAGCCCACCCTGCACTGCAACTGCCTGCATGATTGGCGCCATGGAGGTCATTGGTATGCATGACACGTGGGCCCATGCAGTCTATGGTCCCACCATGTCAGCTTCACATATGCTAGCTTGCTGGACGGATCCAGATAATAACCACCGGGCAGGCCATTGCATAATAATTTGCATTCTCGATTTAGCAACGTTTTCTACACTGTTTTATGTGCTAGTGGGAGCAAGTTGTTGAATGCTTGTTGGGGCGGCGTGGACACATGTTATGACCAAACCACAGCCGATTTTTCTCATTGACATGTTTTATTATCTGGTGACTTGCACAAGTAGAGAGAACATAGATGCTGCTTCATTGACAAGTGAGATAGAAATGTGCATAAATGCAACTTGCATTTTACTTGCCTGCAAGTTGTGACTTCTTATTGATCAGTTGTCTCTGTCCATATGCATTTGTTGTGATGTGTCCATGTTCTTCTCCTATGCATACTAGTCCTACTTCTGCCTTCTGACCAAAAGATTCATCTACTGGTCAGTAGTGCCCATTGCCTCATTGGCCATCAACAGGCCAGTCAACGTTTCGTCACTGCTGAAGCTTACCTTCCTGCATGCTGCATCCATGAGTGACTATAATGCTCTTCTTCAACGGCAAAGATCATATCAGTACCTGAATAACTTATGACGAAACAAACAAATAAAATTCAACGAGCGGCTGGTTCATGCTCCATTCATCCTGCAACGACTTTCTGCTGGACAACAATGATCTCTGACTATTCTCTCTCTGTCCATCGATCGATCTCGTCGATCACATGACGTTAACATCAGATGGAACAGTATAGTTCCTCCCATGCAGTGCCACCGCCGCCGGTCAGTAATGATCATAGTAGCATTAAAGAATGCAGGTGAGAAGAGAAGAGATCGGCCGATCGATCGGACCGGTTGGTACCGGCCGGCCGGCAGTTGGCAGTTTTTTCCGGTGGCAGGCTTCTAGTCTTCATTGCAAAAGATGGGAAAGGATGAGAGAAATCGCTAGAGTCCAAAAGCCTCGATTTCTGTAGGGCCAGATGCCAATGTGCAGAGAGAGAAGAACGATGAACAGTCAGCATGAGGACGACCGGACCAGATGCATGCTATGCCACTGCGAGCTGCAACGGCCACATGATCATCATCAGCTTACTTACAGGTAGCAGTTGCTGTACTAGTGTACATGGAAACATACTTAAAGAGCATACTTTTAATAATGCACAGAGGCCGGCGTCTAGCTTGTTAATAACCTTTCTTGCAATTTGGTTTGGAGTAGAATAGTCGATTCCGAGAGACAGAGAGAGAGAGAGAGAGAGAGTAAAAGACGAATGAAGAGAGTGTGTAGTTCATCATGTGAGGGGCGATCAGATGCGACGACATGCCGAGGAATCTCGGGTGGTGCCACATGCATGATGATCTGACCCGCCCATGCATGATGGATGTCTCTTTTCCTTAATCACGCACGCTCCATGATCATTAGACGAGAGATATAGGGTGTGTTTAGATTGGGGAAAGATTCTTCAAAAATACACTGTTCACCAAAAAACACTGTAGATGAATAGTGTTCTGTGAGTAGGAGGGATGTGATGAATAGAGAAAAATTAGGATGAATAGTGGATTTTTAAAAAAAGTAGGTGAATCCATATAGATAGATGGCCACGGTTAGCCGTAGCAGAGAGGACGATGGAGCTATAGCTTCTTCTGCAGCAGGATTATTTTCAGTCAGTCATCTACCAGTCACCATCATGCATGTGGAGACATATGCTGCGTCGCAGATATATAGCTCTGACTGCCGGCGAGAGAGATCGATCGACGATCTTCTCGTGATGATGCATGAGTCGTGTAGAATAATGAGATGGATCTGCAGGAGGTTAGCAAAAAATCTTCCGTGTGTGCACGGGGAGGAGGATCGAGCAGGAGTTGCAAAGAGGCCACCTGCAGGTATGCACGGCAAAAGAATCATATGCCTCCATGTGCGTGCCGGCCGTCGGTCCGTCGGTTAGCCGGCCGGCCGCCGCCGAGCGCGGGGCCCACACGGTCCCCCGTCCCGGCCGGCACATAGCACACGCCCAGACTGCACGGATGCATGCATGCACGGCGCGACGACGACGACGACAATGCGTGGTGATCTCCTACTAACACATGGACCAGCAGGTAGCTGAATATATAGTCCATGGAAATCGCACATCACCAAGATATATAGAAGGTTCGCCGGCCGTCGGCTACACTAACACATGCACGTTAGTGGTACATGATGCATTTGAACAACAGGTGCATGAGCGCTACAAATAAAATTCCTTTGTTACTGACTTACATTGCAATTTCCTTCTTCCTTTCGAGGGACAGCTTAATTACGCAACCACTCACATGCACATGCAGTTATGCTAAAAAAAATTCGGGCCCTACATCTAGTTTTTAGCATAATGTTTGATATGTTGCAGTGGTGAGAAAAGTAGCTAGGCATCACTTGGGATCCTAGCAGAAATTAAAAACAAATCATTCGTGTACATCGGGCCAATGTTGAGCGTCAGCTGAGCCGAGCTGCAATTGTATTTCCAACGAAAATATTATTCAATTGAGTTAACACCAGAATAAGAACTTGCCACTCCAGATTTTTTAAGCTTTGGCATCGCTGGGGATGCTGGCCACAATGTAGGGAGTGATGCCCCAAATAGAGAGAGGATTTAGGCATCACTATAAGCTCACCTTGTGGAGGGCCTAACTCACCACAGATGTCTTCTTGTTGACAAACACGTAGTCATTACTGTTAAATAAAACACCATTTTCACTTTCTAAAATAAATATGAAAAATACAATTGCAATGAGCCATTAAGGTATGTAGATAGATTTCACTATAACACTCGATTTGCAGTTTGCAATGGACAATATATTACCCGATCGTCACATGCATGGCGAACAAAGATCGACCAAAAGCGACATGCATGGACACACACATATATATGCATACAAGACAGTCTGTCGGTTCCACACCATAATATTGGACTTTTTGGAGAGGCATCAAAATTAACGAAGAACTATATATTCCAAACTTCCAGTGGTGGTTATACTATATGTGTTATGTTAATAAACATTAAGTATACTTAGACGTATAAGTGACCGGATCAATCCAGTCACGTACTATACGTCCGGTAGCGGCTGCAGATTGCAGCCAAACTGATCGATCTGCTCCGGGCGGCTGACGGTTTAGTGGTTGGTTTCATTTTATACCGACCAAAAGGGACCGAGCCATGCAAAATTATATTCAATTTGGAGATCATCAACTGGATGCTTGCTTCTTTCGATCATTGCACTCGTCCTGCTCACACTACTAATCACTTACTGAAACCCCATGATTAATCGTGACCCAAATTACGATTAATTATATGAGCTAACATGCCGTTAGCGGTTTCTGTTTTGGGCTGGTCCCTCTGAATAACCAACCCCATGATTGATCGTCAAGATCTGGCCTGGACTATTAGTCAATTGATGACTCTCTATCAGTGTGTTCTAATAAACTACTATGCCAACAAAAGCGAGATGCACAATGTGACATGATGATATTCCGGAATTGGAAGCTGACACACGATTTAATCACCTTTAGAATTCCATAACAGGCGCGCTAGGGTAACACCTCCCCCAGCTAGGGCCTGCATGCATGCAGAAATGGGTATCTATATCTACGATTGTCACATATACCCTCTAGCTAGTTTTCCTTTTTTTTTATGTGTAAGGAATATTTCATTTTGTTAGGACAAGGGGTAAATCAATAATTACATTATTATTATTATTATTATCTTTTTACATGATATGTATAAAAACATAGTTATAAGAATTATATCTACACTTGCTCGAACAATTAATGTGATCGACCCTCAAAAGAAATAATTATCACTTATTATGTTCAATTGGTCGGTACATTCAACTTAATACTAATTGATTAGTACAACTAGTTACGTTCATCGCATTGACACCTACTTTAATTTGCAGACAAGGTCTATACATAGGCATCGCGTTGTTGGATGATGGGTCGTCCTTCTACCAACGATACTGCTGTTGATCCAACAATCACTGATAGCTGATTCATCTTTTACCGACAATCGGGGTGGTTTGCACGTGTCAAGGACACCATGAGATTATTGTTAATTTCTGGCACCAATTTTTCAGTGGTGCACGTCGTGGTGGAGATGATAATGTACATGATGAAAGTGAAACGAGTACTACCACACACATATTTTGCATATAATAAATGCATGTCGAAACACCACACCTGTTCTTGTTTTTCCTTGAAGAAAAGCGAGAGAAAGTAAAAAATGAAAAAAAAAACTAGTACGTGGCAAGATGGCAGGTGCCCAAACCGAGATATATATAGAACATTTTTTTTTTGTCGATGAGTGATGTTCATTATGCTCGATCATTACATAAAGTGCTCTCGCCACTGCTGAATTCCCCTTGCTTTTACAATGTAACCTTGGATCGGATCAGCTCTGAAAAGTGGCAAGAACGAGTGACTTTTTTCATTTCAAGCGACTCTTTTTCATACCTTGCGAGAACATGTCAACGGACAAAGCGCTTGCTTTTGTTTCTCTTGTGGAACAAATGTTGGGCGCATGTTCGTCGGATGTGCTGCACGCCATGGCGATCCAATCGGTTCGCGCCAGGATTAATTCAACCAACGATCACAATAATGGAGGAGTGATCTTTTGATTTTTATTTGCCCTACTTGTCAACTGCTTTCACTTCGCTTTCGCTTCGTCTTCGTATTATCATGTTTCTTTTCGCGGGATGTTATCATGTTTGTTTTCTCGAAAGTATGGTTATTGGTAAGCTGCATAAATCATATTGACCCTACTGGTAATTTATTATTTCAATTGTTTTGCTTGTAATATTCTCTTTCCTTTTCATAATAGAAAAAAGCATAGCTTATTTCCGATGTTATGTACAGTACTATGTATTAGAGAGTTGAGCATGGAGCATGGTACTACACACTACTAGCAGTCTTCTTTCAAATTTCTAAAGTAAGAACAAAATAAAAAAAAAGGTTAACATTTGTTTTTAAAAAGATTTGAAGTGTTGTGAAACGGAATAATAGAAAATATATCTTATTTCTCCAGAAATGAAATGCTTGATTTTGATCGAATCAACATGTGGAATATCTGATGCTAACTAGAATTAGGTTGCAACTGTCACTCCAAGTGATGCTGGGCCATTCACAATGATTTGGCACCTACCCACAGTCCTGGGGCCCATTCTACCAATAGCAGAATTGCTCACAGTGGCCCACAGAAAATAGCAAAAGGTTACAGGGCTCCACACCTCTCCCCTGCCTGATGAGCCCTTGCCCACTAGTTTACTGTGTTGCAACAGCATTTAAATTCAACTTTTTACGCATAATTATCAGAAACAAATCAAAACGCCTAAAATAAAGATGAAGAGTTTTAGATTAGAACAGTGCTACTACTATCTAGTATCTAGCACTAGAATTAAGACAAAGTTCAGGAAGGATGATGAGCTCCGCGAACCTAGCTGGGACCAAATTAAAAGACGCATGGGGGCAACTTTTGAGCAATGCATGCCAAACCTATGCTGCTAACTGGCGCCATCGACCAAGATAGAGGCTCCATGTGGAAGGGATTCCAGAGAATACAATGAGGCACACAGTTGTTTTTAAACTGCTATATATGGCCTCATTATTTTGTTACCCAGATTCGGTTACTCCTTCCATTCTAAAATATTATGTAGTTTAGGAAAAGCTAATTACTTTAACACGACATATATTTAAGGACGGAGAGCACTGATTAATCACATCTGTTGGGCTGTTAATTTTGAGTGCAGTAATAGTGACGTACCATCACATCAAGAGTTATCATAAAGAAGACGAATATTTTCTTTTCTTTTTGTTTCTATATCTCTGAAGAGATAAAACCTAAGTCTTGTTTAGATAAAAAAAAGTTGGTGGCAAGTTGGTATTTTCTATGAGAGGGACACGGTTCTCAGTGTGCCAAGTTGATGAAAAGTTGAAGAACTAAACAAGGCCTAAATCAACTGATGACCCTTGAATAGCATCGTGGAAGGATATCACGATGCGAACAATAAGTAGTTACATAGACAACCAATTAGCTGCTTAATTGACAAGGAAACAGAAAACTTCACTCTCTAATTAACAAATCCCGGCGTGCCTAGGCAGGAGGGGGTAAAGTAGCTTTCAAATGAGTTTAGTAGTGCTACCCTTCCTACCAGTATCGTCGCACTGTCCTACTTGTCAGTGACTGTTAGCGACGTTTTTTTTTTCAAATATATCAACTTGTAATTACCAAAAGAGTGCTCCATAGAATTATCCAAGGTGCGTCTAGATCTCACAAAGCGCGCATGCGGGTATAGAAATAGAATACGTCCTGTCATACGTATCACACGGTTTCCTACTTTCACAGCCATCGCCATGGAAGATACGCTTAGCATGTATAATAATTGGAAGATTTGTTGCTGCTCCTGAGACTGGATTCGTGGAAAATGACTCAATTGAGAAAAGGACCATGGGGAAAAAGTGACACCGACCAAAAGGCTCTCTGTTGCTTGTTCAAAGGCAAAAGGATTTAACTAGTGTTCAACAAGGACCAAAAGGTTGCGTGAGACGTGTTAGCAAAAGTTAACCCGCAATTAGGGCTAATGGCACAACGTGATGCCGTCTCATCAGACTGTGTGATCTCCGGTCACCTTCTAGTTTTAGTTACTGACACCTGGGACTAAGTGAATCCCACTTGTCCTCGTACGTGTCCAAAGCCTTTCAAGCATATATGGTTTCCTTATGGTAATTCTAGAAGATTTGAGCAATGTGCATGGCTAGCACAAGCTCATCAAATATTCTTTTTTTTGCTTGGCTAATGATCTGCAGCCATCTCTGGTTAGCAATGGTCTCCTTAAAAAAAAAGCTTCATCAGATACTGCTCATGTGTTAGGCTGGTTAGATTCACCTCTGTCAGTCACTGACCATTTTATTTAGTTGTGATCTTCCAGATCAATCTAGTGGGGAATTAAGGACACTGATCATCTGACGCGTGTCCCGGCAGAACCAGCCACTTGGAACATAAAAGAAGCCAGCGCCGAATCCATGCCGGACACGTGCCCCTTTGCTCCCCCAGCCGAAGTAACTTAGGTGGCGATCCACGTCATCCTCCACGCATTATAGTTTAATCACCATTTTTTCTTCTTCTGGGAGATGTAGTTTAATAAATCACCTTGTTATGCATGCCGTATCCACAAGATCAAGGCAAAGATCTAAGCTCAGGTTGTTAAAATTTGGGCAATGATAAGTACCCGTTACCTGAATTATATTAGGAACAAAAATCTTGTATTTCGATGGTTCGGATTTTTTTGTGAGAATTAGTTAAAAAAAATCTTAGTTGCATAAGCATACAGTTATATCATCATAGATGCATATAGGGACCATGTGTTTTGCTGATGTGCATGAATTAATTGTAGAGATTCGATTTGATTTTTTTAGTCGTTTATTTAAGGGATATATGGTTTGACAAAGATTATGCTTAATTGACTGGTTCGTTGTTAATCCATCCCTTACTTGCACGTCTGATCGACTGGGAATGAATTGCTGTCATGCATCACTCTGATGCATTTCACAGTGGATTAGACGGTGCGATCGACGACAAGCATCGTTACAAGGAAAAAGTTAACAATAATCGTCACTCGGCAATAATAATGCAATACATCTCGAGAAAAAATACATCGTTACAGGAAGTCAGCTAGGCACACACTACTGGAGAATAGTGCAGTTTCAACTGTCTAAAGACCACTGTTCTTCATCTTCGTTTCTCTGTAGGAAAAAGAGAGAGAGAGAGAGAAGGAACAGAATCCGGCAATGCAAGCAGAAAAGAAACAACTGTCCATGTTTTGTATTAAGAAAGTATGAATTTAAGGGAACAAGTTGCTTTCCATGATAATTTATGGATCGTTGTAAACCGCCTTATATTGCACATATATATATACACAAGTGTTTCGTTATTAGCAGGTAAATGTAGATGAAAGTTTTTTTTTCAATAAAGAAAACAAGTAAAGTTGTTTTTAGGGTAACAAGAAAAGTTGTTTGGAGAGACCACATGTGAAGGTTTTAAGCCGTTTTTGTTCCTTGCAGAAACGGATTTGGCACATGGGAATAAAGCGTATCCAACCAACGAACGCGTACCCAAGGCAGGGATCATCTCCCATCCACAAACAAGTTACCCATCGATAGATCACTACCACATACTACTAGAGTAGTGTAGTGTATACATGGCCAGGAATGTCGCAGCGTTTATTTTCCTTTTCTGGAAGGGACACTCACTATCGATCGATCTTGAGAGGACAAGCTGAGTAGCACCATTGGGGAAACTAAAGCTTGATCGGTAGATCACGAGAGAGGTCACTCCATAATTTGCTCATTGCTTGGTACTGATGGATCGAGCTGCTGCTGCATCCGTTAGCTAGCTCTTGGCACCAATTACAAGTCTGATGATCTGAAGATGTTTTTGCCATCGATCTTATATTAGCATCTGCGCTAGCTGCAGCAGGTAGTTAGTTAATGGCTGACTGAAAAAACATGAGAAAGAAATCAAGTGTCCAGTTGCATTTGCATTGGCGCCCGGAGCCCAACTGCCATCTCCCTTTGCGCGCGACGACGACGGCGCCGCCGCCGCTGAGTATTTTTCCTAGCTTATAAATAAACTACTAACTGGTAGTACTAGTTGAGATGAACTCGCTGGGAACTAACTATGGGTTAATTCCTTGCATTGACCCAAGGAAGGATGCAAAGGGTGGAGTTTCACCCTCGGTGTAACTCCCTTGCGCTACAACTGCTCAACTCCCTGCTGACACTGTTGACTCTTTTGCGCATGGAGTTTGACCTATTTGTCTTACTCAAAATTTTACTGTCAAATTAATTTTTTTTAAAAAACATACCAATTAAGTGTCAAATAAAGCAAAAAAACAAACTGTAACAGTAAAAAATTGTCAAAGTTTCCCGGCATACACAGTTTTCACTGCTAAACCATTTCTTTTCCCCTTTTCACTGCACTTGCCACACATCACGGTGTTCATCACTAACCGACCATGTCAAACTACAAAACCAAATAATATTTGCCCTCGTTTCCACACCTAACCAACCACAAGAGCGCCCAAATTCAGGTCATCACAAACACAAAAGAAAAAAAAAACACATCTGGAATGAAGAAAATGGGGAAGAGGGGGGACCAAATTGGAAGATGAATGCAGAAGCTGTCACAGTCCACTCTGCAGTGCAGTGTCGTCGTAGCAGCATCAGAGCAGCCAAGTGCTCGCTCAAGTTGCCGCTCACTCACCTGGCCTCTCTTCTCCCCTTGTCTCTCAATCCACCACGTGGTGGTGTGGTGCTCTCCCTTCTTCTTCTTCCCCTGCTTTGCCTCTGCCTTGTCTCCCTCCCTCACCCCGCTAGCCTCCCAAACTCTATATATACCCTCCCCTCTTCTCCACTCCTCATCACCATCCCCTTCTTCCTCCTCCCCCTTCTTCCTCCTCCGACTCCTCTCCCCACGCCGCCGCGCGCAATCCCCCCACGGCCCCTCCTCAACCGTCACCTTCAATTGTCTAGCGATGCAGACCCTCGCCGCCACTTCCCCTGCTTCTTCCTCCTCCATACACCGGAGCACCCGCAGCTCCAGAGCCCCGCGCGGCTCGCTGCGGTTCGCGCCCCGCGCCGCCGCCGCCGCGGCCAACTCAATCCTCACCGCGCCGCCGCCGCCTTCTTCCCCCGCCGCCGCCGTCCGCTACGTCCCGCCCCCGAATCCATCCACCACCTCCCCCATTGCCTCCCCTGCTCCGCCGCCGCGCCGCGGAACCCAGACGCATCCACCCACCCACGGCGCCGCCGCCGGCTTCAACTTCCTCCAGCGCGCGGCGGCGGCGGCGCTCGACATGTTCGAGGCCAACGTGATCACCAACATCCTCGAGCGCCCGCACAGTCTCCCACGGACAGCCGATCCGGCCGTACAGATCGCCGGGAACTTCGCCCCCGTCGGTGAGCAGCCGCCGGTCCGGTCACTCCCGGTGACCGGCCGGATCCCGCCGTTCATCAACGGAGTCTACGCCCGCAACGGCGCGAACCCATGCTTCTCTCCCACCGCCGGCCACCACCTGTTCGACGGCGACGGGATGGTGCACGCCATCCGCATCCGCAACGGCGGCGCAGAGTCCTACGCCTGCCGCTTCACGGAAACCTCCCGCCTCAAGCAGGAGCGCGCCATGGGGAAACCCGTCTTCCCCAAGGCCATCGGCGAGCTCCATGGCCACTCCGGCATCGCGCGGCTCGCCCTCTTCTACGCGCGTGGGCTCGTCGGACTCGTCGACCCCTCCTCCGGCACCGGCGTTGCTAACGCCGGACTTGTGTACTTTAATGGCCGCCTCCTCGCCATGTCTGAAGATGACCTTCCTTACCATGTCCGCGTCACCGACGACGGCGATCTCGAGACGGTGGGGAGGTTCGATTTCGACGGCCAGCTTGGGTCCGCCATGATCGCGCACCCCAAGCTTGACCCCGTCTCCGGCGAGCTCTTCGCGCTGAGCTACGACGTCATCAAGAGGCCCTACCTCAAGTACTTCTACTTCCTTCCCGACGGGACGAAGTCCGACGACGTCGAGATCGAGCTCGAGCAACCCACGATGATCCACGACTTCGCCATCACCGAGAACTTCGTCGTGGTGCCTGACCACCAGGTGGTGTTCAAGCTCGGCGAGATGCTGAAGGGCGGCTCGCCGGTGGTGCTCGACAAGGAGAAGGTGTCGAGGTTCGGCGTGCTGCCCAAGTACGCCGGCGACTCGTCGGAGATGGTGTGGGTTGATGTGCCGGATTGCTTCTGCTTCCACTTGTGGAACGCGTGGGAGGATGACGTCACCGGCGAGGTCGTCGTGGTGGGGTCCTGCATGACCCCCGCCGACTCCATCTTCAACGACTCCGACGACCGCCTCGAGAGCGTGCTCACCGAGATTCGTCTCAACACGCGCACCGGCGAGTCCACCCGCCGCGCCGTGCTCTCGCCGGCGACGGGGAATGTGAACCTCGAGGTCGGGATGGTGAACCGCAACTTGCTCGGGAGGAAGACGAGGTACGCGTACCTTGCCGTGGCGGAGCCATGGCCCAAGGTGTCTGGGTTCGCCAAGGTCGACCTCGTCACCGGCGAGCTCGTCAGGTTTGAGTACGGCGAGGGGAGGTTCGGCGGCGAGCCTTGCTTCGTCCCCACCGACGGCGCGCCGGCGCGCGGCGAGGACGATGGATACATCCTCTCGCTTGTTCGTGATGAGAAGGCGGGGACGTCGGAGCTCTTGGTGGTGAACGCCGCCGACATGCGGCTGGAGGCTACTGTTCAGCTCCCGTCTCGAGTACCCTATGGCTTCCATGGCACCTTCATCGGAGCTCGGGAGCTCGAGGCCCAGGCCTAACTGACGACCATGGATAGTTCGTTGATTCCTTGGTTCTTTACAACTCTCTCCGGCCGATGCTCCTCGTCCTCTGCTTTCCTGGCTTGCTGGAGGTAGAAGAAGAAGCAGAGGAGGGAGAAAATTGGAGGGAAATGGCTTTACCAGAGGGAGCCTGAGCCGTACATAGGAGGTCCCCGGAGCCATTTTCTGTCCCCCAGGCATTGCATACAGTTAAAACTACAGTTGTTACTCTCTCCTTTTTTTTTTGCCATGTTTTTTACATGGTTTAATCTTGATCACACTAGTGATCACAGTCCTTACTCCTTAGATAGAGAGAGAGAAGAGGGGCCACATGCTGCAGCTTGCAGGTCAGCTGTTGGTCTCTGTTTTCACCTCCTACTACCACTGACAGTGGGTTGGAGGTGTTAATTAGCAGCTAGTCTTAGTAGATAATACTGATGATGATATAGGCTGTCTCAGCTACAGCCAACTCTGTTTAGTTCTTGGTGTGTCACAGATCAGAGACTACACTGCTTGTTGCTTATTGCTACTAGTACATAGATAAATTGGACCACCCAGTTACTGCAACTGAGGTGCTATTGTTCGTTGACTCATATATGTGTGTATCTCAGCCTCTCACTTTGTTTGTATGGTATGATTTAATTTCTTCTCTATGAGTGATTGAGTGTCATCATCTGATCTTCAGATGCCCATTGCATAGTGGTGGTAACAATAATGAAGGCTGCTTGCTTCTTTTTGTTTGTACCTGATGGATGAATGCTACATGCCTGCTCTGCTCACCGAAATTGCCTGTGAGTGTGAGTGAGTGCCTGCTGTCTGTCCTCTTGTGGGACTTTGGGGAGTTGGACTGCTGTTCCTTGTGCATTATTCTGTGGAGCAGATGTTGTTGGTGCCAAATTAGTTTAATGCAAAGGTCTTGGCTTTGGCTTTCCCCAATCCCATCATTCATTTCCCCATCTTCCGTTCGTCAGTTCAGATCGAGTCTAGCTTGCTTAACAGATTCAGATGCATTTGGCACCTTCAAATTACAGGTGAATCGACTGCAGCGCCTTTGGTAAAGTTAGGTCCACTTTTTCAGGTAAAAAAAAAAAGAGGACAATAAAATAGTGTGAAAAAATGTAGTTTTGTTTTACCACCAGAAAAAAAAAACTGTGGTTTTGTTAAAAAAAAATGAACTTTTCTGTTGGGTAAAAAGGCCGCCTACTTTATGCAATGCCACCACGAAGTACTTGAACTTTAGAAACTTAGGCAGCCCGTGTTTTAACAGTGTAGTAAATCTTTTGTTTTTTAAACTTTCTGTAAGCTCCTTGATGGTTGTTGCTCCCTAGTTTTCTGCTTCTACTACTAGTATTACCTACGGTAAACAAATCAAATTTAAAATGGCCTTCAGTAAAAACAAAAGTTACAAATTTTACCATGAACTGATAGCATCGAATTAATCAAAGCATCGAACGGTCGCGTAGTTTTAAACAATGGACACCTTATTAGCTGGTGGGTGGAGCACTGATGATCAAGAACGAGCAGCCGCCCTCCGTCACTTGCCTTTTCTTCGCCCCTGCCTAATTCTGCAAGCCTAAAGAGATCATATAATACCTCTCATAATCTCGCTGCCGTCACATGCATGCCATCTCAAGCATCCTCGACGGATTTTATTTTCCAATGCATACAGCACTGTCACAGGTTATAGTGTCCTTGTGGAAACCGGAAACAGCTGGGAAGACGCTTCAATGGGAGCAGACAGGGATGAAAAGAGACACTGGACAAGCTTCACTGACCAAGCAAAGCATGATGTTGAGAGCAAAACAAGCAGCCTCTGGCTGGCCCTACAATGCATGTAACCACCTTCCTTCTTGGTGCCCAAGGAAACAAAGAACATGAGAAGTTGAGTTCCCTTTTGATGCAAATGCTTGGTATTTGCTTACTCCCTACTGCACTAGTAGGTTACTAGCTCATCCAGGCCAACAACTTGTCTCCAACTTGTCTTGCCATCCCCCAATGCAAGGGAAAGAATCGAAGATTGTTCCAAGATAGTACAGTGAATCAAGAACACGGGCAAGACAGAGAAAGACAATGCCGCTGACCAAAGAATGCATATATAGCACACAGAGAATGTGTGGAGGGAATGAAGAAGTCTCTGGACGAACGACGGCTAGTAAGCAAGCTGCCAAAGAGCCTGATTTCTTCCAAGCTCGTTCTCTGTCGATCAATGCACACTTGCGCGCGTGCTGCCATGGACACGGGAAGAAGGTGACATGCTTTGGCGGCAGAGATAGAGCCAGTGCACAGCTTTTTTCTCCCACGTCAACTTCCTCTGTCCGATCCTTCTACCTCCAGAATCTTCTCCAGCGTATAGGAAGCCATGGCTGATGAGCCCACGAGGCTGACATGCATGTACGTGTGCTATACGTATTACGTGCCACATACGTACACTGCCACCATACACTACAGCTTAATTGCTAGCTAGCTGCAGGTCAATCCGCGACAAATTTTAATTCCCCCGGACCTGAGATGCTTCTTGACGAGTAGTGGCAGCCTATTGGTGGCCATTAATTTCGTGTCTCAGGTAGATCAATCGAGGAGGCCATGCATGGAGATGGATCTCTCATGTCGCCCCAGGTAGAGTTTTTTTTTTCTCGAGGAAACCCCAGGTAGAGTACGTGTGAACAATGTGACTGCCCGATCGGATCCTGCTTGACTTGGTCTCTTGTGTAGTTGCTGAGAGAGGCTGAGACCGAGCAAGACTAATGATTTAGCCGGTTGCTGAGTTCTTGTTGCCTCATCTTTTAGCCTATCTATGTAGTAGTTAAGTCTTTTCAATAAATACAGGGCCCACCTGTCACTTTCACAAATTTTTTTTTGTTCTTGTGCCTGGGAGTCCACTTCTCCTCTCTCTCCTCTTTTCTCTCATCCAACTCAGTATTTAACCTTCTTCCAGCCCACCACTATACTTGCTCTTATGTGCGTTGCATGGATGGATCAAAAAAAGCGACAGCAATAAAATGGAGAAAATCTAGCTCGCTAGGGCACTAGACCTTTTTCTATTTTCTTTTTTTTTTGTTCCGATGGAACGAAGAAGGATATAGATGCATGAAGGCTACCTTCTTGGCGCCCAAAAATATCTTCTCCTACTACCGACAAATACACGCATGCACATTTGTCATGTGTGCAAGAAGGTGGGGAAGAAATAATGCCGGGAACAGGGAGAATGCACTGATATGTTTGTATCCAGATGGAAACTGTGGTCAATATGATTAAAATAATTGGGATGTGCGGGCATATGCCGTAGCACATCGCTCGCCCTTCAGTGTCACTGTCACTGCTGGCTTTGGAGCTAACAGTCGAGGAAAAGGGACCATCCTGCTCACCAACTATGGAAGGGTGGATGAAACCCAACGCCCACATGCATTTTCCATTGAGCAGCACTGAGCTGAATTATCCCTGACCGCAGCTCAAAAGTTTCCTTCCGTTCTAAATTATAGTTAGTTTGAACTTGATTCTAAATCAGAATCTAGTTTTGCTAAAAATCGCTTTAACTTCGAGTTAACTTCGATCCCACACGTTTGGGAAACTGGTGGAATTGCCAATTTGTCGACAAACGTCTCATGTGCATGGTGCAGATACAAGAGGTTTATTCTCTTATCCCAAGCAAAGACTATCTTTTCTTTTTTTTTTTGTGTGTGTGGGAAAAGCAAATACTACTCGACATGTCACATCGAGGCACGGTATTGTTTTTTTGCTCAGTTTTTCATTCATCTTCACAGCGCTATATACCCGGTAAAAAATATACAATTCTTGTATTCCAATAAGTCAATCTATTCCAACTGTAACTAATATTTTAAAAAATAATACTATATATATATGATATCAAACAACTATAATTAGATTTATCATTTAACATATTTTCATATAATATATATTTATAATTATAACAAGCTTACTAAGTTTGAATTGAGCTAGTGAAAGGCCAAAATTACATTATTTTCTAGATATATACGACAGAGTGAGGAGGGAACAAAATACATGTTCTCCCCGGCCGGTGCGCAGACACGGTCGACTGGTCGAGCCCACAACGCAGCACGAGCCATTGTGTTGAGGTCACCATGTGTCCATGTCACGCACGAGGTGAGGGCGTGGGGCGATGCCACGTGTACAAACTGGTCCTGCCTTGTCTGGTTAGGCTATTCCCAACCCATAGTGTCTATAGAGAGTGTCTATGTTGCCATATCATCAAGACACTACCATAGAAACTAAACTCCACAACCCATGGTTTCTTGGTGTAGGACCTTAATAAACTCACTCCATATTCCCTTCACCAATCATATTTGTTTCATATTTATTATGAAGACACCATACTCCCCCAATGCATAACTTGGTAGTGTCTATTGCATAAGTTCCCGTGTAGACACTGGGTCTCATGCAAGACCCAGTTTCTTGCTTTTCCCATTCTCTCTCTCATTTATTAGAGTGACACATAAGCAAAATGTCCTATGTGACATCCTAATTAATGCTATGAAAACCATCCTACATGGAGGGTTGGGAATGGCCTTATGGTCACACAACAGATAACTGTCACGCATACTAGCTACAGTAGGAGTAGCACGTTATCCGATGGATATATGATGATCAGCCGTCGGTAATGGGCGGGGGGCCACTCTGAAAATTCCATTTTTGGGCTTATTCCCGTCTTTTTCCATCTTCCAACGAAAATGTGGCATGCTGTTATATGTGAATATGATCGATCGACCTGCAGTGCCTTCGCGAAGCATGCACACTGCCATTATTTTCGTGACCAAGAGCTAAAGTTTAGTTCTTTCTTTTGACACGGATTAGAAAGAACTAAATATATGAGCTAATCGTCATTTCAAAAAATAATTATATAATTGTTGGCTAATAATTGAAGAGTTGAATCTATTGGTCCTAATTAGACCACGATTAGTCCGTTGAGTAAGGTGTTTAAACATAGCTCACACGTTAGTACTTGTTCGACGAGAGAGTGAAAGGGACGGATGACCCACGGCCACACGAAGACATATCCAAAACGGTTGCTTCTCCTGGACACTGGATGTTCGATCATTTGAAGCGAATGCTCACTAACATGTTGTGACGAAGTTTGCTCAAGTTGTGAGACGGAGAGGTTGACGCCCACCTTGCTGGCTAGGTAACCCACACGCTAGCTTATCGACCGGCTGAGTATGACATGAACATGCCAGGTGGCCCCAGATGCATGCCGAGGATTGGATGCCTACTATATGTTTCGGTGCAAGTGCATGCAAAGTGCCCATCGTTTGGATGGTCGCTGTCGGATTGCACCGCCAGAATCACGTCCATCGCACCATCCTGTTCACAAGCCCAATTCCAACTTCATCTGATTAATTCTGTCGATCACACACGTATGATCCATCACTGTCAGGGATATGGTATGACCCCTTGGTCTTCTCATAAATTCAACATTTTGTTCACCAAATTGTTCTTTTATGATTATAAACGAGAAGAGGGGTCGAGCAAGGGGTCACACCATATCCCTGAAAAGAAGTTGCAACTTATTGGTATGAGCATTCTATCAATCCTATTAAACCTTGGCCAGGATGTTACACATCACATGGCCAAAAACCAGCACTGCAATCCCAAAGAATAAGTTGTCTGAGATTATGAGTTTCATTAGTTAACCACTTAGCTAGTGGAGGTTATATTGGTGATGTGTCATATTATCACGAATATTAGCAATCTAATATCTCTTTGATGGGGTATCGATTAATTACACCCCTCTCCCTAAACCCTCGCCACCATGCATGTTGCTTGGCTAGCAGCTACCTCTCCTCATCATGTCAAGCCGGCCTAAAGCCACAAGGAATTCTAGGTCAAAACCTTGTAGCTCTAGTTATTCTAGCTTTTCTTTTTTTTTTGAGGAAACTAGTTATTCTAGCTTGCCAGAGTATTTTCACCGAATTGAGCACGAATCTCAAAGCACATCACATTCTCCAAAGTCGGGCACCGCAACCCTAAATAATAGGATGGGTGACATTTATTAGGCGCTTCATTACTTAGTCAACTAGCCTATCAACCCGTGCTGCCGCACGGGCTAATTAAAATATAAAAACTTAAAGTTATAGCTAACAATTATAATTATCTATCGCCACTCTATCTTTCATCTGTTAAATATCTTAAACACCATACTCTAAAGATACATAGTTATTATTATCTAATCATAAAACGTTTACTTAGTCACAATTTTTTCACATGGCATCACAACTCCATATGTGTTTTTTATTGTTTGAGCTATGTGAATAATATAAAAATTTATTCTTATGTCTTCTCTCATACATGAATATGACACAACAATATTAATAAGGGATTTGCTATGGTACTACGAAATGAGTGTGGATCATCCATTTATGTAGATCAAGGTAGTTAATATGATATATTACCTCTTAGGAGGTAATAGATTAAATTTTTATTTACGTATTTTAGATTTAGAAAAATATGGAAATAACTTTCTAGATCTAACAAAACAGATGTGGTTACCTTTTACTTTTCTACTGTGAATGTGCCATGCGGTTATTTTCAATTCTACCAATGCTTCGATTTTTTTTCTTGGTCTGTTCATGAATGTGACATGGTCGTTTATTGTTACAAAAAAAAATGAACATCTTTTTTATTCATAGTATAAACTCTCTTCACATTTGATCTAATAGTATCTCACAAGGACACCTACCATAGTTTCTCCTAATGTGATATAGGTGAATTGTAAAATTATTTTTCCTAACGTGATTACATTGGATGGAAAAAAATGAAAATTAAGGTCGAAACAACAAAAATCTGCATGCGTATAAGACGGTAAGAGTTGGAGATAATGATGCCGTGCATGGTGCATGCGGCCGGTTGTTGGGTTGGGGAAGCAGTTTTATAATTTTATAGTGGTGCATCTTAGGATTTTTTGTTTTATAATATATATTCTAGATTCAGATTTAGGGGTAGTTTAGATATATACATAGAGGCTACTTCATATTTAATAGTTGAAAGGATAATTATTAAATAAAATATATTAGGATCCACGTAGAATCCTAGGTGGATGTTTTGTTTTTTTTGAGAGAATTTCTAGGATTTTTCCTATTTTTTTAGGCTATCCACCTAGGATCCTATGTGGCATCACCTGGAGCCTCCAAAAGGAGCCTCCAATTAGTAATATTAAGATTAGCCAATAGAGGTTATATATTGGTTATGTGTGTCATATTGTCTAGGTTATTAACTATGTTATCTAGCAATCTAGTAACTCTTGCAGGTGCTAATGTTTTAATTATCCTTGTGCTTTTTTCGACCAGATGTGTTGTTGATGCATGAAAAAGGAAGCAATACAACAACTCCACTGAGGTCGAACAAACAAGACCAATATCGCATGCAGGACGTGTGACCAGAAAAGAAACCAAGCAGATGCAGCATATGCGATTGACCAGAACACCATCGATCGAGGTGATGAGGTGGACTAGCATTACACTGAGCTGCTGATCGTGTATGTGTTGACCCCTGCCGGCTATGGCTCCAAATTAAATACAAAGCACACTCGTGTCAGTGGATAACGACAGTGACTGCTGGAAAATGTCAACCCACAAATGCAAGTAGCAACACTACCAGGGCCACGCCCGTTTCCACTATCCAATGCACACAGCAGAGACCTTTGACATTACATTTTGCTGCAAAAAGATACAGCAGTCAACTCCTGATGACAGACTGGTGGATTAAACAAAATTGGGACCTGGTAGCACTTCTAATGAGCACCACTAGCAACTAACAAAGCACAAAACTTTTTTGCCGACGCACAGTGCGCACGCATACATATAGAATTGCCTGGTCTCCCGATCAAGAAAGACCCGGCTTCATTTGAAGCTTCTTTATTTTTATCTTTTTCGTGAACACGCGGGAGATCTGTGAGTAAATACAAAAAAGGCAAGGGCTCGATCATTCAACCCTGTGTTATTTTCAAGCAGGTCTGTCGGTTGAATTCTCTCATGCTTGTATTTGATTTACAATAACCGTCAACTAACATACGTTTCACTCAACGGATTATGCATTTGCGGATATGTAAATGCACAATGCTAACTAATCTAATCACCGAGCTCGCTAAGCATGCACACACATTATTAAGTTGATAACATACAATACACACAGACGATGCAGTAAGGTGGAGTCCACGTACGCGGCGAGACACACACTAGATGCATAAACTAGAATTGAGACATCGCCCATGCATCTTTTCCAAGCCGAAGGTTGCAGCTCGAGATGACGACCCTGGCCAATGCAGCAAGCATATAATGCAGAGGCTGCTATAGAACACCACCGTGCGCCAACCTTTTTCACATACAAATTGAGGATTGAAAAATAAAAAGTAAATGCATATATGTGAAATGATGCTAATATATACAACGCAACATGCACCAGCGGCGGACACAACGTTTTTTTATGATGACCGGAGCGATGAGCTGAGCAATGGATTGGACCGCCATTTACGCAGGAAAGTGAATGCTGTCGGATGCTCAACCGCCTGCACAAATCGTTTTTGGCATTTTGGCATATTTAGATGCGTAATTTTTATAAATATATAGACATAGTGTATATATATATATTATTTAAGTATATAGCAAAATCTATGTGCTTAAAAAGAAGCTAAAAATTGGATAGAGTTGCCAATCCAAGCTGCATGTTAGTTAGATCAGTAATCAGTTAGCTAGTACACGTCAGCATGCACATCGGCAATACGTATGCAAAAATCTAACCCAATACCCATCGGCAATTTGCTCGAGCACGCGTAGGCACATTAGCACATACACGTACACGTACATATACACATCACAGCGTATGTATAGGTGGTCGCCCGCGTGCCATGCATCTCACTCTCTGAATGCGTGTGGTACTCGGTCTGACCTGGATCCCACGGCACTGTGTGTGCATCTAGCTAGCGTCGCAACGTACGTGCACAGCCAATGAGAACTGGTCGAGAAGTGAAGAAGCATCAGTGACGACGCAGCTCGATCGCCGCGTGCCACGTACACGCTCTCGCCGGCGGCAAGTTGCATGCTAGCGATCGAGCTGACACTGATCGTTGATCCACAAGTCCATCGGCTTGCATATGCTGATGGAGCAGTGGCGACGACGCGTCGCTTTCTCTCGATGACAGCGACAGGAACAGGTAAATTAATATATATGATTAGCGGCTGTGTGCTCGCTAGCTTAGCTGCGTAATATCTAATCAATTATATATAATGAGTGTTAACAAATTAATGATAATGCTAGTCGCAAACAAGTTGTGCTTTTTTTTTGTTGCGTGTGCACCCAAACGTTAGAAAACTTTGATTTCCAATATTTTTGTTTTTGATTTGTTGAGCTGCGACGAGTAGATTCGTCTCAAAAATTTATTTCATTAGTGTATCCTTTTCTTATGCTCTCTATATGGGATCTAATTAACAAGAAAACTTACTAGCTAGTTAAAGTTTTTTTTAACAGATTGGTGAACCAAATAATATTATTGATATAGTATATATGGGAAAGTGGGAATCATCCAAGAGGATATACAATATATTTATGGTTGTTACGGTAGATATATACTAGCTAGTTAGTTGAAATTACGGACCACATAACGACCTCGCTCGATATAAATATACTACGAGGCTCAATACAAACCGTCCACGATTCTCGGTATATTTATATTATCATTGATATTAGACTATTATTGGCGTCATTTTTTTTAAAACCGCGACGGAACAACAGATCGAGCAGGAGAGGCGAAAGAGTTGACCTGATGTGGACATCACCCCGTTGTGGAATGATTAGCAGGACCACAACACACACTAGATTCTCCATCTCTGCAGATTACCATAAGATAACCCATTTAGCCAATCTGATGAAGCCACCAAAGAAGCTGATCGAGATAGACAATTAGTTGCAGGTTATCAGTGGGGATCATCGATCGATGATATGATCGAGAACCCCCCACAAACATGGAGATGTTGTCTAGTTTAGTCTGGCAAGCGTGGCAGGCATGGCAACTTGTTTCCAATTTATTCGTTCTTGTGTGTACATACCAACCAAAGTACGCGAGAGGCTTGACAGGTTTATGCATATACAAATCGAGAAAAGACGCATGCAGTGATGCCATCAAGCAGCAAAGAAAATTAGATCGCTACTGAGGTGGCGCCATGGCATTGTTAGTTGGCGAGATCATCGACGATGAATATTAGATGGAGATAGATGGTGATACGCACACAACATTATATTGCTCCGATCCTGATAAAAAAAATGGTACCGACATGTAAAGAAACAGTTGCATGATGCTGGGTGTACACTTGCTTCATCACGTCAGAGCTTTTTTAATAAAAAAAATCCATGCATGTACTTCTTTTTGCTAGATACGGCCGGAAGTTTATTGTAGTGTGTCAAAGTTGAAAAGGTTATTAACCTTGCTGCCACGTACGATGATGCATGATAAGACAATGTAGGTGGGTATGTTTCCTTCAATTAATCCTTCATGTGTGAGTAAAGTTTATCTTGACCTAGGTAGCTAGAATGCTGCCATCTTAGGTATACCTAGCTAGAAATATCTTGCTGTAGTTTTCTTCTTTCGATGGAAAAAGCAATGTTAGTGGTACGAAACTATATATAACATCGCAAAAAGCAATAGTGGCAATAGTACGAACCCAACAGAAAACTATGCTCATGACTCATGAGGAATATGTATATGATGAATTACCATCTTACAATTACTAACTGAATCTTTCTTATTTGAAGTCTTCATGTTAATCCCCACATCACGCTCTAAAAGAATAGATAAATGATAGAAATTCTTACAAGAGTCTAACATCAATCCGTTTAGACTCTAATTATGATTGTTGACAATAGTAGTCTTTGGATATATTATTTTCTAAAAAAATCGACCTATACCACTAAAAAATGATCTAAAGTAATTGCCTAAAGCTATATGTAAATTACACAGGTTTGACATTATAAAAAATAACTAAAAGTATCCAAAAGGCCATAAATAGTCATATAGTTACTCACCTATATATGCCATATAACAAATAATATAAATTCACCCACTAAATTCGTATATCATTTCCTAACCTTTGCTACTACTAAAATAAATAAAATAACCCTTAAATCCACATCTGAATTTTCTACACTTTCCATTATAACAAAATATTCTAAAATACTCCAATATTATTCAAAATTATATATTAATGTATATTGTAAATTAACTGCACCAATATTATAAATTTTGTCATGTTGATCTAGAATCCAGGCATGTTAGGTAATAATCTTGAGCTAGCTAGAATGCAGCCATCTTAGGTAAAACCCTAGCTAGCTACAAATATCATGCAATGGTTTTCTACTTTCGAGGGAAAAAGCAACAGTGCTAGCGGTACGAATCTCCATAGCATTTTGAAAAAGCAATAGTAACAATAGTACAATCCCAACATAAACTATGCTCATGATCTAAACACTTGCAAGGACGATAAGCGCTGGCCACAAAGGATGCGTGCTAGGATGCTGCCTTGTTTAAGTAACGCACACGTAGCAACTAACAAACACTTGTGTGGCATTAGTCTATCATCGTCAGCTTCATTCTCTGGAGACATCGTCGCAAGCTAGTTGCGAGCTGTGCGTAGGGGGGCAACGTGTCGAATCTTTGCCTTGTTCGAGGATGCTTTTCCCCTATTTTAAGAACAAAACTAAAAATGATGCTCATCGATTGATCAGTTGACGTACGAGTATACAATAATGCAAAAGGATCATGCAAATGGATGTATATATACAGTATATATACTTGCTGGGACCTTCTGCTACATAGTTTGTTCATACTAGTAGATAGTACTACATGCGAATTGAAGAAGAGAGTGACAATGACAGTGGATTAGATGCTCTATTTCCAGGAGTCAGGTGCAGGTAGCTGCCAGCAGCGTACTACACTGTCGCCATGCCAGCATAGTGCCACGTCGATGCACCCGACCTACACCTGAGGCCAAAGCGACAGAAGACGCCCATGCGACCGTGTCCGGGTCGCAGGGCACAGAGGGTCCCAAATGCCACGCCACACCCATGCAAGCAAGATTTCCGGGGAAGATTTTTTTTAAGGTTTGTATGTGGACATGTCACATTTAGAAATATATGGAGATTTGTGATCCAATAATGATAGTATATACGAACACTTGATGAATTTGCAGGCTGTAGAAAAATCCAGAGAAGAAGAAATTGAATTTGGTTCTTGGATGCGTGCGTATCTATCCCTTAAGATTTTAGGAACGAAGACTTTGGCTTGTATATATGACCTAGGTCTGGTGTTGGGTTCAATAAAAAGATTGCTGGAGCTGATCGTCACTACTGTTTTGCTCGATCTCCCGATATTTTGGAGCTACATACACGTGCCCTGCTTGGGTTTTTATTTTTCGTTATCGTCTTAACTGATGATGATACAATAACACTTGTGATTATTAATTCTCGAAGAACACTTGTATATCATTAAGTTGTTTTCAACAAAGTATATATACACGATTCATATTTTTAAGCAACAAAGCCTGGCCTAATATGTATATATCAAGGTTTCTGCATCAAATTGGCAACAGGGGAAGAAATTATTGGCCAGTGGAGAGAGTTTCTAGAAACAGTCGAGAATTTTTTACGCATGCATGGATGACACATTTACTCTTACACTTCTACGCAGTGTAAACCATGCATGCATCTGAGAACAGGGATTGTTGGATGGGGAACACATATGTGTAGTACTGTACTACTATATCCTGCATAAAAAAAGATTCTAGGTTCCTACGACCTAAGACAAAACAGGCAAGTGCGGCGAGACTACTCCGCAAGTCCGAGCTGCATGCCTTGACCACTGACCAGTATGCTATGGTTATCTGGCCGTGTACTGTACTACTGTGTGTGCAACTTGTAGGCAGGCATGCATGAGTTGTATCTGTAACATATCATGTACAACTCCTCAAATGGTCAGAGGGGCACAATGCATATGTAAATTGTAAGCTTAGCCAGAGAAGGGCGCCAATAGCCAGATGCGGATCCAAATGAGACCATACAACGCATGCGCGCATGCTGTGAACAGTGAACCTGCACATTGTATATGTAGACCACCAAGACGAGAGTTCTCTAGAAGTCGCATTGCATTGTTATGGGTCATATCGTCGTCTGTTTATCCACCCTGTGTGCTGCATGCATGTAATAATGTAGTCCATGCTGCAAACGGATCGATGCCCATGCATTGACAACAGTACGCACTTAGTACGTGTTAATCAAATAAGCAACGATAGACGACCAGGCTCCCAATCTGGTAGTATCTATGCATGCACGGCGGCCCACAGGATCGATACATTGCACGTCGGAATGAATAAAATGTTCCCCGCGCGCGCTCCGTGCATGCAATGCATTGCACTGCATGCATGCATGGACGTACTACGTGTCCGCACCCAGGGGTGCTGGAGACAGCTGCCGTTTTCGCAGGATGCACACGCCGTGGCATCACCGAATGCGTCATTTCCAAGCTCATATGATTTGCATGCACTCACCGAGTGAGTGAGAGACTCTATCATCAGCTCTCCATTTATATATATATATATACATACATATATGTGTATATATATATAAACATATACTCATAGATACGATACCTAGCTGCCTGTGTTGGCCCTTGGGCATTACTTTGAGCGGCAGCTAGAGCCAGGAATCTGACCCTTGGGGAGTCACCTAGGGCAACCCTCAGCTCGCCGCCGCACAGTCGACCCGGCCGCAAGGCATTGCACGTTCTTGCATTGGGCATGCAGCCACGTGGCCTCTCGCTGGGCCCCGCGCTTGACATGCGGACCAATGGGTGTAGTTTATGCATGCATGGCGACGACGAGACTCTCCATGCATGGACGACCTTTGGATGTAAACCCTGTCATATGTCGTCCTCCCAGCTAGCTGCAATCTGCAAGTGATGTCGTCGGTCGATCATTGCTATGTGGAGGCCTCTGCAACCTTCATACGTAGTACATGCATGGTTATGGTTTGTTTGTTTGTTTATACTACGTAGTCTGTGCCACTGTCTGCCTAGGTCGGATAGCAGGGGATATAGGACAGAAGAAGATTCTTTTGTCAGTATATACACGGGGCCATCACCAGTGTACTACACTGATGCCAGAAGAGTAGGGGTGACGCTAACCAACTGTTGATGAGTCAACAAAGAGTCCTCATACACAAGCCACCGGCAGCTATATGCCTATATACGAAGATACCAAAAAATGTATGCGTCCATGCTTCTACTATGTACCTAGCATGCATACACGTGGAATAACGTGGGCAATTTGCTGGTCAACAAGCCATGCATACACGGGGCAGGCAGCAGCCACAAAGACCTCCATATCCTGCAGCGATCTATAGTGACGATGATGCACATGCCTAGCTACGGCTACTAGCTATAGGGGGAGTCTCCAGAAACTCTGGTCCAGTATGTAGCTACTGATGCTGGATACCCAACGACTTAAACAGAATTCACTGTACACAAGACCAATAATAGTCTGCAAGCATGCACATGGGTCAACTGATGCCTAGTGCAAACGGTATGGCATCAGTATATACAACATATATTTTGTTGTCACCATGGTTGATTGTTCGAGTGTCCCACTAATTACTTTATATATGAACAACGGTGATTTTTTGGGTTAATTACTTTTGGGGTCGAACTGGATTGCGTCATCTCTCCCACAAGTACAATTATAGTTGCATTATTTTCTTTTCGACCGGTGTTAATCACAGCTTGCATGCAGGCAAGGTAATTATTAAGTAGACCACTTATGGTTCTACAATGTGTAATTGAGAAATAGCCTTTCCAAATGTAGTATACATATGTAAAATTCAGTCTAACATTGTACCCGAATCCTCGTACTTAACAAATAAATCAGAGTTTTAAACATATGAAAACCATATAATAAGTTCCCACAATTGTCTTAATGAGCCAACTTAGCTCCATTAGTTACCTAAAGCACTTACAGAAATTATCAACTTAAAAGCTATCGATGATGGATAGAACGGGAAAGCAAGCTCTGGCCGAAATGTCGACTGTTGTTTATTAAGTGATAATAAAGAATTATATTAGCCTTTCCTAATCGGCGATGCCTAATCTTTTGTCCTCCTGTCAAGGGAATCTTCAAAAAGAATCCTTGTCAACTAAATGGCCAGTCTTGTTGAGTCCACTTCCATGGTTGTATACACAGTTTTACTTATGTTACATAAAAAAAATATGCACACCACTCATGCAGCTACATATTATATGTACATTGTCATGTACGCGCATCACTAGAAAACTAGAAAGATTAGTCTCCCACTATATCCCATAGGATAAGATTAATCTACAATCTTTTATTCAAAACCTTAACAGGCCACCTTAATCCAAACTGACCTGTAATCTTAGTGGGTGGCATTGACCATGCGCATGTCAACTTGTTAAGGTGAGCGAAAAAGAGTTGACGGATCCTGCAAAGCTGCAAGACACTTTTAACGGAACAAATAGGACATCTACACTTGTTCTTCTCCACTGCATCTCCACTAAGCAATGACCAAATCTAAAAGGCATGGCTGCAAATGAACAGCTGCCACACTGCATGAGTCTTGGTACCTTAAATTATGAACAAGGTGCATTAAAAGGCTAATCTACAGCTATATAAGAAAAATAAACAATTGAACTTTCTAAGTATGTGGCACTAATGAAAAGAAAAAAGTCGATACGCTAGAATGAAAAGAACTGTATATGCCTTGCTATGTATATCATCAAGAGCAACTAACATTGCTCAAAAGGAAAAAAAATGAAAAGGAAAAAAAGGTAACAACAGCAACAAAAAGAAGCAGCAGATGTGTGTATGCGTATGCAGTGATGTTATCACGCAGAGAGGAGAATTAACTAGTGCTATCGATCGTTAACTTTAATTGTTTTATTTAAAAGAAAAAAATTGTCACATACCAGAATCAGCATGTACCAGGAGCACTTAGTGGTCTCGATCATAAAGTAAGGCCATCCACCACTCTCTGAAAACCCGTTGCCTGACTTTTTACAAGAACACGCGCTGAAAGTGAAACACATACGCAAGGGCTAGCTAGATGGTGATCCAGTGCCAATCCCAACCACACACGTGTCACAGGCGGCTATGTGACAGGTGTATGTAGCATGCAGATGCGCAGGAGGTGCAAGCTCCAACAGGGCAGCTAACCCTTTTGCATATATAGGACTATAGGAGTTTGTGAAAATGAAAATGGCAGCAAAGTTAATTGGTATAGACAATGCATGCAAGAACAAACGCAAGAGTTGCTCACTAGGCTTGCCTAACCTCTCGTACGTTTCATCTCTTGTTAACTATCATGGATCCTTTGGTGATTCTGCTGCCCGTGTGCACAGCTTTCTGTCCAAGCAAAACTCTTGCCATGCTCGAGTTTGTTATACACGCACATGCATAAACACTCATGTGGCTGAGAAAGGTAAGGTACTCGATCTGACGACTAAACGTGGATGATCGCATGGCCAGTTCTGATGCACGAAAAGTCCCAACAGCTCGCCGTAGCAAGAGAGAGCAGCGAAAATGTGACCGGTCTTTCGTGGCAAAGCGTTTGCATGTGCAAGTGTGACAGCTATGCCACTCCATGCCTTGTCGCGTGTCAAGTGTTGGCAACCACCAGTTTCTGAAGCTGAACTGAACTGAACTGAAACTGCTTTTCCCAGGCACACCGGATTGCAGAAAGGTGCTTATTACCGGATCGGATAGAATCATAGAACGAATGAACGTTGATTCTTTAGTGCCTAGCAGAGCTCGCCAGCTATTCTAGTATACGACTTCTGGATCCATCGATCTTAATTTACATACAAATATAGTATATTAAACCTACCATGCTTCCATGTGCACCACAAACTAGAGACACTATAGACCTATAGAAACAAGTTGATGGGTGCAACAGGAAGCCTATCCGGCCGTCTCCATCATGGATCTCGAAGTAGTACGCAGCAATATCCTCGGAAGCAATGGCAGCCATGAGAACTTGAGGGCATTACTTTTGTTGCGTGCCTGCATGATTTGTTTTTGCTCTATATATCTGCTGAATGCCAGCTCTCCACATTTAATTTCCAGGGGGCGTTCGTTGTTGTGTTAGGTGGTCGGTTGTTCAGAGCTGAACGCGAGTGGTATGTGTGAGCGGCATTGCACGCACATGGAACAAATTGCTGCTAGCTGCTGCCTTGCGGCAGGATCCCTTTTTCATGGACCTAACAAAGATTTTGCAGGTCATCACGGCAGCCACCAGATCGATCGAACGAGCTCGCGTCAGCGCTACCTGCACGCGATCGATGCGGCCGCTCGTGTGATCGATGCTCCTCTTGTGGCCATGAATCAACACAAGTCTGGGCCACAAGCTTCACAGGGTGAATGGTCTCGAAGCTCTCATGCATGATCTGTTGCATGATCCATCTCAATCGATCATACGGGTCGTCGCATGTTGTGTGCCAGACAATCAGAAAAGTGCACTTAGTCCGTCCCCATCGATCGTCAGCTCAATGCATGGTTGCTGTCTGATGTACCGTTGCCACAAGTGAGCTAGCGTGCAAAAGTGTCCGATTGGAAATGTGCAATCAATTCACCAGTTTGATCGAGCTTGTGGCTAGAGAAGCAAGTCTCGAGCTGCTGCTAGCTGTATCTGTGTGTAGGCCGTAGCATGCAGCGCTATACATGCAAGGTTCCCCTTTTTTTTAGATAATGACACATGCATGGTTCTAGGGAGCTGAAAGAAATTGCACTTTTCCTTCCGCTGAATGCATGGCTGCTGGTATCTCATGTGACCAAGATAGACCCTGGCTAGGCGTCATAACTTTTGCACTGTAGCTTAGTATGGTAGACCTGCACCTTTAATTAACCAGATATATAAAAAAATAGTAATTATAATTTGCTTGTTTCTGATACACTATTTAAAAAATTTACAAAATATCATATTTTTTATTATGGCTTGTTTTATTAATAAACATACTTCACGAACGACTCAAATTCGAATATATTTACGCAAATTTTTAAATAAAATGAATGATCAAACTTTAAGGTTAAAAAATCAAATGGATTATAATTTAAATTGAAAAAAATGAATGAATAATTATAATTAGATTTATCATTAAATACATTTTTATATAATATATTTTTGTAATTAAATAATATTTTTATAAATTTTGTCAAATCTAAGTAGGTTTGATTCGGGCTAAACCTAGAATTTGCATGTTTCGTGGGAGGGAGGGGCGGACTAGGTGTTGAACTCAAGTTACAATCAATGTGACATTTATTTGACAGGGCTCACAGAGCATGTCAAAGTCTATGTGTAGTTACAACTTTTTTTTTTTAGAAAAAGTCCTTTTCACATCCCTGTACAATAGACTAATTTTAAATTTTCTCCCCAGACCACAAAACCGTCTAACCAGCCTCCTTAAACTTTTGAAACCGTATATTTCACCTCCCTGAGCTGGATATAAGCGGTTTTGAAGGCGGTTTTCTATTTTTCTATTTTTATTTATTTTGGCTGAAACTTTGAAAAATCATAATAAATTAAATAAAAATCATAAAATCAAAAATTCAATTTTGTTGGACTCCATATAAGTATATAAACACATAAAATATATAAAATAATATACTCTAGTATAAAGTTTTTTTATTATAGATTTAGATCTATTTTAAATATAATAATTCATAACTGCATTTTTATGGTCCAATCATGGTAAAAATTTTATGGTGAGATAATTATTGTATACTTCAATAGTATTAAGAATTTATACTCATTATATCATGTATAACTTATTTAAAGATTTATTTAGGGCAAGATATACTCTAAATAAATCTAAAACTAAGTTATAAATGTTCTAGTGAGTATAAAATTTTTGAAGCATACAATAACTAGGCTACCATAAAAGTTTTACCATGATTGGACCATAAAAAATGCATTTATGAATTATTATATTTAACTATAGTAAAAAATAGATCTAAATCTATAGTAAATAACTTTATACTAAAGTATATTATATTATATACTTTATGTGTTTATATACTTATATGGAGTCCAACAAAATTGAATTTTCGATTTTTTTTTTATTTATTATGATTTTTCAAATTTTCAGCCAAAATAAATAAAAAAAGAAAAATAGAAAACTGCCTTCAAAACCGCTGATATACAGCTCGAGGAGGTGAAATATACGATTTCACAAGTTCAAGGGGGCTGATTAGACGGTTTTTTGTCTGGGGAGAAAATTTAAACTCAACGCATTGTTCAGGAGGTGAAAAGGACTTTTTCTTTTTTTTTTTTAGAACACTACGTGAAGTTAACTGTCGTGTGGTCTGAATGTTGACTTGAATTTGATGTTAGCCCATGAATATTGGACTTGGGAGGCCCAAATGGATACATAACTTTGACCACATTCGGCCCATGTGCACAGCACAACCCCTGTTGCCGTTTCGATCTGAGTTGATCTTTGCCCTTGATACGGAACCGTAGTAGCATGAAGCTATGGAAGTTGTTCAGATGGTGGAACAGGCATTTGTTCGGTTTTTCTTTTGCAGGGCATTTTCAGTCTGAAGATCTCAGAAACTTTATTCCAGTTCTCAACTGAAATCACAGAGGCAGCAAACAGATTGCAAGTAGTACTAGCATCAAGCAAACAGATTCCAATTCTGAAAGCAAGTCGCGTGCAAGAAGGCTCTCGCTCTGAATTCATTTCTTTTGCTCTCCATGCCTTGTCTTGTCAAGTGTTCGCAGCCACCAGTTTCTGAAGCTGAAGTGCTGAACTGAACTGAAACTGAAAACTGCTTTTTCCAGGCACACCGGATTGCAGAAAGATGCTTACCGGATTGGATAGAATCAAAGAACGAATGAACGTTGATTCTTTATTAGTGTCTAGCAGCTACTAAGCTCGTCAGCTATTCTAGTATACGACTTCTCGATCCATCGACCATTAATTATAAAACCATGCTTGCATGTGCAGCACAAACTAAACGTACGTAGGGTCTATATAGAGACATGTTGATGCAACAGGTGAAGAAAATCAGAGGCGCTTGCGTATGGGTGGAACGTCGCCCCTTGCTCCTAGGGTGCAACGGCTGCGTGTTAATTTCTTGTGCACAATCGACACCAACAAGTTACATATACATAGGTCACTCAGTACATATCTCTTGTCAAGACTAATCTATATTTTGTTACAACAAACACTAACAACTTACACGAGATCTAGGAACTAACCCAACAACCTATGCCAAGAGATAATACTGAACGCCTATCTGTTACACATGATACTTTAACACTCCCCCTCAATCTAACTTCCCTAAGTTCAGATTGTGTTTAAACATCTCCTGCTGCCGAACTGTGAGTGGTTTTGTAAAACCATCTGCTACTTGATCCTTTGTAGATATATACTCAATGTCAAGTAATCTTCTTGATACCCTTTCTCTGACAAAATGATAATCCACCTCTATATGCTTAGTTCGAGCATGAAACACTGGATTGGCAGAGAGATACTTTGCTCCAATATTATCACACCATAACTTAGCTACCTTAGGTGCATCTATTCCCAATTCATATAATAATATTTGTATCCACATTACCTCAGCCGTTGCGTTTGCTACAGCCTTGTATTCTGCCTCTGTGCTCGATCTAGAAACAGTTGCTTGCTTTCGAGCACTCCAAGAGACTAGATTAGTCCCTAGAAACACTGCAAAGCCTTCAGTGGACCGTCTGTCATCCAAGCAACCTGCCTAATCTGCATCTGAAAAAGCACTTACTAACAAGGAAGATGTTCTGCAAATTCTCAACCCAATATTAGATGTAAGTTTCAAAAATCTCAAAATTCTTTTAACTGCCATCCAATATTGACACACTTTGTTCACTGAGAAAGATATGTCAGGTCTTGTCAAAGTTAAATATTGTAGACCCCCAACAACACTTCTATAATTCTTTACATCATTCGGCCCAAGCAAAGTACCCTCATGCAATGATATTTTTTCTGATGTAGACATAGGAGGTGCCACAGGTTTACAGTCAAACATGCCAACTCGTTGCAATACATCCTTTGTATACTTCTGCTGAGTCAATAGAATGCCATCATGAATTTTATTTACCTCAATACCCAAGAAGTAGCGTAACTCGCCAAGATCCTTCAAAGCAAACTCCTCATTCAAATCTTTTAGCAGAGCCGCCGCTTCAGATCTTGAACTGGTAACAATTATATCATCGACATAGACTAACATAAAAACAGTAATTTCTCCTTTGCAATAGAAGAATAAAGATGAATCAGCCTTTGAAGACCTGAAACCTAGTTCAAGTAACTTTGTGCTCAATCTGGAATACCAAGCTCTAGGCGCCTGCTTGAACCCATAGAGAGCCTTGTCCAATTTACAAACATAATCTGTTAATTTCTTATCCTCATATCCAGGGGGCTGTTTCATATATACCTCTTCCTCTAAATACTTCTAATAGTAGTAGGTTTGACAACTGGACTGAAGGTATCTTCATAGTCAATTCCATATCGTTGCTTGAATCCTTTAGCAACTAATCTAGCTTTGTATCTATCTATGCTTCCATCAGCTTTTCTTTTAATTTTATAGACCCACTTACAATCAATAACATTAATACCCTTTTTAGGTGGAACTAGATGCCAAGTTTTATTCTTCATGAGAGCCATATATTCAGAATCCATAGCTGACTTCCAATTATCATTGGATAGGGCTTCAACTAATTTTGTGGTTCTCCTGAGGATGTAAAAAGACCATATTTAACAGTACCATCAGTATATACCTTTTCTTTCCGTATACCACGTTGAGAACGTGTACGAGGTCGTGTAGCAGCATCAACATGTTCTGGCATTTGTAGCACAGATTCACCAGCGGCATCGGCAGCAACATCAGCAGCTTCTATAGGCACAGAAGATCCTATGTCAGGAGCAGCAGCAGATGGATCAGCAGCAGACAGATCCGCAGCCTGTCCCCCCGTGCGCTCGACCGGCTGCAACGTTGCGTCGGTGGAGAGGCGGACGCGATCGCCGAGTGGAGCGGACGCGGCTGCAGCAGATTCAGCCGGACGCGCAGAGGAATCAGGCAATTCAGTAATAGCGCTAGTAATTCAGTAATTCCTGCTACTGCAACTAGTAAATAGAGACTATTAAATCCACAGCAGAGGCTACGAAAAGCCAATAATTAGGATTGAATGAAACAAGATTAGACAAAGAACAATCCTATCAATTCTATGAACTATCACAGTAATTTCTCACTGCACCGCTTATCATCATCGAGTATCAAATCCGCCCAACAAATGTGCAATCACACCCAAGCATGAATACTAGCAGATTGCATAAATAAATACTTGAACAACCGAGAAAGGCAATGGGAAACTCACAACACGTAGATCAACTACGTGGGAAGATAAACTCAGCGAACCGAGGTTCTGTCCCAGAAAACCAACTTCCGCCGCTCACGTCTGAGTCGTCGAAGGCGGTGGGTTGATGGAGATACTGAGCCGATGTCGATGCCGAGGGGAACGTCACCGGCAGCGACCCGAGAAGAAGACGAACGCCGCACAGCAGGGGACTTAATCACCAGGCCACGGTGGACACCGAACGGAGCACAGGCAGCAGTACGGCACCACACAGGTGCGACACTGTAGCTGTACCAAATTCCCTCACTAGAGAACTCACAAACACAGCTCCGGCGACCACCAGAGAGAGGGGATCATAGGATCAGCCAACAGAGAGTGGATCTGAGAGAGGAGAAAAGTCAAGTGTCCAGAGGAAGAGAGACTTCCCCAAATATGTTGGCGAGGAGGAGGAGCAGCAGCCGCTCGTGCTTGGCCCCACGCGCCCCCGAGACTCGGAGCTCCGTTGGGCGCCGCCAGCGCCACCGCCGCGCATCTCGTTCACGAGCGACGCGCTCGTGCGAGCGTTGACGAGCAGCGGAAGGGATAGCGCTTATCCCTTCCGTGCGTGCTGCTGGCTGTTTAGCCATTCGGTGGCTGCTTGGTCCTTTGGCCCTTGTAGTGGCCCAGTAAGCCACCCTCCTCTCTTTTTTTAATCCATCAACTAATAGGGAAAAACCCCATTATGGATAACAATCCCCACCTTTTTCACTTTTAATTTCCTGTTCGATGTTATTGAGCCCACATACTGTTTTATATACTATTATTCGGCAGAGGTACTTGTTAGGTTTGAACCAAAGCCTATCCTGATGACCTCCAAAAACCCACAGGTAAACGGAGGACTACGCCTTGATCCATAAACCTTAGTGTGAGAAATTTTCGAACAAAAGGCACATAGTACTAGGCAGCAAATCTTTTTCTCTTACGGGGCAGGGCGTTACGGTCATGTCCTTTGTATCCATTAACAAGCTCACTAGAGAGGAAAACCCTATACTCTCACGGACTGCGACCCCACAGTCAGCTCGCAAAGGTAAACTCTTTCAGGAAATTCTGTAGGACAATTTCTGCTTAAAGCATAGAGTTTATTAAAAGCATATTGCTTAACCTGCCATACAGTAAGAGCACTGCAGCAAATGAGACTCGAATATGGGTTGTGCTCTTGGTTGCACAATGCTTCGTTTCCTAGATCCTGCGTCTCGGGATCTCCGGTTAGACAGGATAGTTATCCGCAGTTGAAACCTTTAACAGGGTATGAGTCCCATTCATATACATGCTGCTTGGATTGGCTTTTGAGCCAGTCCCTTGGTGAAAGGATCTGCAAGATTCCTCTCAGACTTGATGTAATCTATCGTCATTACACCAGTCTCTCTAGCACGCCGACACGACTTAAGTCGTCTTTTGATATGCCTCGAGGATTTATTGTTGTCTTTTCTACTGTGCACTTTAAGTATCACAGCTGTATTATCACAGTATACTAAGACAGTGTCACACCCCAAAATTTAGGATTTCAGATGTGATTAAAAAAAAGAAAATGAAATAAACATTTTTCATTAATTATTAAAACTTTTCCAACATTTGTCTTATTTACAGGGTATTTAGTCTAGGAAAATAATCATTTTCCTATATTAAATAAATTTGCTTCGTGTTGCTTAATTATTGAAATGTTGCATTCATACCATTGCATCTAATATTTTTTGAGTGTGAGATTTCAAAATACGTTTAGACGTCGATCAAATCTCTCCTGAGAATTTCCTAAAATTTCTGGGAATTAATTATCTTTTTCTTAGAGTCAAATCCATTTATTGGAAGGCTTGAAATTCCCTTTTATCGAGCTCCAAATATTTTATTTTGGTTCAAAGTCTCCAACTCTATCTCTGGAATTTTTTCTAGGATTTTTGGAATTTTGGAGAGAATTTTTCATGATTTAAATGCATATCTAGAGTTATCTGGATTTGTTTTTAAGTTGGAAATGAATTCTCAAATAAATAAAACCTTATTCTTTTCCTCCTCTGTTTTGGGCCAATTTACCTCTTGGCCCAGCACCTCAAGCCCAGCTTCCCATCCAAACGGCCCAGCCCGCCTCCTTCTCTCTTCTCTCTCCGACGTGTGGGCCCGGCCTGTCATTCCTTCCCTCCCACCAGCTCTCTCCCTCTCTCACTGAACCGCGGGTCCCGCATGTCATCTCCTACCTTCCGTCGTCCCCAAATCAAACTCTGGACAGAGTCCGAGCTCTTGCCGTCCCGCGCCGCCGTCCCCGTCTTGGCGCGCACGCCAAGGACTCCCTCTCTCGGCCTATATAGGGCGTTGCCCTTCTCCCATCGCCTCTTGAACCCCAAACCCGAGCGCCGCCGCCTGCAGCCGAGCACCGCCGGCTTGCTCCTTCAATTCGTCGCCATGGAGCCTCTCCAGAGGAAGAAGACGACCCTACGAGCTTCACCGATCCAAGGCAAATCCAATTTGCCTCTTCCTGTCGTCCTTCCGCCGCCGGAGGAGCTCGCCGCCGTGAAGCCTAGGTCGGCGTAGCCGCTGTCCAAAGCCCGTCCGTTCTACTGCTTCCCCGCTGATGGTGAGAACCCCTTCAGGTTCGCCTTCTCCTCCTATCTCCTTTCCCCAACTTCGTCGAGCTCTCCTTCCCCTAAATCGCCGGCGAGCAGATCGACCGAGCTTCCCTCCGCCATGGCTCGTCGCCAGCCGCCTCTACCGACTGAGCTTTGCCCTAGATCCCCAAAACGAGATCCCCGTCCTTCCCTCTCTCTTCTAGGCCAACCGCGGCGAGGTTTGGAGCCCTTTAGCGCCGCCGTCGCTGAACTCCGGTGAGTCTCCGCTGTAGCGCCGCCGCGAGCCGCGGACTCCGGCGACCCCGAGCGCCCAATTGATTTCCAGCCGTCCGATCGAAATCCAACGACCCATAGTAGATGCAATCCAGGTCAAAACCAGTCAACCGAGTTGGCCATGGCTATTTTGCAGAAAAACCCCTGTAGTTGTTGCTAATCAACCCACGGTCCAACCTCAGTTCAAAAGTAATCTCACTTAGGTCCTTTTCTTCACGTCTAGGCCCTGAACTTTCATAGATTCAAACCCGCAGTCCATAGTTGCCCGTTTTTCATGTGAACCCTCATGTTTTCATATGTAATTGTGTTTTAGCCCTCGGTTTCTTTCAAGACAGCCCCTGGAAGCCCTGTTTCTTCGCAGTTAAGCCCCTAGAACCTTGTTTTATCCATAGATTCCACGTTTTAACTCCGGTTAACCTCGTTCTTGATGCGTTAGCTTTCTAAAAGTACAAAGTTTAGATTAACATTGTTGGTTACCAAGTTTCATGTTTTGAAATAAATAAATAAATAATAATTGTTTAATACTTGTTACACTGGTTTTCTAAAACTAAAACTAATTAGAGTTCCAATTCTGTGTTTTATAATTTATTTAAAATATTAATTTGGTTAATGTTTACTTCATATGTTTTTCCAAATAAAAGCTAGTAAGGTTATATATCAGTTTTCATAAACTAATAATTAATTTGCTTAATGTTCAATATTGAATCTAGTTTTCTGAATAAAACTTGACTAGGATCATATGTAGGTTTTTATGAATAAATGTTAACTTGATTAATATTTACATCTACTTCATTGGCTTTTCTAATTAAAAGTTAATTAAGGTTATACTCCGTTATTTCATAAACAAATGATGTTAATGTGAATAACAATTATTGAGCTAGCTTTCATAATTAAAATCTAATTAGAGTAAACATCGGTTTTGTGCAATTTAAATTAATACATGAATAATTTCCAACTTGAATAAGCTTTCAATATAACTTTTTTAGTTCAACACGATATGTGAAGCTAATCGATTAGATGCTCTCTCATGTTTATTTGCAAATTAAAATATTTAATTGGTATAAGCATTATATAAATATTTACAAATAAAATTAATTAGGTTTTACCCGTCTTTTCATATGAAAGTGTATCTTGAATTAATTAAATATTGAATATCTTTTCTTAAGTTAAAATAAAAGAAGCATATAGTCTTTTATTTCTTTTATAATATAAATCTTCCGATAGTTATACCTTTCCAACCATAGCTTCGTTTTCAACGTTCTTTACGCCCTTGTGATCGTAATATAGAGCCCCATCGTTTAGTGCGTTCTTTTAAAAGCTTTTCTTTTGATTGATGTATTGTTCTTAGTTGTATCTATTTCTTTGTTTGCATGTTTGTGCTTGTGCTCGATGTTTGCTACGATTAGAGAAGCATCGTTCCGAAGCTGTCAAGAACAAGAGTTGAAGACTGAGCAGTGGTATTCTTTTGCGGAAAGGCAAGTGTCCCTAACCATCTTTCTACCTGTGCTTTATAAGATCATATATGTTAATTGGAACATGGAGAACCACCCAGGATTTCCCGTACAACCATAATACTATATGGCTCTGGTCTTAGCTAAGTAACTAGATGAACTATATGTTGTGTTTGCACTGCTAGTGGTGGAATTTGGGGGCATTACCGGCATGGCAGGTGCGGGGATCGGAAGGCTAGGCCTTGCCGTTGTAACCGTGGTCTTTGGGGAGCAAACACATACATATAGGAATTCTTTGGAAAGGCCTTGTAGCGTCCCTATGCAGTCACACCTCGGAAGTGTGGTACGTGCTTTGGCCAGTACAGCATGGTTGGGTTTAAAGTTCCTCGGAGCTTTTACGCAAATTGTGGTGAAAGTGTACAACCTCTGCAGAGTGTAAAACTGTTATAACAGCCGTGTTCGCGGTCATGAACGGCCTGGACCCTCACATGATTAAATATACTTGAAGTTGATGATTAAATTGTTCTGGTTATTTCGGTGGTCTTGCTGAGTACCAACCATAAGTGTACTCATCCTTGCTTATTGCTGCTCAGTATTCAGAAGGTGTGTGAAGTTGTTGAAGATGATGCTAGGTGTACGCAACCCCCAGTCAACTACTGCCTGTGGCGAAGAGTTCAAGATTCCGCTGCTAGAAAACGTTTGTATTGTCTTTATTTTATTATTTCCACTGTAACTTTGTGTTCTGTTTATTCATGGAGTCTATCATATGTGCGAAACTTAATCCTGGCACACATATGAGATGCATCTAGTTTTCTTTCTAAAATCAGGTGTGACAGACAGCGGGTATCGGCTTTGCTATCATTGGAAGGTCTGACAACAGGTCTCTCAACCATTCAGCCTCCAATGCTGCTGAATCAAGAGCAACTAATTCAGCCTCCATGGTGGATCGTGTGATTATCGCCTGTTTAGATGATCTCCATGACACGGCCCTACCAGCTAAAGTGTATACATAGCCACTTGTAGCCTTCATCTTGTCTGAGTCTGAAATCCAGTTTGCATCACTGAATCCTTCCAACACAGACGGATATCCAGTATATTTAATACCAAAATTCATCGTACCCTTCAAATACCGAAGTATTTTTATCAAAGCAACCCAGTGCCTCTCTCCTGGTTTGGATGTATAACGTGCCAGCCTGCATACTGCATACGAGATGTCTGGTCTTGTTGCTCCAGCAAGATACATAAGTGATCCGATGATCTGAGAACGGTCTATAGGCTCGTCCTTATTTTTAGATAGCTTATATGATGGATCATAAGGTGTGGAAACTGGTTTGCAGTCCATATGCTCAAAGCGAGTTAAGAGCTTTTCCACATAATGAGATTGCGTCTGAGTAATCCCATCTTCACCTTTTAATAGCTTGATGTTTAATATTACATCAACTTCACCTAAGTCCTTCATATCGAAGTTCTTAGAAAGGAATGTCTTTGTCTCCATGATCATGTCTATATCAGTCCCAAATATCAGTATGTCATCCACGTATAAACATAGAATGACACCTTTGCCCCCGACATATCGATAATACACACACTTGTCGGCTTTGTTTACACAAAATCCGGCAGAGGTCAAAGTATTATCGAACTTTTCATGCCATTGTTTGGGAGCCTGTTTGAGACCATATAAAGACTTAATCAGGTGACAGACCTTGTTCTCTTGACCGTCTATCACAAATCCCTCAGGTTGCTGCATATAAATTTTCTCTTCCAGCTCTCCATTTAGGAATGCTGTCTTCACGTCCATTTGATGAACATGGAACTTATATGCTGCATCCAGTGCTAAAAGCACTCGAATTGTGGGTAGTCGAGCCACCGGGGAGTACGTGTCAAAGTAGTCCTCGTCCTTTTTCTGAGGAAAAACCCTTAGCCACTAGACGGGCCTTGTACTTTTCTATAGTACCATCGGGTCTTCTTTTTCTCTTAAAGATCCATTTGCAGCCCACGGGCTTGCAACCAGCTGAGAGTTCAGACAGCTCCCAAGTTCCGTTAGTGGTGATGGAATCCATCTCGCTACGGACAGCCTCTCGCCAGTAGTCTGCATCGGGTGATGCATAGGCTTCTGCGATGGTGCGTGGTTCTTCATCCACTAGATAAGTGATATAATCATTTCCCAGAGACTTTTCAGTCATTTGTCTCTTACTCCTCCTCAACTCTATATCAGGAGTTGGGTCATAGACCGATGAGGGTAGAGAGTATGTCCTGTTTGGACCATCTGGGGCCACTACTTCCTTATCCTTCAAAGGATAAATGTTCTCAAATAATGTCGCATCCCGAGACTCCATAATGACATTTACAGCGACTTCGCTCGTCTCGGAATGGACCACTAGAAATCTGTAAGCTGCACTGTTATGTGCATAACCCAGAAAGACACAGTCGACGGTCTTAGGTCCCAATTTTCTTTTCTTCGGTAACGGCACATTTACCTTTGCAAGGCAGCCCCAAGTCCGAAGGTGAGATAAATCAGGTTTCCATCCTCTAAATCCTTCATAGGGAGTCACCTCGCGATTACGGGGCGCCACCCTATTCAAGACATAGCACACAGTGAGTACTGCCTCACCCCACCAGACATCAGGCATCCCCGAACTTTGCAACAAAGCGTTAGCTAAGTCACACACCGTTCGGTTCTTCCTTTCAGCAACCCCATTAGACTGAGGCGCATACGGGGTTGTGGTTTCATGAATGATCCCACACTCTTCACAATACTCATCAAATATCTTAGAAAGATATTCTTCACCTCTGTCAGACTGCAACCTTTTAATTTTCTTATCTAACTGGTTCTCAACTTCAGCTTTAAAAATCTTAAAGTATTCTAGTGCTTCATCTTTGGTTTTAAGCAAATAAATATAGCAATATCTAGATGCATCATCAATCAAAGTAAGAAAGTAGCATTTACCACCTTTAGTAATTATACCATTCATCTCACATACATCCGAGTGTATTAGTTCTAAAGTAGTAGTATTTCTACCCTCAACCGTGTGGAACGGCTTTCTGGGCTGCTTTGCTTGCACACAAATACAACACTTTGAACCTTTCACGTGCTTGTGTTCAGGAATTAAAAGCATGTCACTTAATCTCTTAATGGCATCAAAGTTAACATGACATAAGCGGGAATGCCAAACATCATTAATGTAACTGTAATTATTACAAACCACATTGAATCCAAAAGAAGAATGATTGTTCAAGACTGAAAGACCAAACAAACCGCCTGACTCATACGACTTCCCAACAAAGACACCAAATTTAGACAGGATCACTTTATTAGACTTAAACACTAATTTAAGACCCTGTCGTAGCAGCAGGGACACTGAAATGAGGTTCCGGTTCATCGTGGGCACATAAAGTACATCCTTCATGACAAGTGTCTTGCCTGAAGTCATCTTCAGACACACCTGTCCTATGCCTCGAACAGCAGCCGGAACGCCATTCCCCATCAAGACTGGCCCCCTGGAGCATCCCTGTATAGAAGAAAACATAGACCTGTCAGCACAAATATGGACAGTAGCACCTGAATCAATCCACCAGTCATCTGATGAACTTGTCATAAAGGCCTGAGGTACATACCCTACAGGGGTGGGTTTAACCACCACATTTCCTTCTTTGCGCTGAGGATGAGGACCTTTGCCCTTTCTGTCACGGCAACGCCGTGCAAGGTGTCCAGATTGGCCACACACATAGCAAATGAAGTCCTCTTCTTTCTTCTTCATTTCCTTGGGCTGCATCTTGTTTTGGTTCTGTGCAGAGAAGTTACCCTTCTTCTTCTTCTGGCTTTTCTCTCCTGCACCCCTCTCCACCATGTGAGCCTGAACCTACTGGACTGGCTTGTTACTGGCCCTTGCGCGTTCCTCCACATTGATAGCCGCAGTCAACTCAGGGAGAGTCAGTTGTGTCATCATGTGGCGGCGCGCGGTCACAAAGTCCCGCCATGACGGCGGAAGCTTGGCCAGTATCGCATTCACCTGAAAGCTGTCTGGCAGGAGGCAGTTGTATTGGACTAAATCCCGCACAAGGAACTGTAACTCCTGCAACTGCTCCATAACAGACCTTCCCTCAACCATCTTGTAGTTGAGGTAGCTCTCCGTGGCAAACGACTCATTCCATTGTCCACCTCAGAGAATTCGGACTCTAACTCAGTCCAGAGGGCTTTAGCAGATTCAAACTTGGAGTACAGGTCAAATAAGCGGTTCGAGATGACGTTCAGCAGTCTAGACAAGCAAGCCTGATTGGCCTCATCCCACTTCTCCTTAGCCTCTTTGGCAGTGGCCTTGGCTGCATGTTGGCACTCCTTAGCCTAACAAATCCGCGAGCGCACGGAGACCGCTGTAGCCTTTCACCAGGGGAGTAAAAACCTGGATGTCAAATCCAACGAAAGGTAGACGCGACTAGCCTAAAGTTCTCTAACCGGACCCCCTGAGGAGAACAGGCAAAGGAGTAGAGAGCTTAACCTTAGTTAGCTACTCGCTACCCCAGATAACTTATCCTTAAGCTAACCAGATCTGCTTCGACGATTAAGGCGGGGAGAACTTAGAACGGGATGAGAGAGGGGTTCCCCCAGGCCCAGCAACTACTGTTATGAATACACCCGAACGTGGTGGACTACAAAGGACGGACAGGGCTGTCACCACCTGCTGCCTACCACAATCAGTTCCGTGGGGTGCAACACAACCCAAGGTAGTTATCAAGCACAAGCACCACGCTTAAGCTATCAACTACTGACCTCCACCCAACGCGAAGGGCTTATGAGGAAAAGACATGGGATCCCGCAGATCAAGGTAGGATAAAGATAAACTGCTGAAGGTAAAGAGTAGAACTAGCGAGAAACTAAGGCAAGAGACCGAGGACTTACTAAGATGAACTCTGAAGCTTTATTCTTCGGGGGCGGAACAATGTTGGGGGAAGGCCAAGATGACTCCCGAACTCCCTCTACAAGCTTGGCTGTCACCCAAGCACTCACCCACTACTCTCTCTACTCTACTCTAAGATAGTGGACTACATCTTGAGCCTTCTCTTCTCTCCAAAGGATGGTTGAGTGAGGGGGTGAGGGGCTCCTTTTATAGCCACTCAAGGTCGGTTCAAGGATGGTTGCATGCATAACCGTCACTCCAACTGCCAGAGTAACCGCCACACAAAAGATGGGGCGAAACCGCCTCGGTGGCAGGCCGGCCGGCCTCCCTAGGCCGATCGGCCTGGGATTTCGTCCATTCTCCACCGCCTTTCTTGTGGACGACCCTGATGCTCTGGTGATGATGGTTATGATCGGTTCCAAGGCGGTTGTGGCAGTTAGGACCGAAAGGCCTACCGAAAGGCCTAGGACAAGTTATGTGAGGCCTTTCGGTCTTAAACTTGTCCATCCTTACCAAACCTTGCATGGAGGCCCATTGGTGACTCCCTAGAGCCATTGTGCAAAGTTTGGGGCCATTTGGTGGAGCTCCCCGGCCGACCGGCCTTGCCCAGGCCGACCGGCCTAGGGTCAGGCCGGCCGGCGGGCAGGTTTTGCCGGCGACTTCCGGGAAGCGTAACTTTCTCGTCCGGACTCCGAATTGGGTGATCCAAATATTCATTTTGATCGTCTCGGAGAGCTCTTCGACATGGTGCTGTCAAGTATGCAATTTGGATAACTTTTGCATCATGTCCAAGTCACCTTTGAACCTCCACTTGTATGGCTTCGCCAATGTTGATGTTTATGCACCATTTTACCTGTATTTCCTTGCAAAACATATTGGTGCACAAAACTTATGGAACTCATTAGTGTAAATGATATCAGCATGATTATCACTGTATGAGCATGAAATTTGGAGAAATGTTGGCAGTAAAAATCATAGATATCGACTGCCAACACTGCATCATCAGCATCTGGTGCTGCAGCCTCGGGAACAACCCCTGCCACTACCCAGAACAGCTTAAGATCAGTGAGCCACATGCGAGTCTTGATCTGCCAGCGCTTAAAGCATGCGCCATCGAACACTTCAGGCTTAATGACATCAGAACTGGAAGCCATTGCACAAGTTGGTTTTCTGGATTGTTGTAATATTGCAGAGATAAGAGACATGCTTTCATAATTAAATGTAATAAAGTAAATAACAATTCCATAAATAACAAGTACATTCCTCAGATGACATAAATGTTTGTAGATTATATACATGAATAGAATAAATTCCAATGCTCGTACACATATTACAATTCCATCCATATTCATATGAAAATCCATAACCACATTCAGTAGATGAAGTAGGCAGATAAAATACAAGAATATAGAAATTCTTTTCATATTTTACTCTCAGACAGCGGGTTGCTATTCTAGATAGCCGTCCAACGCCAAGGTGATTTAGATCCTTGACTAGTGTGACAGTTCTACTCAAAAATCACAGAATTCAACAAGTTCTTTTATCTAAAATTGAATCTAGTCTCAATTACTGAAACTGCAGTCTCAATTACTAAACAGGAACAAAACACCAGTAACTCAGTAAGTGCCGAGGGGTTCAGTAATAAGGCAACTACGTGGGAAGATAAACTCAGCGAACCGAGGTTCTGTCCCAGAAAACCAACTTCCGCCGCTCACGTCCGAGTCATCGAAGATGGTGGGTTGACGGAGATACTGAGCCGACGTCGATGCCGAGGGGAACATCACCGGCAGCGACCCGAGAAAAAGACGAACGCCGCACAGCAGGGGACTCAATCACCAGGCCACGGCGGACACCGAACGGAGCACAGGCAGCAGTACGGCACCGCACAGGCGCGGCACTGCAGCTGTACCAAATTCCCTCACCAGAGAACTCACAAACGCAGCTCCGGCGACCACCAGAGAGAGGGGATCAGAGGAGCAGCCAACAGAGAAAGGATCTGAGAGAGGAGAAAAGTCAAGTGTCCAGAGGAAGAGAGACTTCCCCAAATATGTAGGCGAGGAGGAGGAGGAGCAGCCGCTCGTGCTTGGCCCCACGCGCCCCTGAGACTCGGAGCTCCGTTGGGCGCCACCAGTGCCACCGCCGCGCATCTCGTTCGCGAGCGACGCGCTCCTGCGAGAGGTTGACGAGCAGCGGAAGGGATAGCGCTTATCCCTTCCGTGCGTGCTGCTGGCTGTTTAGCCATTCGGTGGCTGCTTGGTCCTTTGGGCCTTGTAGTGGCGCAGTAAGCCACTCTCCTCTCTTTTTTTTTAATCCATCAATTAATAGGGAAAAATCCCATTATGGATAACAGAGAAGATAGGCGCCGATCCCGGAGCTGATCCTGCCGGATTCAGAGCCGAATTTGTCTCGTATTCTGCGCCTATGGTAGCACTTGGTGAAGCTCCCCCTGCATTGTTATTTCCTGCACCATTTTCTTCATAATTTTCATGGAAAACATTAGTTTGATGAGGAGAATCAAAACAGTGATCATCTGTATGTTCCTCTCTAGAAAAATACATGGATGGATTAAGCAAATGAGAGGGTAGAAGAGAGATTTCAGAGCGAAGGCGAGCTCCTACGTTCGTATGCAATGTACAAAAGGGGAATTCTGTTTCATCGAAAACAACATCTCTAGAGATGTAAACACGTCCAGAAGAGACATCAAGACACTTAAAACCTTTGTGATTTTGACTATATCCAAGGAACACACACTTTTTGGATCTGAACTCAAGCTTATGTTTGTTGTATGGGCGTAGATTGGGCCAACAGGCACAACCAAAGGTTCGAAGAGATGCATAGTCAGGTTTATGAGAGAACAAGCGTTCCAGAGGTCTCTCATAATTAATCACTTTGCTAGGAACACGATTTATGAGATAGGTGGCTGAAACAAATGCTTCATCCCAGAATTTCAAAGGCATGGAAGCATGTGCTAAAAGAGACAACCCTACTTCAACTATGTGTCGATGTTTTCGCTCGGCAGATCCATTCTGTTGGTGTGCGTGTGGGCATGAGACGTGATTGGCAATCCCAATTTTGGTAAAAAAAAGTTGTTGTGGCGTTGATACTCACCTCCCCAGTCAGTTTGCATGGCTATAATTTTTCTATCAAACATTCTTTCAACAAGAGCTTGAAACTCATGGAATTTTTGGAACACTTCAGACTTATATTTAAGCAAATAGATCCATGAGAACTTACTATAATCATCAACAAAGCTAACATAGTAAGTTTTTTCTCCAACAGAGGTTGGCGCAGGACCCCACACATCCGAGAAAACCAGTTCTAGGGGAACATTGGAAACACTAGAAGATCTAGCATAAGGTAATTGATGACACTTTGCCTTTTGACAGGCATCACACACCGACTCTTTATTGGACTCTTTTGGAAAAGGTAAATCATTGCTACTAACAACTTTAGTAACAATTAGAAAAGCTGGATGTCCCAGACGACTATGCCATCGTGTAAGAGATGGCTTGGAGACTCCAAAGGCTTGTTTTATTGGATGAACTGATGGAAGTGGGTAGAGTCCTCTGTGGTAGCGCCCTCTAAGAATCGTGTTCTTCGTGGCCTGATCCTTGATAAGAAAATAGTCGGGGTGAAATTCAAGAAAGGCAGAGTTATCTTTAGCAAGTTTATGAACTGAAACAGGATTTTTTGTTGCTTGTGGCACATGGAGAACATTGCTTAGATGTAAATTTCTGGAGTGGGTAGGAACAACAGAATGACCAACATGTTTGATCTCCATACCTGCGCCACTTGCTGTGTGGATGTGGTCGTTGCCCTTATACTTGTCACGAACAGAGAGCTTCTCCAACTCGCTGGTGACGTGGTCGGTCGCCCCTGTGTCGGTATACCAGTTGGTATCCACACTGTAAGCGGTGGATGCAGATGCAACAGCAACTAGGCGCTCATCAGGGACGTAATTTTCGTCGAAGCGGTGCCAACAGTCAGAGGCTTGATGGCCTCGTTTGAAGCAGACTTGGCACAATGGGCGCTTGTCGTTGGAGGCAGGAGAGCGTCGCTGGTTGTCGTAGGAGCGCTGCTGGCTGTGATTGCCACGACCATGACCACCAGGACCGCCGCGGCCGCCACCACGGCCAGATCCCGATCCACGTCCGCGGTTGCCACCACCATGTCCTCCAAAGGAGCCACGGCCACCACGGTTCACATTGTTGACAGAGCCTCCAGACCCATCTTGGAGATCAAGACGAGTCTCGAAACTCAGCAGCTGCGAGTAGAGCTCGGAGACGGAGATGGGTTCAACCCTTGTGGCCAAGGAGGCCACAACCAGGTTGTACTCGGAGTCGAGGCCGTTGCAGATGTAGGCGACAATCTCTTTGGTGTCTAGGGTCTTCCCAGAGGCAGCCATCTCATCTGCATACCCTTTCATATTGGCAAAGTAATCAATAATCGACATTGTACCTTTCTTGGTAGTCGTCATAGCGAGGCGGATGTTCATCGTCCTGGCGCGAAACTGGGCTCCGTAGATCTCCTGCCATGCTTGTGCGGACATCTGTGCAGCTGCAATCTGGATGAAAACATCCTTCCCAACAGATGAGTAGATGAGCCCGAGGATCTGCTGATCTCGAGCAAACCACTCCTGGTACGCCGGGTTGGGTACCTTGATGGTCTCACCATTGGTTCGCTTCTCGTCGATCTCATTGGCAGGGACAGGAACGACGGGGTTGCTGGAGATGTGATCTTCCAGTCTTGCGCCACGTATGGCGACGAGAACCTGCGCCTTCCAGAGCGCATGGTTGCTCTTGCCGAGCTTCTCCGTGATCTGGATCCCAATGAGGGGATTGGCAGCGCCGGAGCTTGACGCCATGGAAGGGAAGATTTCGGTGTAGATGGAATGGAAGGGGTGGAAGGAACCTAGGCTCTGATTACCATGAAGAAAATCAGAGGCGCTTGCGTATGGGTGGAACGTCGCCCCTTGCTCCTTGGGTGCGACAGCTGCGTGTTAATTTCTTGTGCACAATCGGCACCAACAAGTTACATATATATAGGTCACTCGGTACATATCTCTTGACAAGACTAATCTATATTTTGTTACAACAAACACTAACAACTTACACGAGTTCTAGGAACTAACCCAACAACCTATGCCAAGAGATAATACTGAACGCCTATCTGTTACACATGATACTTTAACAACAGGAACCTTATCCGTCTAAATCCATGGATCTCCATCTTCGCAGCAGTATCCTCGGAAGCAATGGCAGCCATGAGAACTTGAGGAGGGCATTACTTTTGTTGCGTGCCTGCATTTGTTTTTGCTCTATCTGATGCCACCTCTGACATTTCCAGGGCGTTCGTTGTTAGGTCAGTTGTTCAGAGCTGAGCGAGTTGCGTGTGTGTGTGAGCGGAATTCACGCACATGGAATAATTGCTGGTAGCTGCTGCCTTGCGGCAGGATCCCTTTTTCATGGATCAAATTAACACAGATTTGCAGGTCACGGCAGCCACCAGATCGATCCTCGACGACGAGGTCGCCGGCGTAGCGCCGTCGCATCAGAGCTGGACGCGATGCGGCCGCTCGTGACCGATGCTCCTCTGATCTGATCTTTGTGGCCATGAATAAATAACATGCGACCGTGATCGATCTTTGATGTTACCATTCGCACTGTGAGGCTTGTGGCCCAGAGAAAAAGTGCACTTAGTCCGTCCCCATCGTCGGCAGCTTGAGCAAAAGCATGCAAAAAGTGTCCGATTGGAAAGATATGTAATTGACCAGAGTATGTATGAGACTGAGCTTCTGGCTAGAGAACGAAGGTCTCCAGCTGGTGCTATCTGTTTTAGGAAGCTGACCACTGAGCTCAGAAGAAAGAAAGAAATTGCACTTTTACCTTCATCAGCTGACAGCTGATCGCTGATCGAATGCCATGTGGCTGCTGGTATCTGATGTGACGGAGATAGATCAGCCCTAAAACTTTTGACTGTACTCCCTCCGTCCTTAAAAGAGTATCTTTCTCGCTTCCTGAGAAAAATCTATGGCTAATTATATAAAAAATATATTAAAATTTATGTTATAGTATAAATACTATTAGATAGATATTTACATCTAGTTTTTTATAAAAATTATTTATATAAATCAAGTCAAACTTCTGGCACGCACAACAACGGCGACACTCTTTTAGGGACGAAGAGAGTATAGTCGTGCAACTTTATTGCTAAAAAAAGTCAGCCTATCTTAAACTTAATCAAATATGTGTATAAATAATACTATTTATTATATAATTACAAATAGATTTATCATGACATATGTGTATATTATATACATATTTATATAATTACAAAAGTTAATAATATTTGCATTAGTCTAGTCAAATCTGGAAAAAAAATTAATTCCGTCTAAACACATACTCCCTCTGTCTCTAAAAGAGTGTTTTTCTCGCTTCCCGAGAAAAACCTACGGCCAATTATATATAAAAATATACTAAAATTTATGTTATAATATAAATACTGTTATATAGATATTCAGATATAGTTTTTTTATAAAAAATAGTTGGACACTTAAGTGGTGTATGTATTTTTTACAAATCGAGTCAAACTTGTGGCACGCACACCAACAACGACGCTATTTTAGGGACGGAGCGAGTATTCGCATCCTTTGTTGGACAGATGGAGCAGTTGTTGAACGCGAAGTTGCAATCAGCGTGACATTTCAGTGTGCAGACTTCAGAGAGCTTGCGTACCAAAGTCTCTGCAAAAAAACAGCGAAAACAACAGAGTCATGAGGGAAGCGAGCTAGGTAACGATTGGGCTGAATGTTGATTTGACTTTGATGTTAGGCCGGCCATGAACATTGGATTTGGGAGGCCGAATCGATACATCAGTTTGACAACATTCGGCCCATGCACAGCCCAACCTCCTCATGTATATTTTTTAAAAAAATATTCCAAAAGAAATATTGTCCAAATGTAATAAAGTGTGGTTTAGTTGTTCTTAAAGATTTTGACATAACAAATACTACAATGGTGTAATTGAAATTAAAATTTGATGCTTTATTTGCGAATAAAGGATCTTTGAAATTTGTCTAGCACCTTGTTTGAAAGAAAACGGAACGGGAGCGGGGTGGTCAAGACGGTGGTTTCCATCCGTCCACCCGGACACGAAACACGATCCCACCACCAACCCCGCCCCGCCCGGCGCTCACCGACCCCCGCGCACCTCGGCGGCCTTGGAGGCCGGCGTCACCCTCCTCGAGCGCGCCCGCGCGCCGTGCAGATCGCCGGCAACTTCATCAGCGGCGCCTGCTTTGCGCCCACCACCTGTTCGACGGCGACGCCATGCGGGCGGTGTTCCCCACCAAGGCCATCGGAGGCCACTCCGGGATCGCGCGCCTCCTCGACCCCTCGCGCGGGCGCGGCACGGGGGTCGCCAGCGCCGGCGGCCTCGTCTTCTTCGACGACCGGCTCGTCGCCATGCCCGGGGACGACCACCACCTCCGGCGCCACCAGGCGCGCGTCGTCACCGACTTCTTCGATGTCCAGCTCGGCTGCGCCGCCATGGTCGCGCACCCCAACCACCACCACCGCGGCTCCCCTGTGGTCCTCATCGACATGGCCAACAAGACCTCCCGCTTCGGCGTGCTGCCCGACGCCTCAGAGGTGGTGTGGGTCCACGTGCCGGCGGACTGCTTCTGCCATCAAGACCAACTAACACCCACGACGACTGCACCTTCAACGACGACGACGACGACAACTCCGGAGACCGTCTCCAGACCAATTTCACGGCCAATTCGCGCTCTCTAATAAGTTAAATGCAGGCGTGTCTTCACCTTCATCGATCACAAAGAAATCGACTACGACGACAACGGATGCTGCAGACAGGCTTTGGGCAATTGCTGCCGAAATGGATCGACTGCAGAATGAAATCAAGAAGCGCCGTAGAATGCTAGACTCCCTTGAGATAACTTTTAGAAGAAGAATAGATCCTGCAACGAAACAAGGGCGGCGCGTTCGCGCTGCCAGAGAGCGCATACAGGGTTTGGAGGAACGGCGCCAAAAGCTGTGGGTGGAGCAGCGAGAGCTCATTGTTCTTGGAGTGCTCGGTAGAATTCAAGAGCCCGTCGACTCTTTTTAGTTTTGAATATATTAAAAAATAACATATACAATATATTAAAAATGATAAAGATAGTAATTTTGAATTTTATATTAATTGCTACACTTTAGATTTTGTTGTAATTATATAACTTACATTCAAACATGGAGGCTACTTTAGCTTTTAACAATATCATAATTAGATAATTTATATGCACATTTGAGGGTTATTTTAGCATATTTTCATAATGGGATATGGGTAATTTGTTAGGAAAAATAATAGATCTAATGACGACTACAATTAGAGTTATCAGATTAATGGCTGAATGTTCTTACTTTTGCGAGAATTTCTATGATTTCTCTATTTTTGATAGTATCCACCTAGGATCCTAGGTGGCTTCACCTAGGGGCTTCAAAATGAGCCTTCAATTAGTAATAGTGAGATATTAACTAAGTTCTTAGAGTATCCACATAGGATCCTAGGTGGCTTCACCTAGAGGCTTTAAAATGAGTCTCCAATTTGTAATAGTAAGATATTAATCTTTTCTTATCGCAGAGAAGCATTGGAGTTTGATGTTTGTTTGAATATTGACTTGGCTTCGTCGATAGATGAAACAAGAGGCAATGTTACCGGTCGGTTTCTAATTAGATACGTGGAGTCGGTCAATTATTCAGGTGGGCATCTGATATATACGTGCATGAGTTGATGGTTAATTATAATAAGGAAAGGAGAAAGCTAACCGCACGAGTTGATGATTAATAAAGAAAGGAGAAAGCTAATAATAGCAGCGTGCATACGTGGGGATGATTGGAATAAATAAAATTTTACTTTATGGTAATATGAGCAAAGAACGAAAGGCGCATGATAGCTTGAAAGAAAAGGAGCACATACGCTGTCACGTGTTGATGTTCGGCTGTTGGAAAAATAAAATATTTCCAAAGTTGGTTTTCCTCGGCCGAGAGTTATTCAAAAAGGAAGGGAAACGCTTTCACATACGAGCAGAGGAACTAAGCACGTTGTTTGGCTCTGGATGAGAACAGTCACACACACAGGTTAGCGCACTGCACACAAGTACTTCTCTCTATTTCTCCATACAACACTGAATTAATTACATGACTAGCTATTTAAGCACACATACACACAAACGCTAGCTAGTGGCCACGGGCCACGGCTCACGCGATCTACACGTCTTGCGGTAAGAACCGAACAACCCACAAACTAATCACCACTAAATACATCTACACGTAAGACAAGCACACCGTCTGGCCGCACGACTCAACCAGCATCTATCTACATGCACGCCGCACGACTCAACCAGCATCTATCTACATGCACGGTACTCCCACCTGCTTATCGCTAACTAATCCAAACATGTAGATCACCACTCCCCATCACGCCACCTGGGACAGGCGGTGTTGGAGGTGCTGTGAAATTGGAGGCAGTGCATGATGCTCTTTGTGCCGAAGCGCAAGCTGGGTTGGCAGCTTTGCAGGCAGCATTGGCGCATTGTATTGTCCGTATGCGGCTGGAGATAGACTCGACGTGCCTACTAGCGGCTCTCAAGTTCGGTGTCTATGACCAAGCAGCTCGGGGCGCGCGTCTTCTTCAATTTGATCATATCTAGTAGAACTTATCGGCTGGATTACCGAATCATTCCCACATGTATATCGGCTAGGGCCCGATACAATAAATACAATCGGGTGGATCAGCTGATGTAGGCGTAGAGCTATAAAAAATTACTAAAACGTAATCTAGATATATCTATATGAAGCAACACCTGGAACATATTAATCAGCGATGAGCTATGCAATAGATTGATGTGCAATAATTTAATAAACAGCCGATTGAAACTTATTCCAAGATGGATAAACGTGATAAGAGCTAAATTAACAACTAAATAAATAACCTTGCAAAAAAGCTGATATTGATAACAATTATTGCATGCATCCATGACGCAACCTACTGGCTCGCACGATCTCTGGTATATATAACCCGGCCAAGGTGTTAGTTGCTGCCCCTTTATTGACTTCACGTGTGAACTGTCAGCATGTAACCTCGCCGTCTTATTAATGTGTTAACCGTCAAGTCTCCTGAACATATGCCTCAACTATTTCTGCATGCATGACTCCTACAAATACATGCTAGTAGCCGATGGATTTTTCCCTCATTCCGGATTATCTGAATTTGTCAAAATTCGGTGTCAACAGTTTCATCGTAAAAAATACGCAAACTTTAGTTGCAGTAGAAACCGATAAGGTAAGAACTAGTAGATGAATCAGGCTACAAATGAAAAACATACTAATCCCTCATGTTGTAATTTCTAGTTAAGAAACGAAGTACCAATAATATAAAATATGAACTAACATACTTATCAGTTAAATGGTAATCATTTTTTTTTTTGTTTCTATGAGTCGACATCAAATTTTGAAACTTTTGATTGGTAAATACATCGAGCTCATAGTAACGTAGCTAACATTTGAAATTGGTCTTCCCTTGATCTGAGAAAAATAGCAAGATAGAATTTGAAAGTTAGAGATCATACTGTAGCAAAGAGATATTAAGAATATATATATATTTTTTTTAGTGCCCATGCGTGTGACAATTTGTCAAGGTGAACGAAAAAGAGTTGACGGATTATGGAAAACAGCAAGGCATTTTCTCCACTAAGCAACGACCAAATGTGAAGGGAATGTGTGCGCGTTCCTCGGTGGCAAACTAAACAAGGCCGAAAACGTGGAGCGAAAGCATGCATGTGCTAGTGTGGCATCTATCTATGTTTGCAGTTTCTGAAGCTGAACTGAAGTAAAACCGCTAGCACACAGGATTGCAGACAGATGCTTACCGGGTTCCTCTCTTCTTCCTCCTCTCTCTATATATACCCTCCCCTCCCCTCTCCTCACCAGCATCCCCTTCTCCCTCCCCGCCGCAATCGCCCACCCCAACACAACCGTCCCGTCGGCGACGATGCAGAACCTCGCCGCCACCTCCCCTGCTTCCTCCCCCTCCATACACCACCACCGCCGCGCCTCCTCGATGCGGTTCGCGCCCCGTGCCGCCGCCGTCCGCTACGTTCCGCCGCCACCTCCGCCCTCCGCCCCCTCCGGCGGGACCCAAGGCCCCGCCGCCGACAACGGCTTCAACTTCCTGTCGCGCGCAGATGGCCACCACCTGTTCGACGGCGGCGCCGCCGAGACTTACGCGTGCCGGCTCACGGGGCGCATCCACGGCCACTCCGGGATCGCGCGCCTCCTCGACCCCTCGCGCGGGCACGGCGCGGTGGTCGTCCACGCCGGCCGCCTCGTCGCCATGATGTCCGGGGACGACCTCCGGCGCCACCAGGTGCGCGTCGCCGACGACTTCTTCTAGGGCCAGCTCGGCTGCGCCGCCATGATCGCGTACCCCAATAAGCTCGACCCGGCCTCCTGCGACCTCTTCCAGTTCCGGCGAGCCTCCCAGCCCACCATGATCCACCACGACTTCGCCTTCCCCGAGAACCACGACCAGGTCTTCGTCGTCGTCGTCGTCGTCTTCAACCTCCCCGAGATGTTCCGCGGCGGCTCCCCGGTGGTCCTCGACGACGACAGGGCCAAGAACACCTCCCGCTTCGCCGTGCTGCTGCCCAACTACGCCGCCGACGACACCTCCGAGGTGGTAGTGTGGGTCCACGTGCCGGACAACTGCTTCTTCTTCTTCCACCTCTGGATGACCCGCGCCGGCGACTACTTCTCCAACGACTCCGACGACCACCTCTGCATGGCCAATTCGCGATATCACTCTGCCACTCTGTAAATTAAATGCAGGCGTGTCTTCACCTTCATCGATCACAAAGAAATCAACTAGGACGACTATGGATGCTGCAGACAGGCTTTGGGCAATTGCTGCCGAAATGGCTCAACTGCAAACTGAAATGGAGGAGCACAGTAGATGGCTAGACTCCCTTGAGAAGAGTGCTAGAACAAGAATAGATCCTGCAACGAAAGAAGAGCGCATTCGCGCTGCCCGAGAGTGCGTACAGGGTTTGGAGGAACGGCGCCAAAAGCTGTGGGTGGAGCACCGACAGCTCATTGTTCTTGGAGTGCTCGGTAGAATACAAGACTCCGTCGACTCTTTTTAGTTTTTTCTAAGCTTCAATTCCATTTCTGGTGTTCCTTTTTTTTTTCTTCTCAGTTTGATGGAGATTTGTCTTTGTTTCGTATGATTTGTTGCGTTTGCATGTATGGGCTAGCCGCCAGTGTTCCGTGCTGCGCTTAAAATTAATGTCCAAGTTGAAATAAGGCCGAAGGACTTCTTATTACTCCTTTCGCTTACAATTTCTAACATTTCTAGTACTTTTGGCTCTCGGGAGCCATTTCGTAGGATACTTGGCCAAAGTGTAACCTATTAGCCCATAATTTAGTGCTGTCACAAAGCGGTTGTTGCTCACCCGATATGATCGTACGAGGTCACAATTTACCCAACACGAGCATCCAGGGCGAACAAGGATCCTAGTCAATTAAATGGCCAATCTCGTTGAGTCCACTTGCATATCATGAATGTATACACAGTTAAATACTAAAATATATGCACACCACTCATGATGTCATGCAGCTACATATTATACACATTGTTATATTATATACCACATCACTACAAAACTAGAAAGATTAGTGTCCCACTATAGCCCCTAGGATAAGATTCATCAATAATCAAGTCCGGCGTGACCTTCGTTGCAATCTCTCTCTCAATATAGAGTACCAAACAATCTCTTAAAAATACTTCTTCCATTTTGTTTTGTAGTCTAATCCTTACAAGTTTTATTGTAGAAAATACACACACTTTAGTTGCAGTAGAAACCGATAAAGTAAGAACTACTACACAAATCAACCTACAAACGAAAAAATATTAATCCTTCATGTTGTAATTTTTAGTTAAGAAACTAAGTACCAATAATATAAAAATATGAACATACCTATCAAATAAATGGTGACCATTTGTTTTTTTTGTTTCTGCCAGTTGACGTTAAATTTTGAAACTTTGGATTGGTAAGTATATCGAGCCTATACTAGCGTAGCTGACATTTGAAATTGGCTTTCTCTTGATATGGTAAACTAAAATTGCTCAAAAGGAAAAAAAAATTAAAAGAAAAAAAGGTAGTAATGCACGCTCTGCTCAGGGATGTATACGTGCGTATGCTGTAATGATGCCATCACACAGAGAGGAGAATTAACTAGTGCTATCGATTGGGCGTAAAAAAAACTAGTGCTATCGATCGTTAGCTTTGTCCGCGTAGATTTGTGCGTGGGCCTCTGTTTAACTGCGCGTATAGACGACGCAACCTATCGTTGGCTCCGATGACCGAAGAATTCCCTGCACTACATGGCTCCGATGGCCCAAGAATTCAACGCGCACATGAACTTTAGATATACGGAGTATATAGTAAAATGCAAAAAAAAAATCTCATAAACTATAAGGCCATCCACCACTTTGAAGTCTGAACTCGTTGCCTGCCTTTTTTACAAGAAAACGTGTACGCAAGGGCGCCTAGCTAGGCGTGGTGATCCAGTGCCACTCCCAACCACATTACCACACACGTGTAAAATGCCGATGCAGGAGAAGCTAGCGATCGAGTCCCTACCAAGGCACGCACCCATCGGTGGCCATCGTCAGCTGAATGGCTGCTGATCGATGCCACAACATGTCAGCTTAGGCTATTCCTGACCTATAGTGTCTATAGAGAGTGTCTATGTTGCCATATCATCAAGACACTATTATAGAAACTATACTCCACAACCCATGGTTTCTTGGTGTGGGACCCTAATAAACTTACTCCATATTCTCTTCACCAATCATATTTGTTTTACATTTATTATGAAGACACCATACTCCCTAAATGCATAACTTGGTAGTGTCTATTGCATAGGTTCTCGTGTAGACACTGGGTCTCATGCAAGACCCAGTTTCTTGCTTTTCTCATCTCTCTCTCATTTATTAGAGTGACACATAAGCAAAATGTCCTATGTGGCATCCTAATTAATGCTATGAAAACCATCCTACATGGAGGGTTGGGAATAGCCTTAGCGTGCAAAAAAGTGTCCGATTGGAAAGATGTGCAATTGAGCAGATTGAGCTTCTGGCTAGAGAACGAAGGTCTCGAGCTGGTGCTATCTGTTCTAGGGAGCTGACTGACTGAGCTCACAAGTCAGAAGAAAGAAAGAAATTGCACTTTTTTCTTTCATCAGATGATCGAATGCATGACTGCTGGTATCTGATGTGACGGAGGTGGACCCATAGAACTTTTCACTGTAGCTTAGCATGGTAGACCTGCATCTTTATTCATAACAATTTAGGTTATCCTGTTTTGTTCGATAAACGGGAATGTAATTTTGTATATCTTAAGTTTGACCAAATATATAAAAATAATACTATTAAAGATATCATATAATTATAATTAGATTTATATGAAAAACATTTTTTTATACCATATATACATTTATATAGTTGCAAAGTTAATAATATTTTGCTTAGTCTAGTCAAATCTTAAAAAAATAATTCTTTCTAGACACATATTTGCAACCTTTGTAGGACAGATGGAGCAGTTGTTGAACGTGTAGTTGCAATCAGCATGACAGCGTACCAAAGTCTGCAAAACAACAGCGAAAACAAACAGCACACTGAAGCTAGGTAACGTGTGGGCTGAATGTTGATTTCAATTTGATACAAGCCCATGAACATTGGACTTGGGAGGCCCGCTAAATCGTTACATCACTTTGACAACATTCGGCCCCCTGCACAGCCCAACCTTGTTGCTGTTCAGATCTGAACCGAACTTTGCACTTGATGATACGGAACAGATGCCCATTTGTTTTGGCAGGGCATTTTCAGTCCACAGAAAAGTGTATTCCAATTATGAACTGAGATCACAGGGGCATTGAGGCAACAAACATTGCAATTCTGAAAGTGTCTCTCTCTGAACTCTATCATTTCCATGTTTGTCGCAGAAGCAGTTCGGGAATAGTAAAGCTCTGCCTCCACGTGTCGTCGCCTCGGGGCCTCCCATGCCTTAGCCGCTCACCGCCAAGCCTCCTCCCTCCTTTCTCGCGCGCCACGAGAGAGAGAGAGAGGATCGCATCGGAACTGAAATTGATCGAGGCATCTCCGACGAACTGCGTTATTCGATCGATCTCAGCAAGCAAGCAAGCAAGCAAGCAAGCAAGCGCGGCATTGAATCATTGGATGGTGGTGGCGGACGATCCGATGGTGTCCCGTAGCCGCCGGGGATCAGTCGCCGGAAGATGTTCGGCAGCTGCGGCTACCGTACGCAGCTGATCGGCGGCCGCAAGGACAGGTTCGTCAGGCTCGACGCCGACGCATCCTCATCGTCCCCAACAAGCCCATCCTTCTCGTCTTCCTCAGGCCGCCGCGCCATGGACACCCACACCACCACCACCACCACCGGCGGCGGCGGCGGAGGGTTCCACATGGACAGCTACTTCTCCGGCAACCCCTCCGCCGCGGCGGCCAAATTCCGCGCCCGATCCGTCCGCGTGGCCACCGGCGTGATGAACAAATCCGAGCGGCTCAAATCCATGGGCCTCGTCTTCCAAGAGGACTTCCGCAAGATGTCCCAGAAGGTGTTCGACCCGCAGGACGCCTTCCTCGCCCGCATGAACAGAGCCTTCCTCTTCGCCTGCATCGTCTCCGTCGCCATCGACCCGCTCTTCCTCTACCTCCTCGCCGTGAAGTACACCGACAAGAACACCTGCATCGGCTTCGACCGCAACCTCGCCACCGTCGCCACCGTCGTCCGCACCGCCGTCGACGCCTTCTACCTCTCGCGGATCGCGCTCCAGTTCCGCACCGCCTACATCGCCCCGTCGTCACGCGTGTTCGGCCGCGGCGAGCTCGTCATCGACTCCTCGGCGATCGCGCGGCGCTACCTCCGGCGATTCTTCGCCGTCGACGTGCTCGCCGTATTGCCGCTGCCGCAGATCTCCATCTGGAACTTCCTCAACCGCCCCAAGGGAGCGGATCTGCTGCCCACCAAGAGCGCGCTGCTCTTCACCGTCCTTGCGCAGTACGTTCCACGGCTGGTGAGGTTCTACCCCATCACCTCCGAGCTCAAGCGCACCGCCGGCGTGTTCGCGGAGACGGCGTTCGGCGGTGCGGCGTTCTACCTCCTCCTCTACATGCTCGCCAGCCACATGGTCGGCGCGTTCTGGTACCTCCTCGCCATCGAGCGCCTCGACGACTGCTGGCGCGACAAGTGCACGAAGCTCAACTTCCATCAATGCCGGACGTACATGTACTGCGGCGGTGGAAGCCAGGGACAGTCGGGATTCCTCGAGTGGCGCACCATGATTCGACAGGTGCTCGAGCAAGAATGTGCTCCCGTTGACCAAGATGGTACGGGTTTCCCGTACGGAATCTACACCACGGCGATCCAGTCGGGAGTGTACTCGACGGAGAATCTGACGGCCAAGATTCTCTTCTGTCTATGGTGGGGGCTACAGAATCTGAGCACTGTGGGGCAAGGGTTGGAGACGACGCACTACAAGGGAGAGCAGCTGTTCTCCATCACGCTTGCTCTCGTCGGTCTGATACTCATGGCGTTGCTGATCGGCAACATGCAGACGTATCTGCAGTCGATGACGCTGAGGTTGGAGGAGATGAGGCTGAAGCGGCGCGACTCGGAGCAGTGGATGCGCCACCGTGTGCTCCCCGACGACCTCCGCGACCGCGTGTGGAGGCACAACCAGTACAGGTGGCTCGAGACACGTGGCGTCGACGAGGACGCGCTGGTGCGTGGCTTACCCAAGGACCTCCGCCGTGACGTCAAGCGCCACCTCTGCCTCCGCCTCGTCCGACGTGTCCCGCTCTTCGCCAACATGGACGAGCGCCTCCTCGACGCCATCTGCGAGAGGCTCAAGCCCAGCCTCTGCACCGAGTCCACCTTCATTGTCAGAGAAGGTGACCCCGTCGACGAGATGCTGTTCATCATCAGAGGGAGGTTAGAGAGCTCGACCACAGACGGTGGACGGACAGGATTCTACAACAGGGGGTTGCTCAAGGAAGGTGATTTCTGTGGCGAAGAGCTGCTGACGTGGGCGCTGGACCCAAAAGCGGCTGCTAACTTTCCACTGTCGACGAGGACTGTCAGAGCGATCTCTGAGGTGGAAGCGTTTGCGTTACGAGCAGAGGAGCTGAAATTTGTTGCCGGGCAGTTTAGGAGGCTGCATAGCAAGCAGCTGCAGCAGACGTTCAGGTTCTACTCGCAGCAGTGGAGGACATGGGCGTCGTGCTTCATACAGGCGGCGTGGAGGAGGCACCTCAAGAGGAAGGCGGCGGAGCAGCGGCGGAGGGAGGAGGAAGAGGCGGCCATGGTGGAGGACGAGACGTCGGGGGCGTCCACCAGTAGGTTCAAGACCACCTTGCTCGTCTCGCGATTCGCCAAGAACGCCATGCGTGGCGTGCATCGCCAGCGGTCTGGTAGGGCCGACACGCTCATCATGCTGCCCAAGCCGCCCGAGCCGGACTTCGCATCCATGGACTACTGATCATCGTCAAATTCAAATCAGCTAAATTACCTGTAAGCAAGTTCATTTAGAATTTGACTGAAGTTTGTGGAATGGCTGTTACATTATCCGAGGCTCAAACAAAGATGCATAGGCAAAACAAAGTAGAAATTCATTATGGAATCGGTGGTAAGTATATATACAGGAAAGATAGCCTGAGGCAATAAGGCCTGAGCTGATACAATTCAGCAATAGCTGATTTGCATAATAGTTCTCTGTTTTTATTTTTCTTTTTTGGCATGTATAAACTTAAACTGGTACATGAATGTACGGTCTAGTGGTATACACAAGTAATTAATGAGCTGGCGGCAGGTATGGTGCAAGAATGTGACTATATCAATAGTAATTTATGATACATTCTGAATCTTCACAACTTGTTCTATGGAAAATGCTATTCTGAATTATGAAACATCACCAATCCATCCCGCCATCCCGGCATTTGCCAAGTTCGTGAACTCAACTGCACTAGCATTCTAGCAAGTTGCATGCTTCTCAACGGTCTGTAATAATGGGTTTATGATTGGTACTCCCTTTGTCACAACATAAATTCAGTACTTCAGTCTTAACAAGTGTGACCCCCATCTGCAACGGTGTTAATGAATTGAGATCCATATATCCCAAACTCTGTCTGCGGATGTGATTCATGAAGGGCGCAGGTGCTGCACAAGAAAGAACGTGCGGCTTCTGATTGGCCTAGGAGTTACTTTCTCTGTTCCAAATTTTAAGTTGTTTTTGATACATACCACAAACTATGTATCTAAATATGACAAAAACGACCTACAATTGGGAACAGGGGGAGTACCTATGAACTTGATCTTAGCAGTTCAAATCGACCATATTACTATGTTGATTCCAACATATTCTTTGCCATTACGCAGACTGATCGATCATTTCCTTGCTTGCACTGGAGGATTCATCATTTTTTTCATCAGATTCCAATAGGCACTGTGTCACACCATCCGTAGAATCTCTTCCATCAAAGTCATATCCAGGCCGGTCTTTTTCCACCTTCATACCAGGTATCCGAGTCCCCACAGGCGGTTTTATTGCTTTTAAATCTGGGCGACTACTTAGGCTTAGCGACTGCTCCTGGGCTATTATTCTTGAACTGTTCCCATTACTGTCCACTAAGTCTGTTACTCTTACCTGAAAGAAGGTATTAGATACATATGGGAAATATGAAGATTCTATGAATTTGATTCTAAGATTTCAAGAACCTGAAGAGGCTTCATGATATCAACTTCCTTGATGTCTTTTAGTGCTTCTTGAGCTTGTACCTCCATTGAATTTCTCACAAGAGTACTCAAGAAGGATACATCATCAGACATGACGCCCAATCCTCTTAAAAGTATTGAACCAAGCTGAAGGCTAGTCTGCAGGAAGAGATTGACAAGAGAAAATGATCAAACGAATTATTCTGTGATGTCTCACAAAAAAAAAACTTGTTTCAAGAACTACCTCAGCATTTTCTAGGACAACATCTGTTGCACCTGCTTTCTTAAGATCTAGCAAGTGTGAGAGATCTTGAGCCCTAGCATATATCGGAACCTGTTAAAACAAGAGATAATGTCAACTGTCTCTTATCTGCAATTCTCTTTTGGTTTCTATGTCAGAAAATCAGGGGGGGCTCCATCCTAGATCTAACAAACAGTGTGTTTTTTTTTTCCATTTTGGAGATTCTTACCGCGGTGAAAGCTTGTCGCAATCTGTTTACAGCTTCAATAGTTCTTTCTTTTCCGGTATACATAACCATGATAGCTTTCGGAAATGTTATGCCGGCAGATTGCAGAACAGCAGGGCGTGAACCATCTCCGTATAGCACAGGATATCCTGATTTTCTAGCTGACTGGTAGGAGAGAATAAATAAGTTTAGTAAAACGCAAGAGAAAAATCAATCCACTTCAGAAAGAAGGGAAGACACATCAACTGTTATTAACGAAATGCTTTCATATTCCTGACCTTTACAACAGCAGGATTTAGATCAAATGCAACATATGGCCATCCTTCTGCATCTTGGTCAAGCCCAAACGATAACGGTGCAGATAAAAATTTTGCAAGGACCTGCACAAATATGATAATATGTAACCTCACTAATCTGTAATCACAATGAAGTAAGAAAAATATCATGCAAAATACCTGTCCCATCTCTCCAAAACCAACAATTACAATAGGTTCAGTGGCACCATAATTCACCATCTCATCAGGTTTCTACAAAAGAGAATCTTAAGAGTTCACAGAAGAACTATAATGATGCTCAATGTGGATGTAAAAAAACATTGCAATTACATCTTTTTCTTCGGAACTTTCATCAATGATCCCTGCTATTCTTCTTCCAACTTCATTGAGTAGCGGAGTTAATGCCATGGACAGCACAACAACAATTATGAGCAGTTTGTTTAGCTCCAGTGGTAGGACACCGAGCCTGTTTGCCAAAGAGAACACCACAAACCCAAACTCGCCTCCCTGAGAAAGTAGCAACCCTATCCTTACACTTTCTTGAAGAGTCAGTCCGACTCTTGGCCCAATTGCGGTAATTATCAATGTCTTAATTGCAATAAGGCCTCCCAGCAGTGATAGAACATTAGGCCACTCCCGGATTAGAAGCTACATATCATGAAAAGGTCACGGTGGATCAGCAAGGGTCCAAATAATGTTTCTTAAAGAACAAAAGAGCACCCGAAACGCCACTTTAAATATTACTTAGCAACTCTCCAGTGAATAGAAATGGGGGCATGTTGCCCCATATATATTGCCCAGTGAAAAAAATAAAGAGCGTGACTCAGTCATTCAACCTCATTGAAAAAATAGTAAATGCCAGTACCTGCATGTCAATGGAAGTCCCTGTAGTCACAAAGAACAATCCAAGCAACAAGCCTCTGAACGGCCTTATGTCAGCTTCAATTTGTGTGCGGAAATTTGTTTCTGCAAGAATGGCTCCGGCCAGAAATGCACCTAACTACATAGGATGACATGAGAAAGTAGACAATTAGCAAACAGGAAAACTGAAAAGAGCGTGATCATAATTCAATTTTCAAATAGGACGTACTGTATCACTAAATCCCAACTGTTGTGTGATAAGTGATGTTCCTGCAACGGTTAGCAAACAGAGTGCAACAAATGCCTCCGAACTCCTTGACTCTGCAACAAACTGCCAGAAGAGTAACTAAGTTTCTGTTGTATAGTAAACCAAGAGTTTACTAAACAAAATTTTAAGTAGAAAGTAACAAACCTCAAAGACACGTCTCATGAGATATTTCCCGCCAAGGGAAAGTAAGCCAAGTCCTCCCAGTGCTTTTAAGCTTTCAGCTAGTAAAATTGGCCACACACTTTGCGACACGATATTCTATAACAAGGCAAGTAAATCGCACTGTATAACTCAATGTAATGTGAAAGCAGTGCTGCAAGCTAATGCTTAGGAACATGTGCCATAGTTGAATATTAAGTAGTAGGATGCAGTAATGTGGTAGTGACTATTTGTATGTTTATAATGCCAATCTATTTACACTAAATTTGCAAGTATTATTAGCCAATTAGTGTCAACCTTTTCTCACTAAATTTTAGATCTACAGATCATTTAGTGCAGTTACTGCTGATCCTTAAATTTATATTGTAGTGTAATGAATAACAGGTGCATAGCTTGCAAAAGAGATTTTGTGTAGTTTGATAAATCTAAGTGCTAACCTTTTGCATACCTGACTCTCTAGCACAGGGAGTATGACCAACAGGGGGACAACTGCAATGTCCTGCAAGTATCAGCAGAATATATCCTGGAATTAATACACAATACACTCCTTGGAAGATTCGTGAATAAGGGCAATATGAGAGACAGAGAAAGGATATAGAGCTTCAATAGAACACCTGCAGGAGGAGGATTCCCAGTGTGGCTGAACCAAATCGTGTTGGAAGTTCACCTTTCTCAGCAAGAAGCTGCAGGCGACATTCAAAAGCACTTCACATCAGTATCATGTGCACAATGTAACAGTTGTAAGCATGACAGGTTGCTTGAACTATTGGTGTAAGTGAAATGCCGCTATTTGTATACTTTTGACAGAACAGACTAGGTACAAATGTGAAAAGAATGGAGAAACTTTGCTGAAGTAGAATTGTAAAAACACTTGTGAAACATTCAGTAGTTCCTGAATAGAATGCACACCTGAAGAACAAAAGCAGATGAAGATAGTGAGAGGGCAGCTCCAATTACGATTGCTTCGTCAATACTTCTGATGTTCACCTGCAGATCAAATTCAAGCAACTGGGTCGGTCCTGACAATGTAACATAAAACATCGCAATGGTCTCTTTTACAGAAGAGCATGCCTCATTTTCCATATTTACAATACAACTTACCAGATCAGGCCTCGAGTTAAATAGGAACTGCAAGATCTTCGTTCCTATGGCACCGTTAGGAGGAAGCTCGAACGCCGTGAAAGCGAGGGTTGACAGAAGAACCTTCAGGGCATTGAAAGGTGTATCAAATCAGCTTTCGAAAAAATTCCTTATGGAGACCAACTAAACCAGGCAACATCTATCAGTGCAAGGTACATAGCAAATCCAGAGAGCATTAGCCGAGTAGTGGGCCATGGCTCATCATAGCATGGGGGCATCAGTGAGGATATAATCAGTAGCAGATGGGGATGAATGGCTATGAGCGCGTACCTGAGGCAAGCCCATCCCGAAGGCAAACCTGGCAAGAGCCTTGAGGCGAGAAAGGGAGAGCTCCAGGCCCATCTCGAACAGCTGAAATGGGGAGAAACAATTGGAACCACTCAGTTGAGTAGAATGAAATCTCATCCAAACTAGGATCGTGAAACGGGGGCACTGAATGTCTGAACAGGTAGGAAATCGTAGTACCAGGAAAAGGATTCCCCACTCGGAAAGGAGCTTGACGTCGGTGAGGTTCCTGATGAGGCCGAACTGGTTGAGCACGACGCCGGCGCAGAAGAAGCCGAGGATCTGTGGCGGCAGCAGCATTTGAATGTCGACGCGTAAGCGCAGGGGGTGAGCGAGCGAGAAAAGGCGAGGAGGCGAGGGGGACGATACTTCACTGGGCTGGCCCTGACGACGCGGAAGGCGGGGACGACGAGGACGGTGACGCCGAGGAAGGTGAGCGTGTCGAAGCCCAGGTCGTTGATCACCTCCACCGCGCCGCTGGCGAGGTCCATGTCCATCCCCGCGCGCGGCGCCCGGAAGCCGCTCCTCCTCCTCGTCCTCATCTCCCCTGCCACCCCACACCACCAACCCTCGCTGCGCCGGCGCCGGCGCAGGACGCAGCAGACCGGCGAAGGTGCAGAAGGCGGCGGCGCGGGGAGGAGGTGGACGTGGTGGTGCCGCGCCAGCGCCGCCGCCGCCGAAGCGGCAGCCGACATGGCGCCAAGGTGGGCGGTGGGTCTGGTCAAAGCTACGGTACCGGAGGAGAGCGAGCAGCGGCTCGACGGCGCGTACGAGGACGTGGGCCGCGTCGCGTCCACTCCTGCTTGCTCTAGGCGCGCGAGGCTTTTATCTGGGCTGGGAGCGGGCGCAGCGTGCTCGGCTTCTTCGGCTCGGAGATAAGAAGATGGGCGTTGGTCAGCCTCTCGCTGTCCCCTTCCCCCTCCCCGCCGACGTCGCCGTCAGCCTGTCACGGCGCCCCGCCCTGCCAACTCACCAGCCACCACTAGTTCGTTACTCTTGCTTGCTCCTTGCCAGTACGTACATGGCATGGATGGCTTCCACGCCTTGCTACTCCCTCCGTCGACAAAAATAATATGACTCATTTTTCGATAGATAAAAACAATTTCAAATCCTTTAACGAAATGGGTATACTTCAGACGGCTCTGACGCTGAGTGTCCGGAACCTGTGAAACACTCGATTTTGGCAGATCTGTATATCGGGTATTTTGTGGGCTTCCAACAGACCAACACCCAATTTCTGTACCCTATAATCAAGCTCTAAAGGCTAAGAAAAATCTAGCTTCCTCGTATGCTTTCTGCCACAAATTCGATTTGAAATTTCTGTCCCATAAGTTCACATCACAATTGTATTCAACTCTCCTATGAAATCGTACAATATATCACACAACAACAAAAAAAAAATATCATCCGACTTGAACGTACACTGCTACGAGGGAAATACTTAGTTCAAATAAGTTTGGTTGTTCACAATCTGTCACATCCCAAACAGCCGAAACTAGAACATACAAAGCTCAAAATCGAACGTTTTTTTTTTATATATAATGGGATGCTCCTCCAATAAATCAAATCAAAACGCCGACCCCGTTCACAACCCAAAACTTTGGATAAACAGATAAACATATATTGTACACATCAGCATCGGTGGTGGAAAATTACAACAGGAGGGAGGTGTGCTAACTGACTGACTGCTACGATCAACAAGCGACAGACACTATAATACAAGGACCCGACGGACGGACGACCACCTGTGCCACATAATTTTACCGCTTTTTCCCGCTCCAAGCTTTTGCAACATGAGGAAGAAAAAATGTACAGCAAAAAGAATACCTAGTACAATGGACACGCTATCCCCTTTTGAAGCTCGACCAAAAAAGAAAACACATACACCAACCCCGGCTTATCTACTGTACAGGCACGATCGCAGGCAAGACCCTGCATGTTTAACCAACACTGGCTTCTGTTGTTCTACTTCTCATGTTTTTTGGGGGAAAGGATTTGGAGAGCGCTGTCGGTGGTGATTGGTGGATCTTCTCTGGCCATCGTCTTCAGAGCGCCTGGTTTCACTCCCTGAATGGTTTCCCTTCGCCGTTGTTTTGGGCTTAGCATGTGCTTTGAGCACAGGCCACCAGACTACTGCAGAATGGGCGGATATATAGCCTCGAGCCACTGATGGAGACTAGAAATGGATTGTTTTGCAATATGGCCACGCTACTATATCCAGGCAAGGGAGCCTCGGTCATTGTTAGGTGCTTGAGGGCGGCCCCTAGTTGGGGTTGGCGGTCTGTTGGCATTCAACTCCTGAATTTTAATCAAAGATGGTGTTAGAAGTGGACAGATAGCAGTAACAGCTAACATGAATGCAATAGTATCGAATGTAATATATGAAACCAATATTACCTGCATCCATGTGTCCTCAATATGATGCTCTGGAGAGGTCTCAGGTGATGTAATAGCAGGCGGCAGAGGATGGATGAGTTTTGGAACAACCACCAGATCCCTACCGAGAACTAAGATTGCACCTGCGTTATTTGCCGTTCCTGTGCACATACCATACTAAATAAGTAAATAACTGGAAACTCCAGGTACACAACAAGACCAGATATGGGTCACATCTGAAACATATCCTTACCGCAGTAATTTGTTGCTGAGAAAAGAGTGATCAGGTGACCTTGAGCAAAACGTTCAAAGCCATCCATCACACACTCATGTGCTCGCACGATCAACTGAAGGTCATTATTGTTGCAGAACTCCATAACTCTATCAGGCTGTGGTGACAGTGCATGTTAATCTCATAAACCATGGAAACAAGCACGAAAAAGGAAGGGAACTGAAGAACAGATAATACTGACCCCAAAGGTAACAAGACCAGGGCCCCGTGCATTTGGTCTGAGTCCTTCTACGCTATCATTCTCTGTTGGATCAGACCTTTAACGATCAAACAGATAAATCGTGAGTAAATGGCATCAATAAATGATAAACAAGGATCCTGCAACAATGATCTGACAACAACAGCTGTTGAAATGCTCACCACAGAAGATCCATCAGAACAACGGAGCCTGCTTCCATCGTTATTGGCCTTTGAAGATTCTCAATTTGCTCTACATGGTTGATTGACCGACCAATACCACCATGCATACAAATTATTTTCTTTTCTATTAGTGCAGCCAAAGGGAGCCAATTAAATAACCTGTTCACACGGTGCCAGGTCCAAATTCCATCCCGCTCACCCTTTTAATTGCAAACAAAATAATATGTAAGCAAACGATAGGGCACTGGCCACTGGCATGTGGAGGAAAGTAAAATTGAACCATCAAGTCATTACCATTCGCTCTATACACTCTATTCGGAACCCAAACAGAGCATTGATATCTGCCGCCTCATGATTTCCTCGAATTAAATGCACATTCTGAGGATATTCAACCTGAATTATACAGTTTAGCATGATTTTAGTTTTTTAAGAAAGAAACAACACCTGATGAAAAAGCGCTGCTTCAATGCATATTCACAGCCTAGTAATACTACCTTCAGTGCAAGAAGAAGAGTGATTGTCTCCAGACTGTGCTGACCTCGATCCACATAATCTCCCAAGAAGAGATAATCGATGTACCTGCATTATATGTAAAGAAATTACATACAAAGTCAGGAACGCTAGCCACACAAATATCAGGAGAATTCATCAGATTATCAATGAAGAAGTACTTCAAGTTAACATCAGGTTCCTATATTCTTTTTAATGAGTATGCATTCAGGGAGTCTTGCAATCCAAATAATATCAGTCGAATCCATAAAATAGGAAAGAAGAGGGGGAAAAGGACTGAACCAGAGCAATCCAAAATCACAAAAGTACTCACGCAATGTCTCCAGCTGTTGAAGGAGCACCATACTCATCAAATAAGCGCATGAGGTCACCAAATTGACCGTGTAGATCACCAAATATCTTAATGGGTGCTTTAAGCTGTAACACACTTGGTTCACTAGAAAATATTCTTTCAGCACTATCACATAGATCTGCAATCTCATTGCAATCAAGAAAGAACTGCCTTCGCACAGGGGGCTTCCAACCACGAGGTTTCAGCAGAGATGCAATCACCTGGATGATTATGCAATACAATATAATAATGTGAGTAATCAGCAAAGCAGTATAGATATCTTGATCTTAAAGAAACATCATCATGTGAAGTGCTTGCTTTCTAGCAGAAGCCATTAGCATCTAAAGTTAATAACGCTTTCAACTTCAAGTATTTCTATCATGTAATACTTTTGACAGACAACCTTATGCATAGTAGAATACCTTTTTGGGCACACTATTAATAGACATTTGCCGATCTAGTAATTTCCTTGCTGCAGTTGCATTCTCAGGGGTTCCATAAATGACCCTTCTTCCTTCATTCTCAAACTGGTCTATTGAGAGCTGCCTAACCATGCCACCTAAAGCACCTCCAGTTTCTGCTGCTACCACAACCTACAATACCAAAAGATGTCCAGCTGCTGTAAAAACAAATAGAGCTATTTTCGCAGGATTACTCAAGATAAAAATATCAAATTAAAAAATTCTAAATAATAGAGTAAGAATTAAATTTAAATAACAAGCAGAAAAATTAACTGCATTTGCAACTCACCGCTCTATGGTGCAACCTAACCCCAGGAGGTGGTGTTGAATTGTTCAAAAGCGCAGGATCTGGTTTTATGAGGCTTGAAGTTTGCTTGACACTTGATGCAGCTTCTGGAGACTGCTCTTTGTCAGGCGAATGCTCCATCTCACCATTAACTTGCCTAGCCTTTACAGCAGCTAAGGTAGCACTGATTGCCTCAGCCTCTGCAGCTGATGCTTCAACCAAATAGTCAACACCTTTGCTCAGTCTCCTGCGCAAAAATAAATTTGGAACACACATCTCAATGCATAACAGCTTCGAGGAGAAATCAGTTCAAGGTCTAGGAGATAAATGATCCAAACCTCTGTCCCTGGATAATAGCATTCTCAGGACTAATATCAGTATACATGTCCCCATTGACTGGAGGAGCAACTGGAGTTCCAAGAACAACGGCTCCATCAGGACTTGAAACTGTAACTGTTTGTCCTGAATGTTCATCGTTGTAGGTATATCTACCGGGTTCTCTTTGTAAGTTTGTGGATGCAGCAACAGCAGCTGCATGATTAGCAGCGCTGGTTGTTTCAGCGGCAGCAAGATCTTCAGCAACTAGGAGGTCATCTAGCAGCACGCCTGTGGAGCAATTGCATTAAATTTGGCATCAATAGCCAGATAATATGTATGATACTGATACTAAAAAAAATCTCAGAAATGCAGTTCCACAAGAGTACAAGACCACACTTTGAATTTATCTGTTTAACTCTGCGGGGCTTACCGAGTGACAAGCATAGTCAAATCATAATTATGTTTGTGCTCTTAAGTATCCTAAATTTCTACTCTCTCCACAAATAGGAAAATAAGGAATGTGCATCTGACCAGCGTATCAAGTAAAGATGTCTCCATGGGTAATGTTTAATGGAACAACTCACAGGGACATGGCGATTTCTTCATGCACAAAAACATCACTTACATGACTAAAATAAAATTGTGTATTGTAGTCCCCAGAAGAAAGCAACTATAAACAAGATATATTATTGAACGGTTGAATCAGTGATTCAGTCAGGTGCAGGGCTGATTCAAACAATTACTATTACTGCCAAGGATCCATATCAACATAACAACCAATGCAATCTGAGAGTCATGGTCACTCAACAATCCAAACATGGAATAATTCAAAGTTAACCTTCTGTTCTCTTAAATCTTGGTGCCAAATTTCACAAGTATAAAAAATCACCGGGAAATTTTGAAAGTAAATGACCGATATCTCATGCATAACATTAATCAATAATTTCAGTTGGCCAAAAAAATACCAATGAAGATATGTGCATCAAACAAGAAGCAGATAGCATTTGATAGACTATATGGTATGTGTAACCTACAACAATGGTCACCACTGAAGTAGAAATATGTAATGCAAGGGCAGTTCCAGATGATTACCCTTAGTTGATTTATCTGCTTGAATCTATAGCAAAAAAAATATTGTTCCTTCAACATTTTTGCTCTGGGTAAATTTGATCAAATTTACTTCACTGATTGCTCAAATATTACCTAGATGAGCTAACAGTATATTAGAAATTAGATGAGCTAAGCTAAGAGACTTGAGTGTCTTACCTCCCCGTAAACCTCCATAAACAAATATCAAATCACCGACTGCGGCAGCCGCATGCCTGCACCTTCGTGTAAGCTCTACAGAAGCATCACCACCCGCAGCATCTGCGCTATACCTTCCAGTCCTTGGAGTCGTAACTACTGATTTGGTATCACACCAAACCCCAGCAGCAGTGTCCAATACTGAAAAGGCAGCATATCACAGAAAATAAGGTAGGTAAACATGGAAATAGCAATATGCTCTTACATGATAACATAAAAGATCGATATGTTGTGCTGAAATTTTGACTGTGTTCTGGTATTTTACAAACCATGTGATCTAACAAAAAAAGGTCATTTGCATTACAAGAAAGCAGTAATGGCATAAATACTTTTATTACTGATCAATTATAGCAACAAATGAGCTATTTACCAATGACAAATAATACAATATTGCTTTTTTTAGCTTAGTACAATATAATAATTATTTCTACATTACTTTTTCTGCTAAAGACCATAAAATATCAAGATCTATATGTTTCCTTGTAGCATAAGGGGTGCATTATTTGTACACAAAATGTGGTGCATTACTTGTGGTGTTTTCTAGTGAAAACATAGAAAACACCACAAAATGTGCTGACCAAAGAAAGTTTTCAGAGATGGAACCTGCAACGCTTGATGAATCTTCTACCATGCGACCACCTCCAAGAGCCCCGCCTGAGACATGAAGCCGTGCATTGACAAAAACCTAACACAACAGAAGGAAATAGAGTTACACCAACAATACAACTGGATCTAACTCAAACATAAACTAATTATAGTGAAACGTAGGGAATAAATATGTAGACAACTTACAGCTGCATGTTGATATCTAGGTGATGGAGACACGCCAGGGGCAATTGCCCACTCCCAGCGCCCATCTCTATGTTTTGCAAGCCCATATGCACTTGATAGGGGCTGATCATCAGAAAGAGAGAAAGAAGAAAATAATATCATAACTATAACTAAGTATGTTTGGAGTAAAATTATATGGGAAATTAGACACGGGGGGCAATGTGCCTCCAAAATCCAGTGCAATTACAGAACAATTACATAAAGATCTTAGAGGTCTTAATTTCCATTCACCATTAGCATGCTGATCAAGTGGAGTTAGATTCAGTTTCAGCCTTTCAGGCCAGACGTAGATGATTTTTTCAGACTGATCCAACGTTCATTGTGACACTATTGTAAGTGAGTTACTACAGCATACCATTACGGAACCTATGCTTGAATATCATGAGAAAAGCACTCATCCAATGTCACAGACAAGGATCTAACAAGACAAAGGAAAATATGCAATACAAAAATACCATACAGCGCCTCTAATATCTTGATCTAGTTACCAAATATGCTTCCTGAACTCTTGTGCAACTTAAAGTGCCTTCAAATCGAAGAAACAAGGCAGGAAATTTAATACCCTATCTTCCTATCTGAATAAAATATAAACGGTCAAGCAACCAAATATCCCTAGTCAGTAATTCATAAATTTTGCTGCAGACTCAAGGAGATGCTACACCAACAAATAACTGTCACTTACCACACTATTGGCATCCCTTCCACCGCAAAGTAAAAGGAGACCATCAGAACGGGCACTTGCAGTTGCATACCTGAGCATCACCATGTAATACAAGTTAATGGAGAAATATATTGGTAAAAAAACATATCTACATTCAGCAACTTACAAAAATAAGTATATCTCAAGCACATTATCTCACAACAGCAAACAACTAGATGTGGAATATAGTAGGTAGCAAAAGGTTCCATCTAATCAAATGTGTGGTATTTGGCATACAAATAGAATAAACAAACGTTCTTTGTAAGTTGGCACAGCTTGATAGGACCTAACGATAATGTCAGCTGTATAGGAGCACATTGTCCATAAATGTGAGACAACATAAAGAGCACTGCAATACTAAAAGAGGCCTAGTTGTGCAGGAACAGACTGTTGCATATACGATGAAAAGGAAAAGGAAATCACTGAGAGCTTTACTACAAATTTGAAGCAAGTAAGCATCAAAATAAAGCAGCTCATTTGTGTATGCAGCAGCATCATGCCAAGAAAGCATTACAAGGTTTGAAGTTCAACACCAGAAATGTTTCAAGCTCATTGATTTTATCATTTTAGAATACAAAAGGCCGAACATTCCCTCATTATCATTAGGGCACTTACATGCAAGGTGGTGGCCCGTCACCTTCCGGCTCAAGTTTTCTCCATTCATATGGCTTAGCAGCAGTATCTAGGGCCCATACATCTGCCAGGGGGCGCTTTCCTGAAAAATCGGTGCAGTCATTGCTATCAACATCGATTATCTGGAATGATATGCTTGTATCTACAATCTAGTCTTGTCAAACACTGAAAAACATAAGCAATTTCCTACCATCATTTCCACCAATTGTCAATAAGAACCGCTGCCCAACCAAGGCCATCACATGTCCATACCGTGGACCAGGACCGGGACCTTGAACCACCACTCTGCGCACAAGACACAGAATCCTCAGCAGATAGTGGAATTAAAAGTAATATGTATATCATAGTAAAATAACAACCACCTATGCCATCGTGGCCGTTGTTGTGTCAGATCCAGAACATGAAGGTCCTCAGCAGACAAGCCAGCAGGGCCAATCCCACCCTAAATGAGGACAAAACACCAAGGAATAGATGATATTCACTATTGCATCAGCGCTTCTCTGGCAACAAATTTGACATAGTTAATATAGGTACCTGAATGACCACCATGGTCCCAACAGCAGTGGCTACATGTGCAGCCCTTGGTGAAGGAGGTTCACCAAGTGGAGTAAGCCTGGCAACATTGTGTGTTGGTCAGATAGAACTAATAAGTGCTACTGATGAATATCATGCTACCCAGAAATGGGCATAAGATCTAACAAACTTAGGAAAAAAAAATGTATCATCTAAGCACCATAATGCACGAAATTAAGACAGTCTCTGAAACACTATACCTGGTCCACTTATTTGATAACACGTCATAACAGTGGACATCTGCAGTCGCACCAGCAAGGCCTGCAATCAAGGAGATTCACAAAGGAAAACAAAAGTTATGATAAGCCTTGGACAACTTTTGCATCTAAAATTCCATTACACTTCTAGCTAAGGTCCTGCATCATTTCAAATTTGGCTTTTGAGTGATTTATGTGATACTTAGTACAAGAAAAGGTGTAACCCTCTTTCGTTGTGCCCCAGAGAACTTGAAGAAGTATGATTTCAGTTCAGAGTTAGCTTTCGAAATAGTGTTCATCTAGTTAGTAACTGCTTCAAAATTTCATATAAGCATTCGAATATGGAGCACTGAACATTTATTTAGCATACAATCATAATGCTAAAGCAGTAATAGGCAACAAAAACGGGCACTAAAGAGAATCATTAATGTCCTGCTTTTTCCAAATACAAGAATATCACACAGCGGTAATAAAAGTTATATCTTGGCTAGTAACTGCATTAAAAGGTAGTAGAGCATTGTTGTTAATGAACTAAGTTTGCCACTTCAAATCATATAAAAGCGCCACACTCTCCACCCCCCAAAAGTAACAGCCTGTGCACGTGAGTTACATAACACTGTAGCATCTTGACATCCCACTAATAATTACTTGCCAAATCAGGTAGCAGTTCAAATTCCAAGTCAGTTTTCGTTTTTAACCTAACCCTACCAAAACGTCCAAGCCTGCCCAACAGCCAATACACTGAACTCCACCTTAGAATGATTCACTGAGACCATGAAACAGAAACACTACAACCACTACCTGCTCTAGTATTGTACAAAAACATTTATCCCCAATCAAATTTTCCCTGCCCCTACTCGGGGTTAACAATCAAAGTTGTTCCCTATTGTTCCCTCTCTACTTGATTTAAACTCTAGTCAGCAAGAAACTACAAAGTAGAACCCTACACAGTTCATGGAACCATCTGAAACAAGAAGAATTTGGGGTCAAAATGGGCTTACGGATCCCGGCGCTACCAGCCGAAGAGGGCGGCGTGGCGGAGTTGCCCTCGAGCGCGGTGGCGCCGCCAAAGAGGATGAGCCGCGGGCCAACGTACCCCGGCGAGCCCTCCTCCCCGACGGCCGGCACCGCCGTGAGCGTGTGCCCGCACCTGCACCCCGGCCCGTCCTCCTTCTTATCCATCGCCGCGTCCACCACCGTGTACCCCGGCGCCGGCCTTGGTCCCGCCACCGGGCCCGGGGACGCGGCCGCGGCGGCCGTGGGCGTCCCGGGCTCCGACGGGGGAGCCGAAGGGGATGCCGAGGGAGTCTCACTCCCGGACCCCGACCCTCCGCCGCCGCCGCCGCCGCCGCTCCGCGCGTCGGAGTCGGAGTCGGACTCTGTCGCCATGCGCGCGTCCACGTCCATCGCCGCCACCCCCACCACTCCTGCTTCCCGCTAGGGTTTCGCGAGCTGAGCACGAAGGGGATCCCCCCAGGCGCGCGCGCGAGCTCGGCCTCAGATAACCGCCCGCCTTAGAAGGCGGTCGAGCTGGCGGCGGGCGGCGCGGCCGCCATCACCCCCTCGAGCTAACCCTAGGCTGCACCGCTCGCCGGCGGCGGCGGCGAGGCGTGGTGGTGGTGGTGGTGGTGGCGCTCCGCGACGAGCCTAGTCTCGGGGTCGGGTCGAGGCGAGGCGATGGGATCGCGAGGGAGGTGAGCTAAGCGGAGAGGCCCCTGTGAGACTTGAGAATTGCGTCAGGCGAGTGGTGGTGGTGAAGATGGGGTGTTGGAAATGGGAGTGGGAATGCTTGGGAGGTCGGGGGCTCGAGTGGAAAAGCTCGGTGGTGATGAGGAGGCGGAGACGACGGACAAGTAGAGAGGACGACGTGTAGTGTGAAACAACTTTATACTTGTTTTGTCCGGTCGGATTTTTCATTTTGGCCCTTGATTTTGAGAAGAGAGAAAATCTTTGTTTTTAGTGGATATATAAATTCCTCCGACTCAAATCAGTGGTTTTGAATTTGTAGTGAATCCGACTTGTTGAACGTGGAATAAATGGTGTGAAATATTTAAAACATACCTTGAATTTGAAATTTGAAATGTGCTGAAAGCCATTGTGTATAGGAAAAGTCTATTTTTCAAATTCCAACTATTGGTTCGTCCGATTTTAGACCTCAAACTACAAAACCAGACAGCTTGCACCACCCAACTATCCAAATGGGACGCTTTACCCCATAAAGCAAAACCACTCCGGTTTTGATACACATAAGCACTCCAACGTGGCACCACTTGCCTAGTCAGCATGAAGGACCCACCTGTAAGCCTCTGTCTCAGTCTTCCATCCATTGACCATTGTCCGGTGTTGGCCGGCGACTAGCGCGGCTCCCGCCGGCGGCGAATCCAGAGCATGTGCGGTATCCAGAGGCTGCAGCGCCGTGAATCCAGAGCAAGCGCGACGAATCCCGGCGGACTCCTCCATGCGGCGCAGGCATGCGAACTCGTCGTCGTGCGCGGATTGAGCGGCGGTGCGACCTCGACCCAGTGGCTCAGTGGCGAGGATCGAGGCACGGTGCGGGCCCCTTCCTCCCGATGGCACGGCGTGAACCCAAGGAGCCGCGACTGCGCTGTGCTGGCGACGCAGCGACCCCGGGTCCGGCGCGGCTTCACCTCTTGCTGCCCGTACTCGAAGAAGACGTGGGAGGTGGAGTCCGACATGGCCTTGGGCCCCACGAGCTTCCGATGCCCATCGCTTTGGGTGCAGCGAACTCCCAGCGGACTGCGAGCTCCGCTGTGGCCCGATGGCCTTGGAATCAGGAAGAGAGATGATTGAACCCCGCCGTCAAATCAGACCCCGCTGCTGTCGAATCGGGCCCCGCCGCCGTCGAATCGAGCCGCGCCGCCGTGAATCGTGCCTCCCCACCATGGTCATTTGTCACCGGATTGAGTTGCTCCCCGTCGATTCAGGTGTCAGGCTACCTCGTCCGGCAAATAGCTGTAGTGCCTGATGGTGGCGTGCATGGCGCTGCAGTCCCTGAACCAGACGAAGCCAGGGAGTATAAGAGGAACGGGTGCTGCTGCAGGCTGTTGTTTGGCGACGCTGGGCACCGCAGGAGCCGCTCACAACGAGACCCAAGTCAGATGCTGAATCAGCGAATCTTGCCACGTAGGACAATGACATGTACTAAAACCGGAGTGGTTTTGCTTTAGGAGGGGTAAAGTGTCCGGTTTGGATGGTTGGGTGGTGTAGACTATCTGGTTTTGTAGTTCGAGGTCTAAAATCGGACGAACCCGATAGTTGGAGGTTTAAAAACGGACTTTTCCCTTGTGTATATGCATTAAATGACAATTTGTCATCTGATATGTTCTTGAGAAATAGGAGTGTGGTTGCATTGATAAATGAGGACAGTAGTTCTCCTTGCAATATCAAAGGTCTATGGAGCGACTATGATATGGCAACAAATAAACAATACAAATCATATATTGGTAATCTCTTATCTTACCTATTGTTTAAAAATCACCGCTCTTCAGAAACCAAGTCTATTTTCTTTTCTATCGAGCCTCCATGCTAACTGGCAGTGTCCAAGTGGTGCTTGATGAAGCCGCGAGAGGAGAGCAGAGCAGCCTAGGTTCGGATTGACAGCGTCAGCCGACCCCGCCAACCTGGCTAGTAACAGCATGACGATGACCTCATTTGGGAGAAGTTGTGATTGCCTTACCGGTCGTCAGCATCTCTCTTGTCTTCTTTGTTGGGCTGGTCATGATAAGCCATGCCATCTCCCTCAACGCAAGAACGTTATGGCCCTGTTCGGCTGCTCTAGCTGCCGCTGCAGCTGTTAGCACTCAAATCTACTGTAGATTTAAGTGCTAACAGCTGCAGCTGCAGCCGATCAGGGCCATATATGATATCTGATGATGATTACACACAAGTGTTCCTCTAGATAATTATATGGTTCAAATTAGGCATGCAACTTTGTATGAGAGGTCAAGTAGAAACAGGACAGCGATTAGAATTTTTTGTCCTTCCCTTATGTTTCATGGCTTAGCCTAGGTGTTTTACGACACTTCTTTATTCTATGGATGTGCTCTTGCATGCTGGTTAAGCTATCAAGTCACCTGAAGATTGGTCTCTTCATGTTTTTTTTTATCTTGGTCTCTTCATGTTGACGGGGAGCTGAAGCTTAAACCCAAGCTAAGACAACAAAGTCTTGTTCTTCTGAGCACATGCTTTGTACAAGATCATACAAAAGCACGCCATGAAATAGAAACAACATTCTTCTCGAAACAATTAGTACATTTTGGTTTGAGTTCACTAGGCATAAGATTCTTCATGCCTTGAAATTTTTCACATTAAGCATTATGACGACAAAGATAATTATAAATGGAAACTCATAGTAAGAACAGTTGAGAGAAAAACATAAATAGCGTGTTGAAATTACATACTTGATAAGCTTATAGAAGATTGGATAGAACGCATGAAGAATAGTTGCCATTCTTCATGGAGAAATATAGAATTCTCAAAAGTAGAGATATTTCTAGCAAGTTAGAAATATAAAAAAACTAATAAGCATGAAGAAAGGTTATGGAGATAAGAATACATAGGTGCAAGGTTAAAAAAAACGCTGGGCGCTAGGCGAACGCTAGCCTAAAGTTTAGCGCCTAGGAAGAGTAAACGTAGATTAAACGTGATTAATCGTTTATGAATTTATTATTATTTTCCATAATATATATTGATTTTCGGATTTATAGGTGGAAAAAACATGATGTGCAATCATTTTGGGCCATTTCATGCCAATTCAGCACTACATGGGCTGCAATTATAGGCCCATCCAGCCCATCAATCCCTATTTGACCTAGCACCCAGTCACCCACGAGGCCACGACAGACCGTGGCCATAAGCATCTGCAGCAGCCGCCGGTTGTCTCTCCCCCATCTCATCTTCTTCCTCCGGAGGCTCCTGTGTTGTGCTACCCGCATCCCCCGTCGGTCGTGTGCTCCGAAGCACCAGCGCTCCTCCGGCTCCTCCCTCCATGGCACATCACCCCTGATCCGTGAGCTCCAGCTCCATAGCCTCATCTCCCTTCTTTCCCGCGCCTGTCCTCCCTTCTTTCTCGCACCCGCCCCCCTTCTTTCTGGCGCTTGTCCTCCCTTCTTTCCCGCACTCTCGCCCGCGAGCCGTACGCCCAGCGTTTAATTGAACGTATACCCCCTAAACGAGATGTTGGGCCTCCATCTAGCGTTTAATCCTGATTAAACGACGTGTAATGACGTTTTTTGGAACCTTGCATAGGTGGACACAAAACAACACCATGTGAGCCTTGGTGTATTATATAAAGAACTGCTCTCCTCCCCCTTGTCAATATTACGGCATAAGCGGCATAGAAGGAGAAGGCAAGATTACCTTGGAGGATAGTATTGCCATTTTCGAGTAGGCACATAAACAGTGAAAAGTCCTTGCGTTGTATCAACCTGTTGTAATAAATAAAGAGTTGAGTCCTTGTATAGTATTTGTTTCTCATATTTGTGTTAGTGAAAAGGTCTCCTCATAGTAGTGTTTTATATGGTTCATAAAAGAAGTGGCACTACACCAGTTTGGTACTGCTCTAGTAAGCCGATGTCAAGTTTGAAGACATCAAGTTCTTACACATAGTGGACTCATTTGCCGAACAAACTTCAACGTTCAATGATCTCTCAATTTACTCGTGATTGAGTAAGTCATTCTAACATCTTCTTACAAATAGTGGAATAAATATACAACAACATGGGAATGTGACATTTTGCAGAAGCTCCACAATAAGAGTAAATTAACCATAGGCACGTACGTCGGTGACATGAGCATGTCGCATCCAACCTACAACTCCCACCTGTTTATATCAGTGCACCGTACCGGTGTAGCTACTGTTTGAGAGAAAGTACGTGAGCAAGCAACAGGAATACAACTCGAGACAAGTGAACAATTCTAGTATTTTGAGAGAAGAAAATATGCAAAAAATTTTAGGATTCTAATAGAAGAAAATATACATGATACTGCTAACACCCAATATACGAGCCCAACATAACAAATTGTCAACAAAATCACCATGATGACTAGAAAAGTTTACACAGCCTCATTCACATTAAAGAGTAGAAAAATACAGTATAGAGTGGAAGAAGCTAAAGATAACATCAGCATCAATGTTCAAACTCTTGTATATTGCCACTAAGACACTCAGTTCAATATCGATCTGTTTACAATGATAGGGAAGTGTAGGTTACCCCCTGCTCATGTACCTGGTCACTTAGTAAACTTCTTTTCTTCTGAGCACATGATCTACACAGGACCATACAACAACAAGTGGTGAAGTAGTAACCATCTTTCTCAAAACAGTAGATGCATTTGGGATTGACTTCATCAGGAATAAGATTCTTCCCACACTACAAATTTCCACTGTAAGCATGTACATGACGGAGGTAAACTATCAAGGGCAACTCATTACAATAAGCAGTTGAGAGAGAAACCTTAAAAGGTGGATTCGTTTGCCACACAAACTTAATTGCCGAGTGATCCCTCAAGTTACTCATGATTTCACAAAATTGTTCATATGTAAATAATGAGGGTAGAAAATTAGAAACATAAGCATATTCGAAATTGTCCTCATTTTCCCAGCAGCGGAGTAAACCTACCATAACATCAAATCGTGGGATGTTCGAGGAGATGTTTGGATCCATCAAAATTTCATCGATCATTTTCAACACACGTTCGAGGTTATGGATGTGAAAATAAACATCAGGCGGGCGTTCTCGGGGAGTCTAAATCGTTGCGTTGCTACTTTTAGTGTGAGAAAAATATGTTCTTTGTAGTGCTTAATCATTGTATCAAGTTACAGTACTTGGTCAGAGAGTACAGAGCCATAATCACATTGTCCGCTACGGTTGAATATGATTTTTAATGTTGCATTATGGTTTGATTTGTTCCAAGTCTTGTTCAGCAAATACTCTAACCAGCTGATCGTTCTTGTTTCTGAACAGTCCTCGTTTTGAATCAAGCTTTTTTTTTGGTCGTCTTGAATCAATCTTGGAAGTGAAAATTTTCAGATCGCATATTAAAAAAAAGGGCGTATGATGCCTAAGAGGGATGAATTAGGCTTCTACAAAATTTAATTGCAATAAACAATCCTAAGCAACAAGCCTATTCACCCCATGTGCCTACTAAGTGTGGTTTGAGCCTAGCAAGAGATCAAAAGAGTTTTGCAAGCTAGTTACAATCCTACTCTAGCATGGCAAGTCTAGGAATTGAAATGCAAAAACTAAACTTACTCAAAGTAAAGAGAGGAGTAGGACGCCAATTTTTTTTACGAGGTATCAAAGAGTCGACAACTTCCCCAGTCTTTGTTGGAGCACTCACGCAAGGGTATAGCTCCCCTTGATCCGCGCAAGGATCAAGTGTGCTCGTAGGGGATATACATTTCCCACCCGGAACGGCGGATTCCAACACCGTGTACACCTTCCTGGGGCTTCACACAATCTCCACGTGTGCTCCCAAGATCAACATCACCAAGCCGTCTAGGTGATGCCGAATCATCAATAGTAACAGGCCAAAGATTTTCACTCAACCTACACTAGACCAAGTTAGATGGATGCACACTTGCTACACTTGTTAGCACTAAAGTGAGTCCTTAATCTTCTCAAACCAAGAACTCCAGTCAATTCAAGTGCCTCTCTTGCCTTCTAAGCCTCTCAAGCCTCAATTATGTGCACAGTGATTTTATATGGCAAGAGCTTCAATGTGGAAGAGTATAAATAGCCCACACAACTTACACTAGCCGTTGCAACTTTCGCAGAGTCACCGACTAATTCGATGACCCCAGAAGGGCACTACCGAATCATTCGATGGCAACTTTACCTCTGAAAAGCAACGGCTACAGTTGACCATCGACTAATTTGGTGACCTCTTTTGGTCACCATCGAACTAGTCGTCGCTTTTACACAGAGAGCATGTCACCCGAACCTTGGCCTCCGAGCCACTACTGACTAATTCGATGACCAACCACGGACATTGTTGGTGCTCCTTAGCGATATACTTTTAGTGCCATTTAGGTGGAGTTTTTGGGCTAATTCTTATAACCCGCCACTTGGCGCTTGAAATAACCTCGTTTTCGCATATGTGTTGTATTTTAGAGCATTTATGTCCAAAGCCCAAACCAACTACAAGCCCAAAGAAATCAAGCCCATGATGCGGATTGAAAGCCCAAGAACTTGAAGCTCGTGCACACGTACAAGAAGGCCCAAAGGACAGCCAAGATGATTTACTTCAGGATCCAGACAAAGCAATTGCAGATTAAGGAAATTCACCTCCTTATCCTTATCTCGAAGATATCCTGAAGAAAAACATCGGCAAAAGCCTAACATCAAAGAAGGACGCGGACTCCAAAAGATCAGAGGAGACACGAGGAGAAAGGAGAGAGCAAGCTGGGCCTGGAACATGCCAGGCCAGCCGGTTTATGGGTATTGATATTTGAGTTACACTACTAAAGTCATTGTTTGGATGTAGATGGAATTATATGAGATAGACAAATCCAATTCACGTGTGGATCTGTATGTCCTGAAATTAAGAATTGGTTGCTCCTCTCCCCATCTTCTTCTCCACGAAGTCCTGCAATTTCATAACTGGAACGAAATCAAAACTCCCCACGAACTCCCATTTGTTTAGCCCATAAAAATCAACGAACACATGAGCGTTGCCGCTGCATCTTCTCCACGACCGCTGCACAACAAACTCCTCAAGATGGCGGCGGCGTGGGAAAGATTTGGAAGGTCTCCGTGGGTATGTCGAACACCAAGACGGCAGCATCTCCGGGCCAGTTCATCTTGCTTGACGTCGGCGTGCACCGGCGGCACGTCGATCGCCGCAGGGATCGGCGGCCGAGATGATGCAAACGTTCTCGAATGTAGAGGCCACACTTGACGCTCCCTGGTGTATCTGCCTCGACTGATCGTACCCCCAGGCCGGCGCATCCGTGGCCTTCGCCGTCACGGGGTTGCACAGGTCACAGGAATTCGATTATAGGAGCAACGATTCTATGCTACCGAGTCTACTTTTTTTTTTTGATACTTTACTGCTCATTCTTTATTCATCATACGAAGGGCCAATGTGGTCACGGCCCACCAGATTGTTTACAAAACTTGGGAGGGGATCATTCCAAATGCTTGGATTATCCGGGTCCCGAGTTAAGCCTGAACGAGCTAACTCATGTGCACACTGATTACAAGAACGTGGAACGAAAACTACATCAATCACAGAAAAATGCAAACTCAGAAGATCGCGGGCTTCTCGGAAGATGGCTCCCCCCACCGCCTGATCGAATGATGTTGACCGAAGAGCGGATGCTAGGTTAGCCGAGTCCGTCTCAATAATTACTTGCGAAATTCCTCTAGCCATTGCTGCGTGAATCGCAGCAAGACAAGCTTCCCCTTCTGCAGATAGTGCATCATGCACCGCCACCAGACGACCAGAGCCAGCAAGCACACCATGGCCTTCACTGTCTCTGATCACAAAGCCCCATGCGCCATCCTTTTCTTTCTCCCTGAAGGACCCATCAGTGTTTATTTTCAGCACATCAACTGGTGGAGGGTGCCATCTCTGCATCTCCTGCCTTTGCACACTTGGGGCAGAAGTTTTGATACGGCGGTCAGATTGGAACGCCACCTCCATGGTTCTGTGTAAAACCTCTTCCACTCTTGGTACCTTTGCTTCGGCATTGGCCTTGTTCCTCACGTCCCACCATACCCACAAGAAGTTTGAGACTAGAGCCCTCACATCATCTTTCATATATATTCAGAATATGTTGAACCACTTCTTTGGCCGAATTCAGTTGTAGAAGATTAACTCTCACATCCTCTGCCAGCATTTCTTCACTATTTTGCACTTGAGAAAACAATGCCCCCCATCCTCATCCAGGCGCCTGCAAACTGGGCACCTTGTGTCGACGTCCTGGATCCCTCTATGCTTAATATTCATCTTAAGGGCTAGGCTATTATGTGCCAGCCGCCATAAAAATTGCTTCACTTTTGGTTGACATTGGAAATTCCACAAGTGTAACCACGGGAGAGACTCTTCTGGGTTCCCCGAGCAACTGGAGGATCCCTTTTGCTTCTGTTGTTGTTGTCCTCGCTTATCTTCCAGCACATGGTAAGCAGACTTCACTGAGAAAATGCCCTTCTCGTCAAAATGCCATGCAGTTGTATCCTATCCTCCTTGTTTGATCGGAATGGCAAGGATATCCTGCACATCCTCCTCCCAAAAAATATCCTCGATAAGCTCCTTGTCCCAATTGCCCTGCACCGGGTCTATGAGGTCTGAAACCTTGGTTAGGATAGTTCTCCCCCTTGGGGTGACCGGTTTTCTCGTAACTCCTCTTTGCAGCCATGGATCCTGCCAAATATCAATCTGAGAGCCATCTCCAACCCGCCATATGATGGCCTCCTTCAGTGCCTGGACGCCTCGCACAATACTTCGCCGTGAATATGAAATTCCTGGCTTCTCAACAACTTTCAAAAGATCTCCATCCTGATAATATTTCGCTCGCAGTACCTGGGCACATAATGATTCAGGATTCATTAATAAACGCCACCCTTGCCGGGCGAGCATGGCAAGATTAAACAGGTGCAGGTCTCTATAGCCCAGTCCTCCTTTCTCCTTGCGGCTGCACAACAACTCCCAGGACAACCAGTGCATTTTGTTTTCATTCTCTTGTTGCGACCACCAAAACCGACAATATCATCCTCCCAATATCATCATCACACAGTGACTTCGTGAGATCGAAGCACGACATAGCATATGTTGGGACGGCCTGTGCTACAGCTTTTATAAGCACATCCTTCCCAGCTTTGGAGAGCAGTCTCTCTTTCCATCCCTTATAGAACAAGCAGTGGTGGCCAGCAATGTTTTCAAATAGTTAAATCGCTCCTAGTCGCTGGGGTAGGTGATTAATGGTGACTAGACAATGATTCATCGTGATTAATTATGAGGTAGTCGACCAATCAATCTGGAGCATTTTATAGCTTAGTCAGTCACCTATAGAAGAGAAAAACACAAAGATGAGGAGTTGAGCATACATTTTGTTTGAGACCAACATGTAATTTTCTTTTCTGGGTTTCTTTGTCTTGAATTGAGAACATATGACTTGCAAAGGCACGCGAGAGCTAGAGGCATAATAGAGGCAGCGGGCAAGAGAATTTTTACTCTCCTGATTGAGCAACCGACGGCTGTGAATCGGGTAATCGGCTAGGTAAAAGGTGTGGCTGGGCTAAGTGCCTATGTGGGCTGAACTACTCAAACCCTACCCCAAATGAAAGGTCCAGACCTAGTCGTTTGACTAGAGTACCTCGACTAGTCGTGATTAATCATTGATTTGTTTCCTAATCGTTTGACTAGCCAATAAAATCGAATCGATTTACCTAATCGATGTCCAGAAAACGATTTGCTGATTAATCATTAACTAATCATGATTAATCGAGCGATATGAAAACACGGGTGGCCAGCGTTATATAGCTGCAGACTCGTATAGAACAGTTGCACACTATACAGCTTCTTGCAGTTGCATACTTTTTTTTTTGGCATTTCTATCAAAAATGTCGAGAAATAACATCAAAGAAAAGGATTTGGAACACAGTCCAACCACAGCAAGCATCAAATCTGAATAGTACCTTCACATATGTAGCTATATCTGCTGCTATGACTGAGATGCAAAAAAAAAAAAAAAAACTAACAATACACGCCAGGGTATGTATCCATCACGCTATAACTTATCACGGCATACGGAAGGCCGCAAGGGCAGCACAAGTTCTGGTAACAACTAACAGGGCAGTGTAAGGCTTTACAAGCTGTCATGCAAAACCAGTTTCTCTTGTCCCCAGTCCACTGAAGAAGCTTCAGCCATCGGCATACAGTAAGAGGCAACGTGCCCTGCCCATGTGTCGTGTGGCTGTGCAAGCAGTAAGTTGAGGCGTTAGACTCTGCTGCTTGCAGTCACGGTGGGCAGATTCACTGCGGGCTTCTGGAACACCCTTACGACTGCTGTTCCATCGCCACCATCGTTGCCAACCCTCCAGGACCGATCCTTCTTCCGCTGGGGCTTCTTGTGGTGCTTGTGGGACGTCTCTTTCTTCTTCTTTGCGGCGGTTTTAGATCCTTCATTGGCCAAGTCAAAAGATTCAAGGTCATCCAGGACATCTCTCATGTCTGGTTCTGCTGGATCAACTGTGTCCTCATCCTCTTCGTCAAAATCATCAGCATCCGATTCATTAGCTGCTGATGAAGTAGTTGGACCTTCTGATCCAGCCATTGCTTCACGTTCTGTGTCGACATCTGTTACATCAGGAGGGAGTTCAAAGTGCGGGATTTTACCATCAATGTAATCCTTCAATATCTGTCGAGCTGCTCTTGTCTCATCAGGCAGCCCAGCATGGCTGACATGCCCCCTGGATGCACAGTAGGCCCGCAACAGCTCAGCTGCAGTTGGTGGCCGAGACTGCGATTCGTACTGTTTCGGCTTTGGCAAGGTGATTTTGTAAATCTGCTCGAGGATATTTCTTGGGACACGATCTGCCACCACCTGAATAGCTTCCCGGTGCTTTGTCATCCTATCAATCGGCAAGACACCACATGCCACCATCTCGTGTCTTGAGCTTGAGAATGAAGGGAAGACAAGACCAGGGCAATCACAGAGAGTGAGCTCTTCAGAGATAATCAGTGTCTGGAAATGTTTTGTCTTGCCAGGTGTGTGAGTGACACCAGTCCTCTTCTCACCAACCAAAGCATTTATAGTGGAACTCTTTCCAACATTTGGATAACCAACAAACCCAACAACAACATGCTTAGCCACTGACGAAACAGAATCTGAAGAACTAAGATCATGATCCTCTTCAGGAGTTGAGGTCCTCCTTTGTGCTACAATAGATTCTGCTTCAGCTTGCAGCCTCATCAAGAGTTCATCCCTGCCATATATCTTTGTATCCAAATCAAGTGAAGCAGATTCTTCTTCAGAATATCCACTTAATTTTTTGCCTTCTAGTGTAGCAGTAGCGGCTTTAGCTGACCAGAAAACATAGAGAATATCATGAGCCTTAAAATAGTCAGCCCATCTCTTCCTGCATTTAAAAAATGCATAATGATGTTAGTTCTAAGGAAATAAAGGTAGCATACAATGAACTCACATGGAGAAGGTGCAAACCTGATATTTAACGGTAACAGATCAGCCTTGTTAACGAGAAGCATTGTCCTCTTGTGTTCATCAATTTCCTTTGCATATGCCTAGTACAAAAAAATCCATGTCACAAGTAAGAAATGAGGCCACACGATAACCAAAGAAGAATGTAGGGTGTGAAACTTTGGAACAGTTTGAGGACAACTTTCAAGAAAGCAGTAAAGCACAACAATGTTCCAAAAGTGAATAATTTATGTTTCTAGAAAACAGAAGTTGTGACAAGTCTGTTCTAACGTAGAACCTGGAAAAACAAAATCAAGACATACAAACTATACCAACGACATATCCTTTAGTCCCAAGCAAGTTGGGGTAGGCTAGAGATGAAACACAAGAAACAAAGCTAAGACATACAAACTTTAAGGAAATAAAATTAAACAGGGAACATGGCTTGTATTCGCCATAGAAACATGGATTGCTTCTGCCAGAAATACAGGAAAACATAGCCCTCCAGTTGCAAAAACATGGACACAACTGAAAATAGAATATCTAAAAAAACTTATGGACAGGACTTCCAGAGCAATTTTACTAGTATTATGAAGTTTTGCAACCGTTACATTGAACAACTTTAAGCAGGGACAGTCCACTGCCATTGTGGTTGGCTTAAAGGCTATTCCATTGGAAGTAAAAATCAAACCAAAACCATGATAAGCAGTACCTCAAGATCAGGGCAGCGGTAGAATAAGGGATCTCGAGCATCAACCACCATAACCAGCTTCATGGAAGGAAAAAAAACAGTATGTAATTTGCATATAAAACCAACATGAAAGTATATTACTCTTCAATCGAAATAGCACGAACATGATCAAGGACAGAAGAGTACTTTCAGTAAATCATATGTAACAGTACAGCAGGACACAGAACTCTGCAAAAACATGCACAATACACAGTTTGTAGGGGCACCTAAAATATGTGTATGTTACATTCCTAGAGTACTTTAACAAATAGTTCAGTATGAGCACAGACTCAGAAAGATCAGTATAAGTAATCTACCACATCTTCTGACCAGAGGATAACTCACCAAATCACTGCGTTCAAGAACTCTCCAGAGCTGTCTCCAGATGTCAATATTCTTCTCAAAGGGTGTCAGGACAAGCTTGTCATTCTCCTCCAATCTGCAGAGAAGATTGCTCGCATCACGCATCATCAACTAGCTAAATGCATTTAGTTGCAAAAATGATGCTTGAAGATACATCAAGAACTCCAGGTCAAAATTTACAATTAGCACATACTGTAAGTTGCATCTTCCGATGATCTTCGTGAAGTACATCTGTAACATAAATGGTCTAAAAACCAACCTAGTAGCTTCACTATAGAAAAGTACAGGAAGCTCATATGCTTAATTATGCACTTGAAGTCAATAAAGAATTCAGTAGTCATAGTGCAGTTCCCGAACATGTAATCTTCCATACAAGAAAATACCGTTCCCCTAAAACATTTATAAGCATCATCAAACAGAGTAGGTAACCGTACAACTTGGAACCAACCTCGCAAGATTCCTGCGCCATACCAGGAAGGCCCGCCTCTCATTGGCATCAAGCTCCTCAACAGTCATCTGATTATGCCACGGTGGACTGCAATCACAAACACAAGCAGAACTCACAATCAGAAAAAAGGAAGAATGCTAAAACGATACAGGCACAACAGCAACAGCATCAATGATCAAAGCTGCTCACCGCCGTGGGACCCTGAGGCTGCCGGCGTGCAGGGCCTCCTGCTCCTTCCGCAGCCGCCGCCTCTCCTCGGCCGTCTCCCCCGTCGCATCCCTGCGCCCGACCAACCAAATCCATTATAATTCGCAAAACCAAGTAACCAACAAAAGGAGACGCGCGCAGCGGAGGTGGATGCGGCGGGCGGCGGCCACTCACAGGTCGATGACGAGGTCGGAGTCGGAGGAGACGGACGCGGCCTCAGCGAGCTGGTCGGCCTCCGCGGCCCGCTGCAGCACGGCGTCGATGTCGCTGACGTCGATGACCGACTCGAGTGGCATCGCGCGGCGGCGCGCGAAGGCCAGCGCCTCGCCGCGCTCCTTGGCGGCCGACGCCGCCTTGTTCCGCTGCCGGATCAGCGCGCGGCCCAGCGCCTCCCCCTTCTCCTTCTTCCCGCCGCCCGCCATAGCCTCGACCCCTCAGCGCCGCACCAAAAAGCCCCCGATAGCCCCCTCTGCCTCGGAGAGAGGAACCGTGGAGACGAAGGGAGAGGGAGAGCGGTGGCTAGGGTTTTTGTTTGCGGCGAGGCGGAGGAAGGAGACGAGTGGGTGTGGGTGGGGGACTTGGTGGAGTTCGTTTTCTCCCCCGGTGGGTCTCTGACGTGCGGGTCCCACCGGTCGGGTTGCGTACGCAGTGACGTGGCCCATCAGCCTCTCCCCGACTTCCCAGTTCCCGTACGAACGGTGATGTTTTACACAGCTCATGACGAACGCAAAAAAAAAAAAAAAAAAAAAAAACTATACTCCTAGTATGTCAGAATCCATTCAAAAATTCAGGTAAAACAGCCAATTCCACCATCGTCTCAGGCTCTCAGCATTGGACTGGATCGGTGAATCTCACAGGAATTATGCTGCCTGTGCTGAAATGCACAATGTCCCTGCAACAGAAACTTCAGAATTCGGCAAATCCTTGGGCACAAGCACAACAATGGGACTTTCTTACGGGTAAAAACGTTTTGGCACATAATAAAACCTCAAATCCGCATGCGTACCGAATTAATCAATCCAAAATTTAAAACCATACATAAACCATGCCCATACAGCCATTCCGTTTAAACAGAGCTGACCACCAGACAATCTGGAGTCGGGACACAAGCAAAAGAGAACAGATAGCTAACCATCGACCAGATAACAAAGCAAACCTACTACATATAAGCTTGCAAAACGACGGCAGGGGCATGCCTAAGCGCAACCTGCCGCAGGTTACCACCCTTCTAACTTTGTCATTACTTCGTCCACGTCATAGTGGCCGTTGTCCGCGGCCTCATCATAGCCAGCATTGTTCATGATGGTGAGGAGGGTGGTGAAGTCAGGAGCCTGGAGTTGTGCCACGTTCTGGAACTGCGCCGAGACCGGGTCGGTGTTGTACCTGTTCCCCATCATGATCCTGAGGAGAGTGGTCGGATATGGTGATTCCAGGTTTAGGATGTTGTCGTAGGCGAACTCGCCGACGTTTTCCTCCTCATCGTTCGTCGCCACAATGGGCCAAAAGAAGTCTCCTGCAGGGTTGCTGAATGGTGCCTTGCTGCCAGAGGCAGCCTCACCAATGTTCTCATCATATTCACTGGCTGCGGTGAAGGGCCAATAAAAGCCCATTCCTGGGGTGTTGCTTGGCGCCTCACTGTCATTGGCAACCTCGCATACATTGGTTGCGAGCAAGGGCCAATACATGACCTCGCCGAGGCTTTCCCCACTTTCATTGGTTGCGACAAGGGGGCAATAGAGGCCTACTGGAGGGGTGCTGCTTTGCGCAATACTGTCACAGATGACCTCGCCAACATTTTCCCCACCTTCATTGGTTGGTACAAAGGGCAAATAGAAGCCTATTGCAGGGGTGCTGCTTTGCGCATCACTGCCGATTGTGGTCACTTCCTGGTAGCCATTTGTTGTGATCAAGCGCAAATAACAGTGATTTAGGGTAGCACTGAATGGAACCATGATGCCTCCATTGGTACCTTCCTGTTTGCCCTTGGACTTGATAAATCGCCCTTTAGGATCCCTTGGAACGTGCTTCTGCATCAACAAATTGTAGTTACAGAAAAGATAGAGAAAAAACAAAGATGGGAGCAGAATTGATACTTCAATGTGAGCAAAGCAGGACCCTGTCCGACGTTAAGTGGGAAGTACCTTAACTCTGAGCGCCCTTCTCTCCCTTGCTTCTTTGACACGACGACGACGTTCACGCAGTCGAATGATGGCATCATACTGCTTTTCACTCACAAAAACTTGTGTGCCACCTGGTGTAATAGGTGGGAGCAGCTTCCGGCCAACAGCCTACATTTCAAAAAAGAGATAGCAACAAACATCGAGCCATACATCGCTTTGTCAGATAAAAAGCCTCGGGATTACTCTGCTCTCATGATATCAACTTCTGAAGTACTCATGGCAAGATAACTTGAGGTCATTTATTTATCTTCTTATGTTATTGGCAAGTCATGACGCTGCTAAAAGAAAAGGGTGACATAAAGAAAGAGCAGCACAATCAATTAACCTATTTGTACATTTCATAAAACAGTCAATGTCATGGAGACATGTGTCAACACTGAAAGAAGTTTCCAAGTTTGAAGTAGTTCTGAAGAACCAGTATAAGATGTCTGCAATTCAAAATTCGAGTTTGTGCTAAAGTAAGGTTACATATACATCCTTCTATCGTGACAGTTTTTACATACAACTACTACTGAAAGAAGCTCACATAAATTGAGTTTAAGAAAAGTTCAGTGATCTTACTTTTAATGTATTTTACACATGCTTGCTACTATTGGACACAAGTCAGAGAATCAAGCCAAATACTACTACCTACTAAAGGTGATTACATCATAATCAAATCAAATGTCCGTTAAAAGGAACTTAATAATAATCTCATTCACAGAGAACATAGGCCATATTGCTTATCAGGATTAGGATAGTTGTTAGAACCATGAACCATCAAATCAGTAGAAAAATGGACATTCAGAAAAAGAATTGCATTATGCCTGTAGTCCAAGTGCAATTGGCTTTGTCCTTTTTTCTATGAAAATAAGATTGCAGAATAACTTACAATTGGCTGACCAGCAACCATCTCAGATGAACCATTGTCCTCCACAGACATTCGGTATTACAGGAGCAGAGCACTGAGATACCTTTGGTGTGTTCCCTGGTTCAAAATGGCAGAACAGCCACTACTGTTACATTTCAATATTCATAAAATCCATCAAGGGTATTACTAAAAAAAATATAGAACCAAGGCATCAATGAATAATTGAAGTAGCTAGAAACCAAAATCCACTTATGCATATGCCCCCCCCCCCCTCCCAAAAAAAAAACAATAGCAACCGCAAAAAAGAAAGCTTTCGAAAATTCTGATTAACTCAACTATATGAATCTATTCGATGCTTTCCAAACAGATTGTTTCCACCAGACCTCTACTAAAGTTTCCTACAAAATATACTGGGAAATTTACAGGATCTCATGACTTTAGTATGTAGATGACCATCAGGTATTAGTATTATCCTGCGCATTCACCTAAATTCATTATAGTCTAGCGAGTCAAATGTCCCATGAAACACAAAAAGGACACTTGGCCATAGGTATTCTCTACCTACCCACATGTATCGGTTTTGGGTACAGTGCCTTTTTTTGAAGGTCAGATGAAGGCCCTGGATTTTCTCCTATTCTTTTCTTTATTACAAAATCATCCTTATTAGGAAATTCTACAGCAGGTTGATTAAACTCAATGCCAACATAAGATCAATGGTACCAGATAAGGGCCTATTTGAAGTGCAGGAAATTCTTGACAAACAGCTAAATATACATCAATTCCTACCACGAAACACATGGACTCAGAGTGGATATAGGTCAGATTCGATGTGGCCACAAATCAACTATCGTACATGCATAAAGAAAAGATAGAATATTACCAATAGAAGAGACAATTTTGTAATGTGCTAGATTGATGATAATTAATAGCAACTGAATAAACAGCATGTATATGAGTTCACATGTCAATGATCAAAATCCACAGCAAAGGATATTGATTTTGCAGATGCTTCATGTTTTATAGAATATGCAACTTTGAAATTTATCGGCTACTGAATACAGAGTAGATATTGTTCAGTCGTACCTTGACCCATACCCCATACAATTTCATAGACGAATACACAACATAATACACACTAATCATCATTAAGACAACAATCCCATGCAGATCTTTCCCATTTCAGGCATTTCTACTAATGGGTCAGACATAAACCATTCTTCTCGTTCCCACTCCTAATTCCAGTTACCTAATTGTACCCATCATCAACCCATGGTCTATGTACAAGTACAAATATGTATTAAAGATGGATCTTAGAGGATCCTCACCTTGGGGCAATGATAGAGTAACTGCTTCAAATCTGGAATGAAGCTCACTACCTGAGTTGCATAATCACAAGAATGCAAAATAAGAAAAAAAATTATAGTATTAATAATGGAAAAGGCGCATGGACAGAGAAGCTTTATGAAGAAAGGTATGTATCCAGAAACTCCGGATACTGCATAGAATGCTAAACTAGGTGAGTCATCGTAGCATAAAAAGGATTCAATGGAGTTTAGAAAGAAATAACGTAAAATACAGCCAAGCTATGCATGATATCTGCAACGATAACCACAAACATCATAACAGAAGAAATCCAAGACATGCAAGAGAAGGTTAAGAAAGCAAATACCGCTATTGGTGCGACACAGGGATTATGCAGCGAGAGACAGCGAGGGCATTGGCATGATGCGTATATATAGCCAGTGATGGCCTAGGAGTAGTAATGTTCACCTTCTCAAATAAGATCCACAAAGATTTATTGCGGATATGATCCGCAATGCTCAAGAACACTATCATATCATCAGTATATAAATGGGAGACGTAGAACACAAAAATATCATTAGTATATGAATGCGACCGTTAGAATGACACCGGCAACGGAAGCTTCTATGTGACTGATTAAATGCTAGAGATAGAAGATACGGATACAACAAACAGAAAATATTAAAATAAGAATATAATGGCATCTACAATCTACACTGATACGACAAACGGAAAATATTAAAATAAAAATATAATGGCATCTACAATCTACACAGATACAACAAACAGAAAATATTAAAATAAGAATATAATGGCGTCTACAATCTACACTGCTAAAATCACACCGTAGAGATAGTTGTCCTTTATTGTATCCTAGATATGAAACCAAACTGAATTGGATACGGCGGGATGCGGGAAATTAAGTTTTTCGAATGGCAATTTGGTTTCAAATAAAATACATGAAATAAGAGTTCCGAATTTAACAAGCCACAAAGATGGGACAAACTGGCCTTTAACATTTCCAGTTGGCTTGTCTAATATTCTTAAGTAAACTTCTAAATTTCCATAGATACGTGTAGATATTACAATGTACTGCTCTACTGAATAGTTGATGCGCAATCTTTAAGGTTTAGCTATCGTCTAATGTCACTATTCATAGTTAGCTTCAGTTTTAGGTCCATTGTTGCTATGTGAACGTGAGTACATTGTACCCCTGCAGGTAATTCAATTGCACTCATTGTTGCCGTTTTGTTGCATGTAAGTGTTTAAACTAGAATTTGCAGGCTCCATACCTAATTAATTCAACAAAGGTCCAGAAATTCCAGATATGCTTTGCATGTAAGTGTTTAAACTAGAATTTGCAGGCTCCATACCTAATTAATTCAACAAAGGTCCAGAAATTCCAGATATGCTTGCTGTCTGAACAAGATGTCATACCATCACATTTTGATCTGGATTGTGCAATCATTAATTACAACCCAAGGTAAGGAAATGCAAGTCTATTCTTCAACATTGTATGACCATGCAACATGATAATACTTATTTGGACATTTTGTGTATGAGGTTCAGTGCAGCGACAAATTCCTGACTTATTTGTAACTCGAAGAAATCTTTGGTAATGAATTATCTACTTTCACTTAGTCATGATACAAATTCAAGTCCATTTGCAATTCAAAAAGTAGATCTGTTTTTTTTTCCTTCATATTTCCTTAAATTCAAGTACAACATAGCAAGTGGGATTCAATGGACCACGGAAGTCCTCTCAAACTCTCCAAGCAGCCAATCTTTCACCAATCCTTAATAGACCAAACTTTTGCTAGTTCATGCTGACAAGCAATACACTTCTTCACCTATGAACTTGTTCTCATTCCATCGGAGACACATACTTTTCTTGAAATCAGCCTTAATAGACCTCTTATTAGCCACTTTTCCTCTGAGTCATTAGCAACTCCAAACACAAAGTTCAAGGGATTTTTAGCTGTAAGAAACTGTCCAAAGTTCAGGTAGTGACTCTAGGCCTTGTTTAGTTTCCTCAACTTTCCACTATTCATCAACAACTTTCCACTATTGATATTATTCATTCCTCTCACAAAACACGCTTCCCAACGAAATAAACAAGCCCTAAATCATGAAGAGGTCTAAAGTACCAAGGCGCATCGCAACATTTTGCCTCTTTGTTGACAATTGGGGAAATTTCTTGGTCCCAGTCATGCTGCAGTTCTAAAACTACTGACCAGTTACTACAGCACAGAGACTCAGATGTCATACATCCTTTCAGTCCTCAAGAGTTACAAAGAAACCAGTAGTACGCAAATGCCCAAATGATGCCACAAAAAAAATGCAAATGCTCCGCTAACCTCGTAAACGTTCTCTGTTAATCGATGCAACATCGCCATAGCCCATATGGCAGTGTCATTGTCCTCCGTGGTCATCCAGGCATTCCATGACAAACACCTGCAAGCAACAAACCCCGAAAACTCTTATCAATTAGTATCATCCAACAATGTGAAACGATTCACAACGCCAAACAGACGATCACAAATGAACTGTTCACTGCTCAGTACCATGGATGCCAGTCGAGCCATGGCCTCCACCCTCCGCCCTCCAGCCTCCTCCCTTTCTCCTCGTCCACCCCCTCTCCGTATCGGCGAAACCCCCGCCATGGTCCTTCTGCCGCCTGACCACATCCACGCACACCTTTCCACGCCTCCGACCGCCGCCACCAGCAGCACGGGAGCGAAAGTCCATGGAGACCGCATTGGCGGCGGAGACGGAGCACGAGGCTATGGATGGAGACGACGGTGGCGCGAGCCGACGGCGGACCAACGCGAGGTTAGCCGGTGGATCTGGTGGCCTCACTATTTGCAAAGGAGTCCCTAAATATTTACACATAAGACCTTAGTTTGGATTGCGGGTTGTTTTTCACTTAGCCCCCTAATTTGGATCGCGATCTAAATTTATTCACTTCGCCCCCAGATTTGGATCGCAACTAATAATAGCGATCCGATGTTTTCATTTACACCCCTTATTTGGATTGCGATCCAAATATTTGCAGATCAATCCCTGTTTTGACCCGAACTTTCGCATATTAGCCCTCCGTACTCGGGAGGCTCCCTGGCTCCCGCCCGCCGTCCGACGGAGGCGGCTCTCGCAATCGCTGGCGGAAGTCGGGAACCCTAGCTGTCGCTTCCACGATCTTCTCGCCGTGGTTTTCGGCGTGGGTCCTCGCCGTCCGACTGGCGGCGCTGCGTGGGAGCCAATGGAGTTGGCCGCCGCCCGCCATGTCCGCCCCACGCCGCCGCAGCCACGCAGCTTCGCGGGTATCGTATCGTCGTCTTCTCCAGCACCTTCACGGCTTCACCAAGGCCTTTTGCTGCGTCGCGATGGTCGCCGATGACGGCCCACGCAGAGTTCTAGCTGAATTTTCCAGGCAATTTGGATCAAAGAAACATTTATCTGCACACATCAGACACAAATGGATGCAACGCAGGAACCCAATAGGATTTCCACGTACACAATGCCTTATTGCAGATTTGGTGCATACAAAGCTTCAAGCAACATCCCGTTCCTGCGCACTGCGCAGATTAAAAACGCTGTACTCCAATGCCATAGACTAGAGAGATAACAAGATATAAATCAAGCCCAAGGTCTCAGTAGTTATATGTCATTACATTACCGAGTTCAAGCTTTCAACACACGACATATTACAAGCCAAGTCCACAAGCTTCAAGCACACTACAACTCATCACAGACAAAGCCATAGTCTTGACACTCAATCAGACTCCAAACATACTCCACTTCAAGTACCTCTGAAACTTCTGATGAGTCTAAAGTTTCAGGCTTTATTCAGAAAACTACACCGAAACCTGCGACCAAGAGACGGGTTTAATGTTGGTAGCTAGGACTACCAACTCTGGGCAAAGGGTGTTCCACTCACCGCGAGATCCCAGACAAGAGTTTCTAGGACAATTAGGCGATGAGCGGAAACAACCAGTGCCTTCAGCCAAGAATGAATTGCCTACCAACAGCCAAACGATGGGAGGGACAATCCCTGACCCGGAGCTGGTAACATAGGGCAACATCTGCCAGTTATTCCCAGTTCCTAGCATTCAGCTGCCCGGTAACCCCTCTAGTCATGCTCTGAGGAGGTCACAACAGCCCTCAGGGGCTGTTGCCCACTTGAAGGGGTTACCGACCCCATGCTCACTGTCCATGAGCGGGGTGGTGAAAAACGGAGTGCGAAGGTGATCAAAGCTGGGGTAGTGATCCACATCTCCGTTGTTGTAAATGCTTGAATCCTCTGAGCCCGACAGACTGGAGACGCTGCTCAGGTTGCCCATGTCTGACTGCTGGATCTCCGAACTTGGTGATGCCACCTGGCGCATGAGAGTGTAGCTGGCCATTGCCTTGCTGTCTCCAACGGCATCCTTCGTGTTGGACTCTTTCTTTGTGTTCAGGAAACGTCCACCAGAGCCTCTTGCGCGACGCAGTGCATGCAGATGGCGTGACTCGTGAAGATATGGCTGCATCATCAAAAATACTTGAAATGAACAAAAGCAGACAATAGAACATGTGTTGCATGGCATGGTATGGCAATATAGCATCGAGCAGTCAAAGCTGGCAGTTAAGGATTTCAACCAATTTAATAGTTTTGAAATGCGAGTGTGATTCATGCAGATATGGCTGCATCAACAGATGCACAGGCATTGATGGTAGAAGACAGCAGAAGATATGTTTCATGGCGTTGTGATAAAGGATCATTTTTTTTTATCAAGTGATAAAGGATCATTAAAATGTGACAATTAAGAAGTTCAATTAATAGTTTGAGAAGTGCCAGATACCTTTCTGGCTTTCACCAGCCTATTCTCCCTCTCTGCTTTGGCACGAGCACGGCGTCGACGAAGAATGCCTTCATATTGCTTAGCATTTACATAAATGGGTGCTTCTGTTGGCATATTCAGTGGTATACGCATGCACCCTCCAGGCTGCATCTACAAATATAAATTGTGCAAGATAAGATTTCCTCGTAGATATTCTAAAGATTTCCTACTTGACAAATAGCAGGATCATATAAAGATATTTCCTTTCTGTATTCTTGTTAGAATGCCAATTACACAGAAAATATATAGCTTCAGTCCAACATTTATAAAAGAAAACATTGCCAGTGCATTTATTCCCAGGATTGCTTTTGTCTTTTTTTTTTCAATGGTATAATATTATATTAGCCAATCTTATGTTATTTATTGATCAAACTATAATAACTAAAGCATGGGATTTACAGTCAGCATGTTTTGAGGCACAAGTGAATTTCATGTTCATCAACATTAAAAACAGTTTTGAGAAACAGAAAACAAATATGCAAAGAAATATATGTAAATTACTGAAAATGTGGAATTTAGTTACCACTAAAATACTTTTTGTTCTGTTTTACATATATGTATTGGTTTATAATACCACAGCTACAAACTCATTCAGAGAAATTTCATAGCTACCTGACAAGTAACTAATAAAGCGTACCTTTGCACCTATTGGATAAGGAGAAAGCAGGCCATAGTGTTGGTCAGCATAAGGATTATTAGCAGAAACCTAACACCACCACACAAAAAACATACACCAGTCAGCAGTAAAGAATGAAGATGCATTTTAAATTGTTAAGTTAGGTAAAATGCACTACAATTTTAATCTCATAGGAGTTGTCTCCATACATATGCATAAACCAAGTAAATGGACAGTCATACACCCATACCATTGATTGACCAAGGCCCAGCTCAAAAGGACCATTGTAGATCGCAAATGGTGATGGCAAAGCAACAGTGGCAGCATGCTCAGAACCTTTCTCCCCCTTACCTGAAACCAAATGCCACAAAACACGTTAGCACTCAGGAATGGTCCTTGACTCCTATATGAAGTGGAAGTAAAGTAGTCATCCATCTAACATTAAAGTTGCTTGAAGCAAGAATCTGTTCACACATCAATAAAAATTCGGATAACTATGAAAAGAGACCAATCAGCACAATCATATGGCGGTCTCTATACCCATGACATTGTAATTTATGATGTTCTGATTGGAAATACAACATGCGCAAATCTACAAACGATTAAGTCTATGTAGCGACAACAAGTTTCTATTTGCATGTGGTATAATCTTTGTTTTATATATTTATTTTCATTTTCTTTCTTTTGCTCTTTTGTTGGTGGCTCTTGGTGGGATTCAACTATAACTTATCCCAACTTGCTTCACACTAAATAGCTTTGGTGTGTGGGGGGGGGGGGTGCACACTGTCATTTAGGGGGGTGGGGGGTGCATACTGTCAAGATTTTCTCTAGCACATATCAAAGACTTGGATCTTATACCAGGTGCCTGTCAATCAACTAACATAAACTACCTACTCTAGGTGGGTATAAATGAGGTGCCGACAAACTTAACAGTATATTACGAGAGCACATCATGACTTTCCAAATCCCAGCAAATGCTATCCATGGATATAGGGGCAGGTCAAATTTTAGAAAGAAATAGGAAGTACATGTGTACCAGGTGCTATAAATAGATGAAACCATGGAAATTTTCCATTTGCTACTGACTCCCTCTTGTCCTAGCCTCCTACTCCTACAAGAAATTTTTACACTCCTTCAACAAGAACCTACGTTCAACCAACTAGATGACCTTTACTGTAGTAAGCATCAACATCAGAATGCCCTTATGACGCTTCATTGATTTTTTGTACCAGGGTGAAAGAGTGCCATGGTACGGTACATTGTATCTGAAAAGGCATTAGAAGGGTAACAAAATTTCTACAAACAAATACTGCTAAGCCTTTCTGCACGTCAGACTACATCCCTAAATGTGAAATAAACAATACAAACAAATGCTGCCAGATTCATACTCGAATCAAGATTATTGCCACCCAAATCGTACCACATGTGCCACATCCCTGCCAAATCTTTTTCCTGCAGATTAAATTATTAAAACTAATCCCTACCATGTTCTTGCACCTGGTTACTGACAAACACGAGCAAAGCACAGAAGCATCCTCACCTTGAGGCACGGAGAACCTGAGGACTTCAGGAAGGCTCCTCTCCGCAGCAGCCTTGGGCGGCGGGAGTGGCTGCGCCGGAGGGTCCAGCGTCGCCTGCGCTCCTGGCACGACCTGGAACCCCAACTCCCCCTGGCCCAGCGCCTCGCCGTACAGCAGAAGCTGAGGCGCCGGTGCCCACCACGGCAGCGAAGCCCCGTTGGCCGCGGCAACGGCGGCGGCCTGGCTGAACCCGTCGTGGCTCCTGAAGCTCATCATCGTGCTGCGGCTTCACCTCCAAAGGAGGTTGCTGAGAGAGCTTGGTTGGGCGCGTGGCAACCACCTCAGATGCTCCGTCCGATGTTCTCCGGTCCGGGGTGGATGCAGTTAAGCACCTAACCGAGCCACCAACTGCAATTACGAGCAGCAAAAAAAAAGCAAATGGACTGAGTAAGCAGCAGATCAGTTGGTGGTGACAGTAAGATGCAGGAGGGAGGTGAAATTCACGGTAAAAGTGAGAAGAAACGGCATGTTGTGCAGAGTAAAAAAGACTGAGCAAATGAGAGCGACAAAAGTATAAAGAAATGGCTGGGGAAAATGCAGCGCAGCAGTGGGGAAACGAAGCAAAGACCAAGAACTACCGAGGAGACCCAACTTCTCCAAGAACCGGATCGAGAAGCCAGAAAAAAATGGTATTTTCACAAAACAAAGATTGGAGCCGGGGAAAAACAGAACCATCATCATAAGTTGGGGGAAGCGCAAGACTGTACCCCGTCCAACATCCAGAAAGCACCACAGAACACACGGCAGCAATATTGGCAAGAAGGAGTTATCAAGAAGGGGAGGAAGCCATGCATGAACAGGAACAAGAACAGGAACAGCAGCAGCCAGCAGAAGATACAAGAATCTCCTGGGCGCAAGAAGGCACCAAACCGGAAAGATCCAACAGGGGGTGAACTGTGAAGCGAACAGCGCAAGGACGAACGGCAGGAGCGAAGGAGACCCACACACATTTCCTGACCTTTTCCTTCAGCAGCAGCCGAGAGCCACAGCCATCCAATGGGGCCGGAAGAGGACGAGTGGACGACAGGAACGGAACGAACCACTCGCTGCAGTCGGCAGCAGAGAGAGAAATGGAGCGAAAGGGTGGAGGAGCCGAGGCGGAGAGAGAGAGAGGGAGAGGGAGGAGACGGGACGGGAGGGGAGGCGCGTATAAATGGGCGGCGTCACTGACACCGAGACGAGCCAAAGGGAAGGGGAGGGGAGTCACGGCGGCGGCCGTGGCCGAGGGAGAGAGGATTGCTGGATGGATTGGCACCACGACGAGGAGTTTTTTACTCCCCCAAAACAACCAAATTGGAAGGGAAAAGCTCTGTTCCCCAGACCATCATCCCCGGCCGGCGCTTGCCATTACTATAATTACCTCGAGTGCGCAAGTGGGCTGGCTGGGCGATTTACGATCAAAGCGCCCTAATCATGGTGTCAAATGGGAAGGGGAAAGTACGATCACTAACTACTTCTGTTAGTGCTAAATCTGGGTAACAAGCCCGGGTTGTGTAGGGGGGCATATGCAGTAGTGGCGAGTGAGAGTGACGGACGCAGCTGATCTAGTGGTGCTGGAGCTCACTGCCTCCATTGGTGAGAGTGAACACTTGGCACACAGCACAACAGCAGTGGGGAAAAGGAACAGGAAGACAGCCCAGCAGTGGCCGGCGTTGCGAGTTGGCGAGCGGGTGGCCGCTCGGAGTCACAGGTTGGGTGCCTGGATCCGACGCCATTGATGGAATTGGTAGAGGACCAGGAGGAGAGGTTTCGCATGTCGCACTTGCGCACGGCCTGGTGGCTGGATTGCCCTCTTCAACGCCGGGGATATCATATGATGCTAGGTGCGTGGTATATTCCTGTGGGTCTCGTACAATCACAGCACCAGCACGGGCAACGTGATGCAAAGCTTTTTTTACTTACTATTCATCCCTCTCATAGAACACGTATCTCTACAAATTTTTTTTTCACCTTTTCTATTTATTCTCCTCACGTAATACGCAAATAAGTAACTTTTCTACCTCTCGACTCAACACAGCACTTGCCTTGGTAGACGTCGAGCAGAGCTCGCCGGCACACGTGGCGCTGCATGGCCGGAGCCTATATAGGAGTAGATCCACCATTAGAGTGAGCTTTGACGAGTAGGGCTGTGTTCAGATTTAAAAAATTAGTTTTTAAACAAGTTTTTTCTATTCATCCCACTAACAGAATACGCTTTTCAGTGTACTATTTATTTAGAAAAAGTACTGATAACACTGCCTAGCAGATAATTTTCTTTTCTTTTACTGCTCAGCCGCTACTGCAAAGAGCAGCCAGCATGCATGTGTTTTCTGTGGAGCCGATTGACTTGACTGTTCAAGCACGTGCCGCTCAGGTTCCTCCCCTGACTTTTCCACCCATATCATGCTGGCATGCTGCTGCTGTTCGTGTGCAGTACTGTTTGCATTGCACCACTAGTACTTTTTTAGTACACGCTGCTGATTTCGTACATGTATACGCGACACGTACGTACGCGTATGTGTGTAAGACCGGTTCGTCATACGATTCCTCGTTGCGCGCGGCTGGAACCGATGGGTCTCAATGTGCACGGCAGTCATGCACTGCAGCAGCGCGCCGTTGATGGCTTGTCAGTATGCGCAGTCGTAAGGTATTTCAGGTTTCGTTTTATACGCTTTATTTGTGTACATACTATGTACTACGAGTACCAGTATATGCCCGTATGAACACGCCTACAGCTAGGATCTTTATTTCTTTCCCCCCTACTAGCCATTTAAGACATTTAACATGCATGCATGCGCGCATCGGAAACTACACTTGCTCTCTATACTTTTTTTAGTGCTTGAAAATTTATACTGATGGAGATTCATAAAAAAAAATATATACTGATGGAGTGCCCTACTGGTATAGGACTCCTACCGCCTCCCTACTTCGAAGTCAAGGTACCTTTTTTCAAGCCAGTATGGATTTTGACATTGACGACAACACATTATTATCGATGTTCCAAGGAAATACATACGAGCTCCCTTTCTTGCTACCCGAACCTCAAACCCAGGTGGAGAGTTTCTACCACAAGAAACACCTCTTCTTTTAAAAGTTTTTAAACTACAGCCTACAGGCACTGATTATAGTGGAGATAATAATAGTAGGCACTTTACACTTCTCATGGACAAATATTACCAAAGTTTTCTTTTCGAATCCATGGCCTACATATATAGTGCAACATAAGTATATTCTGAGAGTGCTTAATCACGGATGGAGAGTAGCAATGATTTGCAGTGGTGTGCTTCCAAAACTTGTGTGCATTTTCATCCTCGACAGATTCTCTGAGCTGCTGAGCGCAGTGTGTGTAGTGATTAACAACCTGCGGTAAGCACGCACGCAGTAATAACAAGACAAAAATATATAGGTCACGAGTCACTACTCAATTGTTAGCATAAAAGGCAGGAGTTATTTCACATAATTATATCATGAAGGTACGCTAGTGCTTCAGGAGTAGGATTGCTCATTTGCTTGAGTTAGTGCATGCACAAGGTAGAGACTCCACTTGGTAAGTTAATGAAAACAGGTGAAATCAGAATGAAAGGTAAGTAAAGTTTTCGTAAAGGATAAAAAGGGAATTAAAGACAGCTAATGAGGGTCGATTTAGAGCTATATATTGGTGACGCTGTGTTGGAGTCCACATCACTTTGAGCTGGCTGCATGTGAATTGTGAAGTTCACTTCCCTTGCGAAAACGATATGGGGAGTTTCCCTCTCTAAAACTGAGCAAACACGTAAGGTGGCATCAGCTCACTGGTCTTGATTTGTCCTCTGATTGTGTTGATGACAAAAAAAAATGGCATAAATGTACTTGTCAGGCTCAGGTGTCCACTTAGCCATATCATCGACATCAATCTAACTAGTAAGCAATGAGTCTTTTAACAAAGAAGATATTCTGGAAATTCTGCTGATAAGCAACGAGGCTTTCATCTTAAAGGGTTCTGTCGACATCTTAGATTCATTATTTTTCATCCCTGCTAATATTTCAATAAAGTATTGTATATCTGAGTTTTTCAGTTCTCACCATGGCTTTACATTATGCATTTATGCATGTAAATTGTTGATGCAATGTACAAGTATGAAGCATTCATTTTTGTTTAAGCCATCCATATTTAATTGTTCAATTATGCATTTATATGCCTTTGCAGCCCCCCTAAAGATCAAGTCACTGAATGCCCCAAATAGATTCAGTTTCAGAGAACCCTATCTACAAACCTAACCTGCTTTTCATGACTAAAGGAAAAAGAAACAGTGTTTAAAAAATACCAGGAGACCACCACCCAAAAAAAAGGTGATCTGAAAGCCAGTTCATTAGTGGAGAAGCAACTTGACCGGTACGGGAACATATCTACCACATCTGCAACCCAATCCGGTTCTGCCTAGCCTTTCTAGGAAGAGTACATGTACTGTATATAGCAAATTTCTTATTGTCACCTTCAGGGAACAAAGGAGTATGAACCAGTAACATATTGACAAGTATGCAAGTCTTTTACTCAAATGAATATTGTAAGCAATCTTTTGGCTTGTTTGAACTTGCAGCCTCCAGCTATGCGTTCTCTGCAGATTATGCTTAGTGGAGTGTGGAGAGGCTAAGATTTCTTTGCATTCAAAAGTTGTTAGATGGCCACTTGGCCCATTACATTATTCACAGTACACTGAGTATTTATAATACAGATAAGTTGCCACATGTCCTGTAATAACGCGAGAAGAGAAATAAAAATAGTCAAATAGTATTAAAGTACAAGAGTATGCCTTTTCTGCATACATAAGCTCTTACGTTAATTTCTCAATTCCATTTTTCTCATGGAGCACTCTGTGTTATTCGACGTTACCTAAAACCTCTCCTCTTTGTTCTTTGACGGTATCTAAATTAAAATGTTTTTCCTCCTTAATTGACTAGAGAGCTCCAACCTCATTACCTAAAACAAATGACACAAATAATTTAGCAACATGATTATTGTTCATAGATTTGGCATTGGACCTATAGTTTAAAGATGCAATTCCAAATTTAATATTTTGTAGCTATGCTTTTTTTAAAAAAAAAGAAACATGAGTGCTACTATATCTCTGACTGAAGAAGTTTTTAGTGTACTTTCAGTGTGCAGTGTAGTGGCTGCGCCTCTTTCTCCTCTACTTCTTTTCTACAGACTACAACCCAACTTGTTCTTATCTTCCCCCTGTTTTTTAACACTCTTTTGTTGCTTCTTTTCCAGTGCCTTTTGTCAACAACAATGGATTGCCTTTTCAGAGGGCACTCAAAAAGTTGGATTCATTTCATATAAGCATTCTTTTGCTCCCATGTACAACTTCAGGAACGCGTATCATAAGGTCCAAACTCTGAAACAGTGAAGCTTCATCGTTCAGATTCAGGTTCAGGTTCAGGTTCAACCGCAACACCTTACACCTTAGCCTATATCATGCGTTCTGTGGGCTGTGCTCTGCGCAACTATGAGATTTTTGCAAATTTGTAGATGAAAAGCTAATCCTAATCATATGGCTGACCGAATATAAAAAAAGGAAAAAAAATGAATAACTAGATGACAATGCAAACTAGTGAAATATGATCCGACTAAAGCAACAGGCACATGGATCCAACACAAGAAAAATACTAAGTCAACGTCCAAGATTCATGTATATCCTTATTCCACGATGGCAAGATTCCAAGTCGTCGATCCTACCCCCATTTGTCTACGCAACCAAACGCAAAATGGTTGTTGCTGGAATGGAGACAGCAAAAATAACAACTTTTTATCTGTCGACAAAGTCAACTAACTCTTCACTCTTGTCCTTTAGCTGCACATTTCAATCTAACTTGGCAACTTGCCTAGCTATTCTTAGTGTTTGTCCATCAACATGTAGACAATATATAATGCTGAACAATTGCAATAAGAATATTCGCACAGATCGCACTAGTTTTGAAAGAGAACAGTACAATGGCTAACCTTGGATGGAATTTCCTTTTGAGAGCACGTGTAAATTTGAGGTTCAATATCGAAGGATGAAAGATTCAAACAAAAAAAATGGCATCCCCTTCCTGCTCTTCGTAACACTCTATACTGCTACATTTCAGTGCCTTTTGTTAAGATTGAATTGCCGTTGACAATTGAGGCAAATTTTGGGTGGATTTGCAAGCTCCAAGGAGGGTTCAGTGGATTCCTTGCAGGCTTTCAGTGGGCCGGATTGTCCTACTGCGTGGGTCGGTTAGCTTATCGTTATGGGCCGTAGGGATCATCAAGTGATGGACGGTGATATCTAGTTTGCATTTATGGGCCGGAGTGGTGGCCCATGTTTCACTTCGTTCGTTAGGGAGTTTCGATCGGAGACATCAACATCGAATGCTTTTTCAAAACAATATCTTTCCTAATTTTCGGTACAATTGAAATGTTTGAGGCATACAGGCCACCAGACTTTCTGAAAGGACATTCTAATGGCATCAACAACAAACAAACAACAACATAGCCTTTAATCCCAAGCATCATTGTTCTTTTATTTGTATTTAACAATGTTTGAACTAGCTAAATACTTGGTGATGCTGCAGAATAAAGTGGATGTCCTTTTGGTGCTGATCGTCATCTCTTATTTGTTCGCGATGTTGGTCAAACTCTCGCCCAACAAAATAGAACTGTGGCGTAAAACATGAAGCAAAGAATAAGTTTCCTTTTCACTTTTCTTTGTTTCTTTTGAGCTGGACCTTTTTATTTTCTTTTTGTGATAGAGTAATGTGAACCTTCACCAGATATTCACGGCACCAACCACTGTTCAGTGTCTGGGACAATCCTGTAACATTTTCCCACCACATATCTGTCTTGAGTTCATGGTAACAATCCACACACTGTTCCACTGGCAAATTGACAATATTTCTTTGAAATTCAGCTGATAAAACTCGAACAGCCCATGAGACGATACCACAATTTTTACACCATGCAACCAACACATGATTCTTTCCACAAAATAATTTAGCTTCATATGATTTCTTGCACAGTCCAGATACTGGAACTCAAGATCCCAATGCAACACAGACAGGAATGGACACTGCACATAATATACAGATTACAGCTGAAAGCATGGATGGATGGCTTCATTGCATCACTGCATCATCACCAGGTCACCATATCACCCCAGCATCCCTGCAGTACCAATGCAACACAGACAGGAAACCTACCTTCACAATGTGATTTCATTCTCATCACGCTGTGATCACCAATTGTGTGCACAAAATCTCCTCCCAAGGACGAAGTTGCTGGCTTTATGGTTGTTGATTGAGCACATCAGCATATATGATAGTCTGCAAATGCTGGCCCTGTGTCCCTTTCCATGCACCCACCTCCCTACCAAGAAGCAACCAAAAGGACAAGAAAACCAAATGGAAACAGGGGGAGGAAAACATGGAAAAGCGCAGGAACCCACTTTTCTTTGGCCTAAATCTATGGTACATCATATGGACCACTACACTGGCTGCTTCCAATTAAATATAACTAATGACTAAAGATTTAATATTTGCGTGCTTCAGAGTGGATATAACTAACAGAGGTTTTTAAATTTATCACAATAGATCAGAATTCAGAACTACTGCATCCATCCAACATCAAACATGATACTTTGAGTGGGTTGCCTAATGCTTGCTTGAGTCAGTTGTTTTGTCAGTATTGGGATTGCACTTTTTAATCTTCAGGCTTTAAGAGGGCATGCAAAGACGGTGTGAAGCTGCAAGACCCTAACACAAAGTGCCAGATGACGTGAAAAGAAAGACAATAGTTAGTATGACTTCAAAGGCAAGCCAATGGTGCCACGACACAGATGACACATTTCAAGAAGGCTTGATATTGACATATGTATATATGTAACAGATACTACAAACCATCACTGCATGTATCGACAGATTGTCTCCATTCTAATACACAGGATGATCATGCTAACTACGACCTATTACGTGCCAACAGCTTCTCCCTCATCTTCCGCCACCAGGCAGCTCAAATTGAGGGGAATCAAGAAACAACAAAGACGCACAAAAAAAATACTCACAAGAGCTGGGGCCCTTTCGCCACCAACACCACCATCATTCATACTCTCCGAGACGTGGCACCAACTTTTGCCAAAGAGCAACTAAAGGAGCAAAGCAAAGTCATTCTGCTGCTGGTTGCTCCTCTCTGAAGGATTCCAAAGGGAATGGATGGATCAGCTTACGCTTGTTCATCACATCACAACCCTGCAGGAGAAATAGAAAAATTTCATTAAATTCAGTTCTTGAATAGAAACCATGAAGGTCACCAGTATAAAGAAATGGGGAAATGTTTACAACAGCGAGCATGATCCTGCAATCTTCTAGATAATAACAGAATGACAGCAATGCCTTGTTATTTTACAAGCTAACAATTGTAAGTTTTGACTTCGGTACTGTTGCAATCTGACTCTGATAACATAGAGTCAGAGTGATTCTCAATTCTATCCAAAAAACAAATATAAAGCCGTTACAAATCAAATGCGATCTCTTATGAAACGACCACTGAATACAATCAAATTAATACTCTTGCAAGTTAGCGAATAAATAGGAAAAGTAATGTGAGTAACAAAATCTATTATCCAAAAAGAACTATCAAGCCGTTTCAAATTAATGCCCACGCACTGATTATAATTAATTTCTTATTCTTGCTCTATGTTTCTGATGCAGCCTAAAGAAACTTGGTGCACTAGAAACTGAAAGAAATGCAGAAATGTTGATTACCTCATTGATTTCAGCTCTGCAAACGGACGCAGCCATCCTAGTCACGCAGGATGACAGAGTCGGCGATCTTCATGAGCGGATCAAGGCACCCGGGTGCGAATTTGCGCGCAAACATGTGGGAGTAAGTGCCATTGGACTTCCTGAGATCCCTGATGAGGTCTGCAGACACTTCCTCCGGCTGGTAGGTGTGCGGATGGCCGTCGACGGCATCGGTCCAGTTGACCCTGGTGAGCGTGAACTTTGTGCATCCAGCGGGGTCCTGCATGTCCAGCAGCGTCGGGAAGTAGTGCTCCTCCGGGTAGCAAGAGTGCTTCTTCTTGACGAGACATGGCAGCTTGAACTTGTTCCAGAGCCTACGGTCCCTGACGACCATGACGGCGTGCCTCCTGGTGAGCACGAAGAACTGAGAGCCGACACGGAAGCTGTCGTAGGGGACCTCCGGGAGCATGACATCGTCGCCACGGGCATAGTAGCGGTCGTGCAGCGTGGGCTCGGCGTCGAGGATCTCGATGAAGCTGCGGTGGCGGCCCTTGGGCCCGGCATTGTCGGCGAGCAGCGTGCGGTACAGGGTCGGGAACGGGTGGAGCGGGACGCAGGACTGGGAGAGCAGCGCGAAGAAGTGGTTGGCCGGGTCGTCGAGCAGCGCGGTGGCGAGGAGGCGGCGCGCGGCGGAGATGAGCGTGGCGGAGGCCCGCTGGGTGGCCTTGGCGGGTACGATCCGTCCCTTGAAGGAAGGCGTCGGGGGCGAGGTGAGCTCCGCGGAGGGGTCGGCGTGGACGTAGACGTTGAGGAGCCCGTGGTGGCCGTCGAAGAACTTCTCCCAGAGCGGGGCGAAGACGAGGTCGGAGTTGGTGAGGAAGAGGAACGCCACCTTGGGCTGCCTCTTCCTGTTGGTCATCCTCCCGTAGGCGGCGGCGAAGAAGGAGGGGTCGGCGGCGGCGGGCTTGGAGTTGGAGGAGGGCGCGGCGGAGAGGAGGACGGCGCGGCGGAAGAGCGCGAGGTCGTCGGTCTCGTCGGCGTCCGGGATGGCCGGGAGCGTCCGCGGCGGGATGAGGCGCGGCGCCAGGAGGAACACGGCCGGGACCGAGAGCAGAAGCAGCACCAGCGACAGCACGTACGGCGAGGCGGCGTGCGGCGGCGCCATCTCTGCCACGATCCCCCGATCAACCGACACGGCAGAGAGGAGATGCTTGATATGGAAACGAACAGCAGCAGAAGAAAAAAAAAATCAAAATAAAAAAAAATCGGCGACGCGATTCAGGTGGAGGAGGGGTTTCTCTCCCTGCGATGGGAGTGGGATCTCGCGGGCATCAAGCGCCGGGAGGGAGACGGATTCGGGAAGCCGCCGCGGGGAGCGGCAGGATCAGAAATGGAAGGAGGACGAGGAGGCAGAAGTGGCGGGATAGAAGAGAGGGAGCGACAGATAGACCACAGAAGAGGAGCGGCGGCGGCAGACAGCCAAGGAGCCAGCGGGAACAGACGGCGAGGAGGAGTATGGATGGAGGAATGGCGAGGCGAGCGGCGGATCCGGCCGGGGCAATCGCCGGCGGGGGCGGGAGGAGTGGAGAGGAAGAAGAAGGGGGGGTTGGGGAAAGAGAGGGGGAGTGAGGGCGCTGCCTTTATCATCGTGGCATGCTCTCTCCGGGATTATTAATTTCCTTTTTTTAATTGAAAAATAACGAGGCCATTCAATTTCAATTATGATGGGGTGCGTTCGTTTGCCAGAATTTTAAATTGTTTCGTCACAAATTCCCTTAAAAACGCCCTTGTATATATCTTCGTTCCATATATAGTATACGCTCAGTAGAGTACAGCTGTACCTCGAGCAATCGTTTTGGATTGTATTTAAGACAAAACCAGCCCTGAGAGATGGGGATTGCCGATTGTATTAACAACAAAAAATAAATCTCTGATTTGATCCACAGACCACAGCGAATGGAATGAAAACAACGCTGGTCGGTTGGATAAGATTTGAGAACATCAACACATGACGTTATTTGCGTACTACTACTGAAATCAATCTCTCTCTCTCTTTTTTTTTACATTGTCAATCTCTACACTTCCATTCCTATTCATAATTAATGTTTAGAAAAAGGTTATCGATCTTTTGTCAAAGTAATAGTTATACTAGCTTCAAAAACACATTTTGTTGAGTCATCATGTTTTTTTTTATAAGGAGTACAAGTGGTTTGGAACTAAATCAAAATATCTTTCTTCTCGTCTATCGCTCTAGTTCATTTGACTTTTCTTACTCTCCGTCTTATTCAAAAATAATTTACAAATATAGTCAAATTTTAAGTTACTTTTGAAGAGTTTTCATTACTAAAGCAACCAACAACTAAAAATATGATATTCTACACATTTGTTAATAAGACGAGTAGTTAAATTTAAGATGACAGATGTTAGACGAATTGTCATTTGAAACGGACTATTGCATGTTTTGTCACCAGAGACGATCAAGCATGTCATGTGTAGTACTGGTAGATCAATCACCAACTCCACTGTTGGTTCACGATTCAGCAGGCGCTGATCGACGACTCAAAATCGTCATTTTTACGGTTTAATTAATCTAGTCAGTGGATTAAAGATTATAATCGCCCCGGCCGGGGTTGTGGCAAGCGATCGCCGATCGGGAGGGATGACCTCATGTCACGTCTCCGTCGGGTCCGGCTGACACGTGGGCCCCGCAGGTGTCGGCAGCGCGCTGCACGGGACATGTGGCTCCTCTTCCTCTCGACACTCGCTCATCTGATTTTTCTTTTTATTTTCTATTCACGAGAGGGAAAAAGAAAATCAGGGGGCGAACAAGTGTACGTACGTACATGCTTCGGGTGTCCAGTCACCACCAGTGGTGGCACGTATAAATGTACCAGGAGTAGTATTTAATAGTGTCTGGTACGTATAATTTTATAATAGTTGCGTCAACGTCGCATGTGACTCGGCAGCAGAGAAGAATGGATCGCAGGCAGGCAGCGTACGTGGTGCCCTCTGCCCGTGCAGCAGACCCAGGGAGATCGCCGTGTGTACGGGTATAAAATAAACATAAATTCACCGTCAACATACGAAGAGTATATTTTTTTTTAAAATTTGATTTCTGGGTTTCATTTTGTGTGAATAAACTACTACAGTGGGTACGTGGTACTCCCTCCGTCCCATAATATTTACATTTCTAGAGTTCAAAATTTGTCCTAAAATAATTGCACGTTCTCCCTTTCCAAGGTGCAACGATTGTAACTTTACAGGGATAGCACTATTTAGGTGGGACCCATATATATTTAGGTGGGACCTACAAACTATTTGGCAGGACTTACGTGGGATCCATGTAATGCTTAGGTGGGACCCACGTGGGACCTGCGCAAAGTTTAGGCGGGACCCACATGATGCAATGTTTAGGCCGAACCCACGTGGGACCCGCGCAATGTTTAGACGGGACCTACATATTATTTAAATGGGACCCACATATGTCTAGGTGGGATCTACATGGGACCCATGTATTGTTTGGATAAGGGACAATTTGGTAATTTTATACGTAGCATTGGTTTACGTGCCCCGTTCTATAAGTGTATTTATTTTGGGACGAAGTGAGTAAAAATCTGTTAACCTCTTTTTTAGCCCTTTGCACTTTTCTTTCATTCTTTTTGTGTACAGTATGCTGCGTCCTGCATAGAGGAGAGTGGATAGGATACTACTTTGAGAGGAAAAAAAAGAAAGGAAAGAGAGAGCAGAGTCGATACGTGGCTTTCGATGGAGTGAGATGCGTCGTGAGCTGTGACTCGGCGACGGACAGGCAGCATACGTGGGTGCAGTGTAGCGCGTGATGCCCCTGTGTTTAGATTGAAAAAAAAAGTAGGTGGAAGTTTTAGATAAACAGTACATTAGGAAGCGTGTTCTGTGAGTGAGGTAAATTGAAAAATTTATTGGAGAAGTATTTTTTCCTAGATCTGAAACACAAAGCATGAACCCTCGCCGCGCGTTGCGTACGTGTACGTAAGTACAGATTCATGTGCAAAGATTTTGTTTTTAGTTTCCAAGAAAAATAGTTCGGCTTGCCTAGTGGGAGTGTCGGTGGGCCGGCGATACATCCCAGGACGACGTTGACCTTTTCAGCTTTCACTCTCACTCACTCCCGGCAGGACAGGATAAGCTGACACCTTTCCTTCCTTCATTTGCTTCGTCAGTGACTGCATTCACTCATGGGCCATTGGATCCAATCTTCTGTCTCGGATCCGATCACGTTACATCGGCAAAAATAATAACCCCAACCTGCAGGTGCTTATTTCCATGTAATCACTTGTCCAGGGCTTAAAAGATGATTAGCATGCAGAGTAACCATCTCATGGTCTGATGAAGTGGACCGACGTCGAGATCTATGCAGGTCATGGTCTCATGGATGTGTATGGACTCGTCAGCTGCACCATTTTTTGTCCCTTCCCTTTTTATTTTTTCTTTTTTTCTTTTCGCCATCGTGAGTCCATGACCTATCCAATCCACTTCATCACATACTCAGCTCAGCTCCTGCATTATCCACTCCAGTGTATTGTATCGACCAGCAACCATACCGACCTGTCCTGCGTATACTACTGGTGGGTCCTCTCCTGTCAGGCCAAGAAGTACTACTTGTAGCAGACACGGGACACGGACGATCTCATCCATAGAGAAAAAAGAAACTCATGTTATGTTGTGTTTAGTTTTGAAAGTTCTTTTACTATTTACTTCTCTCAGAAAACAAGTTTTCCAGAAAAGTTTTCCTCCATCTCCCTCCAACTTTCATATTCATCCCTCTCACAAAACACGCTTTCCAGAAAAAGTTCTTTTCTCCTCCACCAACTAAACACACCCTTATACGGTATTATCATACGGTATTGTTGTAGTATATGATATGCTCATTCATTCGTGGTCAACACGCACGCATGCCAAACACATTAGATTCTGTTTTTCTTTTATTTTCCTTCCGTGTTGTCTAGAAAATCAGGGACAATTATCTGCATCTTTCGCCCAACAACATGACAATGCATGGCAGGATTATCAAGCCGTTGGTTGACTGAACCTCAATGATATACGTATTTTTTTTTTCAAAAGAATGGCTATAGCATGTCGAATTATTTTTTGTTCTTTCAAGTAGTATCAATACAAGATTGAGCTTTTCTTTCTGCAATATTCCCATAGGGGGAGGCAATCATGCAAAGCTAGCCATGTAGATGAAATAAGCTAAAACATCAAATTAAAGTGTTTCTTTCTGATTTTTTTCTATGAACCAGATCGTGCAAAGCGAAAGGTGACCCACAAATTAAAATCGACGAACATTTTGAAAATTTTGTGCCCACACCCGCCAACCTACCATCATGTTTCATATTTGGTGCGCTTTCAGCATCACAACATGAGAGTCACAGAGACATTTCCCCTCTCTTGAAGGCTGCTGTTTTGCTTCAAAATCCTTACCCAAAAGCGCAACCGTACGAATTTGGTTAGGCGACGTGGATGTTTATGTCTTCCGGGCCCACATGCCTGCTGAACAACGACAATATACCGCCGCCCACGAAATATATTAGAAGATGTGGCGAATATTACGTGCGTGCGTGGTGTGGACCTGTCCAAGTTAGCCTGAATTTTCATGACACCAATTGGCTAATCTTCTTTCTCATCCTGTACATTGACTTTCCAACGACCATACACATAAAAAAAATTGACCCTGAAAGCAGTTTTGGAGCAATTTAAACCCACTTTAAAAAAAACCTTGGTATGATGGTATCCAATAGTTCTATCATATATCATATATGCCTTTCACACGGCATGGAGAGATGCATGCAACACACAGGGTCAGCACAGCAGATCGAGCACAAGCATATGCCGATATGCGTGGTCACTAGTCAGAGAGATAAGCAAGTTCCTAGCAGGTGGCACACAAAGGAGGCCTCACCTTTCTGTTGGGGCCCTAAAGAGACCTGCAGAGAAGGCCGCTTTGATGTGCATGATGCCATGATTGATCTTGCACGTCCATCATATCAACCTGCTTTGCAAACCCACTAGCTCATTGCACTGCTTTTATCATACAGAATACACAACTGTGGAACCAAATGGGGACATATTGTCCTTGTATGAAATCTTGTGCGCCCCCATCAGGAAGAATCTGGATGGCCTTTACATGATGAAGGAAGCACGGAGAAAGGAATAGGCAACGAGAACATGTGGACTTATATCATATCCATACTACCAACCATCACTACTGCTGAAAGACTGCAGCATGACATTTAGAAACATGATTTTTCAAATTTTCATGCACCGAGTAGTCTGAAAGAACACACACACACAATGGTAGGTGGCAGCAACATAAACGATGTACAACTCTCTACGACGACGCTAACAACCTCGCACGATTGTAGAATACAAGGCATCAGTTCTGATGCAGAGTTTGTTTTCCGGTTTTATGTACACAGATGAAACAGCACGCATGACGAACGGGGCAGTACCAACCAACGGTCTGAATGAAATGTGAGCGGTTTGCTCTTCAGGCTTGTGTCTCAACTGGCTTCATGGTGGTGCTCGAAGGCTTCGTCTGGTCTCTTGATTCAGACTTGGAGATTCCTTTCGCTGCATTCTTCGATCTGATGGCTTGGGCTGTCCGGCTACTGTTGGCAGGGCGCTTTCCTACTACGCCATTGCCTGTAGCTGCACAAATGACAAACATCAATTGCTTTGAAAGCAACTGCTGATGTCTTTGCTCAAGTGCAGGTTAACATATCAACCCAAATATTTAGCTAGAAACTATTGCAAGACACAACGCTTTGTGAGTTTTGGTATATACAGTTTTCTGAAGGAATGCTCAGGAAATGTGTTGGCAATAACATAAGGAGACAGACGATTTACCATTATTAGGAAGGGATAACCGTTTCTTCGCAGGTGTATTGATTTGCGCTGGCCTTTCTTTTGGATTGCTCGTGGATCGGGAAGCCAAGTTTGAAGGTTGAGAGCTGACTTCATCAGTGATTTCATCTGATGGCTTCCCTTTTATCTTGGATGACTCCATCGAAGCAGTTGGTTGCACACTGGCAGACTGCCCTGACGAAGAGCCACTTACATCAGATTGTGACTTCTTGTGGCCTGCGCCTTTCTTCTGCCGCGATCCATTTGATTGTGTGGTTGAAATAGTTGCTTTTCCTTTTGGTTTGTTCGGAGCTTTAGCCTTTTCTTCCTCAGCTGGTTTGTCATCACCAACTGTGACACTCTCTTTGGCACTACTGTCAAGTAACCTGTTCTCCCATGGGCGTGCAGCCATCCACCTCTCTAACCAGTTCCGCCCCCACTGATTCTCGTCCCCTGCAAGTCCTTGGTCTTGGAGACTCGCTGCTTTCTGTTTCCTTGAACCTGCTTGCCACTGCCAAAGGAAACACAGATTAGCAAGGCTAGTGCACTATGCATTATGTCCGTCAGTTTTCTGCTAGTGTAAAGGACAGCGAGCACAGACCCAAGTAGGCAAAGTAGCAAGTTCTTTCTGTAGGTAAAATGGATAAGCCAAAAAGGAAACAGAAGTGTGATCTTTTCATGTTTGTTGAGCCATCACACACTAGCCCAAGTGCTCAGCAACCAGAATTCTTTGTTCAATCCAAATTACCTCATCAAGGTCACTACTAGAACATTCTAAGCAGTCTACCCATAACCATTTCCCAGAATTTTGTTAAAGATCAAAGTGCTATTCTCACTGTCTAGCTCCCTTCTTCTGGAAATCAAATATGCAATATTGCATATGCAACATAATGGCTTTTTACCCAAGTCATGTAATTAGGTCCATACACACCCACTAGACAGAAGTCACAGATATCCTTGTTGATCACAAGTTCACAACAGTACACTCTGAATAACAGAAAAGAAAATAACTAAATAAGCAAAATAAAACAAAAACTCTGCTGATCTTTGCCCTAGATATATCTTCAATCTTCAAGCATCAATGAAAAGCTAATCATTCACACATTTCCGATAGAACAATATTATTTGAAATTACCTGATGTGTTAAAGCATACCCCATCGCCCTTTCGCGCTTAGCTGCAGCTTCTTGCCTTTTTAATGCCTTAGCTTTCATATCTTCTACCGAACCTATGCTGCCACACCAGTCTTCCTGCATACCATCAATAGGCAGTAAGTTTTCAATAACAGACATTTACTTCAATAAAAATATCCAAGATTGTTTATTACTCGGGGGAAATTGGCAAAAGGTCAATAGTCATAATAAAACAGTCTAGACATGCTTGATTAAACACACAAATACTTGAATATTTCCCAAGTTGTAGTTGGTACTGTCCCCCTGCTGAGGTTTGTATAGTCGTTTTTTTTTTTCATTTTGGAGCGTGGAATGCGCCACCCATTTGTATTTGCCTGCCTGCGCCTCCTATTTTTTTAATATAGCAGGCAGGTTGCCGTGCTTTTTCTTTTTCTTTTTTCTAAAAAAAGTTGTGCATGCCATAACAGCAAGCTTAGACTTCTAAGTTTCCTAAACTATTGTTGGCAGCAGATGCTTTCTGAAGAAGACAAAATGCTAACAGTTTACATGAAACTCTGCGGATCATGCCAAAAATACAACCTGGTCATTCACGACGGCATAGACAATCTCATAGGTGAAACCAGCACATGAACGGCTATGGGGTTTGCTTTTCCTTGACGAGAAACCACTGCCAAGGTCTGGTTTATGTTACTAAGCATATAAAGACTAAGTTTTTTTAGGGATATATTCAACTTGCATTGGCATGATATGTATCCTAAACAATTATATGAATGGTTACATGACAACATCTAGAAGGAATAATGTTTCTCACCTCAATATCTCGAACATGGTCCTCGTGAGCACTTTGTTCAGGAGGTTTCTTTTGGGACCCTTGGCTTTCCAGAGAAACACGGACTCGTCTCGCTCTGACACGAGCTTGAGCTCTTACCAGGGCCTGCATGCACTGAAGTGTCTCTGCTGCTTGTTTTCTTACAGCATGACCCCTAACAAGTGCCTGGAGTCTAACTAGTCCTTTTAATGCCCGTAAAGCACGTCTAGCCTGGTAAATATGAACATACAAAAATATCAGACTGCCTCTTGAGTATGAGCAGCATACATTCTAATGAATCAATGACTAAAAAACAAGACTTTCAAACTTTTCATATGGGTATTTTTATGCAGCTTGATTGGTTGGCAGTAGACTTGTCTTCAGAAGTGAAAGATTAACCATAACCTTATCCCATCTAAGCCTTTACAACATGCATACAATTTTTTGGTAATTTTTGTTAACCAGAACCTCAGTCGGAAAGCTAGCCTAGACTTCTCTGCGAAATAGAGTGCACTTTGTTCAATGTTTTTGTTTTGTTTTGGAGATAACGTGATAATTAAAGTATTTTTATAATACCAGGAATGCTCGAAAGGCAGACTGAATAACTACAGCAGCCTGATTCTCCTTTGTACCACGTTCAGGCTGAGAAACTTGAAGAGATGTGCTCGGTGAGGAAGTGGAATTCGATATTGTTTCTGTGTTCACATCACCAGCCATTAATGTTTCAGCCTGTAGCCTGAGTTCTTCGGCTGCAAGAACACCATCTGTATCTACAGAATGCTCCTGTTTGTGTAGCAACTGAGTAGCAGAGCTCCTCTGCAATTTTCAGAAAGTATTGAAGCAACATAATCAATATATCATAATTAAAAAAAAAGAAAAGCAAGCATATTTTAACAAAAATATGTTCACATACAGCAGTGCTATTATGTTAGCATCAGCATATAACATCTTGTTTGAATTAGATTTAATTCTTTATATGCTGCTCAATTCATGGAATAGATGTAACTCAGTAATGGAAGAAAATAAAAGATGTAACTCAATAGTGGAAGAAAATAAAAGATGTAACTCAGTAATGGAAGAAAATAAAATATGTAACTCAATTAATGGAATAGATGTAACTCAGTAAGTAGACTATCGTATCTGCTAGATGAATCAGCTCACTATTTCAGTAAATTGAGTTTAATAATATCAGCATAACAATAAGGACGAGATATAAACTAGAACGTTTTGAAATGAATGCTGCAGTTGAGTAGTTGGGACAACTCTTATGTTTTTAGTGTCAGCTGTTCCTTTGGATGACAGGATGAAAGAATTATCAGTCTTGACAACATCAGCACCTTATAAGAAATGAAGATATCGATGCAACATCATTACATCAATGCGTGTCATGTGCTGATATGAACTACATGACACATGGCTCCAAAGGATGCTGGAATATACTTTAAACCTACTGCTCGCCAATGTAACAAAATAATGGGACAACGACCCTTATTGGATATCAGATGACAATGACATGTTAACAATAAAAGTGTTCCAACATCACACGAGTTCTGGTAAAACATCTGCACTAGCAAAGTATCCCATGGGAAAGAATACTAGTAAATCTCAAGCTACAGACAGCTGTTCAGTGACTCACCTCGGCGCTGCATTCAGCATTTCGCCCTTTCTCATGCTTTCTTATCCCAACAAGTGATTTTATCCACTTCGCTGAAATCCCCATGACACCACTTTCTTCTGCTAGTTCAACAGCTAGCACCTGCAAAACTGTAGCCCAAAACTCCAATGTAAGTGACGTTGCTGAACATACACATCAATTGTTGCCCCAATATCCAGCAGAAAATACCAAGCGGAAATCCGTCATAATCTAATATCAAAGAAGGCGAAATAGCACGAACAGCTATCAATGATACAGTCTTGCAAAATGCCCTGAAGGCCTGAACTAAAGGTGGAAGAGGGGGAAAAGGAGGCCAGCATTGCAATTTGCAGCCGCTACCCAAATTCCTGGAACTCTTTGCAACAGGCGCGCGCACACACGCACGCACAAATGGCAAAAGCGCAGCTTGACAACGAACAAGAGTCCACGAGAGCAAGAACAGTATTCGGGTAACCGAATCGAAGGGGGAGGCAGAATCTAAAGCGAAATGCAAGCTAAATTCACAGACAGGACCACGGATCGGGTAGAGCTAGCCAATCTCAACTCAACCACGGATCAGAGCCGAAGTAGCTGCTGCCCAAAATCAACAAAAACAAGCAGGAATTTCACCGAACTCACACCGCCAGCGCTCCTCCAAGAAACCCCCCTCCTCCTCAACTCCCACCAAAGCAAATCGAACAAATGAACCGGGAGGGACGCCGAGCTCCACCTGCGCTGAACGGCGTGCTGCCGTCGCCGCCGACCGCGCTCTTCACTCCCCTCGCTTTCGCCTCCGCTTTGGATTGATTGAGCTCCAACTCCAATTCCGCCCTTTTGGATTGTGTACTTGGCGACGAATTTTCTTTCGGGGTACAAAACAAAAGCTGTTGCAGTTGGCAGAATGGCAGGGGAGCTTTTGCGGAAAGGTACCCGACGTCCTTTTCTTTCGCACGAGGCAGTTTATTATGATGAGTATTCTGACGTGGTCCCGGGCGTTAAGGGGGTTTTGTGAATAAACACACCGTGTCGTTAGGCGCGGGCTCGATCCGGACCGCGAAGGGTGGATCCAACGGCTAGCGTGGGCCCCAGGTTTGGATCGCGATTAATAATCGCGATCCAAATCCGAGGCTGTTTTGAAGAGGAGTTATTTAAAGAGGGTGGTTAACGGAAGTTTCCCTGCACGGGGTTTACGCATGTCGCAATCCTGACGGCCTATGCACCATCCAACGGTTGCGAGAGGCCTGAGGCGTTTGTCGTTGAGCTCCCTGGAGGTTTTGTTTTTTTCTTCCTCGCGAGCGCTGCGTCGGCGAGCACCGTGGCGCTGACCACCGCCGCTCGCCGGACGGCGGCCTCCTCCCTCCTTCCGCCGCGGCGGCGAGATGGAGACCCCGAACCACTTGCTCCGCTCCTGCGTTTGTGTTACTCTTTGGATGCCGCCGAGGGGAGGAGAGCCTCCGCCGCGGCCTCTTCCGCTCTTCGCCGTGGCCGGACGCGGCGGCGACGGGGAGGCCAGCTTCGGTGGCTCGACGGCCATGCGGGATTCTCTTGGATGTGGCCGCCGGGTCTTGCGCGGCCACCTCCTCTCTGGCCTGGCAACCACTGCGCCGGCTTCGCGGTGAGTGTCCCCCGCCGCTCCCCCTCCCTGTTCCTGTCTTCCTGACACATTAACCCCAGGACTTCTTCTATTCACTGGAGAAGATGCTATGAACGCCTGAATCTGACCACATTCAGGCGGTGAAATGCTCGATTCACACACTTGGTCCGGGGAGTTTGTCAGTTTGCAGCTGAAGATTTTCACATGGTGATATGGTATCAGAGATCAGACTACTATGAGTTGAGCATGAGGACAGCGAGGCACGTTTGTATACAAGTGTGTTATTCGGAAAAATGACACTTGGTGTTGACGCCATCTGCGTGGTCCAAAGTCCACACAGGGTTGTTTCCTTATTTTTGCTTTGCACGACGATAGAGAATCTGCGCCGTCCTGCCGGAATATAAATTTATTTTGACTCTGGTTAGATGAGTCTGAAACCACACACCGACGCTATCTGCGTTCACTTTTTGTTTAAAATTGAATGGGGGCGCACCTCATATGGCCGGCAAATAATGCTGGGAAACCGACTCTTCATCTACTATAATAGTAATGGCCGCATAAGAATGCACTTGATATGGGGAAAACGTGGTTCCAACTACTCCATGTTTTCCCTCTCTTCACTAGGTTGGAGTAGTGACGTGATGATTCATGTCACCGGATGTTTCTGAATTGTGTTTGACATGTTAGGGTACATTGTCGACTATAGCACCATTCTTGCTCTTGCATCCTTTATATATATATAAAAAATCAAAGATAACAATCATCCATATGCACACACATCACCAGTAGATTGTGATGAATCACCCCTTCTGACTATCAGGTGATTATTGTTTGAAACTTGGATTCTTGAAAATTATATGTTCAATCAGATTCTTTTTTCTTACCACATCTGAATTGGCAAGTTGCAATGCAACGGTGTATACTGAACTACTACTTATGGGAACCTTGTTCACTGCCTTGATTTCTAAAATAAAACTGACATCTTTTTGTCACCTGCCTTTTATGTTTATAGCCCACTGATGCTGATTTGTTTGGGTTTGGTGATTAGTTAGTTTGGCTGGATCTTCCAAAGGAGATGGTAGAAAGCAAAGTAGGATTGGGCCTATCATGCAGTTGATTCGGTTGGTTAATGGATATACAGAACAACCTCGAACTTAATTTCCAAGACCTAGTCTCAGCTGACTAGTGCATGCCTTCCTTGCACAAATAGCAAAAATTTGTACTCATCCTTTTGGTTATCCCATTCTTTAAGAGAAAATAAAAACTTAGGCGGTTTGTCATTAATTTGCCTGGGTTGTGAGAGAACACAAATAACCCATTCTCATTGTTCAATCGATGTCAAGATGTTGTTAATTAGGGCAAACTGATAGCTACTTCTACCAGTGACATGTATTTCCTGCACATGTGGACTGCTTTGGTCGGCACTGGGCAGTTGAGAAGGATCTGAGAAAGGTATCATTGGGCTTTGGCTCTGCCGTATTAATATTTAATTCTCTCAAGAATAGCAGTTTCACATCTCCTGAAAGCTACCCTAAACCCTAGAAATAACAAAATCGGAACAAGTAACCTAGCTCTAGTTGAACTCCACTGTTTATATCTCACAATGCATTTATACCACCATAAGCACTTAATTGCCACACAAAAGCCTCGACACAAAGTTGAATAGCAAGCAACCATGGGCAGCAGTAGCAAGAGGCGTGGTCTTTTTGGCATTATCAATTCCAGATACATGTTCATTACCAGTTGTCTCTTCATACATGCTGTTCATATCCTCCATATGTGCATAGCGGAGTCATCTGATGAGCAAGCATTGCTTGCATTCAAGGCCGCCATGTCTGGTGATCCGAATGGAGTGCTTGCTTCATGGACTCCCACCATTGGCAGGGTGAATGCTACCGGTAACATCTGCCGATGGAGCGGTGTGTCATGCCAATCCCAACGGCACCCTGGCAGTGTCACGGCTCTGGAGCTCATGTCATCCAACTTGATGGGTATGATCAGCCCCAGCCTATCCAACCTCTCCTTCCTCCACACACTCAACCTCTCTAGCAATCGCCTCTCTGGCAACATTCCCTCAGAGCTTGGCCTTCTGCGGCGCCTTCAAGTCATCAGCCTTGGAGGGAACTTCCTCACTGGTGAGATACCTACATCTCTCACCAATTGCACTCATCTCACCCATTTGGAGCTACAGCATAATGGATTGTATGGTGAGATCCCAGTGAACTTGAGCTACTGCAGGGAACTCCGGGTTTTCAACGTCAGTGTGAACACCCTGTCAAGTGGTATTCCTCCATCCTTTGGGTTGCTATCAAAGCTTGAGTTCTTTGGGCTTCATCGGAGCAACCTCACCGGCGGTATTCCCCCTTCTTTGGGTAACCTTTCATCACTCCTGGCATTTGACGCCAGCGAGAATTTTAATTTGGGTGGTAACATACCAGACACGCTAGGGAAGCTAACCAAGCTGAACTATCTGAGGCTAGCTTCTGCTGGCCTCGGAGGTGAAATCCCAGCATCACTGTTTAACATATCATCCCTTAGGGTACTTGATTTGGGAAACAATGATCTATCTGGTGTGTTGCCTGCTGACATTGGTTTCACTCTACCACGAATTCAATACCTTTCTTTGTACAACTGTGGGCTGAAAGGGCGCATCCCAGCATCAATAAGCAACACGACAGGACTCCGTCTGATCCAGCTTCACGAAAACAGACTTCAGGGGAGTGTTCCTCCAGACATTGGCAGGCTGAAGCATCTTGAGGTGCTGAACCTGGAGTTTAACCAGCTTGAAGACAAGTGGGACAGGGACTGGCCTCTGATACAAGCACTAGGGAATTGCAGTAGGCTGTTTGCACTGAGCCTTTCTAATAACAGGTTTGAAGGTGTGCTTCCTCCTTCTCTTGTCAACCTCACAATTGGGATACAACAAATCCTAATGAATGTAAACCGGATAACTGGCACAATTTCCCCAGAGATTGCTAAATTCAGCAACCTCCGTGTTCTTGCACTCGCTGACAATGCTTTGACCGGAACCATTCCAGAAACCATTGGCAGTCTTCACAATATGACTGGGCTAGATGTCTCTGGCAACAACTTATCTGGTGAGATCCCACCTATGCTTGTTGCAAACCTTACTGAGCTTGCTTTCTTGGATCTATCACAGAACGAATTGCAAGGAAGCATACCTCAGAGCTTTGGAGTTATGAGAAATATTGCAGTCTTGGACTTGACTTACAATCAATTCAGTGGCATGATACCCAAACAGGTTGTCAGTCTCTCCTCTCTAACCTTGTTCCTTAACCTGTCTCACAATATCTTCTCAGGCCCAATACCTTCAGAAGTAGGTAGGTTGAGCAGCCTTGGGGTTTTGGACTTGTCGAACAATAGGCTCTCTGGAGAGATACCACACAGTGCCAAGCGATGGAGTACTTATTTCTGCAGGGAAACCAGCTTGTTGGTAGGATTCCCGAATCACTCGGCTCATTGAAAGGGCTTCAATACTTGGACATGTCACAGAATAACTTGTCCAGTTCAATTCCAGATTTCTTATCAACGTTGCAGTATTTGCGTAGCCTGAACCTGTCCTACAATCAGTTTGATGGACCAGTGCCGACAAGAGGAGTGTTCAATGATTCAAGAAACTTCTTTGTTGCTGGGAACAGAGTTTGTGGTGGTGTTCCAGAGTTGCAGTTGCCGAAATGTACTGGTACTGATAACTCTGGTAGGAGGTTACACAAATCAAGAACTGTACTGATCGTGTCTATTACCATAGGATCCTTATTGGCCCTTGTCATCGTCACATGCATTTTTGTGATGTATGCTCAAAACCGAATGAATCAGCAGCTTGTGCAGATTAGTGAGACATCTCCTGTGCCAAAGTTGATGGAGCAGCACGTGAAATTATCCTATGCTGAGCTGCAGCGGGCTACTGATGGGTTCTCTGTATCTAGTCTAATCGGTGTTGGAAGCTTTGGCTCAGTGTACAGAGGAACACTAGGAAACGAAGGTCAGGAAGTCGCAATAAAAGTACTGAACCTCCTACAGCATGGCGCTGAGCGTAGTTTCCTAGCTGAATGCGAGGCGCTGAGAAGTCTCCGGCACCGCAATCTTGTCAAGGTCATCACAGCCTGTTCGACCATGGATCACAGTGGGCATGATTTTAACGCTTTGGTCTACGAGTTCATGCCTAACAGAGATATGGACAAATGGCTTCATCCATCCGTTGGGGAAGGTGACACTTCCTCTCGGACACTAACCATGGCCGAAAGAGTGGGTATTGCACTTGATGTCGCTGAGGCTCTTGACTATCTTCACAACCATGGCCAAGCACCCATTGTTCACTGTGATCTGAAACCTAGCAATGGTCTTCTTGACAATGAAATGGTTGCCCATGTAGGGGACTTTGGGTTGTCACGTTTTGTTCAGGGAGCAAACAACAACTCATTCCAACACACGAGTAATACAATTGGAATCAAAGGCACCATCGGATACATTCCTCCAGGTAACTAGAGGCTCAAAGTTTGTTCTAAAGTTATGCATCAATCATAAATAACACTGCACGGTTTTGTTTGATGACTTTTGCAATTGTTTATTTTTTCAGAATATGGAATGGGCGGTGAAATTTCAGTGGAAGGCGATGTCTACAGCTATGGGATTCTCCTGCTCGAGATTTTCACTGCAAAGAGGCCAACAGACCCCTTGTTTCAGGGAGGCCAAAGCATCCGCAGCTACGTTGCAGCGGCTTACCCTGAGAGGGCCATGGAAGTCGCTGATCCAAACCTGGTACAGCACGAAGAGAATAACATGGATGAGGGGAGTTTAGAGGAGTGCCTGCTGTCAGTGTTCCGAGTCGCGCTGCGATGCACAGAGGGATCTCCGAGAGCAAGGATGCTCACCAGAGATGCCATCAGAGAGCTAACTGCTGTGAGGGATGTTTGTGATGACTGATGAGTTAGCTAGCTGCATGTACACCACCAGAGTGTTACTGCAGAAATCGTTGTGCAGTGCATTTTTACATTGTTTTTTTATGCTATGCTTCAGGAGGCATGTCTGATGAATGATGAAAAACATAGCCTGAACATGAGCATCATAGGCACAAGAAATGAAATAGAATTTCTTGATTTCTTGATCTGCACTGTGAGCAGTTATGCTGTTCCGTTTGGGAGTGACCTTGTGTAAAAGTGTCGGCTTGTAATCTAGTAAAGTTGAGCTCACAAATACTTGATGGTTTCTTGTCAGGGAGTAGCAGGTTTCAACGGCGTTTGTTCAGCAGCTTGACATTTGCAATCGTATTCAACTATTCATTGTCAAAGTGTGAAAGTGTCGAAGCTTTGGTAGGCCGAGCCGTGGCGTGCGCCTGATAAGTGACGTGATGAAGTGGATGAAGCTGGAGGCGGCGACGGATCCCGTTCCCCTCTTCACATCGACGACACCCAACCCAAGCTGCTACCCTGCAGGAGGTTCCGGCGGTGGCGCTTGGCCACTGGGCGGAAACGCGACAGGTACACCACCACTACCAGCCAGTCCCTCCCTCCTCTGCTCACCGCCACAGTAACCCGACGGCAGAGCAGGTTGCCCGTGGTACTCCCCTAGTTTCATTCGAAATTCTTCTCGATCGCCGAAAGTTTCGTGCTAGCCATTTTCACTCTCTGTGTTTTCAATTTCGCTATTCTTTAACTTGAGCTCCTCTTTCTCGATCAAGGTAGCAAGTTTTTTTTACCCTCTATTCTTTTTTTTTTGGATCTTTTTTTTATATCTTTTTTTTTTGGGATCTTTTTGGTAGAGAAAAATCTAGCAATGGAATAATAACTGACAATAGTGTTGGCAACAATGCAACGGCATGCTTCTTCTTCCAATTTTTGACTTGCGTCGCGGTCAGTTGAACAGGAAGCAGCCTCCATCAGGAAAGCAGGAATTTTGTATTCAAGTGTGGGTTACTCTTCTTCCACGTATGTGCAGGACCTGGTCACCAGACGCTACTGACCCAGCTATATCTTGCTGTTGAGAGTTAAACTCCGCCGACACCGAGACACATTGCATTCACACGACTTGTAGCTGTGTATATAATATAACACAGCACAAGACTGTTGGAATTCTGAACTAACTCTGATGAAGCAATTCGAGAATCAGGGAGAGACCAGGCATGCCTGAACAACAAGCAAGAATGGAAGAGGGAGCACGAACTAGCCGCATCATCACATTTTTCTTATCCACAGCCAGCAAACCCATGAGCTTACTCCTCCTCCTCCTTGTTGGTACTCTTCTGAACACTAGTCATACCACACATGCTGCTCCCATCTCTTCCCCACCTGCGTCACAGATCACCATGGATGAGCACGCTCTGCTCTCCTTCAGGGCTCTCATCACCAGCGACCCTCATAGGGTGCTCACCTCATCGACTGTCGGCAATGGAAGTAATGCCAATATGACTGGTTTTTGTAGCTGGAGAGGCGTGGGCTGTCACTCCCGTCGGCACCCTGGCCGTGTCACCTCGCTGGAGCTGTGGTCCTCCAACCTGACCGGTACTATCTCCCCCTTCCTCTCTAACCTGACATTCCTCAGCACGCTCAACATCTCGCACAACTCCTTGTCGGGCAATATCCCATGGGAGCTTGGCTTGCTGCCTCGTCTCTTGTACCTGGACCTTCGGCACAACTTCTTGCAAGGCATGATCCCAGGCTCCCTTGCTCGTGCCTCCAAGCTCCGAATGTTGCAGCTGGAGTACAATGGTCTTGTGGGGGATATCCCGGCCAACCTGAGCAATCTGCAGGAGCTTGAGGTCTTGGATGTCGGCTCAAACCAGCTATCTAGTGCAATCCCACCGTCTCTCGGTTCACTCTCGAAGCTCACATACCTGGGGTTATACTTGAACAATCTATCAGGAGGCGTTCCGGCATCGCCTGGTAATCTTTCATTACTTGTGGATTTGTTTGCGGACACCAACAAACTCAGTGGACAAATACCAGACTCCTTGGGACGGCTGGCAAAGCTCAAGTCTCTTGATTTAGCTTACAACCAGCTTAGTGACACAATCCCAGCAAGCCTGTTTAACATCTCATCAGTTGATACTTTTGAATTGTCAGGCAATAGTGCCCTTTCAGGTGTTCTTCCTATTGATATCGGTGCCACTCTCCCAAACCTCCAAAATATGATCCTGAATGGCTGCCAGTTGAATGGTCGAATTCCCCGTTCCATAGGGAACGCATCGCGGCTCAGGTATATACAGCTTGATGACAATGAACTTGAAGGAACTGTGCCATTGGAAGTGGGCAGTCTGAAGGATCTTGAGGTGTTAACTCTGGGAAACAATAAACTGGAGGATAAGTGGGGTAGTGATTGGGAGTTGATGCAATCGCTGTCAAACTGTAGTAAGCTTTTTTCTCTTTCTCTTGATTCTAACAACTTCCAAGGCGTGCTCCCGCCTTCTATTGTGAATCTTTCCAACACGATGCAAAATCTTCATCTAGCGCACAACAAATTCCACGGAGCAATTTCTTCAGATATTTGGAAACTTTCGAATCTTGCTGTACTTAGTCTCAGAGGTAACTTTCTAAGTGGAAGCATGCCACCAAGAATTGGGGACCTTTACATGTTAGGAGCTTTAGACTTGTCCCAGAACAACATTTCTGGGGAAATTCCTTCTACGCTGGGTAACCTAACAGGCCTTTCGATGCTTTATCTCTTCCAGAATGACCTACAGGGTACCATACCCACAAGCTTAGGGAACTTGCAAAACATTGCTAGTTTAGTCTTGTCATTTAACCAGCTTAATGGCACAATACCTGTTGAAGTCATTAGACTCTCCTCTTTAACCAGTTATCTTGGTCTTTCATACAACTTTCTCTCTGGCCCAATCCCATCAGAGGTAGGCAGATTGACGAATCTGGTATTACTGGACCTGTCAGTTAATAAACTGTCTGGAGAAATTCCCCCGACATTAGGCAAATGTGTCGAACTGGTACAGCTTCAACTGAATGACAACCTTCTTCAAGGTGTCATTCCAAAGTCCTTGAGTGGATTGCAAGGGATACAAGAACTAAACTTTGCTGGCAACAACTTATATGGATCTGTTCCAGATTTTTTTGGTGATTGGCCAAACCTGGCGTATCTGAATCTGTCCAACAATAATTTTGAAGGTCCTGTTCCAGTAAATGGTGTCTTCAGTAATGCAACTGGATTCTTCATAGGTGGTAATAATGTCTGTGGGGGTATTCCAAGTTTACAGCTGCCTCAGTGCCCCGCGAAAGAATCTGGTGTAGAGAAGAAGAGACCGGGGAGAGTGGTGATTATAGGTATTGTTGCCGGTGCTGTGTCTCTGCTTCTCATTATTCTCATATCTGGTCTTCTCTTATTCATCATGAAGTGGCGGCGGAGGGTCCCTAATGTTCCGTTCATGGAGGATCAACATTGGCAGATTTCATTTGAGGAGATACAAAAGGCTACGAATCAGTTCTCCCGTAGTAATCTCATAGGCATGGGAAGCTTTGGGTCAGTTTATAGGGGAATTCTGAGCCCAGGTGCACAGCAGGTTGCAATCAAGGTCATTGATCTTCAGCAACATGGAGCTGAGAACAGTTTCTTGGCTGAGTGTCGTGCCCTGAGAAGCATTCGGCATCGGAATCTTGTCAAGGTCATCACTGCATGCTCGAGTGTTGACCACCAGGGAAACGATTTCAAAGCACTGATCTATGAATTCATGCCAAATGGAGACCTAGACAAGTGGCTGCACCAGAGTGCTGCAACACAAGATGATGCGCCTAAAACCAGGAGGAGGCTGACTTTGTCTCAGAGAGTGAGCATTGCACTTGATGTCGCTGAGGCTCTCGAATACCTGCACCACCATGGTCAGGTTCCCATTGTCCACTGTGATCTGAAACCGAGCAATGTTCTTCTTGACAATGACATGGTTGCACATGTGGGGGACTTTGGGCTGGCACGATTTGTTCGTAAGGTGGTGAGCAATTCAACAGAAGAAAGCAGTACCTCGATTGGAATCAAGGGTACCATTGGATACATCGCTCCAGGTAATTCAAAATATATTGCATTATTGGCAGTTTATTGTGATGTTCCTAACAAAAAAAAAGGGGGGGGGGTTCTTAACTACACTGTCTGACGATTTTCTTATTGCCTGCAGAGTATGGAATGGATGGCAATGTTTCCATCCAAGGTGATGTATACAGTTACGGGGTTCTTCTGCTACAGTTGTTCACTGGAAAGCGTCCTACAGATGGTTCATTCCAGGGAGGCCAAAGTCTCCAGGGCTATGTTGCAGCATGCTATCCTGACAGGATAATGGAAATAGTTGACCCAACTCTACTGTCTGTGGACAACGGATGTTTCAGCAAAGGAGACATTTGTTGCAATGATATTGATGCTGAGAAGATGCAAGAGTGCATGGTACCCATCTTTCGAGTCGGATTGCAATGCTCCCAGGAATCCTCCAGAGCAAGAATGCATATCAGGAACGCCATCAGAGAACTTGAAGCCGTCAAGGATGTCTTGCTGATGAACGACAGAGACTGGCTGTAGTCCCCCAGCAACAGAAAATCAGGTAGACAACAAGATGACAGATAGCCGTTATGAATCATTTTTTTTTTCTGTGTGTAAATATGTTGATTTGGTTCGATATGGTGAGTGTTTGTGTACTGCTCTTTCCTAGTATGTATGTCAGATAATAATTTCTCCCATCCAGACATTTCCAGTCACGGAATGTCTTCCCATTCCCAGACACGAAGTTGCTTCTGATAAACTAGGGCAAAATTTTGTAGATCAATGAGCCAATAGTTCTAAAGTTGCATAAACCTTTGTTTTCTGTGACTGACAAACAAATACAATGTGCTTTACAAAAGTTACATGGCATGACGACAATCTTGCATAGCTAATTGAAAGATCCTTTTCAGAAGTACATATAATTTGTACCCTCAAAAGAAAAAGGTACATATAATTGGAACATGGTCCATGCAAGCTCGTGGAAAAGCAAAGAGAAAACGGCCGATTTCCTAACAAGCAAATTGAGCAAGTTTCATTTAAAAACAACATGAGAGATTTGCTTGCGTCGGAGGATCAGTCAAATAAAAAAGTCCAATAAGCGTCTGCGACTCTGCGTCAATTTCAAACTCACGTATTATACCAACTCCATCACACATTCACACAAGTCAATACAACAATACGTGATGGTATTTGGACGGTTTCTCCAATGTTCAGACGTCATACATCCATTTGAGGAAGCAAAAGACAACAGAGCGCGTATGCTAGGAAGCAAAAGACGACAGATCGTGTATGCTTAAATAGTCCACAAAGCACAGCTCCGAATTCACCCAACCATATTTTTTTTTTAAAAAAAGATCGAATACATTCTTTCAACAACCCAAAAAATACTATTTGAACGTTGCAAAATAAAATGGTTTAAGAATTCATACTTGTATTGCTGAAAAAAGATTGTCCATATTGTGGAGTTATGTCTCATAAAAAGATTAATCTATTTATAAAAACTATTGATGGTAGCATATGAAAGTCTAAACAAATAAGTGTTTAAGCATACCAAATTGTTGAATTAGGTTTTAGAAAATTGTTCAACTTAAAATTCAAATTGTGGTGTAGGTAAATGGCACTCATTATGAAATCTAGACAAAAGGAATCAATTTTTTTAGGAACACACAAAAGGAATTAATTAGTATCACCGTCTTATGGAACCAAAAAGAAAAACAAAACCATGGGCTGGTATCTTTCCATGATGGGCTGCGTTGGGCCTTGCGTGTTCTCCTACGCGGCGGTGTCTTCTTCCCTGTCAAACCCTACCACCACTCGACAGCGCCGCCGCCCGCCGCCGCTGCCGCTGCCGCTGCCGCCTCCCGGTTCCGCTCCCCTTCGCTGATCCGGTTCGCTCCCCCCCTCCTCCCCTACGTGTTGCTCGCTCGAGGCGGCGGTGGAAGATGCCGCTTGGTTTGATGCTGGGCTCGCTGGGGCGGTCGATGCGGCGGAAGAGGTTGTCCTCGCTCGACATCCTCTCCTCCAAGCGGGCGCCGCGGGATTACTACAAGGGCAAGAACTGCAAGCCCACCGGGTTCCACACCCGCAAAGGTAGCGTTACCATTCACTGCCGCTTTTTCTAGCTGTTACAGCCTTCCAGGTTGTGTCTCTGCCTGTTCACAAGATTGTGATTATTGAACTATTGGAATAAGAATTCGCGGGATGACGAACTATGCAATCAGTGTGGCTTGACATAGGGACTAAAACTGGGTAAGAATTGAAATGGTGGTGTACACTGTTTGTCTGTTCGAGTAATGCTGCTTGACATAAATCAAACATCCAGAAATTGCTTCGAGCCTATCATGTACAAACGAAACAAGTGCATGCGTCTAGCTCTACTTGGCTGTATCATAATATTTATGCACCGCCCTTAAAATACAGTCTTGGATTTTAGCACTCTCTGCTCATCCATCGTTGACGCATTATATTGGATGGCAATGCCATGCCATTTGCTATTGCACAAAACCATGCCATATAAGTATATAACACACAATGTTCTTTGGTAAGGTTTATTCAATTGGCTAGAAAGGCTTTACAAAGATAGCAAATAATTTAGTACCAAGTTCAACTTCTGATTAGGCAATGTGCAATTTAATTAGCACCTGACAAACATAAGGTCTTACACTGAATAAAACATGATGTTGGCTGAAACCTAGTATTGTTTTAAGTCTTTGCCATTTTTGTTATTTGCATCAGTTTTTCAAGTCCATTGTTCATCGTCCTACACCTGGTTAGTTATCTCCTACGGGCTCATAGATATTAGTGCCCTCGCTTTTTTGAGGCTCGGATCTTGCATAGTTTGTAACCACCAGTCAACCACACTGCAGCTGTGGCATGTAGGGACCCTGTGAGTCTTCTTTCCTCCACATTCTTCTTTTTTCTTGATTAAGTCAACAATATTTCATATTAGCTCCACTCAATCCTTTCTCATCTACATGCTTAAAGAATTTTACTTGAGTTCTTTTGTACATTATCTTAAAATATTTATGTGCTTTTGCAGGTGGATATGTGATTGTGGATGAAAAGTTGCCAAGATTTGTGGTCCCTGATTTGATTGATTTCAAGGTATCTGGCATAATACTTTTTGTTTCACACTTTACTGGCTTAGCTAGGATGTTTAAATTAAATGGGAAGCATCAAAATTATCTTCTTCACTTAGTCACAATCTTTTCCTGCATTTTCTTATCAATTACGACTCTGAGATAAATGTCTTGTTTGAATGACTGCAGTTGAAGCCATACGTGTCACAGTGCGCCAGGGACCTCACGGCATCGACTGCATCCTCAACTTCAGCAGAAACTACCGAAAACAAGAGTTGATCTTTATGCAATTGCTCTAGTCATTCCTTGAGTTTTGCAAAAAGGTACTCCAGATTTGCAGTCATGTTTCCTAGAGAGTTGCCACTGTTCTAGACGATATAGCATCTGCAGGCTATTCAGATAACTTTTTTTTGTAAGGGCAAACCTTATGGTGCAACATAAATAAATTAACTCCCATGTTTTCTGGTCTTAGATGGTGTACACTGTACCTGTTTGCAATTTTGATTTTCATGCCATCGATCTACCAAGTTGGTCTCTATGCTCCCAGGAATCCTCCACATCAAGAATGGCAAAATGCATGTCTGAACTTGAGGCGGTCAGGCTAGACCTTCTTGGCAAGGTCTCGCTGCTGAACGTCTGACATCAAGAATCACTGCAGTGTAACATGACAGCATGTTATGAATGAAATTTGTTGTGTTTGTATATATGTTGATTTGGTTGAATTTGCTGGATAACAAGGTACACCCTTTGCCTATGTGCCTTGTGGAGATGTCAGCAGATATCTTCTTGTGACCTGGGCATCTCTTGTTTCCAGCATAGCAGATATGGTGTCTACAAGCCAGTCACATTCCAGTCAGATTTTTCTTCCGATTGCTAGGTTGCAAGTTGCATCTTACAGCAGTTGAAATAAACAATTAAGACTTACATGAGCGTTTAGATTTTTGGTGCACCTGAGATGATTGAGGTCCGAAGTCCAAACTCCTCTCATCAGAAGATTCAGAAGTGTCAGCTGAATCTGCCAAACACTCTAGGGCATAAACAATTGGTTCAAACTTGTTTACACTGCAACCTTGCATAAATTACTCTCCATTCTTTATCAAAAGAAGCAAACGTCTGGTCATTGTCAATGAACGCTCGTGGAAATATACAAACAACGGACAATTTTCCCAGCAAGAAAGCAGACAAAGTGGAGCAAAGTTTCAATATTGTTTTTGAGATTTTGCTCGTGCGGTCCCACGATTAGTCAATTGAACGAGTCCAAAAACTTCTCGCCGCTGCAACCTCAGGTATTGTACAGGTCCATGGCACGTTCAGCATACACGTCAATTTGAAATATTTTGGATGGTCTCTCCCATTTGCACAAGCAACGTCAAATGTGCATGTCCATATGCACAAGCAACTGGCTATATGCTATTAAATAGTACTCCACAAAGAACTGCTCCAAGGTCATGTTATCGCCAAAAAGAACGTTGCAATGAATTTATGCGTGATTTGAAAGACGCACATTTTTTAACCATGCGAAATTCGAATGGTTTGCAATGAAATTTCACTTGTCTGAAAAATGGTAGTATACCACCCACACATGTGGCTGGGTGATCCAAACCCATGGTCTGCATGTGATGGGATTTGAACCATGGCCAGCCAGGTGCCTAATCAGCTGGACTTTAAACTTTGTTTCGTTGACGGTTAAAAAGATCACCAACTTGTTAATTGCCCAAGAATCCTGATTAAAAAAATGTTGAAAGGTTGAATATTCATTCCTGTCAGATCAAGTTACAAAGATCTCATTCCCTACTACTTAAGTGCCTGCTTTACCGCTTTAATTCACACCCTTAAGCACCTAGTTCTTCTATCATTATATATGATAACAATAACCTAGTACAAGTGGCAGTGTGGCACCCATTTTAGCTGACGTGTCTCCATTCGTAATTCGACACGAATATGCCTCAAACACTGATAAAACCAAGGTGAATCTTTTTTTATTTGAAAAGCTTAAACCTAGATGAATTCGTCGAGCTCAAAAGAGGCCGTAGAGATTAAAAAAATTCGGAGAATTTCAGTGACAAGGTAGGTGGTTTCAACTTTGAAGAATAGCTAGCTCCCCCGGGAAGTAACGAACAAAACAACGGTTAAAAAAAGATTAGCGAGTATAGTAGGTAATTAGCCACGTAAACCCGGTCGCCATTAGCGTGTGTTGACGCTAATGTAATCGCGCCAGTTTGACCGGATTACCACCGGAATGTGTCGTGCCGCACGGATCTCAAAGCGAGACCGACGGCTGTGAGCTGATCTGGTGGGGGGGGGGGGTGGCAGCACGAATCTTGGCGCGGGAAGAGACGCGTCTGCGTATCAGCGTATAAGACGACGAGACGAGGAGGAAGAAGCCACACAGGTGAAAGACAGCTTCAGCTCGAGGACGACGAGGTCCATGTTGGCGGCGCGGCCATGGCCAAGCAGGACTACGTGCTGATCCTCGCGTCCGTGGCGGTGCTGCTCGTGATCTCCGCCGCGATGTTCCTGTGCTCTCGGCGGCGACAGCGGCGGGCACCATCGCCGTCGCAGCGGCGGGACGCGGCGGGCGACGACGACGTGGAGCTCGGACATGGCGGCGTGGCCGGGATCGATGAGGCCGTCCTGGCCTCGTACCCTACGCTGCTGTACAACTCCTCGCCTTCGCCGGAGACGGAGAAGAAGGAAGAGGAGGCGCCGCCGTCCGGCGGGTCCGACGCGGCGAGGTGCGCGGTGTGCCTGGCGGACTACGCCGACGGCGAGGAGCTCCGGCGGCTTCCGGATTGCAAGCACGCGTTCCACCGGGCGTGCATCGACCGGTGGCTTCGCCGGCGACCCACCTGCCCGGTCTGCCGGGCGTCGCCTTCGCCGCCGGCGACCAAGGCAGCAGCCAGCGCCGCCGTCGTTGTCGCCGTCTCGTCGTGAGGCAGCTGCGTGTGGCCAAGAGAGTTTCTTTGGTGTTGGCGACCATTTTGCGTGGTAGCATAGGTTGGACAATGCAGCACCGAAAGTAGAGGAGAATGGTGAAAATGGAAAAAAAAAACCTGGCAATTCTTTTATTTTTTATAATTAGATTTTTTATTTTGTTTCTTGTACATATAGTTTGTGTAGAGTGGATCATGGATACTCATAATCCTTTGGACAAAGTTGTGTTTTTCCCTTTTCCTTTGTTAAAGGGGGAAAAAGAAAGAAAACAAGTGGTTACTCTTTTGTGTGCTTCCCATGATTCAGACAATAATTTGCCTGTGAGAAAGACACGCATGCGAGGTGCTACACTACACGCAAAGACGTTGGCCCGTGTACGATGTTGTTGAAACTGCAAAGAAAAGAGAAGATGCACAAGTACCTGTCAGCTCTCCACAACAATACTCTTTTCCCTCACTGTTTAATCCTCTTTTAATGATGCCTTAGAATCAAATCGTTTGAGTTGTGTCAATGTTTAAAATAGTCGGCTATAGCCATTGCTATCCTCAGCTATACATGCATAATTGAGGAGGATGCAGCTATTTGCTTTTATATGAAATTTAGCTGCTATCTACATCTATAGCTTCATTTAGTCGGCTATTATCTATTTTAGGAGGTCGGTCGCTAAATGTCTTATCCCATGGTTCTAAACAATTTGTGAGGAGTTTGATGAACATGAAAAAAACTCGTTTCAAATTCCAAGAACCACAAACCTTGTTGGGCCTGTTTCCGGCCCATGTATCCTTTAGAACCACAAACCTTGTTGGGCCTCTTTCCGGCCCATGTATCCTTTCTCCTCTTCACCGATGTTAGTTTCCAACCTACACCCTGACGCGTCAACACATCTTTAATTAGCGCGTCAGCACACCTTTAATTAGGATTTGTCTCCTTTCATCAGCTCAATAATATGCTGGTTTTTTTCAGCTCTCTAAAAAGTTAAGTTTGCAGTGGTTCATTGAGACTTTAGGTGCGTTTAGATTCAAGGAAATCTCCTAAAAAACATTATTCATCCAACTTTTGCCTGTTCATCTCATCCATCCCACTCACAAAACATCTATAGTATTTTTTTGGGTTTACAATGTTTTTTCGGGAATCTTTCCTAATCTAACACACCCTAAGGGGGTTTGTGCCCCCAAACTGATTTTGAATATTCTTAAGGAGAACCTAAATTTCAGCACTTAAACTTATTACCACAACATACACTCACTACGGGAAAACAGTTCTTTGCCGTGTGCTTAGGACTTTGCTGTGAGCAAAATGTCGGGCACATATTATTCTTGCCGCGTGTCCCACCATGAAGCACAAGGTAAAGAACAGGCACACGGCAAATAAATGTTCTTTGCCATGGGCAGACGGAGATGCCACATGGCAAAGAGGTGACCAAGGGATGGCGGCCCGCCAGCCGTTATTTTCTGGACATACGAAAAAGGAAAACACAAGGCAAAGGTTTGTCCTTTGCTCTGTGCCTTATAACCCACGTTCTCTTGATTTGATCAATTCTAGGGTGACCCCATGATATGTAGAATACCTAACATATCTTGATTCATTTTGCGAACTACACTAATGAAATCCTGATCTTATTTCAAGCTATCAATTTCAAATTCATTATGCATCATTTCAGAAGCAAGTAGTGTTTTCAAGTCGTCCGACTAATACCGATTGGTCGCAATTAGTCGGGCTTATTGGTCCATGAACATCGATAAGGGGCGCCAATTAGGTTTGAGCGACTAGTTTTCTAGTCGTTCGACTAGTCACGGTTAATCAGACCGATCAACAAATAAAACAATCAACCGACGACTTCTTTTGGGTTATTTTGTGTCGTGGACTTTGACCATTAGTGAGCTGCCCTATTAGGTTTAGCGTGTCCAAACTCTAACCCAGTCCAAAGGGTACATCAAGACTGAGCCCACGACATCTTATCGGTGCTTTTATGACCATGTTTGATAATACGATTTGAAAACATTAGCAAGAAAACTGTAAAGATACAGAGCCCATTGCAATTAATCTACTCGAGGACATGCATTGCGGCGCAAGAATGTTGATTTTAGTAAATCAGCAAAGGAATCTACTGTAAATAATTTTTCTCTCTTCTTAATGAGCTCTTGTAATTGTATTTTGTTAGTTTGATCTAGAGGCAATCGTACGTGCTGAACCAAGTAAGATGAGCAAAAACTGAAGTCTTCTACTGAAGCAAGAAGTTGCAATGCCTGAAGTCGTAGGCACAAGAATCTGTCTGGGTAACAATAGGTCGACTAGTGGCTGTTAGAGAGCTTTTGGCGAGCAGTGAGCTGATGGAACAATCCGAGTGAAATAGTTATCTTTTGATGTATGCAAATGAATGTGTCGACCTATATTTTTTTTATGGATACCAATTTATTTGGTGACATTTTAGTTGGCCATTTAAAATTGTATTAGCTGTGATTTTTTTAGGAAACAAAAAGGTATTTGGCAAAAAAGCCCACTAGCCCAAACTGAAGTGGGCCATAAAATTAGCTGGGCTAAAAAAATATAGGTGCAGAAATCAGGCCATCGATGCAACATCTTAATTCCCTAAAAAAATGCAACATCTTAATAATTATGACAATAAAATTCGTCGACCCATGTGCCACGTCACTTGCCAAGTGATTTTGCTGCATCATCGATTATGTGGCAGTATCCCACGTAACATTTTTTGGACGTTCTTATGATGATTCAGAGCAATCACATTTTGTTTATTGTTTCTTCACCAATCACCACCACCCCTCAACAAACTAAAATGATGCCTTGGTCCCAGCCTGCGTGTTCATTGTAACGCACAGTCACACTATATACAGCTCTCGTTGAAGATTCTGACTGTTCTCACTGGGAAAGGATTGACCCCTGATCGAGTTACTGTTCCCAGCTAGTCGTGGTCGTGAACTCGTGTAGACCAACATGGTTCCATTTTAAATGGGTTTTTACGCACGTCATCTACTCTATACGCAACACAGAACAGCTGTAAATTTGACATGGAGGCCAGTCAAACACACATGCCGCGACTCCAACACACACGCTTATTCACGAAGAAGCCATCTTCTTTTCAGACACGACTGTTTACTTGTACTTTGATCATCAAGAGAAAAAAAAAATGACACGACTGTTAGAGACTCAAAAGGCCCGCGGCACAACAAAATTTATTCTCGATTCAACTATGGACGCATGTGAAAAGTCAGATTTGCATTGGTCGTCGTCTCCGTTAATGAGCTTGATGCCTGAATGCTCCCATGCAAGCTCAGACACTCATCAGCTTACTCTGCAATAGACTATTCCAACTGCACCAATTAAAAGAAGCCCCATTGCTCCTACCTCCATCCCTTACTGCAAAGCCCGCCATGAAAAAAGCAGCCCGCCGTCTTCTCCACCAGCTGATAGTATAGCACCGGCAGGCAGGGAGATGGTGGAGCTGGAGGTCGCCTTCGCCGTCGTCAGCGTCATAGCTGTGGTCACCATCGCCTTCGTGCTCCGCACGTGCTCCCGCAGCGCCGCCCCCGCGATGCCCGCCGCGGCAGCGCGAACGGCGGAGCACGCCATCGTGGACGCCGGCGTTGACGTCGAGGCGGGGGCGGCGGGGCTCGACGAGGCCGCCATCAAGGAGCTACCCAAGATGGTCTATAAGGCCGAGGAAGAAGAAGCTGGAGAGGCGGGGACGAAGACGACGACGACGAAGGCTGCCGTGACCGGCAGCGCCGCCGCGGCCGGGTCGTCGCCGGCGGCGAGGTGCTGCGCGGTGTGCCTGGGCGTGTTCGCCGGCAGCGAGGTGCTCCGCGTGCTTCCGGCGTGCGCGCACGCGTTCCACCAGCTCTGCGTCGACCGGTGGCTCCGGCTCCGGCCGTCGTGCCCCGTCTGTCGCTCGCCGCCGGTGACGCCCACCCATCAGCTCCTCTGATCACCCCTTCTCACTAATTCTCAGTGATCGATCACCTTCAAGTTTAACAGGCCACGAGGCGACACCGATCGACACATGTATTCAGCAATCAGTACTTGATGAGCAGGAACATCCATGCATGTCAGAGATGGAGGGAGCATGCTTGGATTGGATTAGACGTACTTATCGTGATTGGGTGACTGGATTGTGAATGGTGAAACAGGATAGATGAAATGAAAGGTACACAACCAGCAAGTGCCAAAGGTGCCAACTACACACACATTTTTTTTTCCATCTCTTTTCTTCTAGAAGTTGGCCATTTTCAGTTGATCTAAGATAGAGACTTGACGATTTTTCTTTTATTTGGGTCGCAATCACAACCCAACAATATGGCTAGGACTCTATTCTACAGGAATTTTGTATTCTGAGTCTTTCCAGAAACAGGATAAGCTCTACAAACAGAGATACGTTTCAAGAGTGAAATAAAATAATTGGACATAGATAATCTGGCACACCCTACCAAACAGGGCAAGGAGTAATAATTGTCAACCTTTTGGAGAAACATTGTCTGAAACTTAGAATATCGATTAAAACCGCGGGTTTGATGATAGTCTTCATGAGCTGCCGGAGGACTGGTTCCTGTTCCATCCTGCGTCGCCAATTTCTTCGTTGAAACAGGAGCAAGCGTATTACAATGCGATTCGCATCTTCATCATCACCGTACGGTGTGGAGCACTCGGACGAGCAATTTTCCAGGCACCTGTTCTGAACTGCACCGGTATGCAGGAAGTCTAATTTAGAAATCATGGAGTGGACGAGCAAGTTCTGGATTTCTAATTTAGAAATCGTGGAGAAAGGGCTTTGATCATTGCAAAGAGTGGAAGTGCACAAATAACTTCAGAATCTGTCTGAGAACGATCGGGCTGTCCGCAAAATTTTAATCTAATCATGCATGCGTGCTCATGTCTCTTTGCTCAATGTGCTTATGACCGGCCTGCTGGTGATGAGGTTGTTCCAGATGTCTCCTACTCACACCAACACACTCCCATTCCTAGGGATGGTAATTTGTACCCGCCGGTACGGTTACCCGCGGGTATCGTACACGATGGGCAAGGGTATATTTATGAAATCTCACCCGCGGGCACGGGGACGGGTAGAAATTTTCGCCCGCGGGTACACTGAGGGTACAAAATCTCGCCCGCGGGTAACCCGCACTCTACCCTCATAACAAGAAAAACTATTAGGAGCTCAAATACAACACAACAAAGTCTACGTAATAATTGTTATTTGACTTGTAATTCTCTGTGTGTTTGAAGTCTTTTGAATTTTTTAGTGTGAGTGAGTCAGTCTATAACTATGTATGCTTGTCAGCTTGTGTAGTGTGTACTGAAGTACACAATGTTAGTTGTGTCATTGTGTGAGTGTGAGACAGTACACAATCTGTATGTTTGAAGTACTTAAGTTTGTGATGTTTGAGCTATATTTATGGCTTATACTTCATTATGGTTGTTAAATTATTGTCGTACTCATTGAAATGAAATAGTTGATGTATTTTTTAGTCTCACCCGAGGGTTGCCCATACGCGCCGGGTACCCTACGGGTACGGGCATTGGTACGAAATTTTACCCGCACCCCTTTAAGGGTAAGGGTACAACTATAGTGTGCGGGTATCCTACCCGCAACTTACCCTACCCGCTGTCATCCCTACCCATTCCGTTCTCATTCTACTGGCGTGACGTGTTGCATTGGTTTTGAGATACCTATTCAAACGTAATATAAGGAGAGGCACAAGGTTCGAGCAGGTCACAGCAGGAAGAAGATCGAGACTACAAGTGAGAATTAATGGTGAACACGGCTAAGGAGGTGTGTCGTATATGGCTGTGTTCAGATTTATGAAAAAATACTTCTCCAACAAGTTTTTTCTATTTATCCTACTCACAGAACACGTTTTCCAGTACACTATTCATCTAGAAGAAGTACTTTTTACTTCCAATCTAAACACAGCCTATAAGAGTGTCTTCAAGCATTTAACCGTACAATGGGCCGGTTGGCAGTTGGTGCACTGTTACTGTTACTGAAGTTTGTTGTCCATTAACAATGCAGATGCATGATCTTACACATAGCGTTATTCATGCAGTGCAGGACCATATTCACGAATTAATTACGTATCTTCTTTTATCAGGTTGATAAATCTTTTGTTACTGGAGTATGTTATTATTACTATGAGAGTGACTAAATTAAATGGGTGTGTTATTATTTGGTGCCTAACTTGATCTGCACTTGGGCGTGGTGTCCACTCAAGTAGTCGCAGACATCAGTTATAGCTCGCACGAAAACGAGAAAGGGGTTTTAAGCGTAAGTTCATGATGTGCGCAAAAGTTTGAATGGAATGAAAATGTCTACTAATGTGTGTCCACAGTCCACTGTCCAATTACAGAGAAATCTTAACAGGGGCATATAGCATTTAATAACCATCTTTACAACTGTCTTCTCACAATCTGATCTTAAGTAAACGTCTTTGCCAAAGGATCCCTTTTGGAATACCAGAAAAAGTGGTGAAACAGAAAACATGCAGGACAGCACATCCAGGAATTCCCTACCTATTTGCAGCTACATAGGTGTAGATCGATTTCACTTTGCTGTCCGGACCATCAAGAAACATGGAGACTCCTAAGTCCTGACAACATGCTAACTTGTGGAGAAATTGAGAAGAAGCCGTATGGTGCTACCGATGATTTTCTCTCCATATAATTAGAGCATCTACGTGGCGACACATGCATTCAGCAATTATCACTTGAACATATCACGTCGGAAAGGGAGCATTCTTGGATCAGAGACGCACTCATCCTGATTGGGCGACTGCCTGGTGATCGTTCAAACAGTATGGATGAAATGAAAGGTACACAATCAAGTGCAAAAGGTGCCAACAACAACACACACCCACATAATTTTTTTCCTTTTCTTGTAGAAGTCCATTTTCAGTTGATCTAAGACAGAGACTTTGGTAATTTTTCTTTTGTTTGGGTCGCAATCACAACCCAACAATATGGCTAAGACTCTATTTTACAGGAATTTTGTATTCTGAGCCTTTCCAGATACAAGATAAGCTCTACTAAACAGAGATATACATTTCATGAGATAAATATAATTATTGAACATAAATTGGAATATGGCACACCCTACCAAACAAGACAAGAAGTAATTGTTAATCCCTTGGAGAAACATTGTTTGAAATTTAGAATATCGATTATGGTTAGTATAACGTCGTGTTTCATGAATGTCTTGACCTGCCGGAGGACTGGTTCCTATTCCATCATGCCGTGGTGAACTTCGACTCAGGAAGGCTCCGAGTCACCAAATTCTTTGTCGTTAAGAAACACTAGGTAGTTGGGCGCGCTTCGCTGCGCCTGTGGAGACGGCTTTGGTCTTTTGGTGTCTGATGTAATAAAATATATTAGCGTTTACAGCTAATTAGTTTGCTTACAATGGTTGACTTGGTTGTCATTCCAATTGTGTATGAAGGTTAAGAAAACTGTTGTTGTTTATGGAGAGTTCTTGCGTTGTTGGCGTTATTTATTAGAATAATCTTCATGATGTATTTCGTATTCATTTAGATTGACAATTAAAGACTGGTCGAAGACTTTGGACCTATTTAGTTCGTTAACTTTCGTCAATTTATTTTGCCAACTCTCTGGTTCAAGAGAATTTCCGGATCTTCATCCGATCTCTGGAAAACTGATCGATGTGATGCAAATTTTTTCTCTTTTTCAAGAGAATTTATTATCTTTATCTTTTCCCTACAAAATTGATCACTTTGATGCAAAGTTTATCAGATATTTAAACATTTAAACAAAAAACTCACATAATTATAATATTGTTATTATCAGCTTTGTCAGAAAATAACAATAACAAAGTTTCTTTGAACAAACATTTTAAATTACAATATTATTATTATCAGCTTTGCCGACAAAGTAACAGTACCATATTTCTTTGAACAAACATCTTTAATTACAATATTATTATTATCAGCTTTGGCCAGAAAATAACAATACCATAATTTCTTTAAACCAAAATAGTTTATACTCTTCTAATTAATTTTCCTAATTAATATCTTTACTCTGCAACTGAAGCTATAACTTTAATAAATCTATTCAGAAGCAATTTGACTCTACAATCTTTTACTATGCAGCGGAAATACTCGAGAATTTCAGAAGCATTCTCTCAAACTTATTTACTCTCTAAATAATTTATCTCAGTCCTTTAAAAAATTGAGTAGAGGAGAACCATTCAAAATACATTACATAGGTTTGTAAAAAAATAATTTTCAATAACTACTGCTCATGCGGCTCAGCCAGCAGAGCAGCCGTGTCAAGAGGTCAGCCCGAGTCGAACGTGCAAATGGCCCATCTCCCCCTCCTCTCAGCGCGACCCAGCTCGGTCTGCAGGCTCGGCTCTTGCGGCCCATTTCCGACATGGGCTAGCGGCCCAGCCCGCGGCTCACCTCCTCTCGATCCTGGCCGTCCATTCCAATCCAACGGTTCAGAGTTCATTTCGCGAGAACAAAACCCCTTGAGAACCCTAACCCTAATCATTTCCCCCTCCCTGTCCCGGGCAAGGCCGAGCCTTGCGCCGGCGCGCCGCCGTCCAGGCCACCAGCTCCATGGCTGGCGACCCGAGCTCCCCCTTCCCTCTTTTCTCTCTTCCACCCGAAGGTGGCCTGACCTGGAAGCAGCTGGAGGAGGTCCGTCGCAGGCCCACTCGTCGGCGCGCGCGTTCGCCCGACAGTGAGCGCAGCGCCGTCGAGCGGCCTTACCTCGGCGCCCTGAGGCCTTGCGCGCGTGGTGGGTATCCTTCTCGCGTTCGACCTGATCTTTCCGGTGAGCCCGCGGCTGGGGGTATCTTCCATTGTTTCTTTCATTTGTTTCAACTCTAGGGTTAGGGTTTCGGGTGACTATTTTTTCTTTGGTTCTTTCGATTTGTGATTATTCGTTCAATCCAAAGACGAATCGATTGTACTCAATTTGTTCTTAGTCGCTCCTTTTTTTCATTCGATTTGTGCCCCTCTCTCTCGATTCATTCTTCCGCTGCCGCCACCATGGCCGGCCATGGAGCTCCATCTCTGGAACGACGGGGAGGCACTTCGATTTGTGTGTATATTCATTCAATCCAAGACCAAATCGAGTGTACTCAATTTCTTCTTGGTGGCTCCTTTTTTTCTCCCGATTTGTACAACTCTCTCTCTCAATTCATTCTTCCGCCGCCGCCACCATAGCCGGCCATTGATGGAAACCCGCTAGGATTTGCGCCCGATCTTTCGATGAGAGGCGTGGGGATAACTCGATTGGATAATGGTGGAGTCTCTCACGGTCCGACTACAGCATTCCAAGGCTGCGCCTTAACAACCGATACTCCGCCTCCAATGGCTGCCGCGATCTTGTGGAGCGCGTCACCCGGCCACTAGGGCGTCGTTTCTGCAAGCAACCGAAGAACTAGCAAGAACAAGTACTACAAGTGCTGAATCACGAAATAAAGTTGAAGGTCTTCAAACTCAATCTCGACAATGGTGAGGTTCCGATTACAAGAAGACGGGTGGCTGGATCAGCACACACGCTTGAAGGCAAGTAGCAAAGGCTAAACTTGATCTAAACAAAACCCCAACTGTTCTTGGCGGCGGCCAAGGGATATTAGTATGTGGGAGGGCGACCAGAGAGGTGCTGGGGTCGTCCTCCAACCCTAGGACGCGTCCGTAATGGACTCAACTAGATACACGGCCCATGGGCCAAAATAGCGGCGATGCAGCACCGTGGGCTGAAAAGGACTCGGTGGTATTTTGACGATTGCGGCTGACTCCGAACAGATATGGACTTGAGGTTGGATCCGTTGGAAAGTCGACTTGATAAGATTTCTATAAAGTACTTGAACGACCAAAACAGAGTCCGTATGAAATCGTGGCGGTTGTCACAAGTTGGTGCTGTCCTGTAGTCCGAATCCAGCGCGTGCAATGCCCCTCTCCGTGTTATCCACGCCATCATTCCTGAGTACAACAAGAGTGCATGCGTCTCCATTGTCTAAACATGAATAAGAGCTTAAGAATGAACTTACTTGATGTTGAAGTTGACGAGCATGAACACGAGTAATAGGACCAAGTGTGAAAGGATCAAGATGCCTAAGAGGGGGGGTGAATTAGGCTTCTACAAAAATTTAAGCGATAAAACAATCCTATGCAATAAGCCAATTCACCCCATGTGCCTACTAGTGTGGTTTGTGCCTAGCTAGTGTTGAAAAGAGTTAAGCAACCTAGTTCCAATTCTACTCTATCATGGCAATTCTAGGAATAGAAATGCGGAATGTAAACTTGCTCAAGATAAAGAGAAGAGTAGGAAGCTGATTTTTCCCGAGGTATCGAGGAGTCGGCAACTCCCCCTAGTCCTCGTTGGAGCACCCGCGCAAGGGTATAGCTCCCCCTTGATCCGCGCAAGGATCAAGTGCTCTCTTAGGGGATATCTATTTCCCACTCCGGAACGGCGGATTCCAAACCGTGTACACCTTCTTGGGGCTTCACACAATCTCCACGTGAGCTCCCAAGATCAACACCACCAAGCCGTCTAGGTGATGCCGAATCACCAAGAGTAACAAGCCAAAGATCTTCACTTGACCTAGACTAGACCAAGAGCTAGATGGATGCACACTTGCTACTCCCAAGCACTAAAGAGAGTCCTTAATCTTCTCAAGATCAAGAACACCAATGAATCCAAGTGCCTCTCTTGCCCTCAAACACTCCCCAACAGCAGCTGGATGAACAGTGAAAACGTGTGGCAAGAGAGTCCCCCAGTAGGAGAAGAGTGGCTATAAATAGCCTACTCAAAAACTCCTAGCTATTAGTGCTGACGCAGAGGGACCGTCTGATTCGGTGCCCTCCAAAGATGGCCACCGAAACAGTCGGTGCCTCCTTTGATTTGAACTTCCAACGGCTAGCCAGTGACCACCGACTGATTCGGTGGCCACCCTCCGTGCAGCACCGAACCAGTCGGTGCGCACCAGTACCGAACTGGCATTTCCAGCCACAATGACCGACTGATTCGGTGCTGCCCACCGAATTAGTCGGTCCCCCTTGGGGACATGGATTAGAGCTGGATCTCGAGGGCCACCGACTCATCCGGTGGGACTTCATGGGGTTCACCGAACCAATCGGTCTCCCTTCATTTTCGCTCAGTACCTAACAGCCATTTCTAGCCAGAATGACCGACTGATTAGGTGCTGCCCACCGAACCAGTCGGTCCCCTCTGGGACTTAGGCTATCAAGTGGCCGAGGGCACTGACTGATTCGGTGAGCCCTGCTGACAGGGACCGAATAAGTCGGTGCCTCTGTTTGCCTCACAAAGCAAACAGAGCACCGACTGATTCGGTCACTGCCCCAGTCAGCACCGAAATAGTCGGTCCCTACTGAGCAAACTGCTTCAAACTTCTTAAGGCTGAAACTCGTCCAATTCAAATTCTTTAAGTTACCAACCTTCTCAAGGGTTTTATCATAGCTACCTAGCACTAGGTTTCACAAGGGTGCACCACATCTAAACTCTAGTTTTATCTAGGTCAAGCTACCAATCCTTAACCCCCCTTTATAGTACGGCCAAAGAAAAACAAAGACCTAAACTACTCTAAGTGCCTCTCATCATCCAAACGGCACTTAGAACTAGCTTATCCTTAATCTTCGATCATATCCTTTGCACCAATACAAACATTTGCGAATGATGGGGGCCAAGAATACCATGAAAGCCCATCATTGCACTAACTTAACTTAGTTTCTGCAAAACACTTGTTAGTCGCAATGATAGTGTTGCCATTAATCGCCAAAACCGAATTAGGGGCCTAGATGCTCTTTCAAAGTGTTGTTGGCGGAGGTAGGGATGTATCGACGGTGTTGATGTCCTCATCAGCCATGGAGCTCGATCTCTGGAACGGCGGGGAGGCACCTCGATTTGTGTTTATTCATTCAATTCAAGACCAAATCGATTGTACTCAATTTCTTCTTGGTGGGTCTTTTTTTTTCCTCCCGATTTGTACCCCTCCCTCACGTTTCATTCTGTCGCCGCCAGCATGGCCGGCCATGGAAGTCGATTTCTGGAACGGCAGGAGGCACTGGGGAGGGAGCAACCTTCCCGTGCGAATTGGAGGATGAGGAGGAAACAAATTTTTCCTCACACACCAACGACGCTTTTTTTTGTTTTTTTTACGGCGCTCTCTGAAAGAGCCGATGACCGCTAGATAAACATAGAAGGACGCGTGTCGCGCGGAGAGGCGCCGAGCTCCAGATGGGCGCGGTTCCTTCGAGCGATAAGAAGGTACATATGAGCACACATATTACACGGCCGTCTCTAGGTGCTCAAGAACAACTCAGATCTCTTGGACTAGCATTTTTCCAGGCACCTGCTCTGTACTGCATCGGTGAAGCAGTGCTGTAGTATATTGGATGTGACCAGGCCTTGATCAAACATGCAGAGGAAGTCTAATTTAGATATCATGAAGGTGATGCGCGCATTCTGGATTTCTAAGTCTGTGAAGAAAGGGTTTTGGTCATTGCAAAGAGTGGAAGAACACAAACAACTTTCAAAACTGTCCAAGAACGATCACAATGTCTGCAAAATTGTAGTCCACGCATGCATGCACATGGTATTTTTGTTCAATGTGGTCATATCCTGCTGGTGAGGTTGTTCCAGATGTCTCCTACTCACAACAACACACTGCCATTCCGTTCTCGTTCTATTGGCTTAACGTCTTGCATTGGTTTTGAGCTACTAGCTATTCACACGTAAGGAGAGAGACAAGGTTCTAGTAGGTCACAGGAAGGTGAGCATGGTGACCACGGCTAAGGAAGTGTGTCGTTTATATAAGTTTTTTCAAGCCTTTAACAGTGTACAATGGGAGGTTGCCAGGATGTGCACTTGTACTGAACTTTGTCCTCCATTACACCCCCACAGTACAAAAGATCTACAGCACTCATGCAGTTCAATGTCTGTATTCACGCTTTTATTAAAGTAGTATATATGTACTGTATTTTTTTGTTCATATGTATGATAGTGAAGAATGGATGTGTTTTTTATATAAAAGAATGGATGTGTTAATTGGTGCTTGACGGCTAATGCACGGTGGCACTGATATGCACTTGGGATATGTCCACTCACTCCACTACAGGCCGCCATAAATTTGTGAGCTCTTTTACAACGCACAATACTAGTGTCCAGTAGTATATAGTATTGGTTAAGGATAATTTAGTAATTTACCCTATATCTATTTATTTTTATAATTTTATTTGGTAACAATTCTCACTCTCTAATCTGTAATATAATCATATCAATTCAAAATAATAAAAACATAAAAGAATACTAATTAATAACATAATACATAAATTTTATTTTGTTTTTTAATATATTACACTAATGCCATTAAATTACTTTCCTAGATTACCCCTAGCGCACTATACTACCCTTAAATACTACTATATCACTAGGATCATCTTGTATAGTATACAATTAATCTCGACCGTCGGATCTTTATATACTAGTCCTTTTTAACCGCTAGTATATGATGGTATTGTGCGCTGTAAAAGAGCTCAAATTTGGGATGGTTGCCAAGAAATTAGAGAAATATTGTTTGAAACTTAGGATATCGAGAAAATCACGCAAAGTGGGCCGAGAGATATTGAGATATGCATGCATTGTTTTTAAGTTTTTTTTTAATTTTCGTTTTGCAAAACAAAAATATTAACAAACTGTACAGTAAAGGAAAGATTGTAGGTGTTCTTCATCACTCTATATTATGTCTTCCTTGGAATCTCAACTCGATAGAGACTTGGCAATTTTTCTTTTGTTTGGGTCGCAATCACAACCCAACAATACGGGCTAAGACTCTATTTTTACACGAATTTTGTATTCTGAGTCTTTCCAGTTACAGGAAAGCTCTACCAAACAGAGATATATGTTTCAAGAGATAAATATACTTAATACACATAAATTGGAACTGCACCAGGGCTCTAACATCTTGAATCTGGCCAGGCCTTATCAAACACGCAGAGGAAGTCTAATTTAGATATCATGAAGATGATGCACGCATTCTGGATTTCTAAGTCCGTGAAGAAAGGGCTTTGGTCATTGCCAAGAGTGGAAGAGCACAATTGCACAAACAACTTTCAAAACTGTCCGAGAACGATCACGCTGTCTGCAAAGTTGTAGTCTACGCATGCATGCACATGATATTTTTGTTCAGTGTGGACATGTCCTGCAAGTGAGGTTGTTCCAGATGTCTCCTACTCATAACAACACATTGCCATTTGGTTCTCATTCTACTGGCTTAACGTGTTGCATTGGTATTGAGCTACTAGGTATTCACACATAAAGAGAGAAAGAGAGAGAGACAAGCTTCGAGCAGGTCACAGGAAGAAGACTAATAGTGAGAATGGTGAACACGGCTAAGGAAGTGTGTCGTTTTCAAGCCTTTAAGAGTGTACAATGGGAGGTTACCAGGCTGTGCACTTGTACTGAACTCAGTCCTTTTTTTTTTTTTTTGCAACCGTGCCTTGACACGTATTTCATTAAGAGGGAGTACTGAACTTTGTCCTCCATTACACCCCCACGGTACAAAAGATCTGCAGCACTTGGGATGTGAATATGTATGATAGTGAAGGAATATGAATGTGTTAATTGGTGCTTGACGGCTAATGCACGGTGGCACTGATCTGCACTTGGGATGTGTCCACTCACTCTGACTGCAGGCCGCCATATATTTGGGACGGTTGCCAAGCAGTTGAAACTGGAACAAGACATAAATTAGACAATCTCGCACACCCCCTACCAAACAGGGCAAGGAGGAGTAATCGGCAACCCCTTCGAGAAACATTGTTTGAAACTTAGGATATCAAGAAAAATCGCGCAAAGTGGGCTGAGAGATATTGAGATGTGCGCATTGTTTTTTAATATTTTTTAATTTTCATTTTGCAAAATAAAAATATTAACAAACAACTGTACAGTAAAGGAAAGCCTGCAGGTATTGTTCATCACTCTCCATATGTCTTCCTTGGAATCTCATATTCTACAAATGGAGTCAGAACTTCAAAACTAACCTTGATTTTAATTTTCGATTCCAAAACTGCAACACATGCTTGTCAAACAAGGTGATTCCACTTTATACTTTGTCTTCTTGTTTAATCCAAAACCAATCCTATCCAAATGTAGCATGATCTTAACACAATTTAAATATTAGCAAGGTGAATTCAATAGCTCCTAGACCTGATCAAATATACTATTAAGCATACACGATCATTGGCATTCAAATTTATAGGGCATTACAGGTTGTGCTCCAGCAAATCTTGTTGCGCCCTCGAAGAACATCTTGTACGCCCGAGCGGGCAGTTAATGTCCGGCAGGGCGACCATCTCCGCTCGACGTACGTGCTGCACTGGCGGTGGCGATGTAGTGTCGACGACGTTGAAAGCACCATGAAGAGAGACGACATGCGCTTTCTGGTCTGAGTCCATACAACACGAATGACAACGGTCTTTCCTAAGAGTCGAAGAGCAAAAACAACCTTCCGAGGACGATGGTACTGTCTGCAAAATTGAAGTCTACACACCCATGCACACAATCTTTCTGTTCAATCTGCAGATGAGCTGCAGGTGAGGTTGTTCCGGATGTCTCCTACTCACAACACACTGGACACTGCAACTGTCCATCTGTTCCGTGATCATTCTACGGGCTTGACATGTTGCACATGTATTGAGCTACTCCTACTAGGCTATTATTGTCACAGAAGATAGAAGCATGTCAGGCATATATATATGGTAGGAATAAACACGGCCAAAGGAAGTGCGTGTGTCATTTATAAGAATGTCTTGAAGCTATTGACAGTACAATTGGAGGTTAGCAGTGTAACACCCTAATTTCATCACATTAAAAAAAAATCAATTTAGGCAACAATTTTCTTAGTTTTATTTGTTTTAGGGAATATTAAATTGCAAATTCAAATTTTGGCCTATAAATATTTAAATATCATTTAAATTAGAATCAAATGAAGTTGTTGTTGCATTCATACTGTTTGCATATATTTTGAATGTTGTTTGAATTTTGAAATGTTTGCAAAAGTTAAAACTTATCTCAAAACCTTTCTTTTCCCTCTCTCTCTTCTAGCCCAGCCCAGTTTTTCTCGGCCTTTTCTTCCTCTCGCGCTGCGCGGCCCGATCTCTTTTTCCGGCCCAGCTCGCGCGCTGCCTTCGGCCCAGCGCGGCCCAGCCGCTCTCTCCTCTCTTCTCTCTCTCGGTCGCTGACAGGTGGGCCCCGCTTGTCGGATCCTTCTTCCTCGCGTCGTAAGCGAACCGGACTCCGGTGGAGTTCGAGTCCGAGCCGACGCCGCGCCGTCCTTTCCCCTCGCGCAAGTTCCCCGGCCTTTATAAGCCGACGCCCCGACCCTAGAACCCCTTAACCCAAGTCCCGAGCTCTCGCATCGCCGCAAATCAAGCTTAGCCGCCGTAACCCTAGGGTTAGAGCCGCCGCCGTGTTTCGCCCCTCGAGACCGCTTTCCGTCGCTCTAAGTTCGTCGCAAGGCTTCGCGTGGAGGTAAGGAGCGCGCAGGGCCTCTTTCCCCTCTCTCTCGCGCTCTCTCGTGTCCGTGCGAGCTCGCCGTTGTTCCCAAGCCGCCTCTCGCCGTCGCAAGCTTCCATCTTTGCGCAACCCTCGTCAAGAACCCCCAAAACCGACTCCCCTTAGCGCCAGCTTTCTCCCAAGCCTTTCGCGGCGAAATTCCGAGCTCTGTAGCCCGAGATTCGCCCAAGTCCGGCGAGTTCCCGGCCATGCGCCGCCGCGCGCCGCCGCGGAGTTTCCCCTTTGATCTCAGCCGTTAGATCCAGATCCAACGGTCCTGATCCGAGCCGACTCGAGTCAAACCGAGCGCTCTGGTCAGCCGTGCCGTTTTTGCAGAAAACCCCCTGATCTTGTTAGTAATCAACCCGCGGTCCAAGCCAGTTCAAAAATAATTAGATTTAGGTCCTTTTCTTTTCAGTTTAGCCCCTGAGCTTTCTAAAAATAGAACCCGCCGTCCTGGTTGGTTGTTTTTCACAAAAGTCCTTCGGTTTTTATATAAAATTACGTTTTAGGTCCCTGGTTTCTTCTGTTTTAGCCCCTGGAAGGTTAGATTTAGTTCAAAGAAGCCCCTAAATCTTGTTTTAGCCATATCTTGACCGTTTTAAATCCGTTTTGAGTGATCTTTGCGCTCACGCGATCGTCTCTTCATCAAGAATAGTTTTAGACACGTCTTTGCGTCTTCCAAAGTTGTTTGGTGTATTGTTTTGCTTTTATTGATTGAATGCTTGTGTGAAACGTATAGAGAACGGTCCGTTCGAGGGAGATCAAGATCAAGTCTTCGAGGAGGAGTCACCGCAGTACTTTGAGCAAGGCAAGTGGATTTCCCCCTCTGCATACTCTTTTGAACCCATACACACTGCATAACATTAAAGTTTATGTTTACGTCGCGATGCATTAATTTGATGGGTCCTATTTAAGGATGACTAGTCCTTTACACCTAAGCCTTGAAACACCGGGTTTACCTTTATGTTGGGTAGCTATGCTAGTTGCTTAACCTTGGTTCATGATGGGTTCTATCCAACATTGATGAATATCCTTATTATCTATATCTTGTTATGTTAATACAAGATCACCATGTTAATCGGAACATGGAGAACCACCCAGGATTTACCGTACAACCACAATACTATATGGCTCTGGTCTTGGCTAATTAATTAGAAACCTTGGTTAGGAATGATCTTACCGAAAGGGCATGGGGGGTGGCGGTTGACGGTGTATAGCCCGGTTCTCTCGGGAAGTGGGCTTGGCTAAGACACTATACCCGTTAGGGAGGGTTATGCCTGCTTCCGATCCGGAAACCTTAGCGGATTGTTTCTAACTAAGGAATCTTTGTAAAGGCCTCGTAGCGTCCCTATGCAGTCACACCTCGGAAGTGTGGTACGTGCCTGGCCCGCACTGCATGGTTGGGTCTAAAGTTCTTTTGAGCTTTTACGCGAATTGTGGTGAAAGTGTACAACCTCTGCAGAGTGTAAAACTGTTATAACAGCCGTGTTCGCGGTCATGAACGGCCTGGACCGTCACGTGATTAAACTATCGAAACATGAAATCAAATCATCACATGCATATGTTATTGATTATGTTTATGATTTATTTTATGCTTATTTATTGTTAATAAGTGGGTTGGTATATACTTATATCTTAGTAAATAGTTGCTTGTTAATAAAACTTGACCAACTAAAATGCTAACCGCTGCAAACTCAGCCTATCCTTGATAGCTTGCATATTTCCCCCACTTGTTGAGTACCAACCATAAGTGTACTCACCCTTGCTTATATTGGATCAGAAGGTAATAATGGAGTGGAGTACTTCAGCGATCTGGATGAGTTCTAGGCGTGTGTTCCACCAGTCAGTTGCCTGTGGAGTGCTTTTGGAGATATCGTCTTAGTTATCGTGTGAACCAGTTTATTTTGGCCTTTGTGCCTTATTCGTGAGTGTAATAAATACTTTATTTATTAAATATTCGTTTGAGTACTGTTTCTGCTATTCACTCACGGTCTATCATATGTGTGAAATTTGATCCTGGCACACATATGAGATGTACTCGGTTTTCTCTCTAAAACCGGGTATGACAGAGTGGTATCAGAGCCGTGTTGACTGTAGGACGCTAGCCTAGTTAGAATGGTCGAATTAAGGATTTAGTTTAGCAAGCCAAGTCAGTTTCTTTAGAGGTCTTATTTTATTAGTTAAAAAAAATTCTCTGTTCTTCTTCTCTTTTCTTTGGTCACCTTCGCCTCTATTTCAATCATCTTTACTAAGGTTCTCTCTCTATTCTTAGATGGCCAAGAGTTTCCAGTCTGAACCAGCGCAGCCAACCCCTCCTTCACCACAGAAGGGTGATGATGTGCAAGGAGATCCCGTGTGGGTGTGCCTCTCTGATGATGAGCATATACCTGATTCTGCTTCACCCACAGCAAATGTTGAAGGGAATCCAGATGGTATTGGGAATGAAGGTGATGAAGTCTATGAGGATGTAAAGGATGATGAAGAAGAGCCCAAGATGGAGATGATCACTTCAATAATAGAGCTTGGTGCTTTTCCACTCTTGCTTGAAGATGTTCTGGAAGCATTGGGCAACTACACCAGGCCACTCTACATAACCACATACAGTTCCGCTGCAAACTACCAGGAGTATTACCATACTCAGGTTCATGTTAGGGCGCAAATGGAGAATGCCTCTCGCTTCAGGACTTGGTCTATTCATGAGTCAAGCCTTCTACATACCTCCTATGAAGCTGCAGTCAGTGATGCCGCCAGGAGGGCAGTGACGTCGATCAGCCACCAGTACCAGAAGGAGTTGTCTCACACAGAGTACCGTCACTTGCCTCGTCGCCGTCCAGGAACTGAGCAAACCGTTGTAGTGGGAGGAGGACCCACAGCAGATCCTCGTCTCAATGCTCTTGCTCGAGTCACCGCAGCACTGAATACTGATTTGGAAGGTGTTATCAATGAACTTGCCCAAGCCCAAGAGCGGATTGTAGAACTCGAAGAACAGCTGTTTCAGCAACCAAGTCAAGAGGATGTTGATGAAAGGATGGCCAATGTTCGGTCCCCACCTCGGAAGAAGTGTCGCTTTGGAGCCCCTTTCTCCGTCACACAGTTTAGGGAATAGGTTATCTTTAGGTTTCTTTTGTAAAGTTTGTCGTTAGTACGGATTTTGTGAGGTCGATCGTTTGTTTAATGCTTGTTGCTTGGATAAATGTGTGAGTTGGAATCTTTGTTTGTGTGTCTTTGGTTGTGGAGTGATGACCACAATTAAAGAAAAATATTAATAAAATATTAGTTGAGTTTAATTCTAGATCCCTCTTATCCTTTGATCTTAGTTTCTTATCTATCTCAAGTCTATCCGGCATCTATATCCCTTATTCTGAAATCTGCTCGCGTCGATATCCGAGACAGCAGTACTGTTTTGATGATTTCGGGAGCTACACAGATCTGTTTGACCTCAAACCAGTGGGGTTAGTTTCAGAATTTGATGAGTGAATTTCTGTGATTTTTCCATAATTTTTGGAAATCTGTGTCGAGGGAAACACACCAAAAGTTGTCACGTACAGAATCTGTTTTTCCAGCTTGACACAGGCAGCTTGATTATTTTGTATCCGGAGTTTCAGAGGTCCGATTGAGGTGATTCCAGTTGGATTCATAGCTTTATGAGTATTGTTCTGGAATTTTGGTATAATTTTTGGATGCACGAATTGACAGTTATGGATGAATATTTAGGGAGGACAGAATTTGGGTGATGATGAATACTTGACTTTTCTCTACTCTATTCTTTCTTCTTAACTTCGATGCTATCCTATACTCTCGCAGCAGAGTGTCTTTCCTTTACTCTTGTCTATCTGAGTATCATTCTCTGAATCATATCTGTCTAACACTCAGATGGTTAACACCAGGACCGGAGGAGGTAGAGACATTCCTAGTCAGAGGCGTGATCACGTGGTGAACCAGCAGAATCAAGCACCCCCTCCACCACCGCCTCAACCTGCGATGGATCCTGCAATGCAACAGTTCCTAGCAACCCAGATGCAACTCATCCAGCAGCTCACTCAGACAGTGGCCAATTTGCAGGCACAGCAGAACCAGCAACCACCACCGCCACCAGAACCAGTTCAGCCGCCCAGGGATCATCACAGGAAGTTTTTGAGCCAGCATCCTCCTACCTACTCTCACTCTGCAGATCCATTGGATGCTGATGATTGGCTCAAGAATGTCGCAAAGAAGTTGAATATTGCTCAGTGCACTGATCGTGAGAAGGTCTTGTACGCTTCAGGAAGATTGGAAGGTCCAGCAGCTGATTGGTGCGATGCGTATGTAAATGCGCATAACGCTCCTGACACCATCACATGGCAGCAGTTTCAGGATGCTTTCCGCACACACCATATTCCAGCAGGTGTGGTGGATCTGAAACAGGAGGAGTTTCGTGCATTGGTGCAAGGAAACATGAGCGTGTGTGAATATCGGGATAAATTCACTCAACTATCCCGTTATGCACCTGATGATGTTAATGACGATGCGAAGAGGCAACGTCGTTTCCTGAAAGGTTTGATTGGGCCTATCAAGTACCAGTTGCAGACTCATACCTTTCCCCAACTTTCAGACAATGCTTGATAAGGCCATTGGTTGTGAGAACACACGCAAGGAGTTGAGTGAGCAGAAGAGGAAGTTCCAGTCGTCGTCATCAAGGCAGACAAGCAACACTCGTCCTCGCTACAGTTCTTCACAAGGTTACCAGAATCACTCAGGAGGTAATGGTGGACATTACCAACAGGGACAGCAGATACAACATTCTGGTCAACAGGTTCAGAGGTACTCTCAGCAGACACCTCATACACCTAACCAGCAGCAGAATCGTTCTGGCAATGGCACTCCGCCAGTGCGGACCAACAATCCAGTCACGCCAGTACCACCTAATGGTTGCTTCGAGTGTGGTGATGTGGGTCACTATGCTAAAAATTGTCCCAAGCGTAATCCCCAGACACCCCAAGCTCAGAGGAGCGATGGCCAGAGGTCCGTTCAACCTTCTTCCCAGCAAGGCAACAAGGGACAGCAGAACTATGCTCGTGGCAGGATCAACCATGTGACAGCTGAAGCCGCTCTGGAAGCCAATGACGTGGTCATCGGTATGTTCTCCATTAACTCAGCACCTGCTACAATATTGTTTGATTCTGGAGCATCGCATTCTTTTATTGCTGAACAATTTGTGTCTGAGCATAACATACCTAAGCAACCCATGGAAAATATGCTTTTAGTAAACTCCCCAAATGGAGAAATGAAAGCTAGATACATATGCCCTCAAGTTAGACTTGAAATTATGGGGATAGAATTTCCATTCAACCTAGTGGTTTTGAAGTCTGAGGGAATTGATGTGATACTCGGAATGGATTGGTTGGGAGCTCATGATGGAGTGATTCAGTGTGCCAAGAAGTCAGTGTTATTCACAAGTCCACAAGGAGATAGAATGGAGTTCCAGATAAGTCCAGTTGTTGAGAAGAAGCAACAATCAATCAGTAGAAAGGAAGGATGAGGCTACATGGGAAAGAGAAGATGAGCTCAGTGCAGAATTTCCTCAGTTGTTCTCTGATCTTTCCGAATCTCGAGGACGAGATTCTTCTTAAGGGGGTAGGATTTGTAACACCCTAATTTCATCACATTAAAAAAAAATCAATTTAGGCAACAATTTTCTTAGTTTTATTTGTTTTAGGGAATATTAAATTGCAAATTCAAATTTTGGCCTATAAATATTTAAATATCATTTAAATTAGAATCAAATGAAGTTGTTGTTGCATTCATGCTGTTTGCATATATTTTGAATGTTGTTTGAATTTTGAAATGTTTGCAAAAGTTTAAACTTATCTCGAAACCTTTCTTTTCCCTCTCTCTCTTCTAGCCCAGCCCAGTTTTTCTCGGCCTTTTCTTCCTCTCGCGCTGCGCGGCCCGATCTCTTTTTCTGGCCCAGCTCGCGCGCTGCCTTCGGCCCAGCGCGGCCCAGCCGCTCTCTCCTCTCTTCTCTCTCTCGGTCGCTGACAGGTGGGCCCCGCTTGTCGGATCCTTCTTCCTCGCGTCGTAAGCGAACCGGACTCCGGTGGAGTTCGAGTCCGAGCCGACGCCGCGCCGTCCTTTCCCCTCGCGCAAGTTCCCCGGCCTTTATAAGCCGACGCCCCGACCCTAGAACCCCTTAACCCAAGTCCCGAGCTCTCGCATCGCCGCAAATCAAGCTTAGCCGCCGTAACCCTAGGGTTAGAGCCGCCGCCGTGTTTCGCCCCTCGAGACCGCTTTCCGTCGCTCTAAGTTCGTCGCAAGGCTTCGCGTGGAGGTAAGGAGCGCGCAGGGCCTCTTTCTCCTCTCTCTCGCGCTCTCTCGTGTCCGTGCGAGCTCGCCGTTGTTCCCAAGCCGCCTCTCGCCGTCGCAAGCTTCCATCTTTGCGCAACCCTCGTCAAGAACCCCCAAAACCGACTCCCCTTAGCGCCAGCTTTCTCCCAAGCCTTTCGCGGCGAAATTCCGAGCTCTGTAGCCCGAGATTCGCCCAAGTCCGGCGAGTTCCCGGCCATGCGCCGCCGCGCGCCGCCGCGGAGTTTCCCCTTTGATCTCAGCCGTTAGATCCAGATCCAACGGTCCTGATCCGAGCCGACTCGAGTCAAACCGAGCGCTCTGGTCAGCCGTGCCGTTTTTGCAGAAAACCCCCTGATCTTGTTAGTAATCAACCCGCGGTCCAAGCCAGTTCAAAAATAATTAGATTTAGGTCCTTTTCTTTTCAGTTTAGCCCCTGAGCTTTCTAAAAATAGAACCCGCCGTCCTGGTTGGTTGTTTTTCACAAAAGTCCTTCGGTTTTTATATAAAATTACGTTTTAGGTCCCTGGTTTCTTCTGTTTTAGCCCCTGGAAGGTTAGATTTAGTTCAAAGAAGCCCCTAAATCTTGTTTTAGCCATATCTTGACCGTTTTAAATCCGTTTTGAGTGATCTTTGCGCTCACGCGATCGTCTCTTCATCAAGAATAGTTTTAGACACGTCTTTGCGTCTTCCAAAGTTGTTTGGTGTATTGTTTTGCTTTTATTGATTGAATGCTTGTGTGAAACGTATAGAGAACGGTCCGTTCGAGGGAGATCAAGATCAAGTCTTCGAGGAGGAGTCACCGCAGTACTTTGAGCAAGGCAAGTGGATTTCCCCCTCTGCATACTCTTTTGAACCCATACACACTGCATAACATTAAAGTTTATGTTTACGTCGCGATGCATTAATTTGATGGGTCCTATTTAAGGATGACTAGTCCTTTACACCTAAGCCTTGAAACACCGGGTTTACCTTTATGTTGGGTAGCTATGCTAGTTGCTTAACCTTGGTTCATGATGGGTTCTATCCAACATTGATGAATATCCTTATTATCTATATCTTGTTATGTTAATACAAGATCACCATGTTAATCGGAACATGGAGAACCACCCAGGATTTACCGTACAACCACAATACTATATGGCTCTGGTCTTGGCTAATTAATTAGAAACCTTGGTTAGGAATGATCTTACCGAAAGGGCATGGGGGGTGGCGGTTGACGGTGTATAGCCCGGTTCTCTCGGGAAGTGGGCTTGGCTAAGACACTATACCCGTTAGGGAGGGTTATGCCTGCTTCCGATCCGGAAACCTTAGCGGATTGTTTCTAACTAAGGAATCTTTGTAAAGGCCTCGTAGCGTCCCTATGCAGTCACACCTCGGAAGTGTGGTACGTGCCTGGCCCGCACTGCATGGTTGGGTCTAAAGTTCTTTTGAGCTTTTACGCGAATTGTGGTGAAAGTGTACAACCTCTGCAGAGTGTAAAACTGTTATAACAGCCGTGTTCGCGGTCATGAACGGCCTGGACCGTCACGTGATTAAACTATCGAAACATGAAATCAAATCATCACATGCATATGTTATTGATTATGTTTATGATTTATTTTATGCTTATTTATTGTTAATAAGTGGGTTGGTATATACTTATATCTTAGTAAATAGTTGCTTGTTAATAAAACTTGACCAACTAAAATGCTAACCGCTGCAAACTCAGCCTATCCTTGATAGCTTGCATATTTCCCCCACTTGTTGAGTACCAACCATAAGTGTACTCACCCTTGCTTATATTGGATCAGAAGGTAATAATGGAGTGGAGTACTTCAGCGATCTGGATGAGTTCTAGGCGTGTGTTCCACCAGTCAGTTGCCTGTGGAGTGCTTTTGGAGATATCGTCTTAGTTATCGTGTGAACCAGTTTATTTTGGCCTTTGTGCCTTATTCGTGAGTGTAATAAATACTTTATTTATTAAATATTCGTTTGAGTACTGTTTCTGCTATTCACTCACGGTCTATCATATGTGTGAAATTTGATCCTGGCACACATATGAGATGTACTCGGTTTTCTCTCTAAAACCGGGTATGACAAGCAGTTGGTGCACTCTTATTAAACTTTGTTCTCCATTAACCCCAACATTAATTGATGAATGATCTGCCACATCTGACCTGTAGTACGAAAGATTAGCAGCATTCATGCAGTGCAGTTCAGTGGCCTAGGCCCATACACACCTTAATGCTGCACTGAACTGCAGTGTTCTAGTATGTGTTGTGTTCTTACAATTAAACATTTATTTTTTTTAATGTCGTTTTGCTCGTCTTGTTTGGTACAAGTGGCATCAGAACTTTCTCAACCTCGTAGTGTATCACATTTATTTGGTACATGGCTTTGGGGTATTGTGAATGATTTGAAACCGCTGGTCCTGCTAGGGGCGGCCGCTACTTGTTGGTCACTATGGCTATGCAGGAATGATATAGTTTTTTACAAAAAAAATATAATCCTTCTCCCTTGCAGGTTATATATTCGATTACCCATTGGCTTCATTCTTGGGCTATCCTACAGAAGCTTGCTTTGCAGGATTTGATTGCAGCGGCATCTCAACAATTAGCCCGAGTGGCCAATGATTTTTTTATCCAGGCACATGGGTGGCGATCTAGTCTTCGAATTGATAGTCAGTAGTGTGTCTATTCTCTTTTTTATTTAGGCTGTGTGCATCCTGGCTGTGCAGAGGTCGGGAAGTTTTTCCAAGGTCTTGTATCCTCTCGATGTAAAACTCTGGAATTAATAAAATTTTCCCTTATCCAAAAAAAAATGTGTTGTGTTCTTTGGTGCTTAACGGCTAACTGATCTGCATTTGGGCGTATAGTTTCCACTCACTTGGCTGTGGAACCACCAATGAAAATCAGTCATTTGATGTTGTCAATTTGTTATAATGCAACATTTCTTTTCCAGGGGCCTCTCATAGAGTTACAATAGCTAGCACAAGAAAGCTTGTAAGCTAGCGTAAGTTCATGATGCGTGCAAAAATAATGGAAATGGTTACATACATGCCCAACAATATATGAGAGAAGAATTAAAATGTCTACTAATGTGTGTCCACAGTCCACTGTCCAATTACATAGAAATCTCAACAAAGGGCATATAACATTTAATAACCATGTTTATACTGTCGTCTCATAATCAGATTGAGTAACGTCTCCGCAAAAGGTCAAAGGATCCCTATTTGAACACCAGAAGAAGTGCTGAAATGGCAAACAAGCGGTATAGTACATCCAGGAGTCCCTACCTATTTGCAGCAAGAGGTGTAAGCTTCACTACTAGGTGTCCGGCCCATCGAGAGACATGGAGACTCGTGACAACATGCTAGCTTGTGCAGAAATTGAGAAAAGCCGCATGGTGCCGTCGATGGTTTTCTCTCCATATATAATTAGAGCATCCAAGGAGACCCCAATCTTTTGATCTCTTCTATTCCTAATTATAATGCACTTCATCTTCATTGCAATCAGAACCTGTCTATGGTTTCTTCACCACCACTTCCTCTTAGCAAAATTCTCTTCTACCAACTGAAACCATGCTGCCTTGAGCTCGGGCTATATATATATATGTCTAGTATACTATAACACACTATATATATAGCTTCCTTTCTACCAATGCAACTGTGGAAAGAGGTCAGAGGACAAAGGAAACAGCTAAGACTACCTAGCAATGGCAGTTACGGTACAGGGTGTTCAAGGAGGTACGCTGTCCATTAATCCGTAGACGCGTGATTCATAGTATTCTGCACTTGGGTGTGGTGCTCACTCACTCGAATGCAGAACGCCAGGGGAAAAACACAAACATCAGCCATTTGATACAGTCAGTTGATCTACGCAACAGCATTTCCCTTCAAGTCCCTCTCACAGTGTTATCCCTGTAATAGCTAGCAGCAGAAAAGCTGCAAGTATAAACATGATGTGCCTAATTCTATTTCAAGGGAAATGGTTACATGCATGCCCAATATGTCATTAAAAATACCTACCAACATGTGTCCTTGGAAACGAAATTCTAAAACATCAAGCTTATCTACCTACGTAAGAAAGATAATACAGTGCCTTCCAGGCTACCATCATGTGTTCGATCATGCCAACAGCTCGCCAGCAATGCAGAACACAGCAGAAATAGCAAGTGTACCTCTGGCACGAAGCAGCCGCAGCTCGCCTGGTTGGCTGCCTCATCGGTTGCAATGCTCACCGGAGTCCCATACGCAGTTCGAGCAAGAGCCATGATCAAATCCTAGCATGCAGTTAGTCGAATCGGTACAGACCAATTAGTATCCTTAGCCAATTTTGCAGTTGTATCTAATTACTGTAGCACAATATAACAATGATAACAATATCACAGTATGTAAAGACATTGTAACTGTGGCAATGCTTGGTTATGCCGCCTCCAATTTAACCTGTCTGGGGGCAAGGAAAATGCGGCAATGCCGTCAAGTGATTACGCTTGATTGTCGACTATTGAATCGTGGCACAACAACCGAGAAGAATCAGGGGAGCGTCAGCGATGTGTTTCACCCCCAGGAGGAGGAAGGTACGATGCAGAGGGCGCATGGAGACCCTAAACTTCCCGATCTCTCCTATTCCTAATGACGATTCACAGCACCTTTGTTGCAATCACAACATATATATAACTTTTTTTAATTACCACCGATACTTCCTCTCAGCAAAGTTCTCTTCTTACGAACTGAAACGACGATGCATTGGTGATTGGTCTCGGGCTATATGTCTGCTGTAGCACAATATATATAGTCCGTTTTTCTACCAACTGTGAGGCAGAGGTCACATGAAAAAGCTCAGACCACACCAATGAGGCAATGACAGATATGGTGTGACAAAGTGTTAAAGGCAATATAATGCTTCATCAAGCATTAAACAATAGGAGGTTGGTAGGTCTTCAATGGGTCTCCATAGATGTATGATCCATCGTATCCAGTAGTGCAAAATATTTGCAGTTCGTGCACTTCAATTCAATAGCCATGAGCCTTGGAATGAGGTGGCTGGCTAGCTTTTCCGTTGACATGTATGGTAGAGATTAGAAAATGTGACTGTTTTGTGGTGCCTGAAAGTTCATAGTTCATAACATACCACTCGAATGCAGATAATCAGAAAACGATGCTGTTACGAAGTATATGAATTGTATTTTTTTTTCATACTCATAGACCTAGCTCCGCCTTTACATTCGAGCATCCTGAAACAAGTTCATACTCATAAACTAAGGATTTCAGGATCTTTGCTCTCAAACAATTTCATCCGTCTCCTCGACCTAGAAGTCTGCTGCTTTCTCTCCTTCCAGGCGCAGCTGCATGGCCAGATCCTCATCCTGTGGCTTGGCCATCTAATGTGGTCATTAGCACAGAAGGAGTTTTAGCAGTACTCCAGCAACAGCACCCTTGATTTCATCCTGAAAGCGAGCTGTTGCTAGAACTGGTTAGCCTCTTCCACGTGTGAGACCTTTCCGAATACATGGAGACTTGTGTCAACCTGCCAGCTCGTGTACATTTTTGTGCCACATGCATCATGGATCAGCACGGAGACAGGACATTTTGAACTGCAGCCCCAAACTAAATGGAAGAGACCCCGATCTTCCTGATATCTCCTATTCCTAATGATATTAATCCATTGCATGCATCTTCATTGCAAAACATGTGCACAGTTTTTTCACTACCACTTCCTCTCAGGCGCAAGTTTTATCAACCGACGATGCACTGGTCTCGGACCTCAGGCTATACTGCGCATATATATAGTCTCTACCAACTGTGAAATATTGGCGGAGGACACAACATGAAGAAGAAAAGACTTAAATAATGGGACTTCGGTAGGTGCTGCGCTGCGTAATCAAACCGTCTCATAAGCATCATCATGCATGAGAAGAAATCATTAATTTTTAGCGTTACTTATGGCTCAATAATTTTGCATGGAGAAATCACTTATTTTATCACGTGTTGTGTACAATTCATAGGTGTTATCAATCCTGTGTATCTATTTTTTGGAAGTTTACACATAACACACTCGTGTCTGCAGAAGCAGAGAAGCACAAAAGATATATTAACTACGAGTCGTGGCCGAGATTATGCTTGAGCCACCTGTTGGTTGGCGCCTACTTTCTCCCAGACGGCGTAGTCGTTTCCGTATGCGACGACCTGGTATCCGGCAGGGATGAGCGCGCTGACGTCGTACCTAGAACCGATCTTCATGATCACCTGGCTGTCAATCTGTGCCACGTAGGCATCACCATCGTACTTGAGTATCGTCAGCTGACTCGTCGCCGTGATGCCGTTGCGCTTCCTCACCGCCACTAGAGCCGTGATCTCATCCTTAAGCCCCCAATCAAAGAAATGGTCATAAAACTACAAGAATCAACCAAGAACGCTAATTAGCATCTGATCGATCAATCGATGTCCAAGTTAATAAGCGATGACATGCAGAAAGAAATTAAGGAGCTACTCCAGTAGTGAGCACTCACAATACATGGTGTGCCGGGGTGGGTGAGGATATATGCATAGCCTTGCATAACCTTGTCAGAGGGGAATGGCCACAGGGCCTGCGTGGACCCAGTGTCATGGTTATCAACGAACGTGACAGCCTTCGCGGGCCACCACCCGATCACGCCGGGAGCCTTCCCTTGTGGATCAATGAGTCTCCACAGCTCACCCTCCACGGCGGCGTTGAGGATCCCCTTGGTAGTGAAGTCGAACACCATCGCCAGCGACGCAGCCCCACCCGCCCTATCCACCCAATCCACCAGGGCCTGCCGGTGCGGGTCCTGGTCGTATAATGGCTTACCATCCCCACCATACGCCATACTATTCCATATCTCGGCGACGACAAAGGTCGGAGCCGTGTTGTTGATGTACACATTAGCGACCTCGGCCGAGTAGCCCTTGGCGAAGTCGAGGCGCCAGCCGTCAAAGCCCATCAGATCTGATTTGAGCCAGAGGAGCCACTCGGTGAGCTCGCGCTGGACGAGGTCGTTGAGGTGGTCGACGTCGGGAGCCGGAGGGTATTGGACGCCGGTGTCGAGGTTGCCCGTGCCGTCCGAGTACTCTGTGTCGTCGCGGCAGATCACGTGGGGCCCCCAGTCCAGACGGGTGTCCGGTGTGCCGCCCTCGAAGATGCAGTTGATGCCGCGAGTGTCCTTGTAGTCGGCGTAACGGTGGTTGATCACAATGTCTGCCAGTGCTTGGACGCCCTTGTTGTGGAACAATGTTATTAAGGACTTGAGCTCTGATGCTGTTCCGTACTTGGACGCGTCCAAGTCGTATAGACGCCCAGGCAAGTAACCTGTATATGTATTAGTCATGAACGTATACATGGTGATCTATATGAGACGTGTTGAGAGAGACGACGACGTACGGACCATCGGCGGAGGCGGAATGGGAGGCCGGCGGTAGCCAGACGTGGGTGACGCCGGCGGCGGCGATGTCGTCGACCTTCCCCAGCAGGAGGTTGTACCAACCGCCGCTCTGCTTGCACGACTCCCAGTTGAACGCCTGCGCCACAATTTTAATGTTCAAACCACACATGCAAATAAATCGACAGGAAAGATATACCCGCGCGCTGAGTCTGACAGAGTCATTTCTTCAGAGCAGAGCAGGATGATTTGCGTTGTTTTTTTTTTTTTACTTCGAATTGCGTTGGTTGGTTACCTGGAAGAGGACCTGATGGCCGGATGCCAGACCAATGAGGAGGAGCAGGGTCGACAGGCAGCACAGTGCCCATCTGCTCCCCATTGCTCTCTCAGCTGGCTCTCTGTGTTCGCTATCCCTGTCGATCTGTTTGTTGCACAACAGGAAGTCTACCCTACTGACTTGGAAATGAACAAGAAGGATGAGTGCGGTGAGGTCGCAGCTAGCAGGAACTTGCTGGGTACTTATATATAGTAGAGAACTTCAGTTGCAGTAGATATGTACTGTATTTTAGAAAAGGATAGATAGTTATCTACTAGCTAGTATTACCCAGGGTTAAAACAATCGCGGGAACCGGTCCGGAAACCGCGGTTACCGGTCGAACCGCCCCGGACCGGTAGCGGTTCGGGGCAGTTTGAAACCGGTTGAATTCAAAAATTTCAAATTTGAATTTAAAAATTTGAAAAATCGGATAAAAATTCTTAAAAATACTTCATGGTGTGCTGGAACTATTGGTGTCAAAATTTCTCAAATATTTGGTCATTTGCTATTTTTTCGCGAAATACAAGTTAAATAAAAAAAGAAAAAGAAAAAAACAAGTCGGCCCAACTCGGCCCAACTCGGCCCAACTCGCGTAAACCCTAATAACCCCCCTCGCCCCCCTCACCCCCCAGAACACCCCCTCGCTCCCCCCCCCCCGCGCAGCTGAGCTTCAGCTCGGGCGAAAAACCGCCCCCAGCCGCGCAACCGCCGCTCGAGCCCGGATCCCGCGCCGGTACGAGCGGTTACCGCTCGGATTGAGCGGCTTACCGCCCCGGTTTTAGGCGCAGCGGTTCCCGTCTCCCTACGCCGGCAAACCGCTCCGGTTTCACCGGTTTCCGCTCGGTTTGGGCGGTTACCGCCCGACCGCGGGTGAGGTATGGATTTGATGCGGGTTTCAATGATTTAGGCTATTGTGATCTATGAAATTATGAAATGGATGTGGTGATGGAGATATTTAGGTATATTTTGATTGCATCCAAGTGATTTTAGAATGTATGAAGTGGATCTAGTGATTTGTAGCCATGTATGTACATTTCAATGATGGTGGTGGCAGTGGTGGCGGCAGTGGCGGTGCTACTGGCGGTGGCGGGGGCCGAGGCGTGTCACCTTCAAACCCACCTGCTGGTCTCCATTTTACAGGTACCAAGTGTACGTATATATGAACATGTTTTTATTATTTTGACTTATGAGTATTAATTATACTATGTGGTTCATTGCAGGGGAGACTGAGTTCACACATGCAACCCAGGACATTGACCATGGAGCACCGATGTCGCAGAGGAGAACGGTTGGACCGACGGATTACGACTCTCCACAGTTCTCTTCTAGCTCCTCCTACAGGAAATCCTCACAGTCTAGTTACCACTATCCTATACCGGAGTTGAGCATGCAGCCACCGATGAGATGGGTGTACGAATGGCAAGATCCCCATTGGTATAATATGTTACTTCAGGAATGGCAGACGACATCGGCCTGGACGGGCCAAACTTGGCAAGACTTCAAAGCTGAGTTGCTTGTAAGGCAGGGTTTGAATGTGATGTCCACCGCGGAGTATGAAATGGCCTCGCGATGCTACCGTTGAACAATTTTTTGTGTGAGAGGACTACTAAACTAACTATTTGTATTAACAATTATTTGTACCAGAGGACTACTGAACTATTTGCATGGACATTTGTAATATGTTTGTATGTACAATTATATGTATGGATATTTGTCTATATTTTTAGTTATTTTTTTCCTTAATTTACGCATATTTCATGCCAATTTTTTGTTGTCCATCGAACCGTTTCAAACCGGACGGTTACCGGTTCAAACCGGTCGGTTACCGGCCCAAACCGAGCGGTTTGGAGTACCCACAAAACCGGGTAAAACCGGTCGGTAACCGGCCCAAACCGGTCGGTAACCGGTCAATCCGAGCGGTTAGCCGCCAAAAACCGATTGCACGGGGGATTTGAATTCAAAATTTGAATTCAACCGGTTTCCACCGGTTACCGGTCAAACCGGTCCGGTATACCGTTACCGCCGGCCGGCGGTACGAACTACCGGACCGGTTTGGTTAACCCTGGTATTACCTCCATCCCAATTTATAAGTCGTTTGACTTTTTTTACCCCAACTTTGACCATTCGTCTTATTCAAAAAATTTATGCAAATATAGTCAAATTTAAACCATTTTTCAAGAATATTCATTAATAAAGCAAGTCATAACAAAAAATTTGATATTTCGCATAGTTTTTTTAATAAGACGAATGGTCAAAGTTGAAGGGAAAAAAAAGTCAAACGACTTATAAAATGAGATGGAGGGAGTACTATGGAAGTGAGTCGTCTGTTACAAGAGTAGCTATCTCGTCCTCAGGCAACGGAAGACCAGGCCGCTGAAGAAGAAGATGATTGATAATTGGGAGTGGATGGCATAAACCATTTGGAGACAAATTAAGGGTAAATCTAATCCTTAGATATTACGAATAGATGTTTGAAGCTGGCGCAAGGATAATAACGTAGGAGTAAAATAAAACTGAATTTGGTGTACTAGGTTTCTAGGAAGTAGGAAAAACTGCACACGTGACGCATCCACGTCAAGATGTCAATTCCGCATGGCTGCAAATGGAACTGTCACAATGACATCATTTTCAATGATCGACAAACTTCTCCCCTAACAAAAAAGTTTTTTTATTATTTTTAAAAAGATATCTTGATACTGCGAATCTAACAAGAAATTTTATTAATCATACGACAAATTGGTAGTACTCGTAGTAAACGCAACGATCTTCTTCCGAGAAAAAGTAAACAAAAAATATATTCATACACATCAGTCCTATTAGATTAGTATCAGCTATTCACGAGCTAGCTCAATTTTACTTAGAGGCGAGCTAGCTCAATTGGTTAGATTTCTTATGATAGAATTTGGTGCATATGACGAGAAGTTGCATACTTGCATTCCTTTCCCTCTCCTTCCTGTATTTTCCCTGCAGTTTACATATGTTTGAGTGCTCTGCTCTCCATGATCTAACATGCAGTAAGGTGTTTTCGTTATGAAATTATGAATGTGTTAGTCAGTTGATCGTAATATGGGCTTCATAGTTTTCAACTAAAGCTCAAAAAACCAAATTTTATTAGGAGTCACCGCAATTTGTTGGGCAATATGGTTGAATAGGAATGATATGGTATTCAATCAAACAAAGTCCAATACTTCTTTGCAGGTTATATTCAGGGCAACCTATTGGATCCGACAGTGGTCACTGCTACACAAAGAAGAAGAGAGGTCGAACTTCCAGAAGGGCTGTCGTTTATTAGAAACAGTCATCATGGAAGTCTTTGCAAGATTTGGTTAGAATTTCCGAAGTAGAATTGAAGCTTAGCTTCGGAGTTTGAAATCAAAAGAAATATGTGTTGTTGTAGCTTTCATGCTCTTAGAAGTTGGAGATGTGCTGGAAGATCTCCACAGATGGTGATCTTGAAGGTCTTTTCTAAGTTTGGCTGCATGTCTAGGAATAGAATTGAAAGGTCGTCTTTTTCTTCCATTCAATGTTGTGGGTATTCTCATGTTGTTTGAGTGAGCCTCAGTGCTCTTTTGTTGTAACGAACAGTTGTGTACATTCCCAAAGATGTAGAGGCTGGAACCTTTATTCTCTTATTAAAAGAAGTTGATCGTAATCTGAGCAACATAGATAATGTGATTCTGCTGTAAGCTTATATTAAAAATAATTAAACCCCCCGCAGGGATTAAGCGACATGAGGGAGATTCATTCAAATACTCAATCTCTCCCTGAAATAGGGAACTAAACCATGTGAACCGAACAAGCCGAAAGAGAACTGGGGGAGGGTATCTTCTCCAACAGACCCCCTTTGCCTTTACTCCCTCCATCCCTTAAAGAATGATGTTTTAGGATTTTTCAGACAAATTAAGAATAGAAAAGAAAGACGCATGTGTCCCTGGTAAATGCCATTTTAGGAGGTAAATCAGTTTCCTTTTAAGCATGCATGCATAATATATTCCTAATTTGTTATACATACATGCCAAAACATCAATCTTTATGAGAAAAATTTTAAACGCTAAAACATCATTCTTTAAGGACGGAGGGAGTACTCATTTAGTTGCAATAAAAACTAACTGAAGGTCGGAAACAAATTTGGATTCGGATCGAATAAGGAAATTCAAATGAAAAAGGGGCTAAAGAAGGAAGTCTATCTATTTGTTTTAATTTTTTTTATCTCGTTCTCAATTTTCTTCTTTTCCATTGGTTTCAGCACGCGAGCACCCGGCGGCAGGCGGCGCCAACAATGGCACGGGGCACTCGACGGGCAGTCGCAAGCGCAAGCGCAGCGCACGCGGGGGCGGCGAGGCCGACGTGGGCATGGGCGCGCGCGGCGGTGCACGAGCCGCAGCACGTGGGGGCAGAGGTGGATTATTGCTCTTGCTTCGTGCTCCATCGATCCCAAGCAAGCACACTGCTTTTTTTCAACTTTTATTTTCTCTAATGTTTCATAAGTGTTTTGGCATGTCGATCAGCAGCGGCGGCGATGGGGCCATGGGACGACATCTTTGGCTGTCCCTTTCCTGGGGCCACGGAGGCGGCGGCGGCGCCACGGGGTCGTCGACGAGGCCGCGGCGGCGTCACAAGCCGGCCGATCACCGGAGCCAGCGCCGAAGCGGCGTTATTGGGACGAATGGGAGGACATCTTTGTCAATACCATTGCTCGGCGAGACCGCCGCCGTGGAGTGGGAGGGCGGTCGGAGACCATCCGCAAGAAGGCGCTGAGCAGCGAGCGAGGTACGTACGTACGTTCCTATTTCCCTGTGTGGGTGAATCCAACTGGAGTGCACGTAGCATTGTTCATTCAGTTTGAACTTTGAAACATTGCCATAATAATACACACATACAACTACATTGCCCAGGGGTTACTTATTATCGACAACAGTTCTGGGTCCGAGAGCAAATGAGCAATGTTCCTCTGCACCACCACCGGCACTCTCTTCTTGCCCAGCATTCTTCAATCAAAGTGTGAACACCAAGCAAACAGATAGTATATCAAAGTGTGGCCACTAAGCCAGCGAGAAAGGTTAGCTTGATTTTCTGCGCCCTGACCAAGTGCAATTGCTTCGATCGTAACTACGTACAGGCAGCATCTGCTACTACTGCTGCCCGGACATATATATGTACAAATACAAACCGGAGATCGAGAGACGAAATGCCACCTCACGGACCCGGGAAGAGTGTAGGGGCCAACTGCGCCTATTGCAAACCCAAACGAGTACTTGACCTAGATAGCCATTTCTTTAGTTGGTGATGGTAGGTTTATTTAATTTGCAACCGATCGAGCTGCGTTCGTGTTAAGCCCAATCCAATCAAATGGCCCAAGACAAAACGAACAGAGAGCAAAGGCTGGAACGGGCCAGAAGCTCAGAAAAACCAGCAGGTACCAAAAAGAAAAAAAGAGCCTTAACGGGAAAGCCACCGACACACATAACTACATCAGACAGGAGAGGTGCGCGTGTAGGCGTGGCCAACTGACGAAATGCTAACTCTCGAGCGTTGTTTACCTGCTTTTGTACATTTTTGTGCCACAGGCACGAGGGATCAGCACGAGAACAGGAAAGGGACCGTACTAATCAGAGCATGGAAGGAGACCCTGATCTTCCTGATCTCTCCTATTCCTAATGATAATCCACTGAATCTTCATTGCAAAACATGTGAGTAGTTTTTTCACTACCACTTCCCTCTCAGCGCAAATTCTCTTCTATACCAACAGAAACGATGCATTGGAGCATGCTATATGTGTGTCTACTGTAACACAGAGCATATTATTGTCTCTTTTCTACCAACTGTGAAATATTGGTTTTTACACCATTCCCTTCTCATCTACCGCCATAACTTTGTTGCGCTGGTTTTGATCTACTGGCTACTGCCTACTAGCTATTCACACATAAGGTTCAACCAGGGAAGTGTGTCGTTTATAAGAGTGTCTTCAAGCCTTTAGTCACAGTACAGCAGTCTACAATAATGGAAGGTTGCATTGCCAGGTGGTGCCCTTCTACTGAACTTTGTTCTCCATTAAGGCTAGCTTGATTCGTCATGTCCTATAATACAGAAGATCTGCAGCACTCATGCAGTTCGATACCCATATTTCACGCTTTAAAATGGTATAGCTATATTTTTTTATCAGGGTATATAGATATATTTTTTGTTCATATATATATGTGTATGTATGATAGTGAAGGAATGAACGTTTTAATTGGTGCTTGACCATGACGGCTAATACAAGGTAGCACTGATCTGCACTTGGGTGTCGTGCCCACTCACTCGACTGCAGCATGCCAGGGGAAAACACAGTTGCAACTTAATTGCAAACATCAGTCATTATATGCAGTCGATTGATCTACAACACAGCAGCTTTTGCTTCAAACGCCTCTCTCATAGTGTTATCCTGTAATAGCTAGCAGCAGGAAAGCTGTAAGGACAAGCACGATAGATCTGCAAAGATGTGCACAATTCTATAATTCTATTTGAAGGGAAATGTTTACATGCATGCCAAGATGACATAAAAAATGTCTACTACCAACATGTGTCCTGAAAACGAAATTTCAAAACACCAAGATTGTCTGGCTACTCTTATAGGAAAAAAAAAATACAGTGTCTACCAGGCTACCACCATGCGTTGGATCATGGCAACAGCTCGCCAGCAGCAATGCAAAACAGCAGAAGTACCATGTGTACCTCTAGCGCGGAGAAGCGACAGCTCGCATAGCTGCCTCACCGGTTGCAGCCATACGCTAGTTCGAGAAAGAGCCACGATCAAATCCTAGCATGCAGTCAGTCAGCTCCAGAAAGTTTTGTAGCTGTATCTAATTACGATCAAATCCTAGCATGCAGTCAGCAAAATCAAATCCCCCGCAACGCTTGGCTCTGCCGCCTTCTGTTTTATTGATCCGGGGACATGGAAAATACGGCAAGCTGCTGACTTGTAGGAGATTGTCCAATGCATTGGCGCAACAATCGAGAAGAATCAGGAGAGCGCCAGCTATGGTTTTCCAACCAAGGATCGGAGAAGGAATGTACGAAGACGAAGTAGATGTCCAATGGAGAGACTGATCTTCCTGATCTCTCCTATTCCTAATGAAAATTCACCGCATCTTCGTCGCAACCACAAACTGTATATAATCTCTCTTTTTTTTACCACCCTTAAGCTACTTCCTCTCAGCAAAATTCTCTCCTGCTAACTGAAATGACGATGCATTGCTCTCAAGGTATATATCTATTGTAACACAATGTGTAGTCTTTCGACCAATTGTACCGTGAGGCAGAGGTCACGTGAAAAAACCAAGACCACACCAATGAGGCAGGGACCACACCAAGTGTTCAAAGCAATGCTTAGTCGAGCCTTAAACATGTAGGAGGCTGGTAGGTGCTTTATTCCTTCAAAAAAAAAAATTAGAAAAAGAGGGTATAGTATTAGTATTCAACATTTGGTGTGTTGAGATCTTAATGTAAAAAGTACTGAAGAAGCGGAGAAATTAATATTAAAGATCAGAACTGGGGCATGCAATTCTCAAGCCATATAGTATTATAGTCATTCATTTAGAGAAAAAAAAAAGAAATTGTATCTGCACGTATCACTACCGGAACCAGGTCACGGCAGAGAGACTACAACGGACGGCAGAACCCACACGGCTCTGTTCCTCCTGTTTAACCCTTGCATTTGCATGCTTCAAACGTCTTGCGTACATTCTAATAAGCATTCTTCGATCAAAATGTCTTCTGCATCCACAGTAACGTGAAGTAGATCTACAATTTAGGAACCTTGTATCTTTCATAAACCCCATGCAACAATTCAAATCTATGCGGGGAGAAGACAAACCGCCGCAGAACGTTTACTATTCCCAGAAGCACGGATCACAAAAATCCAGCAGACCCTAGTCTTCTGATGTCTCCTATTCATAATAATGAGTTAATGCACTACGTCTTCATTCGATCTGTACATTGTGATTTCTTTCACATGCAATTCTCAGCCATATAGTAACTGCACATATCGTCCAGCTTGATCCTGCTCGCGCTACTCCTGGATCGTGAACCCTTGCATGCTTCAAACATGTTGCGTACAGAGGGCATGCATCGTGCTAAGCATTCTTTTATTAAAATGCCTTCTATGTACACAATAATATAAAATAGAGCTACAATTTGGGAAGTCGTGTGTTTAGCCCTGTGCAATAATTCAGATCTACGCGATGAGAACAAAAACTGAACCGCCGCCGAGCGTTTACTCTTCCCACGAAAAGGCACATATCACAGAATTCAAGGTAACCCTAGTCTTCCTGATCTCTCCTATTCCTAATAATAACTTAACAATGTACTACATCTTCATATAATATCGACATGTACATAATTTTTTTCACTTTCACCTCCTCTCAGAAAAATTCTCTTCTAATTAACTACGTCCTGAAATGATGTGTTGGTCTCTGGCTATGGGTCTACTATACCACACAATATATAGTCTCTCCCTCCATGGGCATTGTAAGATTGGCTCCGACGTACCAGGTAGTAACTATTGTACTAGATAGCCACTACTGTTAGGCCAATCTCAATGGGAGTTTCATGGCCACGATTACCTAGAGTGCCATGTCATCTAAAAATGTTTGAAACTAGTATGAAACACCTCACTCTCAATACATAGTTTCATCTATTGTTGTTCCCTATGTTACATGCAAGACACAAACTGTCTAGGTAACTGTGTATGCAGGGTTTCATCACCATGAAACTCATTTCACCTCTTTTTTCATTAATTCACTGCCACATCACCAAAACTGCCTATGTGGCACTCTATTTATTGCCCATGAAACTCCCACTGAGACTGGCTTTATAGTTATATGTTGTTCAGGGGCAGCTCCGGTGTTGTGTCTGAGGGTGCTATGAGGAGAGAGAACAAGAAACCAAAGGTGCAATATAATACGCTAGAGCTAGGTTTTGCACCTGTGCCTTCAATAAACAATGCACATCTTTGCCTCGTTTTGTGTGCTGCTCAAATCAGGGCCCACTCAAACTCACCTGCTCACATCAAGAGACTTATTTTATTCTTTGGGGGTCCCACTGTTAGACCCTCACAGAAAGCTAAGACATTGGAGCATTTGAGCTGAGGTAGTACTTGTTGACATGTCAGGGCAAGCACCGTATGAAAAGATTATACACTAAAGTTGACATTGCTCCTCGAACAAGTTCGACCACCTCGCTGACGTGGAAGCTCGCCGCTCCGATCCCCAGTGGGTATATATAGATCAGACACCCTATCGCATATATAAACCATTACGATAGAATCATGTCCACACTCCACAGATGACACACCATATGTGTGTCATAGCCTCATAGGATAGTATTATCTTACACCATGGTGACACCAGAGACCTTTGACCTCCTAAGGTTATCGTCGATGCTGGCTACGGTGGTGCTACAGCCCCAAGCTCCTTAATAGGTGGAATTCTTATAGCGCCGACGAAACCATGCATGCAGAGCTTTTGCAACTAGCGTCGCCGAGCTTGCTCTTGTATGCACACAGTGATTTCCAAACTTGCGCATGGACCCTAGTCCGTGGAGGAATGGGCATGGATGAGCTCTGCCACGCTTTAAGATCTTTCTATCATGTTCATAATAGCGCAAAGGGTTGTAGTTCCGGATGCCTCTTATTTCCAGTGTGCTACACTCTTCGTCACTACTGTCATTTCTTTTCCAGAAAAAAAAACTCCCTTTCATCGTCTGTATGGTTCTTATATCTTAATACAATGAGACGGTGAGCTGAGAAGAGGCAAGGCCATATATAATGTCTCTACCTTTCTTTCTTTTTCTTTTTTGAAAAGTATGTCTAGCTATTTTCAAGCCATGAATAAAGGTCATTCTGCTTGAAGCCTGCGATAATGGGAGGAGGTTGATGGGTTAATTAGGTCGTGCACCTCTCTGCCACATCCATTGACTCTCACACAAGCTCGAATAATTGGTTGTACGGTGTCCCCCGTCGATTATTGACGGCTGGGGGGTCTCTGGTGTTTCATATGAACAAGCAGAAACAAAAGAATATAATCGCGCCAACATATACACTCAATTTCTGCATTTCGTGGCCATGCATATTCATGCCTTGAAATTGTTTCACTGGTTTTGATGGTTGAGAGGAGTGAGTGAGTGAGTAAGTAAATCTATGATAATGTGTTCTTTAGTGTGCAAGCACGATGATTATTGGTTCACACAGAAACAATAGGTCACAAATCACTGGACAACAATCGCCACTGATTCTGTCAAGTGTCAACAGACCTTAAATAGACATATCAACTAATTTAGATATATGTATATATTTTCAGCCTCCTTAATAATTGATCTTCTCTGGTTTGGTTATAAGCATTTATCTTCTATGGAAATTTACTTATACTAGTCTATCAACCCGTGCGGTAGAAATAGCTAATAATTATATACAATATCTATTTGAGGCTCTCTTTCATCAGTGATGTTAAATATTCTAATAATACTCTAATATACATAGTTATCATTATATTTGTATTGGATTTAGTTACTAACATTTGTTTTTCATTTTGCATCACATTTTTTATATGTAGTTAATAGGACCCTCTATTTGAGCTATGTAAACATGAAAATTGTTATTTAATCTCTCCCTTCAAAACATGAATGCATTGTGACACACATTATCGGCATTATTATTATATAATGATAAAATAAATAGTATATTAAGAGCTATAGAAATAGTATTTTAGAATTTGATATTGGTAGATTTTAAGTTTTTTATAGTTATACAATTCAGATTTCAGATTTAGTGGTTATTTAACTTGTAATAATGCATACTTGGTATTATTTTTAGTGAGGTTATTTGATGTTATTTTTACGATGTCATAGCTGGATAATGTACAACAAAATTAGGGCGTTATTTTAAATTATTTTTATATGACAAAGGTGGGTAATTTAGGAACAATTCTAGGGGGTTACTTTAGCCTATTTTCATAATGGTAAATATGGGTAATTTATTAGAAAAGATCACAGATTCAATGGCTATTGCGATTAGAGTTGTTAGACTGGTGGCCGGATGACTCTTCGTATTGGAATTTTTTCCCTTATGATGCAATCTAGCCGGAAGAGAGTTTGAATCGTAGTTTTTTTCCCTACGATGTATATATAAAAACAAAAACAAAATAATATTTTTATTTCCAAATATTTATATTATAAGATATTTTGCTTCTTCTGCACCAACGGTCTATAGCTTCTTTTCTAGATTAATGTGGTAACAAACTCATGTACACAGGTGAACATACATACACTTTTTTTAGAGAAAATAAACATATACTTGACATACGCACACACACCATGGCGTGGATTAGTGCCTAATAAACGTAGGGGCTAGTTTATATTTATTTAATTAAATAAAATACACCGATGTCCACCTAGGATCCTAGGTGTATGTTTTGTTATTTGAGAGATTATATAGGATTTCTTTGTTTTTTTCAGGCTATCTACACAGGATCCTAGATAGCATCACTTGGAGCCTTCAAGGAGCCTCCAAGCAAAACATATGGCCACCCATTGGTAAATTGTAATCGCCATTGATTATAAGGGCTGTTGGATGTGTTTTCTTTAAAAAAATTGCCCACATATGCTATTACGGTCTAAAATATCTATGCACGTATGCCATCCATCCAAGAATTTACGTGAGATAAGTTACTTCAATCTGCTACAGGCTTACCCCCTATGTTTGGATCTTATTTATGTATAGTAAACCAAAATCTAAACCACCAGATGGGAAAAAAACAGAAGATTCCCATGCATCATCAATAAATATTATTTTTATTTCCAAATATTTATATTATAAGATATGTTGCTTCATGTGCACCAACGGTCTATAGCTTCACGTACACACGTGAATAGACACACTTTTTAGGGAAAACAGACGTATTGCCTAATAAACGTAGGGGCTAGTTCATATTTATTTAAATAAATAAAATATAATGATGTCCACCTAGGATTCTAGGTGGATGTTTTGTTTTTTGAGGGATTTTCTAGGATTTCTTTGTTTTTTAAGGCTATCCACCTAGGATCCTAGGTGGCATCACCTGGAGCCTTCAAAAGGAGCCTCTAATAATAGTAAGATTTCATTGGAGTCGCAACCTTTTTTCTTGAACTTTGTCTGAACAAGTTTTTCATTGAGAGCAAAGCAACAAATACGACGTACAGCAATGTCAGTAGCCTAAGCCACTAGCATCAATGTAGAGCTAGACAACCGAGCACGCTTACAAAGAAATCTCAAGCGGTACCGCAGCCTACATTACACTTCATTGGGGTCATCAGTGCAGCCCGTTAAACTAATTACCCATGTCATTAACCAGATCGATAAGCATGGCCTTTTAACCGCTCATAGCCTGATGCTTCCACGCACGATGGGCAATGTAGCCTTGTACCTGATGTACACACTAGCTCGATGACGATGTGTTGTTCTACTTCTACATGCTGGTGCATAGCAGTACGAGAAGTAGTTCCAGATACCTCCTATTTCCTCAGGGACAGAGTAGCTTCTCTCGTTCCCAATTGACATTATTCCTCTTCGATCACCTCCTGTGTTCTGTCATCGCTCACAGCCACTTTCCAACCTCATTGAACTGCTTTACCTTCTGTCGTCCCCCATTGTATGTGTATGTGTTTACATGTCACCTTGGTTTACATTTGTCTCGATTGGCTATCTACTTATAATCCTACAGCGGGATAGTAGATAGGTAGCCGGCCTACGATATGGAAACATATATATAGGCATGCAGGTCATGGGAGACTCTAGAGTCTAGAAGTTGATGTGTTCTTCAGTATATAATAAGAAAGAAGGATATGCTCTTTGAACTTGAATTAGCCGGCCTGTGCGATTATTGTCAAGGACAAAATTCTGGAATAACAATAATAATTGAAAAAAATACATGTATTTAAGAAGAGGTGGAGCTAGAAATAAATAGCTTCGCCCAGGGCTAGAAATTAATTGGGCAGGTGATGGTTACCTGAATTTATGCCATAGAACTTTAAGCTTAAAACCTACATGTATCCATAACGCCTTCTACAATAGTTAGCTCTTAGCTAGTTCATAGAATAATTTTCGTATCGTAATAGAAGAGTGAGAAGGGATATCTCTTGATCAAAAATAGTCTCATACACACACTTCAAGATTATATGTGATGATGTGTGGGGTCATTCATGTTATAAGCTATGTCCGGGCGCACTATCGGACGGTGTTGCACGTAACAATTTTTTTGCAACACTCAAGTACAATATTGAAACGCGAACTGAGCTGTAGCTCAGCTGGCAAGGTTTCTTGTGGTGGAACCAGCCCACCAGGGTTCGAGTCATCGACTCGGCACTGGTGCTCGTATTTTCCTGGATTTATTCCAGGATTTAACCGGTGCTATTCTTTCAGTGGTAGGCGACGTGCCCGTCGATAGCGAGGCGCCTGTGGTGACTTCGTCAATTTGGAGGATTTGCCGGCCCAGTCTTTCGGAGGTGCTCATAGGGGTAGGGTTGCGTGCGTATGTTTGTAGGGGCAAGTGTGCGTGCGTGTATGTGAGCTTCTGCGTCTGTACTGTGTGATTCGCAAAAAAAAAAGTACAATATTGAAACATTGCAACATATAGACATTGAAATATCAAAACATCGATTCCGAATGGTGTTACACGTAACATTTTTTTGCAACATTTAACTAAAAATATTGAAACATTGAAACATGTGGACATAAAAACATCGACACGAATGGTGTTGCATGCAACATGTTTTTACAACATTGAGGTTAATATATTGAAACATTGCAACATGTGGACATTGAAACATTGATTCGGACGGTGTTGCACACAATATTTCATTTAACATCCAAATAAAAATATTGAAACATTGCAAGTTTGTAACACGTGGACATTGAAACATTATAAAATTACAGCTGCAACACCGCGGGTGAGTTGTGGGAGCGTCCGATATGCGCCGGACGTAAGACGCGTAGCATTACCGTATAAGCTATGTGCTAAACAAAAGCTAGATTGCAAATGTTGTCTTCTAGATTGCATAGAGTTAGGTACTACTACCTCCATTTCAATTATAGTTCATTTGAATCTTTTAACCCCAAGTTTGACCACTCGTGTCTTATTCAAAAAATATGCAATATATCATATTTTTTGTTATGATTTTTATTTATTAATAAAGTACTTCAAGAATGACTAAATTTGTCTATGTTTACATAGATTTTTTTAATAAGATAAACAGTCAAACTTGAGGATAAAAAAATAACAAACTATAATTTGGAACATACGAGGTACATTATCTCTTAACATTGGAGGAGGCCTAAGCCGACTAAGCCAGGGGCGGAGGTAGTATAAAATCCATGTAAGACACATCATTATTTTTTTAGAACAATGTAAGATACATCATTAACCTAATATACATGTAGAAACATATCAATTTGTCAAAGCACCCATATGGTAGAAAAAGTTGCAGCATGCCTAACAAGGGCTCTGGCTCCACCCTATTTAAAAGTGTCATATTGGAGTCACATTTATACTTCACATCGCGTTGATCCAATTTGTAAGGGTTGTGTCAATTTACCATGTCTCCAAATGTTAGTCCATTCGATCAAATTATCTAATGTACCATGCTTTCTAATATTTTATTTGAGGGTGAGAGAGGAAAAAATGAATAACAGAGTCATCAAAGTCTGAGATTCTCCATCACTTCACCACATCACTATCACCGGGTGCTATCAGCGTCGACAGGGCATTCCCCAGCCTAGCTCCCTGCCATGAAACCCCATCCACACAAGCAACCATTGACAGCGTCGGCTCGTCGCCCCACACCAACGCTCCCACGCAACGAAGCTCCAGCCTCCAGCGCACCATCCATCCATCGATCGCCAGGTTGTTGCTCTGCTCAGCTCAGCTCAGCTCGACGCGAAGCAGAGGGATCGCCGGCGATGGTGGAGCCAGAGGCGGCCTTCGCCGTCCTCAGCGTCCTCGGCGTGGTCACCGTGGCCATCCTGCTCCGCGCGTGCTCCCGTCGCGCCGCGCCGGCGCCTCCTCGCCGGAGCGAGCACGATGGGCACCGTCGCCTTCGCCGCCGCCGCCGCACGGACGCCTTCTTCGCCGGCGGCGTGGCGGACGCCGAGGCCGGGCTCGACGACGCCGCGCTCAGGTCGCTTCCCAAGGTGGTGTACGGCGACGACGACGAGGAGGAGGCGGGGAAGTCACCGGCGACCGGCACGGCGTGCTGCGCGGTGTGCTTGGGCGAGTACGCTGGCGGCGACGTGCTCCGGGTGCTCCCGGCGTGCGCGCACTTGTTCCACCAGCGCTGCGTCGACCGGTGGCTCCGGCTGCACCCGACGTGCCCCGTTTGCCGCTCGCCGCCGGTGGCCAGCCACGCCGCGGCGACGCCTGCCACGGCCGACGCCGGGGCGGCGCAGCCCTGATTCTCAACTTGTTCGGGTGTCAAGTGTAAACTGTAAAGTAGGAGCATTGTAGAGCATATGAAATAGAAGAGGTGTTACACAAAATTCGCCAGAACACATCACATCACAAATGGTATCAGGTCCGGATGAGATAAGGGTTCCTGACCAGGATGGGCAATTGGGCATCCACAGCCTAAGTAGCCAGCCAGCGGCCTTTATTTTTCATACTAGATAATAGCAGCAACAGCCAGAACAGATACAGACTAGAGACATTCAGGGAGGAGTATACAAGTCCTAAGATTAACATGCTTACAGAGTTAGGTACAAATGCAACCAAGGAGATGTCGATGATGGATACATGTACGGCGGGCTGACACCAGCCATACAGACAGCTAAAATGCAAAGCCTAATTACCGACTGTCACCCAGCAGCGTCAGACTGACTACTTAGTTAACATGCTTACCGATCCATCAAATTTTTTTACTGATTACAATGAATGCAAATGCAGTTGTTCCTAAATGAGATACACGGCCCTGGAAGGGTGGGTTCGGGCTGGGTTTCAGGTGCACTTCACCGCGGAGGCCGGCAGCTGCCCGTTGTTGACGGCGCCGTTCGGCTGGCTCTCCTGGCTAGCGCCCTTGTCAGCGGAGTTCTCTACTGGAGCTGCGTCTGGCTTGGTTCCAGACGCTGGAGCAGCGGCATCTGGTTTGGTTTCGGGCGCTGGAGCAGCGGCATCTGGTTTGGTTTCAGGCGCTGGATTAGGCTCGGTGGGAGCAGGGGCCAAGTTCTCAATAGGGTTGCTTGCTGGAGCTGGAGCTGCAGCTGCAGCTTCAGGTTCAGCTGGCTTGGCATCTTCCTTCTTCTCTTCCGCCTCGACCTTCTTCTCCTCCAACGGTGTGGGAGGAGCAACATCAGATTCAGCAGGTTTCTCGGTTTCCTTCTTTTCTTCCTCTGCTGACGCTGGAGCAGGAGCATCAGCCTTGTCTGCAGCCTTCTCCGCGTCTTCAGTTTCAGTAGGTGCCTCCTTCACCTCTTCAGCAGGCTTCATCTCCACATCTGTGTCCTTCGCAGCATCTTCACTAGGGGCCTCCTCTGCATCCTTGCCAGCTTCAGCTTCTTTGGCTTCTTCAGTTTCAGGGGCCTTCTTTTTCTCCTGCTTGCCCTTTCTCCCAGTTGAGTTCCTGCTGCGTTTCGGGATCTTCTCACCTTCTGGGCTATCAAAAACCTTGACTTTCTCGCTGATGCGAGCAGAACGTCTTGGGGTATCACCTGTTGACAGAGGCATACTTTAGATGCAGAAGACAAGACCTCTAAATCCATGCAGATTTCTACTACAGCCAGGGCAATATGAAGAAGTAATTATAGAGCAGTAAGGAAAGGCATGTACCAGTTCCCCAATCAAACTCAGAAGCAGCAGGACCTCCAGGGTTTGCCTTTAGGTACTGGCTTAGTTGCCTCTTGTTCTTAATTTCCTCTCCAGTTGGTGAAACAAAAACAATCTCAGATTTTCCCCTACTCTGGGGAGTAAACTGTAACATTGAAAAAGAGACAATATTAGTTCATACAATAAACTGCATACAAAATACAAATAATAAAAGAAACACATGCATACCCCCCCCCCCTCTCCCAAAAAAAACTTTGTAACACCAGAACTCGAAAAGACACACATTAACATGCATCATCCAATGTTTGATTGTGTATCCATCATCCAGAAAATTATACATTAGAAACCAGAGGCACAGCTGAGAAAATTGGTGGCTCCATCACCAGTACCCATTAACACTACTTGGGAAACTGTAGTGATGTAAATATAGGGAAGCAGAAGAACAACTATAGGACACAGGCAGTTCAGTAGAACACAGAATGCTTGGAGACAGCAGACTGCATACTTGCCAATTTACTGCTATGTTTATATGGTGAACATCCAACTGGAAAAAATAAATCAAAACTGCCTTCACATCACAATAAACAAACAAGAATTATACTGTTGCATAAATAAGATAGTATCAGAGCTTTAGCTTCACATCTCGCTATTCGCTTCACCACCATAATCAGTACCATCTTCATCCCATATTAACTACACTGGAAGTATGCTAACTGCAACTAAGTGGTAGTTACTGCCCTTACAGGAATAAAATTTTAAAGCAGGCAGAAAGAAGTCTCGAAAGGAGCCATATCAGAACTTTAAGTAATAGTTAATTGCTGGCCATCACAAATCTAGGTGGTACAAATTTATTGAGTATCTGCTAGGCGAAACAAGATTCTTAAAAGTTTATCAATAGAAGAATATGAATGATCTTTTAATGGAAAACTTGAATGCCTTACAAAACTCAAGAGGGCAACATATAACTCACTTTAGATACAATGCCATCAACAGATATATAGCTAATAAATCAAACAGCATTATATAGAAATAATATTTTATTAACAGAATAGAGCAGCAAAACGAATAGAAATGGAGCCATGCACAAAATGATGCTACAAAACCTGTTCCTATTTTTTTAATGCGCCAAAAAAATGAACACAACAACTAACAAGCCTAGTGTCTGGTTGCCACATGACTCACAGATTGTACTCTAACCGCCCAAGAGTACGACAAACATGCATACAGTTAATAAATGAAATCACAAATAGGTAACAAACAAAGTAATAGAACATCACCTCAAACAGTCGAATTAATGTTGTAACGCAAGACACTAAAGGTAAAATCCTAATCCACAATAACTATATCCAGCTCCAAAGCTACTTTTAGATTATCCCAACATTAAACTCTGTCGGGCATTCAAACGTCGGTTTCCCCAGCTAAAAACAGAAATAAATAATGCTAGACGACAAAGCCCCATCAAGTGCGTGAGTTGTTCAATGCTTCCCTCTAATAAAAAAACTAGATACTCCAACCGTCAATAACGAGAAAAGTGCATCCTAACCACCAACGATGCGGACCTCCAACAGTAAATCCTTAGTATCACTAATCTCCACTTCTCCAGCTATAGAATAGAAACTAACAATGCTAGTCTACATAGTAGCAGCAATTCTTGTGCTATTAAAGTAAGTTTGGCACATTTCTGTTATCCAGTTGTAAACCTGGATACGGAAACCACCATAAGAACATCCGATAATGAGCTAATAGCAGATTCCTAAACTCAAATCATGAATCTTCCAGACATTCAGAGGGGTCAGAGGGGTGCTAATGCAAACAAGAACATCTGAGCAGATGGGGCTTTCACTCCTAAATCTTAATGATAGTTCATACCAGTAGCACTGGCCTGTTCTGTTTAGTATGCTTTCGTTTCATGCACGACTCAGCTCAACAGGCACTCGCTCTAAAATTTCAGCACTAACCACAGCAAAATCAACTCCAAGAATCAAGATATGACAACATTCACTAAAGCACAAATCATAGAACAATCAACAAATAATCAACATCAAACTAGAAAGGGGTAAGACAAAACCCTATTACCAGCAATTGCTATAGCCCTAAGCTGCAAAACATTCCCCATTCCATCTTCTCTAGAAATACAATATTACTTAAGTAACATCGATCAAAACTAGTAGCTCAAGCATTTCAAGCCAAACAGAACCAAAACACTGGAAATTGTGACCTCTCATCAAATATTCAGCATCGAATAGGAAATGGGTAGTCTAAAGCCGCACCAATGGCTATAGCTCCGTGCTGAAGGGAGATATACCACAATCCAGCTTCACTACAAATAGTCTATGCTCAAGTAATTTGAACCGCGTGAATCTTAAATGCTAGCTGAAGCATTTCAAGACAGCTGAACCAAGCACTGGAAACTCTAACCTATCATCAAATAACCAACATCCAATTAGAAATGGGCAGGCTCAAGTCCTGTTGGAAAAGATTATCACATCTGCAATCTGCAGAAAATCCCCCATTCGAGCTTCCCTGCAAACACACTACCCCTAGCAGCCAAAGAGAAAACGCCGCTTCAATATGAACAAAAGGCAGAACCATTTGATTTGAGGCCAATCAAAGCTCTGGAAACTCTAACCCATCATCAGACAGCCACATCCGAATTAGAAATGGGCGGGCTAAAGCTAAACCCTTAAACCCCTAATAGCTGCAACAGTACAGTCTCAACATGCGAAACATTCCCTATTCAGGGATCCCAACAGATACACTACCACGAGCAAACAAAGCAAGTCAATAGTCTAAATCCAATCTCGGTGGGTCAAGCATTTCCACTCCAAGGCAGACCAACAAAGCCCTGGAAGCAGGAGTACCCTAGCTCCACCTATCCTGATTCCTGAACATGACGCGGCCAGATTTGGGAAGTTTCCCCTGGCCTGCCTGGACAAGCACTAACAGCGCATAATCGATGTCGGGGACTAAGAATTATCACTGCACGAACCCGAAACAGAGCGCAATTCGGCAACCACGGCAACCCGTAGTGGTAGGTAGGCAACCTGGCTGCAACCACACAAGTGGGGAGCATGAACACTACTCGCCGAGAGCCCACGAGTCACCCACTCCCAGCTCAAATCGAGCTCCAGAACCCCAACGAGGGCACCATGAATACCAGTCTCAGCTGAATCGCGCGCCACTAGACCAAACCTAAAAGGGAAAAAAAAACGAAAAAGAAAAACCTAGATGGCTAGAACCCCAAAATGGAAGCTATAGAACAGCACACCAGCCACGGCCGAAACCCTGGAATTCGCCGCAAATTCGCGGTCGGGACCCCGAATTCCTTTCCCTAGAACCCCTAAACCCCGCGAATTCCACTCTACACCACCGAATTCGGCGCGGACGAAGCAGAGCAGAGCGGTTGAAACAGAGACAGAGCAGTAGCTTAACCATCCCACCCACCACCTACCTTCTTAGTCCATCCCTCGGGCGCGGGCATCTCGACCGACACGACCTCCTCCACCGCCTGCTGCTGCTCGCCGTCCGTCGCCATGGTGGATGTGGGTGGGTTGGGATTCGCCCAGGCCGCGCTCTCGCTGTCACGAGCTCTTCCCCGCTCTCGCCGCTTGGAGGTGGAGGAGGTGGGGAGGACGCGACGGGCGCGTGCGGGGGATTTTCGGGCCCATTTTTATATACCCTTTATGGTAAGGATAATCTGGATAACGGCCGTGGTCGAAGCCGTGAGGGGAGCACGGGAGGCACTGACGCGTGGGACCGGAGGATGATAGGGCCGAGGTGTCAGTGAGAGTGGTGCTGGCACGGAGGGGCGTGGGGAGGTGGCCGTCACGCGCTGCCGACGGCGTTGGGATGCGAGCGGGGGCCAACGCGTGGGCGCGGTGCATGCGCCGGTGGGACGTGGGGCGGGCGCGGGGGTGAGAGGAGACGTGTGTGGACCGGGTGCAGGGAGGAGACGGAAGGTTGTGGGCGCGGGACTGAGAGGCCCGGGTGGCAAACCGGATTGCACTTGGAGCTGTTGGAGTCCGTCCGGCGCGACGGGGAACGGCCCGAGCACCCAATGACGTGTGGGGCCCATGCCGGGTGGGCCCCGTGCGTCGTTGCGGGGTCTGGGGCCTGCGCGTGAGCCGTGACGCTGGCGGCCCGTGCGCCAAGGCTCGCTCGCTCGCTGCTGCTGGGGACATGGAGGGGCGCCACGTGGCAACCTCGGCGCGGATAACCCCCGCAGCAGCAGCGGAGGTGGGGCCCGCACGCGGGCCTCGTGGGCCGGGTCACCAACGCTACCATCTCTGTCGTAATATTTTTGTTTTCCTGCTGTACTTATTTTATTTATTCCCCTAAAAAGTTATTTTATTCATTTATTGAGGAAGAAGGTGGGGGGGGGGGGGGGGGGGGGCGGTGGAAAGTTAGGTCGAAAATTCGAGTAGGTGGGAATATTTGGAAAGCAAATGAGCGATGCAATCTTTTGACGCAGCGTGTTTAGCTGCGCTGGGCCATCCTCTCACAGCCCATTCAATTTTTTTCCTCATCATCTTCCTCCTTGGCGGCAGGCCGCAGGCCCATTTGCGCGGCAGCTCTTGGTTCAGCAGCGGTGTGTGTATCAGTGTGAGAAGGCTGCCCTGCTCCAAAACACTGGAAGTTACTGATTGGAAAAATCGAGTGTTCCTTATGTATCTGACACTCAAGTGTTTGGTTTTCTTGCAGTATTCGAGGTCGCTCCAGCAGGACTCGTCCCGCGGGGTACAGTCAACGAATGAAAAACTAACAAAATGGGGGGAAAATCGAACGAGCAAATTCGGCAGCTAAACACGGACAGGGCTTTCCTTATTCTTCTTGGAGTAGCGGCAGCAGATTCGGCAGGCCCACCTAGCTAGTTGCTGGGGCCGCGAAAGCATGCTTTGAACCTCAGCTTGAACACTCCGCCACGGCTGCCGCCGGCACTGCCGTTGCTGTCCGCGCTCATCCTCGACGGCGGCGGTGATGGAGTGACGGCAGGGTGTTCATGATCACGGTCGTCGTTGGCGATGGCGTCGTCGCCCCATGGCAGGAGGTTGTTGAAGCTGTGGTCGTCGCCGTGAGCCGCATCACCGCTCCTCACAGGAGGCGACTCGGCATCGGCATCGGCTTCGGCTTCGGCGGCGGCGGCTTCAGCAGCGGCGGCTTCGGCGGCGGCCTCGGCTTCGGCGGCGGCGGCTTCAGCGGCGGCGTTGTAGGCGTTGTTGTCGCCCCATGGCAAGAGCTTCCAGCAGTGAGTTCCACCGTGCGCACTGCACGGCTGCCAGCAAAGCGCGACTGGGGCGCCGTGCACGGCGTGGTGGTCGGCGGCGAGGTCGTTGATGTTTGGTGGAACGACACGGATGATGTTTTGTGGTCTGCCAACGCAGGGGAACGGGCTCACCACGGCTTCGTCCCACAGCAAGGTGCTCATGATGGACTTGTTTAGGAACTCTTGGGGCAGGCAGATCTTCTTCACCTGCCACGCATGCATTTTATATAGAGAGAGTAAGCAAGCAGTCGATAGATCTGACACCAATTCTGAGTGCGTGCACGCGCTATACTTCCGTGACCGGTAGCATAGTACGTGTATTGTATGCATATACTACAAGTATATATATGTGATGCAGAGCTGTGTCGTGCGTGTGAATGTGTGAGTGCAGTGTGTGGCACACATCGAATTGAATGAATGTAACAACGATGTTAACGAACCATCGAATCGAGAGAGAACGAAGCATTAGCTAGCTAGAAGAGAGGGGCCATACCGTGGTGAAGCCGTCGTGTTGCTGGGACGCCCGGCATAAGGCGTAGCCGGCCGTCGGTGTACCCCTGAATAGGGCGACCACACCGCGACCGTCTTGGTCCCTTGCGACGGTGGACATGTCCTTGACAGTCCACCGCTGCCTCTCATCGGACGGGTTAGCGGGGGAGACGTCGAGCAGCGGCCACCTCCCTTTGAGGTCGCACAACAGCATCGACAAGCTCGCCATGGATGGATGTACGTATGGTTTGTAGCTAGAGCTAGCTAGCTAGTACTTCAATTGTGTGCGCGCGTACGTGGCGTGTTAGCTACTAGCTGGAGCTGACGTGTGTGTGTCCCCCTGCTGCTACAAGGGAGGGAGGGAGGGAGGGAGGGACGGGGGTATTTATAGGTGTGGCGGTACAGCCGGCCAGTTCGCAGCGCGAGGATCGATCCTTCCATTCTGCCTTTCTCCACTCGGTCACTGAAAGAGACAGAAGCCAGCTAGATGGCGGCCGGGAAAAGGGTTAAATCAATGCTAGGAAGTGCCAATGAACATTGATTATTCTCCATATTGGGGAGCTTTCCCCGACGTACGTCAAGACCCGCCCCTGCAGGTCCACTCGACCACGAACTGAAAGAGAGGTCTCGGAAATAAATTAAAGGGGTAAATCAGATCAGTCATCCGCAGACAGCAGCTAGCTAGTTGGCGGTCAATCATATCAGTCATCAGCAGTGAGAGCAACACTACTCTTCGGAAAGCCGTATGAACGTAAATCACGGCCGGTAATACGTGCCGCATCGCCGAGCATATTGTGCGCGCACATGCATGTCGTGTGAGCATGCATGCGTGCATGCATGTTGGTTATGATTTCGTTTTTGACCTGATGTTGTTCGCAAAAACATCAAGTCCACCCTTCGTTTCGATGCTTCAAGGACTAGCTACAACGCGTACACATCACCTTGAATTGCTTGGTGATGAGGTGGCTGCGTGCCTCATCCTATTGCATGCTTGAACGAGAGAAGGAACTAACTGATCGATCAGGAGCACGCACACATAGTACATGTAATGTGCGCTCACTGAAGAATAATGCAACGCGATGGAGCATTCCTTCGTGCAGCTAGCATATGTTGCTGGCTGCTAGCTGCAACCGCACATGCCTGCTGGAGGATAGAGATCGGCATGCCCTGCCCTGCTGGCTGGCGACCGCGGCCGGGGCTGTATACGTGTTAGTGGTGTGGTGCTGCGCTAGCTGGCGCGCTGATCGATCGATCTTGCATTGTGCGGCCGGCACCGTACCTGCAGCGGACCCGACTCTCGAGCGTGGAGACTGGCGTACGTCGGGCAAAGAGCAAGGCACATACTAGTAGGTTGTACGTTCATATATACGGCACCCATGTGCACTACTACATACTCCCCAGATCTTCATCGTGCCACAAATATTGCACGCACCGCCTAGCTAGCAGCTAATCCGGGCATGCATGCAGCTGCCCTGGTGGTTCAACGCGTACCTGGCAAACGGAATTTTAGCTGCACTGCCCATGGAATTTTGTCTTGTAGTATAGTACATTGGTCTTCTTGCAGTACCCGAGGTCGACTCGTCTGTCCGCGCCGTGCGGCGGAGGCAGCTCGCAGGCTCAATGTGCGGGCCTTTCTGCTGCATGCATGCCGCACAGTTCGTTCGCGATCGGCGGCCGTGCAGTGCACTAGTGGGCTGTAAAGCTAGCGCCCCTGTCTTGATACTGCTACTATGCATTAAGCAACTAGTGGGATGTAAAGCTAGGCCAAAAAAGCTAATTAAGGAGTATATACTACAATGCATTAATATATATGTTGGCATAACGCGTTACTGGCCGGCCAGCTATCACATATATATGACGAGAGAGAGAGAGCGCACGCTGCTGGTCAATACAGTAGTTGGCGGAGCGTGAAGCTAATTATTGGGGGCCAATTAAAGATCAATAATACAAAAGTACCGTAGAAATGAGTTATGGTGTTTGAACTATTGATAACTAGTCCATCAACCCGTGCGGGGCAAGCACTTTAAGATGACATAATTTTTTTTTTGAAGATTATGTTTGATTTATTAACAGATTGTACAATCAATCAAATTTGCTTTCATATATATGAATTATGTGAAAGGACGTCTCCACCATGTAGTATAGCTGATTTAGTTTTCCATTGCTTATTGAGTATTTGGACATAATCTAGGTTGACCGGCTTCTATAGGATCTTAATATACCATGTTGGCTTAACTAATCTTTAAGTATCTCAATTCTTATGATATTCCATTTTCACTATCTGGATGATGTTTCAAATTGCAGCAACCATTTCTAATTGTTTTTACATAGCATCTTTGGAATTTGTGTTGCCTAAAATTAATCAATTTGTGATTTTTATTTTTATAATTGTATAGGGGGGTTATTTTTAAATAATTGAGTAGAGCCAATGATTATGATTAGGGCTCTGCTTAAATACTACGCTACCTCCTTAGAGGTAAGAGTTCAAAACAATCTCAAAAATTGAATTTTAGAGGGATCATAAGTTAATTAAAAATAACAACAAAACAAAAAAATCCCATATAAATTAATTTAAAAATAACAAAAAAAAATAGAAGTAATCCACGCGAATTTCACTGGCCGCAAAATCCGCGCGTGTGAGATTAGCATGAAAACGTCGGTTTCCTTTTAGACTAATTTCTTCCACAAACCCAGACTTGTTCATGTCGTGTTAATAAAAATTATTCCCACTCACACAAGGCATGTCTGGCCAACAATCTTGCATCGTCCAAATCATTGACATGCAGTCATGCACAAAATTTCTCTGCGTAAACCAATTGATTTGAAAATATGTAATGTTCTCGCCTTGTATTTTTTATGAAAAGGATGACCTCAAGACTTGTTTGGATCCAGTAGAGATTATGATAAACATGATAGGGATAAAACAAATCATAACTCAGTTTTATTTGGTACGGAGGCTGTACATAATTACAAAGAGGGAAAAAAATGTAGTAGATCCATATCCATCTGTCTTGCACGTTAATGTCTAACTAAACCCTCACCAAAAACTACACGTACCAGGAAAATTAGTTGGTTGATGAAGTTCCTATAGCCACCAAAAACTTACCAGATCCATCATCCATGTAGTGTCCCGCACGTTACTATTAATAGGCAAAAATGCCCGTGCGTTGCTGCGGGTAAAGACCATGTGTATATATTATCCATAATTAATTGGATTGCGTAGGTTGTCTCAGAGACTGACATTATGGTGAAACAGGCAGTGCCTTTTTTTTTTGCTTGCACAATCTTTCATCTATAGGTGTTGTGGAGTGCGAGCTGAAGCATTTGGCTCAACACAAAGAGAATGTTAAAGAGTGGCGCATGCTCGTGTACTTGACTAATTGTACATATATAGCATGGGTCAAAATCATAACTATACATTGCAAGCTTTTTATAATATTATTTCCAACGATAAATGTATTAAGCTGCAGCCGAAGTCGTTTGGCTGCAAAAATCGGATCGGCTGTTGCAGAAGAGGATTCCAGCTCCTCCCCTTTCGGGACCCTTCCTATCCGCACAGGTCAGTACACCAGTGGAGCGGGCCTCGCGGCTATTAATAATACATGAGAGAGTTTGACGCAAAAAAAAATGATACATGAGAGAGAAAAAGAAGGAAGAAGTTAGATCTTATTGTATGGAAGTTAGACGGAATAAAAGTTTTTTTCTTATTTTCAGATCTAAAAATGGATATAATAAATATTAAATGTATTACCTCTTAAAGAGGTAATATTTCAATAGATCTACGACCCACAATCATTTGGAAGTACATTAGCAAAACCCTTACTATTTTTAATGGCTAGATGTTTTGCTTTTTTGTGAGAATTTCTAGAATTTCTCTATTTTTCTAGGACGTCCACCTAGGATCCTAGGTGGCATCACCTGAAGGCCTCAAAAGGAGCATCCAATTAGTAATAGTAAGATTTGGTCCTAGTTAACAAAATACTTTATTAGCCAATAGTATTTTAGACTATTGCATTAGCCAACAGTATATAATATACTTCCTCTGTTCCAAATTATAGGTCGTTTTGGTATTTTTAGATCCATAATTTTTGCTATGTATCTAGCCATAATGTATTTCTAGATGCATGCCTCGTTGTTGCTTGGTGTGCTGCGCGACGCGCATCTCATCTCATCGCCCGGGCACTAACACAGGGCCCAAGCACTGACGACAGAGCCCAAGCTTGGCGACCAAGCACTCACGGACGTGCCGATCTGATCTGATATGATCTGATCGATGTGCTGCTTATCAAGATCAAACGGCTATGAAATGCCGGCGACGTGGCCCAGTATCGGCTCGAGCCGTATGTAAGTAGGACGATCATGAGAAGACACACCACCAGTGAGTGTGATAGGAACGTTGGTATAACCGTGTGGATTCAACTATTACACCCGTCTACTTTGCCACCAAGAACTCGACGCCGGGAAACCCGGATCACCGCCGCCGCCGCCAGTCCAGGTCTACCCGCCTGCCTCCCTTTTTCTTCCCCTCCACTATATATATCATGGTTACAATTATGGGCCTTTGCCTCACTGCCTACTCCACTGGCTGCCCGTATATTTTGGATTGGGCTTCTTCTCTCGCCTGGGCCTTAGCGTTGGCCCATCTTCTTGGCCGTCACTAGCTTCGGACTCCTTCCTCCCTTCAGCGTCAGTCTTCTGGTCAGCACAGCTGCTGACAGAGTGACACCTTAGCTTCATCGGCAAAGGTTCCTGGAAAGAAAGAGGACGATCGATGAGCGCGCGCAACTTCTGAAAGCCGTATGAATCGAATGTAGGAGTAGGAGTATGTGCCTTGCCACTTGCTGGTCGAGATGCCATGTTCATACCTTGCTGCTGCACTGCACTGCATGCCACCGAGGACCGTACCGGTCGGATCGCGCGCGCCCCGATAACGAGCGACGAACGGAATCTGCTGAATCTGCTGTCTTCTCCGGCCAGGCCACCACTTGGTACATGCATGTGCACTGCTACATACTACTCCCCAGCAGCAAGATCTTCGTGCATGTCGCGCGTGTGAGCATGCATGCATGTTGGTTATGATTTTCGGTGCATGTTGGTTATGATTTTCGTTTGACTTATGTTATTCGCCTCGATCAATTAGACACCCACAAAAACATCAAGCCGCTAGCTAGCTACTCCACCCTACCTAGCTAGCTTCGTTTAATTTCAATTCGGTGCTTGATCGAAGGAGTAGAACACCTTGCTTGGTGAGCACGTACATACGCATAGTGCAATGTGCATGCGCTAGCTACGCTCACGGAAGAATAAGGCAACGCGATGGAGCATTCCATGCATGTTGTTGCTGGCTGCTTCAACCGCGCATGCCGATCGACACGTACATACAGCCGAACGATCGAAAACTGCCGGCATGCCTGCCCTGCTGCTGGCTCGCGCGGCTGTGATGCCCATCGCGACACCTGCAGCGGACTCGACTCTCGAGCGTCAACTGTCGTCGTACGTCGATCGGGCAAAGCACGCAGCTAGCTAGGCGGCAAAATTAAATAAAATGACAGCTCCATCGCGACAAGGAGCATATATATGCATGCAGAGACCGCGAGACGATCAGAGAGCCCAAGCTTCGCGACCAAGCACTGACGGACGCGCCGATCAGATCTGATGTGCATGCCATGCCTTCCTCATCAAGATCAGACGACGGCTATGAAATGTTGGCCCAATATCTGCTCGAGCTACGATCATGAGAAGACACACCACCAGTGAGTGACTCGCAGCAGCAGCAGCAGCTGAAAGAACGATGACGTGCGTACGTACAGCCGGCACGTGATTCGATCGATGAGCGCAACTTCTGAAATTAAAGCCGCCGTATGAACGTAGTATGTGCATTGCTAGTTGCTGGCCGGCCGGGATGCCATGTGCGTCGCATGCATGGCTTTGCTGTTGCACTGCATGCCACCGGACCGATACGGAATTTTTCAAGTGTTGAAGAAAAGATTCGATCGGTCTTAATATAGTAGTACATTGGTCTTGTTATCAGTACTCGAGGTCGTCGAGCTCCAGCTCGACTCGTCCAGTCAGCGCCGTGCAGCAGAGGCAGCTCGGCCGATCCGCTGTGCAGTGCACTAGTGGGACTGAGGGTGTGTTTAGATTGTAGGAAAAAACACTGTAGCATAAGAAAAACACTGTAGCATTCGCTGGGAAACGTGTTTTGTGAGAGAGGAATAGTAAAAAGTTGAAATGAATAGTGAAAAGTTAGAATGAATAGTGAATAGTTGGGAATCTGAACATGGCCTGAGCACATTCTGATTCTTGACGACATCCTGTATGTGCTGGCATAATCGACGATGATGCATCAGGACATACTGTACCTTTTAGGCGCGCGCAGGCCAAAAGGCTAAGGAGTACTATTATGCATTAATATATATCGATGGTGAAATAACGCGTTACTGGCCAGCTACCACAGCACATATATACGAGGAGAGAGAGAGAGAGTTGAAGCCGCGTTGGTTGGCACAACAGGCGCAATGCAAAGCGCCGGCCTGTGGTCAGTCAGCTGCCGCCTCACAGCTTACAAAGGATTGTTCTGTGGTCAGAAATTTGCATGTGTCACGCAGCCATGCATGCAGTGACCACCATTCCCAAGTTTTCCAACAACAAACTACATGCATGCGTGCAGGCCGTGTCGTGTGTGCATATATGCATGATGGCCAACCTATAATTAATAATGGAAAAACAATTTAGTTTAGACTAATAACTCTGTGCAGCATTTCACTTGTTTCCAGTTCCAAACAAAAAAATTTGAGGGGCCGCACGTGCATCGACAGCATGGTTGGGTTGTGATGACTGGATTGCACACCGGCAGAGAGAAGTAGAGGAGAGGCGAGAAGAAGGAAGGCCGTTGTTGGGTTTGGGCATGCCGCATGCGTGGGGATTCGCTCTCGGTTGAGCCCGTGAAACTCCGGTGGGGAGACCCAATTTGAGCCTCTATATTGTTTTTAGGGCCAACAAAAAATAATTTCGTGGCTTCAAACTTTAATGGGGTGACTAAATTTGGAGGACCTCCAATTCTATAGGCTTTGGACCAAAATTTGGTGGCCTCCAAAAATAGGGGCTCATTTAGAGTCTCTGCTGGAGAGGTTTCTTCTAATAGGAGACTAAATCAAAGATGGAGGCCTGTTTGAGGGCTCCACTGGAGATGCTCTGAGGGGAGCACGGCGGCCAGCGACGTGTGGGCCGCTCCGGAGGCTGCGGGGCCAAGACGTCAGAGAGCGCGGTGCCGGAGGCCTGGAACGGGCGGGCGTGGGGATGCGAGCGGTGGAACACGTGGCACACAGGATTGAACGAGGAGCTGGTGGGGTCCGTCGCGACGGGGCCAAACATCCAATGACGTGTGGGACCCTGGAAGAGTGGGCCCTGCGCGTCGTCGGGGGTCTGCCAGCCAGTTAGCCGTGTCGTGACAGCCCGTGGACACGGCCAGCCCATATCGCGGCGGCGCCTTCAGCTGGGCTGGGCCCGTTCCCCTCGGCCTGTAACTTTTTTCTTGGAGAAAAAAATAGGAACGAGTGTACTAAATGTGAATATGGGCCTAAAGGAGGAAATGGTCTCGGCCCATATGAAATGAACGCATGGATTACTCCTTGGGCCGGTCTTGCTTCAGCAGCAGCAGCAGCATTAGCTCAAAAAAGAAAACAGCAGCAGCAGCACAAGACGGTTGAACCTGCATATTTCGGGAGGGACGCAGGTAACTGTGCTTTGTTCTGAATCCACTAGCTGCTGTGCAGAGAACTCCACAAACATCGAAGTTAGCACGCATCCATGGCAGCGCCGTCTCCATCAGGTTTCTTTCTCTTGTGTCTTGTCCCCGGATGAGCTACAGGGCCGTTTCAGTGTGCGTGCAGGCTGCGTGCTCCATGAAAGATAGCTGCAGCTCCTGCTCTTGTTTGTCCCTCCTTGTACCAGTCTACCATACCATCTCTCCTTTTCAGCACCTGAGAACGGACGCAAAATACATCGCCCTGAAAAATACTTTTTCGAGTGTCTAAAAGAACACGACTTTCGGGATAATCTATCTTCAGGCGATGTCCTTGTCTTTATGAACTTGCCAAGATTTCAGACATCCACACCAGATGGATGTCCCAAGGAAAAGCTTTGGGCTGTGTTCAGATTCATAGAAAAGTACTTCTCCAACTAGTTTTTTCTATTCATCACTCTCACAGAACACGCTTTCCAATGCACTATTTATCTAGCAAAAGTACTTTTCACTCCCAATCTGAACGCAGCCTTGATGTAGCAGGTACTGAACCCCAACTGAATCCACTCTGATTGCTGAGGCTTCCCCCAAAACCACTTGGATCTCAAGCTCTTGATGAAACCATTGGTCAGCAAAAAAAGGGCTATCACTGTAGTAGCTTTTCGATCCTGCAATGGGCGTGGCTAGTACTACGGCTCCAACACTTTATTTCATTCAGTGCCGTGCGTTTGGTACAGCTTGGCTGGTTGGTGAACATCTCTGCAAGCCTGCACACAGATCAGGGTCAATGGACCACAACAACCTGGAACCATTCGGAGTGATTCTACTGACATGTGAAAGTCAGCGAGGCCATGAAAGACGGGTTCTGTTTACCATTTTATTCTATTTTTCATCTTTTCGTTAGACAAGCTTTGAAATTCAATCGTAAAATACACATCTTGGTTTCTGTGAATTGATGTGTCTTTGGTTGATAAAGCTCTGAACCTTTTGTGCCCGGAATGGCGGTCAAAAGATCACATGGACATGTTGTGATTCTAATATCAAGTGAGACAAGTCGTGCAAGGTGTTATCTGTTATTGGAGTTTTAAGAATCACCTTATACATGCATCACTCTTTGAATTTAGAACACGACAAAACTATTAAATTAAGCTGTCACTTTCCTCCTTTTTGCATTATTATCTCATCGGGTTTGATCGCCTCACGTGTGGGCCATCTGATGAACGTATACCAGTCATCGTTGACCAAGAAAAGAGAAGGGGTGCCAACTCACACTTGCAATATACTACATCACAGAATACCAAACATTTTTATTCTTTAAAAAAAAGTGAAAATTTGAAAGACTATATATTCCGTGTGGGCTCTGATTGGAGATTACGCTTGATCCGAATGCATCTTTTGACCTGCCATGGCACACGCACACATATTACATCACAGTTCATGCACCTTAGCCCTTGGAATGGACAGTGTGTTTATCTATCTGCAGTGGCAGCAGGGTTACCTGTCGCATTCAACAAGACCTCACCAACTTTCATTGATTTGTTTGACAGTTTTTCACCTTGTTAAGTGTGTGAGCTTTGCTTGTGGTGGATCGGCGCCGGAAAAGTTGGGCTTGATAGCGAGAGGTCAGCTTTGGCATAAATCTTTTCAGTGATGGAGACATCCAACCAATACATCTCCAACGATTTTGGTTGGTTCAGAGACCATTAGAGTATTAGTCGTCCATTAGTGCGGAAGAACTCAATGACCTTGTCCTAGTTCTACTACAGTGCATTTCAAATCCATTTCATTCAACCACATATTACTACTTTCTTCGAAAGCCAAGGGATCAGAAGAACTGTCAGATTGCAAATGTTTTCAAACTACATGACCGGATGTTTGGAGCTGAACCGGATATAATTAACATAATGATAATGTTTTAAGAATTACAAGTCCAACAAACTCACTTCACAGGGAAAGATGTGCAGGAGCAAACATCCTTTCTTTCTTTACAAAATGAAAGCTCCCAAAAGCCTGGTAGAAGTGAACAAACACACACGCTCATGCCAAAAGACAGTTAAACTATACTAGTCAGTTCATCTTAATTAGAAAGCAAACGGAGCAAACTAGAAACGAAGCCAAATCTTCGATCTGGTCCACTTCACAATTCGCTCTGAGAAGCACAGCTCTATATGTTAAACTAAGCAGCCAGTGCCCTAGGTCTCAGCAGCAGCAGTGGCTGGCTATACAACGGCGACAGCACGGGTTACTGCAACCTCCATGGGCGGCTGATGGGTTACCATGGGAGGCAGATGGGTTACCTCGACCTCCATGGCAGGTGTTGGTGATGGTGGCTCAGGCCAACAAAACTCAAAAGTGGGAAATGGAGCAGGCATGGTTATTTCGGCAGGGCATGATTCTGTGTAATGGAACTCTATCTGGAGGCGGTGGTGCAGCGGAGTTGATGCCATGAGACCCTTCTTGATGTCAGCCTGAAGCTCACGTATCGGGATGGCAGCCAAGAAGCTTTTGATGTACTCCTTGCAGGCATCCTTGCCCTTCAGCACAAGCTCGCACTCTTCAGTGTCAGTTCCACTGTCCTGCTCAGTTGAGGAGCTCTCTGAGGAATCCTTGAGGCAACTGGACTCAGGGTTCTCTTCTTTCTTTTCAGAAGGTACTTTATGAATCGTGGTGCTGTCGTCAAACTTCAAGATGTATGCTTGGTTGCAACCTTCAGACAACCTCTCACCAAGTGTATCAATGATGTAATAAGCATCAGCATCAACCTTTAGGACAAAAAAGTGGTCATTCCAACTGACAATGTATAGGGTCGATTTTCCAGTGGCCTCCACTGCTCGGCTTATCTCATCCCAGATGTTATCAAATGACATAGCACCATGAAGGAATTCGAATCCACTCAAGTCCTCAGTACCTTCAGGATGGAAAAACCCAATGAACGACTTGCTTGGAACAACTGTGAGTGGGCGGATCTTTGAATGCAGGACTGTGTCAAGGTCAAAGTGCTTGTCTGGAAAGCGCTCTCTGTAGGTCTCATTCTCACAGAGTTTCCTCCATTCTAGAGATCCTTCTCGGATGAGGTTGTCGAACTGTGACCTGATCGGCATCAGGTCCTGGTTTGCTTGGAACCAGTCTGCAATAACAGCCACAAGTGCAGTGCAGGCGCTCTCTCCTGCAGCTCGTTCACTTCTCTGGTCTATTGATGCAAAGAATACCTGGGTAGAAAGCTTCAAGTGGCCATCACGGCTAAATACTTCCTTCAACTCCCAGTTCCCCACAACAAAATCGTCATCACCAAATACCGACGCCATACTATTAGGTCCATTTGATCCCTGCAAATGAAGATGATATGCTGTCAATTGTTATCCAACAGTAAACCCAGTATTAAAAAGAAATAATTCTTTTTTTCAAAAAAAATCCTGAGATATCAAGAAAACATACCTCTGAAACAGATCCATCAGAAGGGGTCAACAGCCGACGATCATAGTCAATATCATCACCACCCTCTTCTCCATATGGCTTCAACAGAGGCTCTCCTTTGGCCTTTGGCATTTTTGTCTTTCTCCATCGAACCGGAAGTATGCTCCTCTTTCGCCGTACCGGGATGGAAGCATGCTCCTCAGCAGTGGAGGATGGCACTTGCTCAACATGATAATTAGCATCAGAATTTCGGTGACTGTAATGTATCCAACCCTCATCATCTCCATCAATCCTAGGTGCATAAAGTAGTGCACCGACATTCATAGTCTGCAGTGAACCATAGCTGAAGGATTTCCTAACTGTCGAACCCTCCAAGTCATCATCCTGCTCTGCATCATCCAGATCATCATCAAGGGAGTCAGTATCACAAGAAAACTCTGCACCATCACTATGAACATAGTACTTCTCCACACTGCCATCACAGTTAGTCTTTTTGAACCTCCGTGTCGACACTAGATCTCTTAGTATTTTCAGATTTCTCAGCCCCACTTTAATGACAGAAACCTCGTCTTTTCCAGAAGGAACAGAGTCACCAGAGGAAGGTGACAATGGAGCAACAACAACAGAGCGTTGCGAAGCACCAGGTGATTGTGGAGAGGTTTTTAGTTCCGCCAGGCTCAAAGTCAGCTGGAAAGAAAAATAACACCAAATGTCACACAGTATTTTTTTTATCTGATGAGAACCAGGAACAAAAATAAATCTTGGTATTCCAATACATGGAGTCAGATATTTGACAAGAAGCATACATGGAGTGATGGGGCCAAGTCAGTTGCACCACCACTAGGCGCTGACAATGGTAGGATTATCTCAATTTCCTCTTCAGCAGCAGATGCGTAATCTGCGAGGTTCAGTGAAGCAGTTCCCAGAACAAGTTTGCCCTTTGACATTTTATTCGGTTCCTGCAACAACAAGAAAAATAATGTCAAGGGAAAGTAGGTTCAAAAAAAGTGCAGGAGTTAATCCAAAAACCGAGAAAAGTCATAGATACATTTTTTCTATAGCTCTTCTTATTTAGATTTTAAAGACCGTAAAATTCATTGTTTCCCCCCATAAAGATTTAAATGTCTTCCACCAAATAAGCTAGTGGCAATAATGACCCCCGGTTTTTGCTTCTCCAATCTTTTTGCATCATATTAGGTGACAAGCTCCACTAAAAACCAAAGTGTGGTTAAAGATACAACGGTGAATCAACGATGACAAAGTACCCAACAGAAATGACAGCAAAATGGCAGTTCCAAGGGGTGCGAACATGTCAAAGCAAAACGACAAAACTGTATCATTGTAACCGTAAAAATATTGAAGCATTTATATCGCCTCAAGTGTCAAGGGGCACAAGGCAACAATGCAAGACAAGGACAACAAAATGAAACAATTCATGACAGCCAATTTCCCCTGAGTTTACGGGGCAACAGGAGCGTAAACTATGATTGCTTCCTGGTTTACCATCTCTACTTCTAAACAGATGATACTGCACGTTGAACTAGCTACTGATCGACAACAGAATTATTTGTCAGTTTGAGTGTTTGACAGCTGGACTATTATATAGTCCAATAACTCTGCTTTCAAACCAACATAATTTACCTAACAAAAGTATTTCACTTTTCTATCTAAATAAGCTACCCAATAAAAACTAAATAAAAGAGGAAACAGAAATATTAATACCATCTAGTGATATCTACACAGAATGAAATAAAAGGTGGCCAGGCAATTCATCCTGACAACAAAACAATAAAACGTAAAACAGAACCAAACCAGCAGCATCTTTCAATATATGCAGATACTGGCACAATTTTGCTAAGCCTTCTAAAAATGATAGCCTTTATAGAACCGTATATATCTATGCAAAAAGGATTAGTTACATCTAGATGCCTTCACTTGAAAGCATAATTTGTATTCCCTCTGATTTTTATCCCCAGTGAGGCGTGAAGAAAAGTCCCAAATGATTTTAATAACACATAGTAGCTTTCTATGGTATCAACAAATAGCCAATGAGGTCTGACCCTTTCCAAGCAAAAGTCAAATCTTTCACCATCAATATGACCAAGATGAAATGCTAAAAAATCCAAAAAAAAAAAAAAATCATTACTGTAATACCAATGGCAAAATTAATCCAGTGTTACAATCAACTCAGGCATCAAATCCATCAAGCCAATGATAATACTGAAAGAAGATCATGTGTAACCATAAAAAAAAATTGCTTGTTTTGCCACAAGAGAAGCTCGCAAACAGATTTAATCCAGCTCAGATGCGCAGGCAAGATGGAGCCGAAACAAGGAAGAGATGCTCACGCTGACGACGGAGAAGGAGACGTCCCAGGGTTGGAACGTCGTGGCCTCACGGTGCGACATCGCCGTGAGCGCCGCGTCCCTCTCGAACTCCTCCTCCCATGCCACCGCCACCATGGTCGGCGCAGGTGCGGCCGCGGCGGCGACGGCGTCGTCATCCTCGATGTTGGCCGGGGTGGCCGCGGCACCGGCTGCCGGTAGCGCCTCCTTCCGCGTCTGGTTCCTCGGCGGCCGCTGGGCGCGCCGCAGCGAGCTCAGCGGCGACATCTTCGGGCCCTTCCAGCAAACCTCCACAAACACCTTCGCCTCCGCCTCAGGGGACCCCTCGGGCGATAGGGGCGCAGGCGGCGGCGGCAGGCCCTCCGCCCGGCGAACCACCAGCCGGACGCGGAAATTCCGCGGCGGCGGCGGCCGTGGCCACCGCATCATCTTCGCCACCATCACCGGCGGTCAAAGAACACTGCTCCTCCGGCGGGGGAGAAAAAAACTGGCCTTCCGGCAGGAAACCGCCCGGCGACCACACTTACCAACAACCTCGAACCGAAATCCCACACCTCGACAGAAAGATCGTGCTCCGCGCCCAATTGCAGCCAACAATCTCGGCTCGGCTCCAAGAACGCCAAGCGAAGACTTGATCTCCGCGCCCAAATCGGCCCGGTCAGGCCTCGAATCGGGGGAGGAGGACGGCTCAAGGTCGGATTTTGGCGGCGGAATCGGGATTAGGGGCGCGGATTTGTGTCGGGGAGGGTCGGGACGCGAATTGAGGAGGACGAGGGGGGTGGATTGGGACGGGAATATACGAGGAGAGATGCAGGCACGCGACGAGGAGGCAGGAGTGAGGAGGAGAGAGGAAATAAATAGGAGGAGCAAGAAAAAGTTTTACCAGCACAATTTTTTACTATTTAATATTTGTAGTTTTCTGGGGTGGTAGAGATCGAGAGGGCCCACTTGCCGGCCTCCCTTGATGTGTCGTGTTAATTTCTCTTTTACTACTTTTTCCTTAGCTACTTTTTTGGATGGTTAGATCCCGGATAATTAGGAGTTAGTAGGACTGTTAATCGTGGGGGTGTTTCTTTATCTATTTTAATCTATTTAGGCTAATTTTCCGGATAACCTTTTATCCGCTTTTTTTTGTGCGCCCTATGACTTTTTGTGAGCCGTTGGATCATTGACCGAGGATGTCTGCATGCTGCATGACAGGTAAGCTATCAACAATTCAAAAGGTAAGATATCTAATGTTTCTTTTTTTCATTGAAGATATAAAAAATATGTTAAAATTCTCAATAATTACTAGTGATAGCATATAAAATAGGAGGAGGCCATCCTTAGAGAAATTACCATGCACACTACTACAAAGTATTTAGAAATTACTACTCAAGAACCAAAGCCTAAAACTAAATTATTGGGGTGCACATTACCACTGCATTAAGGAACAAGAAGACGACATCGGAACAGGACAAAAAGCTGGGGAGGTCACATAAAACTAAATTATACTAGTATGTGCAACTGTGGCTCGGTTTCTCAATCATGGCTCTACAAAGTGTGTCCACACAAGAGCCAAAAGACCAGGCATTATTCAAAGCAAAGCGTGTCTATGTGCTTGTGTCTTACTACTCCTACTCTTGATGGTGATCTTGCTCATGAGCCAAGCCATTAAACATATAACAGCAAGGTTTGGGTGGACACATCGATTGACCAGGAATGATTACGCGCTCTAGGGGGTCATGACTCATGAGAGCATGCATATGGGTTTACATTTTTTTTAGACACCCCACATTAACGACCTTGCAAAAAAGAAAACCAAGGGCAAAAGGTGGTGAAATAAAAGTTACCCTCCATTTCGTAAACTCTATATCTGCATGGTCTCTTGTCCAATGGTCCATATGGACAGGACGTATGAGAGATGCAAAGCTATAGGATGGAAGCCATGTGCAATGTGCAGAAGAATTTCTCATCTCTTGCCCGGGCTGGCTAAAGACGGATGGGGAGAAGAATATGCCTCCTGCGTGTGCAGCAGCGCTGCAAGTGCAAGCAATTCTGAAGGCAGGGAATTTTTCCAAATGTACGAGACTGCAAGCAAATCCAGCGATGCAGCACAAGCACGCAAAATGGCGTATCGCTCAAGATGAGCGCCGCGTCAAATTATATTTTTCTTTAGTATATAGCTCTGCAAGGCGAGCTCCTCAAAAAAGAAAACACAGACTCTACATTATGTTGATTTTTTTCACATGGGAACGTACTAACCAATAATAATGGCAGCTAAAAATAGCTTGAGTTTATCAAATCCATACTCATTGTAGTACAATTAAGCTAAATTATGTGCGAAGAAATATATCATACTTAAGTATATCCTTGTCAAACGCCATCTCCTGCAAAAACTTCACAAATATGCCGTACAAATATGTCGTCTTTTCCCCTCGCCGCGTCTTACACATGTACAAGTACACACGAAACCCACTTTCATAATAACTCAACCAACAAATAAACAAACAAACCATTTAATTTTTCCATAGATCACTTTAGTACTAGCAGCAGTACCATCTCCACTCCCATTTTCCTCGGTCAAAAAACCCATAAAACCACGGAAAGCGACGCTACACCCAAACCCTTTTTGATGGTGGCGTTGAAAAACAAAAACAAAAACAAAGTCCAAGACCCGGCGTCGTGTACCCCACCCATTTTTTTCCCCTCGTGCTGCTGAGATAGATGTCAACCGCTGCAGGCGTGACGCTGCGTGCACCAAAAGTCAGCGCGCACTAGCGCTAGTGTACACACCGCACCGTGCATGACGGCCTGCCTGCCTGCTTGTGCTACCACGCATCATATCTACTGTGGATGTGGATGCCAACTGTAGCTGCTATTGCTAGCCCAAGGATTTAAAGGATGCTGTGGTGTTTTTCGTGACATTTTGCTTATGGGATTGTGTGCAAGATTTGGACTCCGGATGTTTATATATATATATCGACATATCGTAGGATATGATGTATGATGTGTAGTTTCGTCATGCGCAGGAAGTTATTAGCAGTGTCTGACTTTGGTGCAAACCACTTGTCTTTTTCGTTCCTTTTGGTTTCTCCTTTTGGCGATTTCTTGCTCATGTTTAGCAGTCAAGTTTTGTGCAAATTAAAGACGGGAATCGTCGTTGGTGTGATCATAAGGTGTGCGACATTTATGTGTGTGTTCATCAATCAAGAAGAAATTTCTGATGGATGGTACGGTGTTGCCAAATGGTGGAAAGAAGGATGCAATGGTTTGTTTATCTTATGTCCTAAGAAATATTAGTGGCCGCTAATGAGCCATTTGGCATGCGCACCTAATTGTGCCTTCCACCTACGTCGTCGTCGCTGATCATATCACAGCAGATTTAATTTGCGAGCAGAAACTACACCCATTGCTAGTTTAATTAGTTTATTGTCATCGAATATAATAATTCATCAAACTCAAAAAAAAAAGTTTCAGATAAAAATGAAGTACTGTCTGCATGCGTAAAATAGACGTCGAGCTGATGAAAAAAATGCGAGCAAAAAAGCACATACTCAAGACTTGGATTATTACACACCAGCGTGACCGAGGCAGAGGAGAGGAGTGCGTGCTTAGCATGCAGGTAAACCGTACACACGCACATGTACATATACAACACATACCACTTTAGACCGTATATATACTATACGTATCTGAAATTCTGAAAATGACTTCACGTACCTTTAGTAATTTCTCTCGGTTCTTTTTTAATCACAGGTGGCGGCGCCATGTCGGCCGGCGCAGCCGTCCGGAGACGACACGCTAGCTACGGGACGCCGCCGCCGACAGCCGGACCGGACCAGATCCAGCAGCCATATCCAACGCTTCGCCCACAACGAGACAAGAAAAAAGCCAACAAAAGCATGCCAAGATATGAAGAGATAATATGATACAGATCGATCGTGTAAAGGAGATAGAACAAGGTGTCGTCTCTTCGGAGTGGTATGCTATGTTAGAGACGAGAGAGGCAACGCAACTTAATGTAGCCTTTTAGTTTAGCCATGGACATGGTCGTCAGATGATCTTACGGCATATCTGGGCTAATGGGCATCTGTCTCTTCTGCTTTTACATGTTCCTCGTGATTGGACTTGTGTGTCTTCTTCTTGTGCTCATCCGGATGACGGACACTCTCATCACAGCAGCTACGGTACAAGCAATTTCTTGTGTTTTCTAAAGTCTCATCAAGATGATCTAGAGAATTACTACACGATAATGTATTCACAGGCAGCTACTGTACATAAAGCTGCTTTGATCACGCTCTCATAGGCTCATCTGAATATCTGATCATCCATGGGATGGCATCAGGAATCAGGTGGCCACAGAACTGGTAAGCACTGCCATGATGCTGCCCCCCACAATCCATGGCCATTCTGTGAGCTCTTGTTCCATCCTGTGCACTAGCACTTGCTCATCTTCTTGTTTTTTGTTTAAACAAAGACCGACCACACTTTAGCTAAGCTCTCCTGATATGATCCTCCTACACACAGACTCCTCCTCCACATGGCCATTGGCCGGCCGCAGGTTTGTACCTATAGCTGCTGGTCTGACACGTGTTCATTCTTTTGCATTGTTGTCACCGACCATGCACATTTTTTTATAGCCGGCCAACATGTCTCACAAGGCACAAGTGCTGCTTGGTCGCGCCACTGGCTCAGCATGTCCAAGAGCAGAATGTGGGGACCACACCCATCCAAAGTACTATGACTTGCCATTTCCGGGCCTGCTTGTTGGAAGTTGGAACCCAGAGGTAGAGGTTTTAGCATTTTGGGAGTACATATATGCTGCCAAAGAAGATGTCCTGTGTATCTGATCCTGATGTCTGATGGAGTTTCATTTTGTGGATCAGAATGAAGGAACAATTTGCACACGGAGGGAGACAAATACACAAACAAGCAAGAATCCACAGACACTTGCTTGGAGAAAATTGATGGAACTCAAAGTACTCAACTGGTGGTCCAGATGAAAAGGCCACAAGCTGAATTTGATGCTCCAGCTACCAAGCTCGAGAGAGAGAGTCGTAGGAAGAGTATACGGTGCAAAGTGCAGGGAGACAGCAAGAGAACAAGACGTCCCTGCAACACCCAAATCTCCCCAATATCCATGGAGACCCGGACCACCACTTCATTCGTTCCATTGGGGTGATAGAAACGTATCTGTATGCTATACCAAGTTGAAAGTTGAACTGTACCATCGACCTCAGCATAAGTCAAGGTATTGGGGAGATTTGTGGCGAAAGAGGAATGGTATGAAACAGTTCAATTTTGGTGAAGATTTTGTAAAATATATATGTAGCGAAAGTTGTGTGCCTATATATATTTAAAAAAACTGTGTATTCGAATTACTTTCGATCGATTATTATTAAAAAATACTTTGATTAGAGAAGACGAAAATGACTTAACCCGCTTATTAGAAGATTGTGGTTTTGACAACACCATGGTTTTACAAACTAGAAGTTCTGCTGTATCCAAAAACAGTGAGTACCGTACTTTTTAGAAACCAAAAAGCCATCTTACCCCACTTGCAAATATGTAAACAAAATAGATCTCGCTCCATTGGTAACTTGTAAGTATATAATTATTAACGAGAACTTGTTAATTAGAGCACGCACCACGATTTAGCTAGAAGTTTGTAACTACCGGGGGCGTGCTCCTTCCAGGGAAAAAAATCCTGGCCGTACGTGTTGTGACGCATTGGGCGGTTGGGAGTGGGCCTACACATATGCATTCACCTCAATTTTTCTTGTTTTCCCTTTCAACGTCATCATCCAGTTAATAAGATTATCACACATGCATGCATCTCGTCATCTCCTACGCGTGTTTCTTTTAAAAAAACATCTCGTGCACTCTCGTGATGATGACATATGTGTACATGCACATTAATTAAAGTGGTGTTTAAGTGTTGGACAAATTTTGATGTAGTCAAAGTGAAAGTTGTGTGTGTTTATAGGTTAATTTTATTTGGTAAAGGCCTTCAACTAATTTTAAGGGGAAAATATCGGAAATGAATTGGTCCATTTTGTGTTGGATTTGTAAATGTGTGCTCGCGTGTGTGGTCACACGCCGTTAAGTGTGTGTGTCCTCAATGTATTTTCTTTTTTAAAAAAGATTGTATTAAGCAGCTCGTGCTCTTTGATGCTGAGGCTCCCATTACTTAATGTGATAAAAAAATATGTCATTATTGTACTTATTAATTGGAGCAGGCTTCATGTTTTATATTAGTTTATACAAAAAATCATATTCCTTTTGAGGCCGTACATGCGGTGATGCATTGGGCGGTTTGGGATGGCTCGATGGTCTCAATTTTCTTTTCTTCTTCAAGAGGAACTCTGGTCTCACAATTACATTTGCTCTTGTTTTCCATTGCATTCACATGCTCTAATAAAATCAAGTATTGATTGATAATTATCACACATAATTCGGATGAATTCATCATCCCTTACGTGACAAGGGAGTGCATTTGTGCAATGGCTTGGCTCCATACATGTATATGTCAAAGTGATGCCTTGTTGCAGGACACACGTGGAATTTGAGGGCGTCATAGACCAATTACGCGCTGACAAGGAAATGTATATTATATATGCTTTTATTGTATCTAACTTTCACTAGAACAATCCATATTTTATTAAATTAATAAAATAATATTCTATAGCGGACCATGCATAGAGCTAAACCATGTGTGATTATTTCCCCAAGTTTTTCTTACAAATTATATCTATGAAGCCATGGAAAAACAATGGTGTTTGTAAAAGTTTATTTCCGCAAGTTTTTCTTATAAATTATATCTATGAAGCCATGGAAAAATAATGGTGTTTGTAAAAGTTGGGGGAATATACGGGTGGTTTCCTTCCCTTTCCTTTTTGCGGTTGAAAAAATTGAAGGGTGCGAAATAAAAGTCGGATGAGACTCATCTCGAGCCACTAGTACATGGACCTTGTTCTCGTTTGCTTGGTGGAGAGCAAGGCAATGATAGCATCACGAATTCGTCATTGACTTGCTCATATAATGCAAGCACTAGTCGTTGCTGTTGGATTGGGCTGGAACCTCCAGATGTGCATGCCTAGCTATCTTTATATGTAGCTTAGCGATGTCTTGCTACTTGGTTGCTAGTATAGCCACTAGGACATGACGTTTGGTATGAATTGTATGGATCAAGAGGGCAGAGTATATTGTCCATCATATCCATTGAGGTGTGCCTTATATATTAAGCTATACTAGAGATGCATGATGGCAATGTAAAACTGGCATGCAATAGTGGAATCAGCACGCACCTTTATCAATTGACTTTGTTTGCTTAATTAACCCCTCAACAAAAGTCAGACCCAAGTTACTCTTTTTTAGAAGTTATAACTATTTTTAATTTCCTTTTTAGAAAAATAACTATTTTAGTTTGTTAGAAATAATAACCTATTTTTAGTTTTTTTAAAAGAAAGGTAGACTCTTATTTATTCGCAATATTTTGAGGTACATGTAAAATGTCTGGCCTCTTAAGGAGCCACACATATCTCTCTTGCTGGTTCCAGATTACAAACACTTTTAGCTAATACATGGGCCTCAATATTAGAGTAATGAACCTCCAGCTTTGATTTCCTTCAAGATGGCCGAATATGCACAAAGATTTTGGTTCTAGATATTTATGATTACTTCTAAATAGTCTGAAGCTATTACACATTTGCGCACACCCAGATCAAGAGCCAAGGAAATTGCTTCGTTGCAAGCTAATGCTTCCAGAGAAGGCGGATCGATAAGTCCATTAATCACCATGACACTAGCAGCAATATAGGCATAGCTCTCTGTGCTGTCTCTACACATTACACAAATAGCACCATCAACATTAAATTTTAGAAAGCCTTCAGGAGGAGGTATCCATTTGGGAGCATGTTGCTTTTCTCATTTACTGTGGTGTTTCACAGTCTTAAAAAAACCAGCCAATCACATATCTTCCAGAAATCTGGAAATAAATCCAAAAGTTGATAGAGGGCTTTGGAACACATTTTCCTTTAAAGCCTTTAATAACTATTTTTAGTTTTTTAGACAATAATAACTATTTTTAGTAGGTCGTGGGGAGGAAAAGGAAATTCTGGCCTGGCCCATCGAGCCCATCTCAGTCCAGTCCCTTAACATAGTGCGCGTGCAGAGAGATTACTACATAACGAGATGGAACCAATAGCCCATATACCATTCAGTGAAGGGCCCAATAGCCCATTCAGCGTGTTGTTAAGTTGGTCTGAATTGCCGCGAGGACAGTGCTGTGATCTTAACGAGTCATATAACAAAATTGAGACTACAAAAACGATAATAGAACCATAGTGGACATGTGTCGCCTAACAATTCTCATAAATTTATCCCGGGGATCGAATTGAAAGGGATGACGTTCTGCCGCACCTTCACCATCCTCGTCCTTCTCGTCGTCGTTTTGGTAAGTATAATTTATTTTGAAGTGTATCTTATTTTGGTGTGTAAATGTTTGTAGGTTTAACATGCGAATGAATTTGAAAAAGAGCGTATCATTTTTAAGTCTACTCTCTAGCGAAGTTTTTTTATTATCTTTTGTATTCATTTTCTTTAATGTGAATATATTTTGGTGTCTGAATCATAGCCACAAAGGTGTAGTCCAAAACTATTCAGCGAGTTGTTCGTTAATCGTTGGTATGAATTATTACCTCAGCGAGTTGTTCGTTGGTATGAATTCCAGCGAGGATATGATGCGATCTTACACGAGTCATGTAACAAAATTGAGACCTATAACTGCCATTACCTAATTCTCATAAATCATGCACAACAGACACGATGGACGTTGATGACCTCGGAACGAATAAAAGGGACAAGTGGGTGCGACTTGCCGTGCTAATGCTCATAGGTCCTCTTCCCCACTGCAGATCTTCCCTCCTCAGGCTGGATTCTGGCGGTTAAGAGCCGATCGCCGCCCTTGACCAGCCTAAGGAAGAGGCTGATGACGTTCACTAATGGCGGGGGCGTCTAAAGGCGTAATTGAAGAAAACAACAGTTCGAGCACTAAATTAGCCTATGTAAGAGTTCGAGGATGAACTTGACCGTAATGGCGGGGGTGACTTTGTCTATTTTGCCTTCAATATTCATCTTCTTCACCGTCAAGTTTAACCCTTTGCAATTTATGCTTCATGCTACGTACGAATAGATTTGTTTTGTTTGATGGAAAACCTTAGGTAGTACATTGTCGATCCACGGATTAATCTATACCTATTTCTAAGCAAGCGATGATTCTACCCTTTTTTGTCCGTCCTGATAGGTGACCCTTCCAAGATGCGGTCATCGAGACATGCTTCTCGCAAAAATAGGAAGATGCGCTCGTCAACTTCCTTCAAGCCAACTCCAGCATCTTCGCTATGAACCCTCCAACATACCCGGAGTCCCCAGGGAATTAATGGAGCACGGACTCAACCTGAACGAGAACACCAAGCCAAGGAAGCAGTGTATTCGTCGTTTCGCCCCCAACTGCAAGGAGACAATCAGGAAAGAACACGCCAAGCTCTTAGATGTCAGCTTTATTGAAGAAGTCTTTTATCTGGATTGGTTAGTCATCCTGGTTATTGTAAAGAAAAAACAATAATGAATGTAGAATGTGTGTTGATTATATATACTGATCTCAACAAACACTGCAAGAAGGATCCCTTCGAGCCCCCCCCCCCCACACGCACATTGATGAATTCGTTGACAACACCACCGAGTGCATTCTCATCTGCTTCCTCGACTGTGACTCGGGGTATCACCATATATCCCTCAAGGAGAAGATCAGATCAATACATCCTTCGTCACGTCGTATGATGCTTATTGCTACAAGACCATGTCTTTTGGTTTCAAGAACGTAGGAGCAACATACCAAAGGGTGATCTGGAAGTGTCTCAAAGACCAGCTCCATCGTAACGTCGAGGCATACGTGGATGATGTCGTCGTCAATACCAGAAATCCCGATGATCTTATCGCCGACCTCTCCGAGACCTTTGGGAATTTGCGTAAATTCCGCTGGAAGCTCAACCCCGTCAAGTGCGATTTTGGTGTTCTCTCCGACAAACTACACGGCTTCATTGTCACCGAGCGCCGGCTCACGGGCGACTCGCGCGCCAGCTCACACGAGAGGCCTCGTGGGTGGTTGTGGGACCCACAAGTCTTCAATGCTTTGTGCAACACAGTTGCAAATGTGGATCGGGTGGGAGTGGGTGGAACGGTATGTGCCCGCTTTTCTCTAGCAACCCGCGAGATGACAACTCTCTTCTCCCTCCTATTTTATCTCTCTCCCACGTGAGACATTGCTGACATCTCTCACCCACTCGGTTGCTGACGTAGGACTATGATCCCATCCTCTAGGTTTTGTTAAGGGTGTGTTTAGATTGTAGGAAAAAACACTGTAGCATAAGAAAAACACTGTAGCATTCGCTGGGAAACGTGCTTTGTGAGGGAGGAATAGTGAAAAGTTGGAATGAATAGTGAAAAGTTGGAATGAATAGTGAATAGTTGGGAATCTGAACATGGCCTAACACGGCATGCATAGTGATGTACAGTATCCAACACGGCATAGTACTTCATGCTAGACAATTGGCCGGCGGTCCATCCAGCAGTCGTCGACGTCCCTCCAAAAATAAAAATTAGGCCGTGTTTAGTTCCCAAAAGTACTTTTTACTTTCTATTCATCCCCCTCATAGAACACGTATCCCTAAAAATTTTCCCTTTCCTATTCATCCCCCTCACATAACACGCATCCCAAAAAAAAAAGTATTTTTTTCCACCACAACTAAACACGGCTTGTTAGCCTGAGAGACGACAAAAGACCAGGCCCCGTCTCTCGGTCTCGGGGTATGAAAAAACAAAGAGAAGGACCCCTGAACTCGGCAATGCTGCCGCCGTTGAAATGAACAATTAATATTTGCACGGTTTCCCTCGCCAGATCTGAAGCTCAACAACTGGGTTCAGTTCAGTCACTCACTTCATCTATGTCCTCCTGGCCAAATAACACTCTTCTCATCTCATCGATCGTCTGCTGGTGTGATATTAAGACGAACAAGCGCCGTCCTGCTTTCTCGATCACGTCTCCATCTTGCAGGTTAGTTGTTGGTTCCTTCGATTATATTATATATATTGTGCTAAATAAATGCTCAAGGCCTTGCATACAAAATCACGATATATATTAGCTAGGAATTTCCTGTAGAGACTGGATGCATCTCTGTGTCCCCTGAAAAATACAAACTGTATTGTGTGCCAGCAACAATGCCTGTGGTAATAATGAAAGAGAAATCCCATATGTCAAAATGTTTTATTTGTATAGTCAAACGTGAGTTGTGATCCAATTTCATCACAAGTCAAAGGCCCATTAGGCCCAGGTCGCTACTGGGGGGTGTCCACCTAGTATTCTATTTTATTCTTATAAGCCGCCGCTACGGCGTTGTAACCCTGACTCCTCCACATATTGAAGTTCTTGCTGGCTGGCGCCCGTGGTTTTTCCCGCAAGGGTTTTCCACGTTAAAATCGTGTCTCGTGTTCGATCTTGTTTTCGTATTATTTGCTAACAAGTGGTATCAAGAGCCAGTTACGAGATTCGATTGTTGAAAAAAAAATTAGGGTTCGTCCTATCGGTGCTGCCGCCGCCGCTCAGGTTTTCGGTGGAGAAGTCGGCACAATCGCCGCTGCCTTTCCTGTCCCTGCCGTGGCTTGCGATTCTTGTAAGCCGAAGCGGAATCGATCGGATCGATCTGTGTTCGTTGCTGTTTCTATTGTCGACACCGAGGCGAACAGACGGAATTTTATTCCGTTCGGTGGTCGAAGTCCGGCGAAAAAAAGGTTTCATCGGTGTTCTGGTCCGCGGCTACAGCTCATCTGCCGCCCGTGTTCTCTCTTTCCGCACGCGCATCGAGCAAAGGAGCAGAGCGTCAGTTCCGTTCCGTCGGTGGAATTTGCTTGTGAAATTCAATCTTGGCCAATTTTGCTACGTACACACCGCAAAGCACACCAGGAGATTCAGTGAGGCTGCAGGTTTTGCTAGGATTACACAGTAACGTACCTAGACTTATTACTGCAGATTAATTTTCTTCTGGTTTTTTTTCTTTGCAATGGCTTCTATGAAGTTTGATCTACCGCTGCTGGATCATAGCACGAGGTTCTCGTTGTGGCGAGTGAAGATGCGGGCCGTTCTGGCGCAATCGAATGATCTCGATGAGGCGCTAGAAAGTTTCGGCAAGGAGGATCAGAAGAAGACTCCGTGGACTCCTGAGGAGAAGCGGAAGGATCGTAAGGCTCTCTCTAATTCAGCTCCATCTGTCTAATGATATCTTGCAAGAGTGTCTGCAGGAAAAGACCGCTGCAGATTTATGGCTCAAACTGGAATCGATCTATATGTCCAAGGATCTAACCAGTAAGATGCATATGAAGATGAAGTTGTTCACGCTCAAGATGCAGGAGGGTGGTTCGGTATTGAACCACATATCTGTTTTCAAGGAGATCGTTGCCGACCTAGTGTCGATGGAGGTTAAGTATGAGGATGAAGACTTAGGCCTCTTACTGTTATGTTCTCTGCCAAATTCCTATGCCAATTTTCGTGACACCATACTTTTGAGCCGTGATGAACTAACCCTAGCGGATGTTTATGAGGCACTCCAATCCAGGGAGAAAATGAAAGGCATGGTGCACAATGATGGGTTGTCGTCCTCCAAGGGCGATGCACTCCATGTTAGAGGCAGACCTGAGCAGAGATACTCCAATGATGGCAACGAGCGTGATAAGAGTAGAAGCTGTTCCAAGTCCAGAAAACCCACCACCAAGAAGTTCTGTAAGTATTGTAAGAAGAAGACTCATTTTATTGAGGATTGCCTTATACTTCGGAATAAGGAGAAGAGGAAGAATAATCCTGATGGTAAGGCATCTGTTGTCTCTGCTAGTGAGGGTTCTGAGTTTGGAGATTGTCTGGCTGTTGCTGCTTGTGTTTCTGGTCATGATGAATGGATTCTGGATTCTGCATGTTCATTTCATATCTGCACTAACAGAGATTGGTTTAGTTCTTATAAACCTGTGCAGAAGGGAGATGTTGTGCGTATGGGTGATGATAATCTGTGTCAGATTGTGGCATTGGCTCTGTTCAGATCAAGGCTCATGATGGGATGATTCGCACTCTGGAGAATGTGAGGTTCATACCAACAATGACCAGAAATCTTATTTCGATCAGCACACTTGATGAAAGAGGTTTCAAATACTCTGGATGTAATGGAGCTTTAAAGGTATCAAAGGGTTCTCTTGTTTGGCTTATTGGTGATAAGAATTCTGCAAATTTATATGTCCTTAGAGGTAAAACTTTGCATGGTGGTTCTGTTTCCGCTGCTGCTGCTGCTGACACTAATGCAGAGACTGACCTTTGGCATATGCGTCTTGGACATATGAGCGAACTTGGCATGGCAGAATTGATGAAGAGAGACCTTCTCCTTGGCTGTACTTTGAGTGGCAGGAAATTCAGCGAGCATTGTGTTTTTGGGAAGCATAAGAGGGTAAAATTCAATACCTCTGTTCACACCACCAAAGGTACTCTTGATTATGTACATGCTGATGTTTGGGGTCCTTCCCGTAAGGCTTCTCTTGGTGGTGCTCGTTACATGCTTACCATTATTGATGATTACTCTAGAAGAGTATGGCCTTACTTTATGAAAAATAAAGATGATACCTTTGCTGCTTTTAAAGAGTGGAAGACCATGATAGAAAGGCAAACTGAGAAGAAGGTAAAAGTACTTCGTACAGATAATGGTGGAGAGTTCTGTTCGGATGTTTTTGATGATTATTGCAGGCAAGAAGGCATTGTTAGGCATCACACCATCCCGTACACACCTCAGCAGAATGGTGTGGCTGAGCGCATGAACAGAACCATCATATCGAAGGCCCGTTGTATGCTGTCCAACGCCAAGATGAATAAGCGTTTTTGGGCAGAGGCTGCGAACACTGCTTGTTACTTGATAAACAGGTCGCCTTCTATTCCACTTAATAAGAAAACACCCATTGAGGTATGGTCTGGTACACCTGCAGATTATTCACAGTTGAAAGTTTTTGGCTGCACTGCTTATGCTCATGTTGACAATGGTAAATTAGAGCCTAGAGCTATTAAATGTCTGTTTCTTGGTTATGGTTCGGGAGTTAAAGGCTACAAATTGTGGAATCCCGAAACAGGAAAGACTTTCATGAGCAGGAGTGTTGTTTTCAATGAATCTGTGATGTTTACTGATAAATTGTCCTCGGATCATGTTCCAGAAAATTCAGCAAGAGAATTGCAGCATGTCAGTGTGCAGGTGGAGCATGTTATTGATGAGGAACCAGTGCAGGTGGAGACCGTGGGTGATGTTGTTGATGATGAAGCTCATAGTGATGATGTTCAGCAATCACCTCCTGTTTTGCAGCTAGAGGAGGATGTCCCTATTGCTCATCGCAGGCAAAAGAGGGGTTGTGGACCTAAACCCCGTCTTATTGAAGAATGCAATATGACTTATTATGCTTTGAGTTGTGCTGAACAGGTTGATAGCACTTATGAGCCAGCAACATATAGAGAAGCTATTGATTGTGGTAATCGTGAGAAGTGGATTTCAGCTATGCAGGAGGAGATGCAATCTCTCGAGAAGAATTGTACTTGGGAGGTTGTTCCATTGCCAAAGGGGAAGAAGACTGTCCGTTGCAAATGGCTTTACAAGAGAAAGGAGGGTTTGTCTCCTAGTGAGCCTCCTAGATTCAAGTCAAGGTTAGTAGCAAAAGGGTACAGTCAAATTCCTGGCGTTGATTATAATGAGGTATTCTCTCCCGTTGTGAAGCATAGCTCTATTCGCACTTTCCTCAGTATTGTTGCATTACATGATCTTGAGCTTGAGCAGTTAGATGTAAAAAACTGCATTTTTGCACGGTGAGCTTGAGGAGGAGATATATATGGACCAACCTGAGGGGTTCATAGTACCAGGCAAGGAGAATTATGTGTGCAAGTTGAAAAGGTCCTTGTATGGTTTGAAGCAATCTCCCCGTCAGTGGTATTAAAGGTTTGATTCATTTATGTTGTCACATGGCTTTAAAAGGTCCCAATATGATAGTTGTGTTTACATAAAGACTGTTAATGGATCACCTATATACTTGCTGTTATATGTTGATGACATGCTGATTGCTGCCAAGAGCAGCAGAGAGATCACTGCGTTGAAGAAATTGTTGAGCAGTGAGTTTGATATGAAGGACCTTGGTGCTGCTAAGAAAATTCTAGGTATGGAAATTACTAGAGACCGTTCTGCTGGTTTGTTGTTTCTTAGTCAGCACAGTTATATTGAGAAGGTTCTTCAGCGTTTCAACATGCATGATGCTAAGCCGGTTAGTACTCCTATTGCACCGCATTTTAAGTTGTCAGCTAAGCAGTGTGCTAGTTCAGCTGAAGATGTTGAATACATGTCAAGAGTTCCGTATGCAAGTGTTGTTGGTTCTCTGATGTATGCTATGGTTTGCTCTCGTCCAGATTTATCATATGCTATGAGTTTGGTTAGTAGATACATGTCTAATCCTGGTAAAGAACACTGGAAGGCTGTTCAGTGGATTTTCAGATACCTCAGAGGCACGTCAGATTTTTGTCTGAAGTTTGGTAGGACAGATAAGGGGCTCGTTGGATATGTTGATTCAGATTATGCTGGTGATTTGGACAAGCGCAGGTCACTCACAGGTTATGTCTTTACTGTTGGCAGTTGTGCTGTGAGTTGGAAGGCTACTTTGCAGTCTGTTGTTGCTTTGTCTACTACTGAGGCTGAGTACATGGCTATTTGTGAAGCATGCAAAGAGTTGATTTGGCTAAAGGCTTTGTTTGCTGAGCTTTGTGGAGTTAAATCTTGTGTTAACCTGTTTTCTGATAGTCAAAGTGCAATATTTCTCACTAAAGATCAGATGTTTCATGAGAGGACTAAGCACATTGATATCAAGTATAACTTTGTCCGTGATGAGATTGAGAAGGGCAAGTTAAAGGTATGCAAGATTAGCACTCATGATAATCCTGCTGATATATTGACAAAGCCAGTCCCGGTTGCTAAGTTTGAGCTATGCTCAAGCTTAGTTGGTTTGATGGATTAGCCCAAGAGGCTATTTGGCGCCAGAAGTATTTTCTTTATTGTTTCAAGATGAAGGTGTTGATTATGCTACAAGATGAAATTTGTCTCAAGGTGGAGTTTGTTGAGTTGTGATCCAATTTCATCACAAGTCAAAGGCCCATTAGGCCCAGGTCGCTACTGGGGGGTGTCCACCTAGTATTCTATTTTATTCTTGTAAGCCGCCGCTACGGCGTTGTAACCCTGACTCCTCCACATATTGAAGTTCTTGCTGGCTGGCGCCCGTGGTTTTTCCCGCAAGGGTTTTCCACGTTAAAATCGTGTCTCGTGTTCGATCTTGTTTTCGCATTATTTGCTAACAAAACGGGCCCGTTTTCTGTTCTAGTGACTACGGCCTAATCGTCTGGAGGATCAGTTATACAGATAATATTCTTGTCTAATTACTTGCCATCAACCACATAATAGTTCGATTGATATACATACAGCATTACAAATGGATTTCGAAACCACTGCTGCACGCGCTCGCTTGGAGAAGATGCTATGTACTACAGATATGGATCCGACGAAGTTGCCACTGTCACTTCTGAAAGAAATCACCAACAATTTCTCTGATGATCAGCAAATTGGAAGCGGTGGGTTTGCGACTGTTTACAAGGTAAGAGTACCTCGAAACAGCCCATAGTCTTCACTGCAACACTCTTCTATATATGTGTACAAATATCGCACGCGATAGAGGGGTATATGCTTTTATATATTCAGTTCATCCTGACAAAAGCAACATTTTTGCTATACAGGGACTACTTAAGAATGGGACGATAGCTGTGAAGAAGCTGAAAAATGTTATCATGGATGATACGAATTTCAATACAGAGGTCTGTAACATGGTGATGGTGAAGCATAAAAACATAGTGCGGTTCCTAGGTTATTGTGGTGACACACAACATGATGTGCTGAATTATGAAGGGAAGATCATAGTTGTAGAGGAACGACAAAGATTGCTTTGTTTTGAGTATTTGCCAGAAGGGAATCTTCGTAAGCATATCTGCGGTATATTTCTTTCCACCGTCTATTTTTTCAATTTGCCATGGACAAAGAATAGCAGCTGTGCACATCGCCTGCTTGCTGTTCAGGCAAAAGTTATGAGTTCTTAATTCCAGCTCTATTCTTTACTCCTGCACTTGTGATACTCACCATCATGTTTGTGCTTTCTTCACAGCACTTCAGAATGTAATCTGTGGTCAGTATGACCTCACGGATGTACACTGTTTTAACTAACAAATGAATGGTTCAATCTTGAGATCTCCATGAGTAGAGCCACTTCCTGTCGCAGAAGATTAGATATTGCAAGGACACCAACGGTCGTCATTAAAACATTTCAACTTTGAACATCAATATATAAAGAATAAGATAGGACTAAAATTAATGACAGATTAGGCGCTATTGTATTCATTATGAAAATATTTTTTCATGATACACAGACATTTATATTTGAAGTATGTATTTTTCATTTAAATTACAAGCTAAGTCAAAGTTAGGCCTCGTAGGCCATGTTGACATCCTAAACAACTTTTATTTGTTATTGGACAAGTATATGTGAAATTAAAACCCATCATAAGTCACATGCCTGTTCTGCAAAATTCTAGAATTCTAACAACTATTCACCTTAGTGTACATTAGACACTCATTTCATCCCTATCTCCTTGGTTCCGATGGATGAAGAAGCATTGGAATGATATGTTTTTTTTAATACTACTCCAAAAACTGAATGAATAAATATGTTCTTTGCAGATGCATCTGAAGGACTTGAATGGAGGGCGCGCTATCATATAATTAGGGGAATCTGTGAGGGATTACATTATCTTCACCAGAACAAAATGGTTCATTCAGATCTAAAACCTGAAAATATACTGCTGGATGAATACAGGATGCCCAAGATTGCTGATTTTGGTCTTGCAATGTTATTTGGAAAAAACCAATCCCAGCTTACAACTGAGAAACCTATGTCTGGAACCTTGTAAGCTATCTAAGCATCAAGCACAACTTTTTTTTTTGCCAGGTGTGAATCATGTTATGTTTATTTTGCTCTTAAGTCAGACCATAACCTTTTCAATGCAGCGGATATATGGCACCGGAGTACATTGTTGGAACGATCAGATTTAAGTCAGACATATACAGTCTTGGTACTATAATTATAGAGATATTGACGGGAAAGAACGAATGTCCTGACATTAAGCAGGTAATTAATAACTAGGGATGGCAGCGGGTCGGATTCGGAGCGGATATCCGCGGATTTCGGGTTTGCGGGTTTTGGGTTTGGTTCCTAATTTTCGCCCACGGATCTGTGGGTTCGGATATCCGTTAAGCCTCGGGTTTGGGTCGGATTCTATATTTCACCCGCGGACCTCCATTGGAGCTACGAAAAGGCCCATTAGAAGCCCATAGGAAACCCTAGTCACTCATATCTCTTCCTGTCTCCTCACTCCCCTGGCAGCCGCCGCCCACCCGACCGGACTCCCGAGCCCCGACCTCGTCTCCCGGCCTCGCGCAGTCGCGCTCCCTCACGGCCTCACGCCAGCGACGGGCGACGGCAAGGGCCAAGGGCGCGCGCGCAGCATCGCGTCGCGAGCGCCGGCCAGCTGGCGGCGCCAAGGCTTCGACTCCCTCCTCCGGACTCCTGTCTTCCCTCGAGCGCCCCTGTCGCCTGCCGTTCTGCCCCCGACGCGGCGAGTCCTCGACTCCGAGTCTCCGACGGCGAAGCCCCGAGGCAGCCGGCAGCCCCTACGCTCGACGGCCAGGCTCGGCACCGACCCCGACGCCCTATCCCCAGCGCCTCGGCTCCCCGCCCGTCGCCCGGAACCTCGATCTGACGGCCGGCGCTCCCCCACGGCTGACATTGGTGCAACCTCTCTCCGGTGCCTTCTTCTACTCAGTACTCACTGCATCTCGTATTTCATATATTCTCTGTGCTTTGTTTCAGGAAGTGAGTGATGTCGGCCCCTGGTGCTTCAAGTGGATCTCGACCTGCTGGTGCATCTCAATCTGTGTCTTCTCGTCCTCGACCGGTTGCAGTCAATTCAACCACGCCTCCATCTGATTCTGCAACTGTAGGTAACACTGATGTGGTAGAGATAGAAGATGATGTTGCTGTTGGTAGTAAAAGAAAGCTAAGGTCTGATGTATGGAAAGAGTTTGATCTGATCAACATAAATGGGGTTCCGAAAGCAAAATGTCACTGGTGCAAAAAAAATTTATGTGGGCAAACAAGAAATGGTACTACTCATCTGAAGAATCATCTTGCTATATGTCAGGATAGAGCTTGTAGAAAAGGATTAACACAGTCCACTCTTAAATTTTCTATAAATCCACAAGATGGCACAGTCACATTAGAGAAGTATGTATTTGATCAAGATGTCGCTAGGAAAGAACTTGCTTTAATGATTATTGTGCATGAGTATCCTCTTTCCATGGTGGACCATGTTGGATTTCGCAAGTTTTGTGCTGCTTTGCAGCCAGCATTCAAGGTAGTGTCTAGAAACACAATTAGAAAGGATATCTTTGATATGTATCAAGTGCAAAAGAGCTCTATGATGAATTATGTTAAGAAATTGAGTTCTCGTGTTGCTGTTACTACGGACTTGTGGACAGCAAACCACCAGAGGAAAGGTTATATGGCAGTTACAGCCCATTTTCTTGATGAAGATTGGAAGCTAAAAAGTTTTCTTATTAGGTAAATATAAATTGCTTCATTTTTTCTTCTTGTGTTATGCATTTTGTCTATTGGGAGCAATCTGTCCAGCACAAGCACTTATTATATTTTATTGTTGTAGGTTTATTTATGTTCCAGCACCACATACAGCAGAGGTTATAGCAGAGGTTCTTCATGAAGTTCTCCTAGATTGGCATATTGAGAGAAATCTGTCCACTATAACTCTTGACAATTGCAGTGTCAATGATAACATGATGAAGACTATGATTGGCACTGTTGGTGATGACCTTGCAAAGAATAAGACTGCTATAGAAGGCAAGTTACCACTCTCCTCTTGTATGTTGAAAGGTAAATTAGTTCACATGCGTTGTGCTGCCCATATTTTAAATTTAATTGTGAAAGATGGAATGAGTGTCATGGAGAATGGAATTGATAATGTGCGTGATAGTGTTGCATATTGGTCGGCCACTCCAAAAAGACATGAGAAGTTTGAGAAAATGGCAGCACAAATGAAAGGAAACTATGATAAAAGAATTGCTCTTGATTGTAAAACTAGATGGAACTCTACTTATATTATGCTTAGCACTGCATTAATTTACCAAGATGTCTTTGATCGCCTTGCTTCTCGTGCTCCATGTGTTCCATCACAAGATGATTGGAAGTTTGCTAGAGAGCTTTGTGAAAGGTTAAAGATGTTCTATGATGTAACTGAGCTACTATCAGGCACCAAATATGTCACAGCAAATCTTTTCTTTCCCAAAATATGTAACATTTTTTTGTCAATCAGAAAGTGGCAAAACAGTGATATTCCTAAGGTAGAAGAAATGTCTATTAAAATGAAAGAGAAATTCAATAAATATTGGTCAGATGTGCATGGTTTGATGGCTGTTGCTGCTGTCCTAGATCCTAGGTATAAGCTACAATTGTTGAATGCTCTTTTTCTCAAAATTCATGGGTTAGAAAGTGTGGCTATGGAAGCTGTCAACAAAGTGAGAGACTTGTTGTACAATTTGGTTTTGGAATACCAAGTTTCTATGGAGGATGTTGCCACAACAGATGGTGCTCAAACTAGACCAAGTGCTTCTGCTGAGATGGATGATGAGGATTGGATTGACACTTTTGATGATTACATGTCTAAACAGCCAGCTGTGACCTCTACTTATGTGCGAACTGAGTTAGATTTGTACTTGGAGGAGCCATTGCTGCCTAGGACACAAGAGTTGGATATTGTTCAGTGGTGGCTACATGCAGGGCTCAAATACCCAACATTGAGAAAAATTGCACGTGATATTCTTGCTATTCCTGTGACAACTGTGCCATCTGAGTCCGTCTTTAGCACTAGTGGAAGAATAATTAGTCCACATCGTAGTAGGCTTGCACCGTCAATGATTGAGGCACTTATGTGTATGCAAGCATGGTCTCATAATGACATGTTGGGTAAGTGTAATTGCTATATGCTTTTCATCTTCATTCATTATGAGTTATAAGACTAATTTGTGAATATTGTATCAAAGCAGGAGGGCAGTCAACTTTTGTTGGGGCTTTGATGACTTGTCTTGATGAAAAGGATGAAGAGATGGTATTGTTTATGTTTCCTTCTATGTGCAACTTGTGAATGTATAACTCATTGAACATTCAAGTAATTAGCTACTCTATTTTTATTTTGCAGGGTGAGGATGATTCTACCATAATTGAAGAATGATGATCTCTGCAATACAAGAATGAATCAATGATGATCTCTGTAATATTGTTAGTTTGTTTGAAAAACTATGGTCTATGGATGTTTGTTTGTGTTATTGAACTTGTGTATTGTATTCAATATTTGTAATCATTTGGACGAATCATATTTATCTTTGATCTGTACCTTGTGTTTAGTGTTACACTATCCAGGCTTGCAGTTGTTGGTGTATTATTTGTTTTAAGTTTTGGATTATCCGTTGGGTTTTGGATATCCGCGGATTTGGGTTTGGATTCTGATTTTAACCCGAATTGGATTTGGGTTTGGGTTTGGGTTTTTATTGTGGGTTTGGGTTTGGGTCCCCAGATACATAGTCCGATCCGAGTCCGACCCGTTGCCATCCCTATTAATAACAGAAGCATGTTCCAATCCTTCTCAAACACTAGTATATGGTAGTATGAAGAATAGTAAAAGAGCTAAAAAATCAACTAAAACTCATAGGCTGTGCACTATTGTTGTGTAGGCCTAAACCCCTGCAAGCATAACACTAGAGTCTGCAACTGAAATTATAGTTGTAGTTATTATCAGACAACAATAGCTCCATGTCATTATAATTCTGCATTTCTGCCCCTCCAAAGTATATGCTCCCACCGTTCATCAATTTACAAGTGTTTCAGTTTCGTTAGGAAAAAGCCTTTTGTTCAATCATTACCCCATTAATGAGAACTCATTTTTGTCACAGGAAGTTGATGTTGCCAAATTCTTTTTTTCAGAATAATTTCTTGTGGTTATGTTTCATTTAATGTAATGGTATACTAATGTAAACAGAAATTATTAGTCAATGAATTGTCTTAATGTAACAAAATAAACCTTACAATGGTTGAACATATAGAGAGCAAATACTGCACACCTTTCTCCTTTTCTCAGTCGTTAATAAGGTAGAGGCTTTAGATTTTTTTTCCTTGTTTTCTCTTATTTATCTGAATGAAGGATCATCATACTGCTTGAACTTTTTATATTGTCTAGATTTTATTGAGCGTAAATGTAATTATTGCAAATAATTAAATATATTAGTTTTTGCTGTATAATGGATCAAGTCAGAATTAACACTGTAAACAAAAAAACAGGGAAAATAATACATACAAAATAGTAACACAGTGGCAGTTACAGACATATAGTATTTTCTCCTGATGTGCATGCTTTCCTATTCAAACAATTTGTAGTATTAATCCAATACTTATATCCTTACGCACAAGAATAATGGCCTTCCACCAGTCTGATAGACAAGGTTAACAATTGTTTAGGTGGTTGACAATTGGAAGACTAGGATCGAAGCATCAGATGGAGACACAAAATGGTTGGAACAAGTAAGATTATGCGTTGAAATAGGCATAAAGTGCAGTGACCTCGACGCAGACAAGAGACCAGATGCAAGGCAGATAATTGAGTGGCTGGATGAAACCGAGCACTCAATTGGTTTCGTTGCAAATGAAATCCCAACCTTGGCAACACAAGTACGCTCCCTGGGGCTGTCTGAGAACAGTAAGCTGCTGGACATCGAGCCGCTGGAGCTCCGTTTCCCCTTGGAGCAAGAGCAACACAGCAGCATCCCAGTGAGCCTGACCAACAGGACAGACCACTACGTTGGTGTGTGGATCACACCCACAGACCATAGTGCTCTTCCAGTTTTGTTGGAGCACAAGCCTCTGCGTGGCCCAGTTTTCCAGATGGTGGAGCCACGAAGCACTCTGGCCCTGGGTATAACCTTGGAGAAGCAACGCAGCATCAGGCTGCCAACCGACATTATTCTGATCAGGAAACGGAAACAGGCAACGAAGAAAGGCACACTGGAGGTGGTTATGGCCGTCATGGGGTCCAAGGAGCGGCTGGAGATGCTCAAGTCGTTCATCGACAGCATGCCACACGTGAACAGGTACATGCTGAGGATAGTCGACGTGGTGATGGTGGTCATGGAGTCGACAGAGTGCCTCAAGAAGCTCAAGTCCTACTTCGCCCCAAGAAACTGGAAGGCACTGCTGCAAACAATGGAGGACAAGATGGTGGCCATTGGGTCCAGGGAACGCGTCGACTCCTTGAGGCTCTACGTTTGTAGGATGTTCAACATGCAGGGTGACGAGGTACTCAAGAGAATGGAGCTGTTGGGTGGCCGGGTGCACCGGGAGACCTTGACGGTGGTTGCCACCGCCTCTGACGACGACGACGACGACTGCCAGCAGGCTGCAGCAGTGATTCATGACATGGACACGAAGGTGAGTTCGATCAATGCATATATTTCGCTAAATAGTAATCTCTCTATCTGGCTGTACTGTCTGTGTGTGTGTGTGTGTAATTTTTAATTTGACCGATGGTTCTGATAATCTGCTTGCATTGGCCAAGTTCATATCAACGTCCGTATTCGGGGAGGCCTCTGGTATGGATGTCCACCCCACCAAGCCATGGTACTAGCTGGAATCTGTTTATTATTGTTATTATATATATATATATATATATATATATATATATGGACATGCTCCCATGTATCGTCTAATATAATTGTCCAGCATCGTTAACACACAGGATCTTAGCAGGTCATCATAAGAAAGGCCTGGTCTCCATTTGGAACTATGAGACGCAGGTGTGTTTTTTCTATGCATCATCAATTAATATATATATATAGCTATACATATATCAGTCCAGATCATATCCTCCGATCCGTGTGCGTACGTGCTTACCAAGTCTAGCGCTCGTTGTCCGGCAGGAAACTGTGATGGTGCTCCAGGTCACCAAATCCGCGGATGGTGAATGTGTCTCTGTTAGGTCTGCCAAATTTATGGCTCGAGAGCAATGGTTCGCAGCTGGGGATGCTGATGGGTACGTCCATGTCTACGCTTACGCTACACTGGCCAAGGTTGGGCAGTTCGTAGCTCACATTGGCCACCCTGTATCCTCGTTGGTTGTTGAGCCAACGGACTCGTTCCTACGGTTACCCTCGCCTCGACCAAGCTTTGGTACTGGGGCCAGGGCTGGACATGCACTCGAGAATTCGACGAGAACAGTAGCGGTGTGTCCCACCTCACGTTTAGCCCTATGAACACCAACTTTTTTGCCAGTGTTTCCATGGACGGGGACGTCAAGGTTGGTTGTTGCCATCTTTCTATTTCTCGATCTAATTCAGTTGTATTCAAGAAGATATGGATTGAGAGGAAGATAGATCTATATATACACTGAAAAACAATTGTAGTGTCTGGGATGCATGGATCTTGCAGGTTTGGGATGCTCGCAACACGCATCCAGTCGTCACACTGCAGGAGAGGTCGACCGGAGCTTGCTCCTTTTACACCGACAGTGATCAGCACTTCCTGATTACTACTGCCAACAGGGGAGACAAGAGTTGGGCAATGGTACGACACGATCCGGTCCTTAATTAGGGAGAGGCTAAACATGAATTTAATTTCAGCATTTTTAGTTACTATAGCTAATAATGTTCCTTTTCCGTTTTTGAATCATGCAGATATGGAATTTGCACACACTGGAAGTGGTTCACCAACTTGGCGTGAGCAACCAGTGGCTTCTCGATGCCGCTTGCCACCCGACACTTCCCATAGTAGCTACCTTGACGAGAGACAATCATATTTATCTGTGGGACGCAAAGAACTACAGGTATCATCAAACTGTGGACTGAGTGGGTTATTTTTTATTCATCAAATCAAACAAAGTTAGATGATGTATCATATCTAGAAATGATGAAATAAAACTCCTCACTAGCATTATTTTCTTTTGGGTCCCTTGAATGGTCCCTTGAGTGGTTGTAGGAAATTGAGTAAATGAATTTATGCATGGGATTTTCTTTTGGGTCCATTTATTTCTTTATAAATTGGGGAATATAGCTGCACCACAATGATGCGGTATTTGAAACAGTTGTAGACGGCACACTAAAATTCAAAAACTAGAGAAAGCATTGTGTCATACAAAAGTGTAAAAAAGTTGACGGCAAATTCAGACTGCTACGTACCCTACTTCTCTTAATATGTGCATGATTGATATACATATTGGTCTCCCTATTGCATAGGGTCGAGAAAGTTGTTACACTCACTGATGACGTTCCCCTTCGAGGCTTGGTGTTCACTGGCACTGATTTTACAAGGTAATATTTTTCATTGACATCAATTTCATCATAAATGGGTATATAGTGTGGATTTACCAGTAAAGAAACTTCAGTTGAAACAGTCCTATACATAACTAGTCTAATAAGTCATTACACCATGCTCAATTATGTTTACAGCAGTATTCTCAATTGCTGTTTCACTTAGTAGTTAAGTATCTGTCTTCTGCATTACTGGTACCTTGATTTAATTCTTTTCCCAATTTCTGAGCATAAAAATTCTGTAGGCTCATGGTCCCATGTAGAAAGGGGTTATCTATTGTGGAACTCGGTCAATGTGCAGCGCTGAAGACGGACCTATCGAGTGATGGTGGGAATTAATTGAAGTTTCTGTTGTTTACTGTGAACAATACCGATTTGAGCTTGGCTGGACAAAAAATACCTCTAAACACATGGGATTCATATATAGTTGTTCGGTTTTCTCATCATCGCGAAATTGTTGGGACATTGTTTTATGCATGTAGTCACTTCGTCAAAGCGAAAGTGCTCACCAAAAATTTCAGTTCACTATTGTTTCAGTTCACTTTTATGCTGGATATTTCCCATATCATTCTTCAATTCAAGTATTAGAGCTAAAAAAAAATAGGATTGTGACGGTAGCCGAAGAAAATAAGAACACCCATCAATACGCAAGAAGTAGGTTCGTGTAGATATTAGTGGTAATTCTGCATAGCTAAAAAAAAATAAGAAGACCAACGTATATATCTCAGCCCCAGTTGTATCCTAGCTAGTTCTCTATCGATGGAAGTAAAATCCAAATGGAGTATATGGCTTGTAATTTGTAAATTGTAATTGTGACACACAAGTCATAACCTAGCTAACTAATACACCTACATGCATGAGCTTGCAAATTCGATGAACTAACTACTACGACTGAGCTTCACACTCTAACTAATCCTAGTCCTAGCTTTACACTGTAACTAATCCTAGTATCTAGCTACTTGTTGTTCCTCGTCGTCGCTGGCTTCTTCTTGCTCCTCCTCACCGGCGCCGGCGCCGGCGCGGCCACTTCGTCATCGTCGGTGACGGGCTCCTCGACCTCGGCGTATCCCCTGGTGCGGTACTGGCGGAGGATGTCGGCGTCCAGATCGACGCACCTCTTGTAGGCCGCGGCGGCTCTCGCCATCGTGGCGTTGAGGCCCGGCATGTTGAGGCGCTCGAGGACCTCGTCGGAGAAGACCGGCAGCGGCAGGGACGGCCGCCGGGGTGGCTCCTTGAGCATGTGGTCGATCACCTTCTGGCTCACCCTCACCATCCTCGTCGTCTTCTTGGTCGCCGCCGGCGTCGTCGTCACCTCCTCCTCCTTCTCCATCGCGCAGACTCGATCTTTCGATCTCTAATCGTTCTCTGATGAAACTCTAACTTTTTTTTTCTTTTTTTTTTTTGTGTGTGTGTGGGGGGGGGGGAGAAACTCTGAAACTCTAGCTATATATTTGGGTCGACTACGACAGCTTATGGACCATGCATGAGAAGCCCATGAGAAGGAGGCCCAACAAATTGTATCCTGAGCCCACCACCACACCAAAACAAACCCGCCCGGGCCTGCGAGGACGCTGCTGCACAAGGAAAAAACTGCACAAAGAAAGCAAGAGATCACGATCCACTCAGGAAAAAAAAAATCGAAAAAAACAAACAAGAGTGTCCCGCCCAATCACGTCACGCCACGACAGCGTCATTCGATCCGGACTCCGGAGGGGGATATTCCCAGGAGGACGCATTTTCGTGACCGCGCGCGGCGGCCGGACGGAGGAAAGGGAATATGCCTCCGCGGATGCCGCCACCATCAGCAAGCACCAAGCATATGCATGCGTGCCTTTAGATCGATCGAGCTTCTTCTCGTCTCTATTGTGTGTGACATTTTTTTTTATCATTATTGCGTGTGGCATTTCTTTTTATCATCATTGTGTGACATGCATTACAGGAGCAAGACAAGTTATTAGTAGACATACACATACAATGCCAGTGCCAAATTGCCCTACGCCCTGCTCTCATCCTAAAAAGAATACAATTTCATATCCCAAGAGTCAATCTATTTTAACTTTGGTGAGGTATATTTTTTAAAAAAATATATATTTATGATAACCAAATACTTATAAGTAGATTTGTTATGAAATATATTATTATATAATATAAATATTATATAATATAAACAGAAGTTACAAAAGTTAACAATATTATCTATAAACTTAGTCAAACCTAACATTAAAATCTAGAAGTGCATTCTTTCTAGGATAGAGAGAATACTCAAGCTAAATCGTATAGTTGTGGGGCATCATGGCCGTCCATGATATTATGCACTGGCTACTTATCTTCAACCCATAAGGGTACAATGGTGGTGACAATGCTAACCATTTAGCCTTGTTTTGTTAATCATCTTCCCAAGGGGATTGAGGGATGGACGAGGATAGGCATGCGACTCGCCGCTGCATCTACTCTGGCAATGACGTTGCCACAACCCCGCCGCTCGCACGCTAATCTGTCGTGTTCCTCGTCTCTACCACTCCCACGACGCGTCCGCTAGCCATCCATAACCGCCCGCTCCGGCGGTCTCTAGCTCGGCCACCACCCCCAACCCTTCTACAACCACCGGGAAGTTAGCTCCGACCCAGGAACTCCATAACACCCGCGGCAGAGGCACACACTGGCGGGTCGCAAGCTCGCCCTTGCATGTGATCCGTTGGCCGTGGCGGGATAGAATTTGTCTTGAGGGATCCTCTCTTAACCCCATACATTCCAACCAAACAAGGCCTTAAATGGCATCACAGACCTCACAGTAGTATGTAGATCACCATTCAGCACCGCCCACTTTTAATTCTCCGATGCCATAGCAACGGAGGAAGGAGCGAGGTAGCGTACAATGAGCAAAAGAGAAGATCAAAGAAGCAAACACTAATCTTTTCCAACGAAAACACATGAAAGTTATGCGTGTATGGATGGAGAGAAAAACCATGCATGAAACGTGGACAAGACTCCTCAAATTGAACGATAGAGTGACGTGCCAGGAACTGCAAATTTGCATGGTCAAATGCTTGTATATATCCTGAGCCAACTTTAACTTCAGAGCTATACTAATTAAGCTGGCAGCAACAACTTTGGTTCTATTAGATTATTGTGTTTTTTTTTAGAGGTCACATATTGCTCCTTTGAAACAAAGGTACTCCATCTAACATGGCAGCGAGAGTTTATTTGGTCTACCAAAAATGAAGCCTAGTGGTTTAGGGCTAATTAATTTGGTTCTCCAACAATAAAGTCGTTCCAAAAATGAATCCTAGTAGGTTAGGACTAATTAATTTGGCTTTCCAAAAATGAAGTCTAGTGGTTTAGGACTAATTAATTTGATTTTCCAAAAATGAAGCCTAGTGTTTTATGGCTAATTAGTTTGGTCTTACAAAAATTAAGCCAGGTACTTTAGGGCTAATTATTAGTTTGGTCTTGAAGAATGAAGCCTGGTGCTTATGATTGAAGGCTCGTTGCATTTGTTTGAATTGGGAAGAATACTTTGTAAACATTTCCTGCTGGAGAAATTATTTTTTGCGATAGTACAACATTGGCTTAAATTTGGTCAAATGTAACTAACATGAGATAGCTAGAGAAGGTAATCCAACATTTGCATTAAAAATAGTGTGTAGCGAAGAAAGACAAGTCATTCTAGGAGTTATATGGCAGATTAATTAAGAAAAGGATTTCATTGCATTGCATTGTGCCACGTTTTTGTTCCCATGGCAGGCCGAACTCGAATTTTATCATCTCAACAAAACTAGAAAGCAAACACCAGAGCACCTACTTCATTCATTACTATTTTTAAAGCTCCGCGCAAGAAATATGAACATCTGGTGGAAAAGATCGCACGAAGGGTAACCATCCCACTATTATAATTATAGAACATCCATCGAATATGAACACCAGAGTAATATAGATGGAATGATGGAAACTAGATGTCTAATCTGGTGCAAAGGCAATCAAGAAAGAAAACTTCTCCCGATGGGTGGAAAAGTTCTTATACTACATTGTGACATAAACTTCTACACGACACTAAAAAATTCCACGAGCCTATAGCTAGTGTATCTTGAGATCTCACACAGGTGTAGCGTGTTGAAGCAGTACATTGTACCAGGATCCACGGCATGAGACGTACACGTGCCTATACGAATAGTAGTGTACCGTGCCGACTAAAAAGAGATGAGATATAGACACGGGAGGGAGGGGAAGAACAAAAGGTTATTATAGACGAAAACTACTCGCATTACCGTACTCCAAGTGACACTGACGCGTGGGCCCATCCCGAACAAATCCCCCTTGAATTCTTTTTTTTTAAATAACGTTTTTTTTTCCTGGTGGCTGGCTCCAATCCAACTCGACACAGATCCAATCCGATCCGACCCGACCCGACCCGACCGAGGCAGCCCAGCCCAGCCCAGGCGGCTCTCTCACTCCGGCTGCCCTGCCTCATCATCAACACAACAGGTTCGTTGGGCCTTCTTCTTCTTCAGGCACGGCTGCCTTTCCCTTCCCCCCTTCCGTTTCAACTTCCCGACGACGATCCCAACCCCACCCTCTCGCGCAGCCCCCGCCCCCGCCGCGGAGCTCGGGCCGCAATGCCCGCTTCCCCGGACCCTCCGCCGCAGCTCGCCGACGCCCCGGACCCGGATCCTGCTCCTCCGCCTCCGCCTCCGCCTCCGCCCCCGCCCCCACCCGTGGCGCCCGCCGATGAGGAGGACGACCGGGTCTTCCTCGTGCCCCGCAGGTGAGCTGAGTACCCATCCCGCCAGGTCTTCCCCGATCGGCTCTCCCCCCACCCCCACGAGCTCTGCCTGACGAGATGCGATGCGGACGCTCCCGCAGGTGGTGGAAGGAGGCGCAGGAGGGCGCCGTGATCGATGCCCTGGCTTGCCCTACGCGGCTGCGCCGGCCGGGCCGAGTTCTTATGGGATGAGGGTGCTTAGCATGTTCATCTCCGACCAGACCTACACACTCCGCCGCGCCGACGAGCTCCTCCAGCAGGAGCAGCAGGATGCCGCGCAGGGGAGGAGCTACGCGCTCCTTGCGGCGGACCTCTTCACCAAGGCACGGGACTGGTGAGACTCGGCAGCCTGCTACCTCCTCTTTGTTCTTCTTATTACAGTTCGCTAGATGGTTGTACGGTAGGATGCCCCATCAGTGCCCCGCGAGACTTGTTTCGGATGAGCTGCTTGTGTGGTGGGTGGCAGTAGACAATAGGCAGCAATGCGTGCCTAGGGTGATCGGCTTGTATATACGACGCAGATGCCTGGCGAGGGCCTATGTGCTGTGGGTAGTAGCTGCCGCCTGCGATTCTGCATGGCGACACAGTGATCCCGGCCAGGGATTCGGCGGATCGGATATGGCATTCCTATGTTGGAGCCATCTTGGAGTGCTATGCTTGCTGCTGAAAATGAGTGTGGATGATTTAGGGTAACTGTTTATTATAGCCTTTTCGTGTACGTGGAACTGATGGTTGGTGTTGCTGTGCATGCCGACATGCCGTTCGTGCGCCTCTCAGTGTTTTTTCTGTTAGTACTTATTGTATGGTTCTGGAAAGGGAGAGGGCTTATGTGCTGTAGGTATTACCCACCTGTGATTCTGCATTGTAACAGTAATCCCGCCATGCGATTCGGCACATCAGATACGGCATTCTTATGTTGGATTCATCTTGGAGTGCTATGGTTGCTGCTGAAAATGAGTGTGGATGATTTACAGTAACTGTTTATGGTACCCTTTCGTGTAAGTGACACTGGTGGTTGGTGTTGCTGTGCATGCCGACATGCTGTTCGTGCGCCAGTGAGCGTTTTTTCTGGTTGTACCTATGGCTCTACGCGGATGGATTCAATTCATCGGCTTTGTAGTAACGGCTCCTGCACGCAAGCGTTTAGTGATCCACGTAGTTTTGCATGAAAGAGTTATGGGTTATTAAATGTCCAGCGTCCTTACTCAGGGTGCCATATTTGCTTCTGCAGATAACTTCCATAAGGAGACTATAGGCACAATTCTAGATTCTTTTTTCTTCTTCTTTTGGCTCAACTGTGCAATATGGAGCCTTGGTTCTCCAGACGTGCTAGACCCTAGAACATTGATGTGATTAACTTAACACAACTTCCTATGGAGATTCTCCATAAAGCTTTGAGGTGGATTAATAGCCTGTGGTCGCTTCTGAGTTTATTTATTACCTTTGTCAAATGCATCGAATCCTCAAGCAAAACAGAGGAATAAATCTGGTATCCTGTTGAGGGTTTCATCAGGATGTATGACTTAGAGCAAGAAATCTTGTGCTACCTTTGGGAATGTTTTTTTTTTGTTAACAACCATTGAAATGTATCTTTCTGAATGGGAGAAAGAGAAACCCTTTTCATGTTAACATCTCAATGTGGCGTTGCATTTGATAGTTAAGGGCTTAAGGCTACTAGTGGTCTTTGAAATAAATGTTTTGCTACTTGGGGTTTAGTTTTCATTATTTCGTTTGAATGATGATCCTCTATCTCCTTTCCTTCAGCATAGCTTATCATAATTTTTTTTTTCACATAGGCATATTGACTCTGCCCAGTCCGTGGGCAAAAATCCATCACTTACTGAAGATGGCTCGGTAAATATTTACCCGGTAATGCTAAGAGTCTCAGTCACCCGAGATAATGCACTCACAGTGAAGATCGGCAAAAAGGTACATAAAATGTATACTTTCTGTCCTATTATTTTAGTCTGGAAGAGGGATTTCTAAGATTTCTTGTTCTTTTTCTCAAGGATGATCTTTGTTTTTGTAATGTATTTTAATTTTGGAATATCAGGACAACTCGGCTGAAAACTTTAAAAGAGCAACCAAGATTTTGACTGCTGACTCCGAGATGGTATGTTTCTTACAACCCTTTTACCCATTTAGTTATGGTGGGTTTCCTGCAGTTATTTTCCTCTTATTGCATGCTTGTTTGTATTTAGGTTCACATATGGGATTTCTCTGGGCGGACGACTTACATATTGATGAATTCATGGAACAGAATGCCCCATGACTCAAGATCTGCAGATCATGAGGTATAAACTCCATTTAGTCTTCCTTCTTATTGCTTACTGCTATAGTGCTATAAATTTCTTGAGATTGTATTGTTCTAATAGGTACTTTGATCGATTCTTGCATACAATGTCAATTATGATCTTTTTTCTTCATTAATTTAGTTCCATGTACCACTCGTTGCTGGAAGATTATGCTGTCAAGGTTCTCTGTTGAAGTTGACAGTAACCAGTACTAAATTAGTGAATCAATGTTGTCAAAAATCTCCTTTTGCTTATTTAAACCATTTCCATTGAGTTGCCTAATATACTGTGTATACTTGACCTTCATTTTGTCCTTACAATTTTTCTTCCACATTCTTGAAAGCTGTACATTTCTTCTTTTGACTTCCTAACATCATATTTATAAGTTCTAAATTAGATAAGAAAATTAGCTCTGTCATTCCGTGTAAACTAGGAAGGTTGTTTGGCTAGTGCATTATTTTTGTTTTTTTTGCCAGTATCCTTTGGTTTCTTCTCTGGTGCTTTGATGTTAGCTGTCAACCATATACATTTTTATTGGGGGCTTTGACCCATCATTAGGGCTGCCATCTTATCCAGATTGGCCTGGTTCTCCCTGTTGTTTTATGAGGTTACCGAGCTTGTATTTATTCAATCTTAGCTTTCGAACAGGTTCACTCGTGACTTTCTCTCTCTTGTATAGTGTGCACTTTTGTAGTATACGTTGCTTATACTTCACATTTTCAGATGCCTCTACAAATACAAATTTATGATTTGTCGGAACCTATGGCCAATGGTGATGATGGGAAGAGAGATGGGTTAGCATTAACATTGGGTCGTTCAGGTTTTAGCAATGGCAGTATCACGGACATGGATCTTGATTCTACAAGTGGGATCATTAAGCAAGTTGGCTCTGGTTTAACAGGATTAGACAATCTAGGAAACACATGTTTTATGAATAGTGCAGTTCAGTGCTTGGCTCATACTTCAAAACTGGTTGACTATTTCCTTGGTGATTTCTGTAAAGAAATAAACACACATAACCCACTGGGGATGAAGGTATGTCAAAGTTCTTTTTACAGTTGTTAATATAGTTTAATTTGGTATTTTTTCCTCGTTAACTCAATTGGAAAGTGCTTCTTAAATAGGGGGAACTTGCATCCGCATTTGGCGATTTGTTGAGGAGGCTATGGGCTATTGATAGAACCCCAGTCGCGCCACGCATATTCAAGGCCAAACTTGCACGCTTTGCACCTCAATTCAGCGGCTTTAACCAACATGATTCACAGGTTATTTGCCTTTTTCTAACTTTTGAGAATATATTTATTTCCCGACTCTAAAACACAATCCTAAAATATTTCCGAAATTGAGCCCCATGCCATGCCATTGCTGGCTATAGCCAATCGATCCTGCTAATATCTGCTTCAAGCTGAAGTAACCTGGACCCCAAGATGTGGTGCTAATGTGTCCATTGTGTTGCTGGCTTGCAATATCCTAAACTTTTTTTTTGTGTTTTTATTGGTTGGAGATTTGTTTAGTTACTTAGCTTTGTTGCATAACTTGTATATTACTTATATATGTCCCTGAAATAATTTGTATTGCAAATGAAGCGTTACTCAGATTAGGTTTATGTGCTGTATGTAGGAGCTTCTTGCTTTCCTATTGGATGGACTCCATGAAGATTTGAACCGTGTTAAATGTAAACCATATTCCGAAGCAAAGGATTCAGATGGCCGTCCGGATGATGAAGTCGCTGATGAGTACTGGGGCAACCATTTAGCCCGAAATGATTCTATCATTGTTGATATCTGCCAGGTTAGTTATTAATATGTGTAGTGGCTCTATTTTCAAAACATGCAGTCTTCTGTAGTTCTATAGCAAAGATTGTTGGTTCTTTCTATATTCTCTGTTTACATACAAATTATTATGCGCACCTTTTCTTTTCTTGGTATATATTCCTTATGTATATGCAAGCAGCTTTACAAATACTGTACTTGCACTAGAGGCACCAGAGGGAAATTAGCAGATATAAATTGGGGTTTATGGGTAAGCAACTATAGCTGGAACATCGAATCATCCATATATATGGCACAAGTGTGCAGATTATATATGTATTTGATCTCGGAAAGGAGCCTGTCATAAAATAATTCAAGTTCGGGAACAATGAGTTGGAAGAGCAGGGAAAAGAAATGTGTGGGCATCTATAGCCTTGATCCTAGTGGACATACAGGATATGGGCTGGACAAAAGCATAACCCCTTTTCATTCACATGTCATATTTATGCGGGCCCTGAGATAGTGTTACAAACATGCAGAGTGCAACAGTTGTGTTTTCATGTGTGTGTATGTGCTTTTATTTTCTATTGATTGTCTTTGGTGCTTCAATGACAGGGTCAATACAAGTCAACGTTAGTTTGCCCTATCTGCAAGAAAGTTTCTGTAACATTTGACCCATTTATGTATTTATCTTTGCCCCTGCCTTCAACAACAATGAGAACAATGACCATAACAGTCTTAGGCACTGACGGGACCATTGTGCCATCTCCTTACACTGTTAGTGTGCCAAAATTTGGAGATACAAGGACTCTTATCAATGCATTAAGCAACGCTTGTTCGCTAAGAGACGATGAGCGCCTCCTAGTTGCTGAGGTATTCATTACTTATTCAATATCATTGTTGCTTCAAAAGCTGCTAAACATGCTCAGCACATTTCCTTACTGTTTGATGATCAACATGCAGGTCTACAATAATTCCATTCTCCGGTACTTGGATGAACCTTCTGAAGTCATCTCATTGATTAGAGATGGGGATCGTTTGGTTGCATATAGACTTCCAAAAGACAGTGAAGATGCTCCTATTGTGATATTCAGAAACCAGCGCATGGAGTGAGTAAATTCTTTACAATTCGCATGTCAATCAAATATACTAGAATGGATTTGTTCATCATAAATTCCCCCCTGCCCTGCCCCCCAAGAAACCAAAGAAATTTGTAGAGAGTTCTTACAAATAAACCACCATATTTGACATGCAGGTCGTCCCTCTCCAGTTTTGGCAGGAAGTCATGGAAGGGTTTTGGCACTCCACTCGTGTCAAGCCTTCCCGACACAGTAACTGGAAGTACTATTTACAACCTTTTCCTGAAGGTTATGAGTCCATTCAGAGTATCAAATGATGATATTTCAGATGGTGATCAAACAATTGACGAGAGCAGTCTGGCTAATGAAACTACAGATATCGATATGAACACCGATGGCTCAGAGCGCACAAGCTTAGACAACAATGCTCTCGAGGACGAAACGGAGACTGAAGATGCAATGCAATTTTTCCTGACTAATGAAAGAACCCCGGACCAACGCATGAAGATAGAAATGGATCAGGCCCTTACAGTGAAAGGTCCTCAGAAGCGTCTGCAGGTGGTTGTGTGTTGGCAGGACAAAGGGCTAGAGCAGTACAATCTTGGTTCTTTGGATTCTCTTCCAGAGGTTTACAAAGCCGTGTTATTTTCTAGGAGACCGCAGGACACATGTTCTCTATATGCATGCTTGGAAGCTTTTATCAAGGAGGAACCATTAGGCCCAGATGACATGTGGTAATTTTTCTTTCACCAGTTTTCTCTCTCTATAATGTTAGCTCCCAAAGCTTTGTTACCAGCAGAACACTTACAAATTCATTGTTTGAGACACTGGTGATTTAGGGGGGAAAATGTAGTCAGTGATGGTTAAACTTGCACAAATACATCTGCAATGAATTCCTGTCTGTTGACTGTTTCTGGGTGTCTTTCTATTTTACAGGTATTGCCCAGGCTGTAAAGAGCACCGGCAGGCCAGTAAGAAGCTAGACCTTTGGAGGTTACCAGAAATCCTTATAATACACCTCAAAAGGTTTTCATACAGCCGGTACACCAAAAACAAGCTGGAGACATTTGTGGACTTCCCGATTCATGATCTTGACCTGTCAAAGTATATCGGCCACAGATGCCAGCAGATTCCCCACAATTATCGACTGTATGCTATCAGCAACCACTATGGAAGCATGGGAGGCGGTCACTATACAGCTTATGTTTATGTAAGTACTCATCCCCCTGCTGTTCCAGTAGGATGCATCGTGTTTCCCTCGTTTGTTTATGCCTTATTTGTAAATTTGGAACTGCAATGTAGGGATACTTATGTGTTGCTTTCTTATTTGGCGCAGGATGAAGGCAAAAAAGGGTGGTATGACTTTGACGATCGTCATGTGGGTCCCATTACAGAGGACAGCATAAAGACATCGGCAGCTTATGTTCTTTTTTACCGTCGGATACAGGAGGATAGCTTAGATACAGGTACAGACATAGATTCTGATATTCCATCTTGAGGAGGCGGTGGTGGCGAATTTTGAGCCCCAGTCCCCGGACAGTGTATAGTTCATTGGTTGTGGGACGGCCGGTGGTGCAAAGGGAGAGGTGTGATAGAAATAGAGGTGGAAGAAGAGGACTGGTTCTAGAGAGTGAGAAGGGCCAGAGTTGCTGTTTCCAGCGTCCGGAATGAGGTGGAAACGCACCGCAGGAAGGCTGTTGTAGGCTGATATATCATACATGTTTCTGACCCTAGATGTTGGTGTAGGGTTCAGAGGGAGAGATAACTTATCCTTGTAGTTCCCATACAGATCCCAGCTTTTCTTTTCTTTTTCTTCTTTTATTTAACAGCTGTAACTGATGGTGGTAATTTTTTTGGCTCTTAACATGGGAGGGAAAGAAAATCTGCCCAGATTGTTAACAGTTGGTGGGTACCAGCGTTGTTTGTTAAAGTTAAAAAGACTAGTGCTGTCTGTGGTACTTGAGGTAATTAACGTGCGATTCATGGCGATTAAGGTACATGGTGCCTGTTTGGAGTTGCCATGCGTGATTTCTGTGTCCCGGTTGAGTCGCTGGTATCAGGCCTGGTTGCTCCGGCGCACATCACACCTGAGATTGTGACCTGGTTGACAAACTTGACATGGGTGCCACTGCCAGGGCTTGGGACGGAGGGTAGGGGAGCCAGGTCGCGGCCGACCCTGCCCGTGTCGCGCGCTCGCCACACCTGATGTTATCTGATCACGCGTGTCGAGCGGGCGGCCAGCCTGGCTGTGATTGTGAGTGAACTGAAGACGGCCGGGCTGTGGAAGCAGCCAAGCAGGAAGCTAAGCTAGGGGTATCATGGTGGATGTATGGTAGCAGCGGCTGGCTGGTGTCTGTTTCCTTTGTCCGGCAGCCTCTCCGGGTTAGCCCGAGCAGCAAGCAGTAGAATGGAGGCGTCAATGGCGACGTGACCAGTCACAGCAACGGCAAAAAGCTAAAGACGCCTTCCTCTTCCTTGCTTTCCTCTGATCGGCTCTCTATCTCTCTGCTGTTGCGTCGTCGATGAGGCTGGCCGTCCGGCATCTGCAGCCAGCAGGTTCCAGAGACACTGAGCCTCCTCACTCTGTCACTCACTTCCTCGGCTGCTTGCTGGCTGCTTCGTGCCGTGCTTCCATTGTTCGCCACAGTGAAAAATAGTATACCACTATACATTAACACTAGTAAATCTCCAACTGACAGTACACGGCTGATTCGGGCACCGAAATAATCCAAAACAGTGACGAGGCCTTTTGGATCCTTCCACTCTTCAGTTGCCAACATGTTAACTAGATTGTTAACGAGTAAAATTTGAGTTCGTTTGATTGGCACAAGTGATTTCATTTTAATGTTACATCTTTGCTCTGCTACATTTCATAAGCATATATTCTGACGGGAACGAGTGGCGCCGCCGGTGTTGGGTCCAGGCCAAGTTGCATCGATCTCTCTAGCGACCGTGCCGGCGTCCGGAACGACACCTGGACGTCGCCATCGGCCATGAACCCGGTCGTACCTGGAGCTCATTAAGGTCTCAAGTGGCCCCCTTATGCAAGTACTTAAGGCTGCGGCACCTGATTGCCCAATAATTCCTCACAATGTCCGATCTGATCTGATATGATTTGATTTGATCGTTTCACCATGGTCCTGCGCTATGCATGTGTCCTGTCAACTTTCTCATGTAATGCGTTCTTATTAGCACACACGATCGCATGCATGGTTGACCAAAACAAAAGGAAAAGAAAAGGCTCTGACCTCGTGGTGCTAGCTAGGTAAGTTTATGAAATTATTACAGCGCTTAAAACTCTTCCTTTTCCCATCTCTTCTTCCTTTTCTCCTAACTCTTTAATTTGTAATGTACTGCTTTATTTCTTTGAATCACACATAAGCATGCATGCCACTTTATACATAGTATATAGGTTCGACAAAGTTATTTTCGCACATTAGACAATATGATAACCACCCTCAACAAAGTTCAGCGCTACTTGGAGCAGCATGTGTGGAGGACATTCTTCACCATGAGCCAATTTGTGATCCCCATTTATTGTCAATTAGGATAAGAGACATCCAGTCCGGCCGGCCAGGTCCTATGCGAATTAATGAGAAAGGGCCTACACTGTTCTGCGCATATATGCATCCACGTCGTCGGCACAACTAGTACAAGAACTTGATGATGTGGACACCATATCCAACAGTGACTGTGATTGTGCTCCCCCATATGGCTCTACTGCATGTATATGTTGTTCCAAAATATGAGGTTAATTAAACAAAATGCATAAAAACGTTACTTGTATATTTATACACATGTTTATTATCTTTATAATTGTGCAGGTAATGTGAGATCAGTATAATGATGACATCACAGTGCATATCATATCATTGCAGTGGAGATGGATGATCATGGAGCACTGGAGGAGGAGCAGAGCCAGAGAGAGAACGGAAGAAGAAGAAGGGTTCGAAACTGTCGTGTCGAGGTGACGCGTCGTGGGTTGTTTCGTACTTGCCACACGTCAGCATTCACCATCGTGTGTCCGTGCCTGTGACCGGCTCATGCTGGCCGTGTCACTCTCTGCTCCATGTGCATGTGTATGTGTATGCTGACGTGTACCGAAAGAATCTCCGGCTAGCGTCGTCTAGTAGAGAGACCGGAGAGTGTAGCCTGCTGCTATAGTGCGCACTACTGTTGCTCGATTTGATGAGGGAAAAGCAAATCGATCCAACACACTTTTTGTCCCCTGCTTAATTTCTTTTTCTTTTTTTTTCTCTTGAGATGTTTAATAAACTTTGCTAGTGTTCACTGTTAGTCTTTCACCATTCTTTTTTTTGTTTTTCAAGCTTCTTTGCCAGACCAAGCAAAATATGTTCTTTTTCCCTGCTAGCTAGTAGGGTGGTTCTTTTTTTTTTTAACAGTGTTCAAATATGACATATAATGCGATGTATTTTTTCACTTGCTGACATGATTGAACTAGTTAAAATTTTTTTCTGTGTATATAGAAAAAGACAAAAAGTACCTCATCAGATTAGTTTCTTATGTGTGGACCATGTTATTAAGATATGAGTCATCAGGTGCATAAGAGTGGTCACTTCAACAGCAGTTTACTGTGTTTCTCTCTTTAGTCAAGATGCTGTCCATCTTCTTGTGTGGACTCCACGGTTGAATGCGGCATTTTGAGGTGATCAAACGTTCACTGTGGATTTCCAATCCACAGGATTGGATATTCATGACAGTGCATCACTGTTGGTTTCAACAGCTTCTGATTCTTCGCTTTATTACCTTTCGGCTCATGGACAGAGTCCAGGGATTTGATAGATCACTAGATCAACGCATGACGGAAAAGATCAAATTATCGAGATCCATTCGCTTCATCTGAATATGCATTGGGCTACCTATTATTTGGCAGTCAATTAACCGTTGACACGGCTACAGAATGCTCATGACATGTCAACGAACGAAGCAGAGAGACTGTATTAGCTAAGGAACCAGTGACCAATTAGCATGCATGTGCGTCCTGCTTGTGCCTCTAACTCGATTACCCTGATTTTGAAGGATTCTAATCCTATAACAAAATTTCCGAAGTGTCCCTTTGGAACGAAGGATTGCACCATATATAAAATTCCTTAGGATTCATGAGCCCTTTGTGTTGCAAAATCCATTGGAATTTTGGAGGAGAACTAACATAAGGTTGGATCTCCTGCAAACTTTCTTTTGTGTCTATCTCTCTTCTGATTACTTGTAATTTTTTTAATCCTTGTAGGATCAGTACAAGTTTAGTGCAGTAGCGTTCCTAGGATTTTCCTATGTACGTTCTAAGAATATAATGGCCATTTACAATGTTTTATGAGAACCTTTCTGACCGTGCAACCTGATTGGCCGGCGGATCAAAGTGCCTACGTGGATTATGAGCAAGTTTTCATGCTAGAAACTAAAGTAAAAAATAACAAGTACATGAAAATAGAGGTACATAGTACATTTGACTTGCACACATGCATGATATGAACCTGTCAAAATTTTAAATTTAACTAGGGTATATAGTAATACCGATCGAGAGAGTCTCGGCTAGAGAGTATCAGAGGATGTAATAATGAAATTAACCTGGGAGTAAAAGTAAAACCCCCCAGCAGTTGATCGAGAACGAACATGATGCATATGCTGTCAGCAAGAGTAGCAGTTGGGGCTGAAGTGTGTAGGCCACCTGTACGGTGCACGAATCAGCCGTGCATGCAACGTATGATTAATCACATGATCGCTGCGGGCAGCCGTACATTTATAGCCTGCAGTTATGCATACTGCTGCGTCCGAACAGATTCAGACCGATCCATTCATTATTCAACAATTAATCAGTTTATGATCCAGATTCAGTTAGCACATGAAAACGCAATTATGTGTTACTAGCCTATCAACCCGTGCTACTGCACGGGCTAATTAGAATTAATATAAAAATTATACTTATAGCTAATAATTATATTTTTCTATCTCACGACGTTTGTCATCTATTAAATATATTAAAACATAATACCCTAAAGATACATGGTTATCATTCTCTAGTTAGAATATGTTTACTTAGTCACAATTTTTTCACATAGCATGACACCTTCATATGTGTATGTTACATATTTAATTACATTATTTGTTTGAGTTATTTGAACAATATGATAATTGTATTTTTATTTCTTCTCTCATACTCCCTCTGCATACCTAAAAGAGTGTCTTTCTCGCTTCCAAAAAACAACTACGGCCAATTATATATAAAAATATATTAAAATTTATGGTATAATACGAATACTATCAGATAGATATTTAGACCTAGTTTTTTATAAAAATTATTTGGAGACTTAAATATTGCACATATTTTCAACAAATCGAGTTAAACTTGTGGCACGCACACCAACGGCGACACTCTTTTAGGGACGGAGGGAGTACATGAATATGATATTACTCCCTCCAGACCGTTTTATAGGGCGTAATCCTATTTCTAGGAATCTAGCGAAATGTTAGGCGTGGCTAGTAACGATGTGCTTTTGAGTGGAATCAGTCAAGTCTGGCGCCAGATGTCGATGTGTTTTTGCATTCGGAAGCGTCGCTGCATGCACACATGCAAAAGAAAACAAGGGGGCAATTAATAGGCTCGGTGCCGATTAAGACAGCTCCTTGGTACCTGAGATGTTCCACCGTGCGCCCAAAAAATCGGTCTGGAGGGAGTAGTATTAATAATGATAGAAGTAGTAATTTAGAAATTTATAGTGTTGTATTTTAAAGATTTTGTTTTAATTATGTAATTTAGATTCAGATTTGGGTTTAATATAATAATGACATAATTGGAAAATTTATATGTAAATTTAGGGGGTTATTTGATTTTATTTTTATAATGGTATAGGTGAGTAATTTGCATGAAGATTATTTCTATAATGTCAAAAGTGGGTAATTTAGATACATGTTTAGGGGTTACTTCCATAATAGTATAGGTGGGTTTTTATTAAAAAAATAATAGATCCAACATCTATTATGATTAGAGTTATGGGATTGATGGTTTGTTTCACGTAGATTCCACCCTTGTTAGAGTAAAGGACGCCTAGTAATTAATGTGTCTTATTGTCTCACGTAAACGATTGTTGATGGAGTCAGGATGTGTCTTATCTCACGTAAATGACTTGCTGATGGAGTCAATTGACATATTAGAACCATACATCTCGATGTGGGCAGAGTACCACGTAGCTGATAGCATGCGGCCACCTTCCTGAGAAGTCGAAGCCACCGTCGTGGCGTGGGAAAAAATGACGATCTCGACGGGGATATTAAGGAGTCTCACGAGGAAAGGATATCGTTGTTTAAACTGAACGAAAAAATAGGATACTAATGATTGGTCGTAGGATATTTAGGTGGGTGATTTTAAATATATTATTAGTTAGATTTGTTAGAGTAATTAGATGTGATTGGTCCACCTAGGATCCTAAGTGGATGTTTTGTTTTTTTGAGAGAATTTCTAGGATTTCTCTATTTTTTTAAGTTGTCCACCTAGGATCCTAGGTGGCATCACGTGGAGGCCTCAAAAGGAGCCTCCAATTAGTAATAGTAAGATGCCCTCCTCCATCATGTCAGCTAACACCAATGTACGTATAAAGCGTATCTCTCATAACTTAAAAATGTGGTCAATCGTATACTTGCTCTGTTTACATATATGTACGTATGAGGCATATACATTGACACCAATGCAGTCTTCTAATTAGTTAAGATGAACTAGTTATTTAGTAACTTGGATATTCTCTCAGTCCACAAATGTACTTATAAGGCATATTACTTAATGCGGTCTTTATTCTAGAAAAACTTTTGGCCATGCATGCATCTGTTGTAACAGTATATTTTATTAGTTACCGGATCATGATAATAGGAACTTACATTCAAATGAGTACATCAATCTATCTAGTGGTACCATTACTGGTCTAATTACTAAATTCATGTGTAGTTATTAGGTCAAACAATATAAAAAGGTTGAATTTTAAAAAGCATGCAAGCCTTACGTTTATGAACGGTGGGAGTGTTATATATATTCAGATTCAATACATTGCATATTTAGCCGCAAACAGCTATAACTCATGATTGCAGTATTATTGCATATAAATCAAATGAGTAGGGCTGGGTTTACACAAGAACTGAGCCTTGCTCATCAATTGATGTTTTTTTACTCCTTTTGGAGGCTTTCCCCATGGGTTTGTTGAAAATGAAAACGGGCGACCCTGCCCACAACCAGGGTTTTTTATACCGGTTCAAACCGGTCTGGTTCCCGCTAAAACTGGACCGAATCGGTAGCAAAAAGTCATGGTTTACCGCCCGTAACCAAACCTAGCAAACCAGTCCATTCGGCAAACCGGTCGGTAGGACCGATTTACTGGTCCGGTTTTTTTAAACAAAAAAACCGGTACTGTAGCGGGATAAAAAAAACCCTGCCTACAACAGAACAAGTCACCCACACGAGCCGACCAACTTATAACAAATGGTTGTAACTTTAACCAAGCAGGGGAACACTCAACTCAATTTTTTTACACTTTCAACTCAACAATTAACAAACAAAAACCAAACCATGACTTACTTTTTCACTGATTAGTGCTAGTCGTTGATCTAGATGAGTATTTCTATGGGTACTTCCCGGTACAACCAACTTTACCACCACTAGATATCTAGGAATCAACGGTTCCAACCAGCCTAAAAGGAATCAATCCCCCGACAATGATGCAAGAAATCATGACGGTTAGAGTTAGAGGTGAGGTTGGCGACAACAGTTGAAGCGTAACTAAACATGGCTCCTCAAGGTGTTAATTAATTATTGTCTAAAAAAGGGAGGAGTTAATTAATGAGGTGTAACTCATGATCAGGGATTTAGGGCGCAGATAAAAAGGGACTCTGGTGGACATGGACCCCATTAGGGGCGGGTAAATAAAATTACAAATAAATTAACATTAAATTATTTTGTAATTCCTTTGCTTAACAGCTGCTTATAGATTCATAGTTTTTTTTTCATGTGTGACATATACATAAAAAGATTACAAATCTTCCTTTCATATTCTCTTGTGAACTTGAGAATCAAGGGACGCAAGAGATAAAGAGATTGAAGCCAATTCATAATCAATCAAGTAATCACCTGAATCCATGTAATAGATGCATCAAAGAGAGTTATCCCTGTAGCCTCTGGTGGCGTCAAGATTATTTAACTGTACTGTGAATTGATGACACCTTATTGATGAGAGTTCAGACAAGAAAGTCCCATCAGTGTGAAATAAACCACTTCTATCTGTTTGTACGATGCGAGCAATGTTGCACGATTACATTTAGATCGAGTGACAACTCGTGTAAAAGTAATTTAGAGTCATGGAATTCATTTTCCAACATTTTAGCTAGCTAACAAAAGCATGTGTGAGTCTTTTTTTCAACTACATATATGATGAAAATGCAGATGAGAAATATGTTACAAAGTCATCAACACAATTGTGTAGGATATATATGACTAGTTTGCGGTGAATATCAATGCCGTATTAGAGCAGAACAAATCTAACAAGAAGTGCACCACCCACATCAAAGTACACCATGATTTCAAACATCAAAGTAATATATTTCTCATTTGTAGAAAATTTGTGAAGAAAATTGCAGTCGTAGGATAGGCTAGGTATCAATCTAGAAGATTAATGCTTCTGATTTGTCAAATACAAGGGCTGGATTGGACAAGAGCCGTGGTCCATAGGTTTTACACATGACAAGAGGTTCAATAGGGTTGCAGGAACGTCTTGTGAAGATCACCTACCATATTTAGGGACGGGAGGCATCAAAGTCTTCCTTGGGTGTTCCTTCCCGCCAACAAACTTTCCAATTCCAGCTCCAAGGACAAGAGAGATTAATTACGGGTGTGTTACATTGCACTCTCAGAGAGTCTTGATCAAGATTGCCATCCACAACATCGCGCTTAAACCGCAACCACACAAGTCTTCCATTGACAAAGGCAAGACATAGGTGCACCCCCTCTCCTTTTGTACTATGTGATGCATTTATTTTCGCCTGCTCAACCTCCACACATAGATTCGGCAGGAAGCTATTATTTACTAGCTAGGATGTGAAACATTTACAAGCTAGATAATTTCCCTGTCGACAGTTATGGCACTGGTACATTTTTATATTATAATAACATTTTTGAGGAGAATAAAAGATAATAATGCTTACAAATTGGGTGATAAGCCGATAATTGCACCGACAAAACGATGGCTCAACATGATAGTAAAAAGAAAAAGCACGCTCCTTGAGAGGGTACCTACAACCGTTGCAAGTAGAAAATTAGCGGACAGCAGGAAATATATTTAAAATATTGCAGTAGCTCAACGTGCTTAACTTCTCTTTATGTAAATATATAATCTTTAACTGAAATTTAATTGCTATGACGACGTGCATATCATTATATATTCATCAAGTTGCAAGTACCGGATCCAAGTTATGGCATCGACCAAGTGCAGCAAGGGAGCGAGGGCCCACCTGGGAGAGGCAGAAAGAGACTTCAATCTACACCATGTGGTGGTGCCTGCAGTCGTCAACGTACCACCGGCATGGGCAGTGATCCAATGGATGGATACGGCCGGATCATGTGCATATCTTAGCCTACCGAGTAGCTGATCCACCGTCAGTTGGGCACAGGCACTACACAAAAAGCCATCTAGAGAGGCCAAGAGGAGAGGTGCTAGCACAAAACATGATAATGTAGCTAGGAATCAGAAATGTTTGCCACGTTTGTGGAATGGCGTAGAGCAGGGGATATACTATATGCGTGTGGGACGGTAACTCAACTCAAGGAGTCTATGCAATAATGCAATGCATATGGATTAGGTGTAAAATATGTAGTAGCGCAATAGGTACCGCGACGGTGAAATTAAAATCCACCTCTGGAAACATATCATAATTTGACAAGCAACAAAAAGGATAAAAATATTTAATTCTGATCTACTTTAGTTCCAAGTCTTATAAAACAATAAAAAAGTTGCTTGCCGGCACAATTATTTTAAGACCAGCAGCAGTTAGTTATATAGCCAAACAGGCTAATGTCACATTATACATTAGATAGGTCACCCACTTTGTCCCTCCTCATTTACCCAAACTGTCTTATCATGTCCTTGCATTTGACATCTGTATCCAATCCTTCCTTCTATTATTACCATTCTCTTTTGTCAATTTATATATAAAGCATCTGAAAAATATTACAGTTTCATGCAGCCTGCTGCAAGAAACCAGTAGTGCAGACTGTAGTGGTGAAAATATAGTGACTGCAGAGCACAATTTAGTGACTGCATGCGTGCAGATTTTTTGCAGGTGGACAATTTATTATGCGTACATGCTTGTATGATAGGAGGGTATCTCCCACCCACTCATTGTTGCAATCATGACATTTCTCAGCGCAGCTCTCTCTCTCTCTGCATATTGGATTATTGGTATTTCCACACACATACATGAGCCACCACGACAAATAAAACCACTTCTACTAACTCTATTGCTTTAATTTGGTTGCCCCCACACGCCCTCCCTCTATCCTCTCCCTTTCTCATCTCTCTCTCATCGCGAAAAGAAAAGAGGAAAGCAGCGGGATAGCTCAATCTCTCCTTCCTCCCCCCCAACATAATCTCTCTCTCTCTCTCTCTCTCTCTGCACACATATATACTCGAGACATATCAGGAGGAATCGATGTGCAAACCTAGCCTGTGCTGCTGCCTCTATAATTGAAAACTTTACCTGTTCGTCTTCTTCCTCGTTGCTGCTTGCTGGGAGAGTCGTTGTGCTGCTCTTCACACGGCGAGCTGAGAGGCGAGGCAGCCAACTATCACAAGCTAGGAATGTCGGCCCAGATCGCGCCGGCGGCAGATCATGTGTGCTATGTGCACTGCAACTTCTGCAACACAGTTCTCGCGGTATGATCTCTCTCAATATGCTGCCTGCATATGATCTCTCTCTCTCTCTCTCTCTCTAAATCTGCTTTCATGAGAGAAGTCAATTGATGGATGTGAATTGGGAGAGTACCCTTACGGCGTCACCACTCAATTCTTGACTTCTTTTCTAATCTTCTTGATTTACTACACTTTTTGGCTGGATTTTCCGTGATTCTTTTTGGTTAATTCGTTGGAGAAGAGTCTCAACAAGAACAAAGGAGAAAGAATCATATACTCTAATCTTCTTATTCTGTGTCTGCTTCAATTTCTTCAAATTTCGCCCAATTTTCTCTTTCAAACTCCCTCTTTAATTTTAAGTTTTTTCTTGCTTGTCTGAAGCCAGGTGCACATAGTGATCAAAATTTGATGGAGATAATTTAAAGTAAAATACTTTCCAAAGCTTTCCAGATTTATTTTGGATGCTCTGTACATGATATTTTGTGGGATACAGCAAAACTCTGTGCATTTCCTTGTGTTGCACCCTCTTGAATCCGTTGATTTTAATAACCTGAACTAATGGAGAACAGTGTTCCACTATACAGAAATCAAAGGCCGCAACTGTAGTACTGTATATACATCCATGTGCAAGAGATAGAATTTTACTTTCATACGCAAATCTTCCCAGCAGGAACTATATACACTGCTATATGTGGGCCAAATATAACCGCAAGAAAGGGTTTTCAAAATATTTTTTTTGGAAGAGACAAACTAATTGTTTAGTTTCTTGTTGGCTATTCCTATTCCTTTCTGTTCCAGGTTCTTCAATTTTACTGAGGTCTTTAATTTTTTTTCCTGATATCCCTTTTTTCCATCAACGATTCCTATGTCTAGTTGTATACGTGTACAATTTGAATTGTCCTTAATTAGCAACATGGAATGATAACAATCATTGGTATTTATGAAGCTGCTTCTGAAGTGAATTAAGTGTGTGCGTGTGTATATCCCTGCAGCTCCTTCTGCTTTTGCTTTATTTCCTATTGCACAAACCCTCGTACGTCCGACTCCAATGAAAAAATTTATGGGGAAACTATATACTAGAACTTTTTCAAAACTAGCTGCCAAATCATCTTATTACATATATCTGCTGAATCAGCTAGCCAATTCTCAAGAACTATATATGTCTTCTCTCTGTTGCTCCTGGGCCTCTCCCCTTCTCTTTTTGCACTGAAACTAATATTGCTCTTCTTCGTTATCTTGTTATAATCTTGGCTTTTTGTCCATCCATTGATATTTAGTATACAAAAATTAGAGATAAAAGGGATCAAGTTACATTTTAGGTATTCTTGAAATATTCAGTGAGGATTTCTTGTAGGAAGATTTTCGATTTATACCAAAGAAAGACTACACTGCCCTATATATGCATGATATTAATATTTGAATTCAAATAAGCCAGAGATTCAGATATGATTAAGCATTGAACAACTGTTCATATATTACCTAGTTTGGTGTGTAAAGAATGAAGGGAAATTAATTAAATAGATTAATGTAGAGAATAATTTTTCTATCTTTAGATATCTGTTTCACTTGATACGGGATTATACTCATATATATATAAGGATCGTGGTAATCTTGATTGGTTTAATTTCTAATAACATAATGTAGCACCATTACTATTGACGTACTCAGTGTTTTCCATCCACCGATTCTAAGTTTTATTTATTTTTATTAGATCATCATTTATAGCTTCTAATAACCCAGTTGCTCTTAATAGATCAGTCATGCATCAACTTAGGTATTTAGGAAATGGCATACACGTACCGTACATAATTCATTTCTTGATTAATTGATTCAAGTTCAATTGCTACGAACCAAGTAATATGATGACACTTGAGCGGTAAGAACATAGACTGGTGAGTCAATGACCACAGCGAGAATCTAGATGATAACACCAATTCGCGTATGATGCACTACTAGCTAGCTAGACATACACTTTTACATGCTTCTTTAGTTTAGCTTCATAATAGTTTGCATGTGAACTACTAGCTCCGTGGCTAAACAAGTACACCGAGTTGCAGTCTCTCTTTAGAGCATTGACATTTGAGAGATGGACCAGGCACCCGATAGTCATTGGGAATCTCGCTTGAGGATCCCTAGTTTGTCTAGCTTGGGTTTGAATTGGACTTGGCGTCTTGTCGTTAAGATGGACTGGATTCAACTATACATCTAATGATCTGCCTATAATTTGAATTCAACCAATATATGCTAAGTGCGCTACCGTTTGCTAGAAGGCAGATTTGGTTAACGGAAAATACTGCTAAGGTTTGGTAATTAGTAATTTAGCTAGTAATTAAGTATATGTTCCTTTGAAAATAAAGCATGTAGTAGTTGGCTAATTAACCATGTTACTGAAGCTACAATCTTATATATAAAGATTTTCTTAAAATAACAAGAATAGAAATACGAAAATTTTCAAAACCAGATCAGGCAGCACTTTTCCACGGTGTTGCTGATCCAACTAGCATCTGCATGTGAGTTTGCGTGAAGTGGGTTTGCATGAAGTGTCGCTATCTTGGCTTCTTTCCTCTATTGCCTTCATTATTTTATCATTTCTATGGCCAATGAGCATGCTCGATATGTATCCTTGCATTATTCAGTGCTATCTAGTACATCATATATATCACACACCACCCTCTCACTCTGTTAGCTTCTATCAGATCAAGCACACCCAGCAGCATGGCAGCAATCCATACATCTTGGCCTTTTGTGTGTATACATAATATATACATGTGCAATGGACGGGCTAAATAAACACACATACACAATCATTATTGGTAGGGGTCATCCATGGACTTTTGTTTATTCATTCTTCTGGGAGTGAGTGCCCAGAAAGATGGAGAATAGATAGTATCAAACTGAGCCATGATTTTAACCTAGACTGTCAGATTGAGATACCCCCAAGGGAAAAAAAAGCATGGGAAGCAAGAGAACAAAAGTGGTCAGCATGCAGGTGTTAGAAAAGTGAGAACCCATCAGCAGGCAGCACTACAGCAATAACAACAAGCTCTGATAAAAGTCATGTATTGGACCAGCAACAGGTCGATGATGATGCAGCTGGTTAAAGTGACAACGAGAAAAGTAGGGCTAGAAAAGCTACTGGTGTGAATCTCACTTCGGTCCTTTTCGATCTACCTTGATATTTGGTTTTTCTCATTTGTTTTCCTTTGGTCATGCTCTTCTCTCTGGATGCTGGGAATTGTTACTATTCAACTCTCTCTCTCTCATAAATATTATATGTATCGTTATTTCAGGTGAGCGTCCCAGGGAATAGCATGCTCAGCATCGTGACAGTTCGGTGTGGACACTGCACAAATCTATTGTCAGTAAACCTGAGAGCACTGATGCACTCACTCCCAGAACAAGACCAGCTACAGGTAATTGTTAGGACAGCCGGAAAACCACACAGATCGATACTAAAGACATCACTGCACAAATATATTTCTTTTAACTACATTTGCACTCATTATACCGCCGGCACGTACTGAAAATTACTAAACTCATGTTGAGATGAAGTACATGAACAGTTGCAATATAATGTGTCTCTGTACTGTGGCTGTACACACTGATGACGATTGAGAGAAACAGTGATTAACCCTGCATTAATCCACGTTGTCGTCTGCGCTAGAGACGTACGTGCAGCGTGGCAAACTGGCAATACTGGACAAAATGAACTCTCTAATTGCTTGGCCTGCAATAGATGCTGCTGGCTGCTAGCGGAAACGCGACGCATGCACAAGTCACTTCAATGTCTTTTCTGAACAGGATTACACGTACAAATCAAACCGTACGAACACTGCTACGTTGGGTACATTCTGTCTATATTAGATAAGAGGATTTTACAGCATCATATATTTACGCTGTTTACTATTTTTCTAACTATATATATACTGTGCTTAAGAACCTAGTTAACGAGAAGTTTGCTTCAGCTTTTTTTCCCCAAGTACTATTTATATTAATATTTTGCGTTGACATGCCTTAAATTCAGTTGTTCGATACCCAGGAGAACATCAAGGTTCATGGCATCAATGGCAATCATTTGGAGTTTGGTTCTTCGTCCTCAAAGTTCCGGCTGCCTATGATGTACACGCCACAGAACGAACACCACCTGCTTCAGGAACAGACGCTAAATGCGCGCCGTAAGTTGCATTTCTTTATTTGGACTAAGAATTAATGTAAAAAAATCAGCAAGTGAACTGCATGCAATCATGGGTCAATCAATTTTGACTTCATTTTTTTTTTGCAAACCCTTTCTTGAAACAAAGCTCCAGAGAAGAGGCAAAGGGTTCCATCGGCATACAACAGATTCATCAAGTGAGTTTAGCTTTAGTTAGCTTCATTCAATTCATTGATGTTGTAAAAGTTATATATAAGGCATGCATAGTATTGTTTTACATGTCTATAAAGAACAAATAGCTTAAGTTCGATTTGTATTAAACACTATATGTGCATTTATATAATCATGCAGGGAAGAGATCCGCAGGATAAAAGCGAACAACCCCGACATTAGCCACAGGGAAGCCTTTAGCACAGCGGCCAAGAATGTAAGAATCTTTTTGCGTAAATTATCCATTCCTAAATTCTACTCATGTCATTTTAGCTTAAAATTATCTTTGCATATCTCACTCTAGTCATAGAAGAAATTTTTATTATGTTAAATATTGTAATAGAATCTAGGGCACATGGTATCGTGCTTTTCTAAGGCATGGTTGTGACTTTTGTGACAATTTTTTTTATTTGTGTCATCTTATATGTTGAACACCTCAACAATTCCATTATTCATTCTTTTATAAAACATGCATATTTACACGCGTACCAATCAGTAAATTAAAGCACTGAATTTACAAGTATCACTTGAGATATTTTAATGAAAAAGGGAGATCGAGTAAATAATTAACATTAATCCTTTTACATGTTGCAGTGGGCACATTATCCAAATATTCATTTCGGGCTAGGCACTGGCCGGGATAGTGGCAAGAAGCTTGTCGATGAGGCAGTCTCAGCCACCACTACAGCTCCTAAGAAGATCCAAGGTCTCTACTGATAGATGTGTGTGTGCCAATCAACAAGAATTAATAGCACGAATTAAAGTATACCGTGAGTAAAGAACCAATGGGAAAGAGGAGGGCGGGGGGGGGGGGTAATTAAGTTACTACATTACCTTATTAATGGGTGAAAAACTTGTGAAGAGATGTACGTACATAGTAGCAAGTGATAAGTGGTGGGGAAATCATACAACCATATGGGTTGCTATTGGGCACTCGGTTGAACTGAGACGGCTTAATAAATCATTTGACCTTTTATGTGAATTTGGCTTCAAACTATCTCTCCTGGTATAGAGAGATCCACAACTAAAAGTGGAACTAATTGTTCGATGCAGCGCATATGCTACATGGTTAGCTCACATTTACATAACTATGTACTGAAAATTCATTCTTTTTCAGATGCGCATATATGATTATATGAAGGAAAAAAATTCCTATAGTATTTACTATTTTTTATATCACTTAGTTCTGTTCATTTAATTTTCTTATTTTTGGTTTTCCAAATGCACAAGTTCCATGTCAGATTTTGTAGATACAGCAAATGCATTATGCATGGAAAAGTTTTACATGACGCACATTAGCAAACTTTCATATTCGGCCATAATATGTTGCCTTTCTTGTTGTCCCTGGATGATTTCTCCTTATGTGGTTGTGACCATATAGCTTAACTCGGATGTTCATTCCTCCCACATAATATTCGTCTAACCATTGAATGTTTCTCCTACTCATGACTCTCTTACCTACCATGATTCATCTCACCATTGATTTCAAGATAAATGGTACAGATATACCATGTGTTCTAGATCAACATATTTCTGAATTCTAAGCATCCAACTGATGGGTGGCGATTAGTTGCCATTGAGGAGCTTCTGCTAGCTAGCTGATGCTTACTGATAAAGTTACATGCAAGGAATTGTTGGTGTCCATCGGCTAGGTGTGTTAATACCGAAATAAAAAAATCGAGTCCGTTGATGATCGACCAAGTGTTATATATCAATCCTTTCATAAACAAGAAGGGATCTAGTATTTGCTTGGCATGCGTGTTGAACTGTTGATCGATGCCGGAGACGTGTTAATTAGTATTAAGAACCACTAAACCTCTCAACTGGCCTCTCACTTCACATGTTACAATGTAGCTATAGCTAGGTAGTGGATGACTGGACCATGTATATATGGATAGATAGACAGCACGCGTGGCATCTGTTATTACTTTAATTATTTCAGCTGACGTGTGATCTGCTTCAGACAGAAGTCTGAATGAGCAGTGCATGATGCATGTTTTCCACGGCATATATGCATCACTTGACGAAGAGCTAGCAGTGTGACAACGCAAGTTGGTCCCAGGCCTACACAGTGCGGCAGCATATGCATCACTACTGCAGTTGTCAAATTATTCCGGGACCCAGCCGGCGCCGGAGTAGTGAGTAAGATCTTTCAGGGAGAGAGATAATATAACAAGAGCTTAAGCACCCCTCACAGGCCACAGGCAATGCATGTGTGGATCATCATGATGAACAGCCAGCATCTATAAGTAAATAAAGCATCCATGCATTGCATGTGGCTCATAAATAGAAAGAGAGGTGATACCCAGTAAGTAGGTGTGGATCGAACAAGTGGTGCAGATGGATACATGAGATATTCAGTAGCTACGTACTGATCACTAACGACGCCAGGTCATTATATTGCTTAAGGATGCTCGCTCTCCTCCATGCACAAAAAAACAACCCAACTGTAGTGTCAGGAGTGTACGCACAGTAAAAATTAGGAGCAGCAGGTAGTCTTCGCTCATCAGGGAGGAGTGTACGTACCACTGCTGGCTGCTGCTGAGGTTAATTCTCCGGCCAGGGCTGGGCACAGAACACATGGCATTAATTAATAACGCCGGCCGGCCGTGGCGTCTCCGGCTCCGGCTCCGGCCCGGCCGGTGACGACGACATATAATGTACACATGCTGGCCAACCGGCCGGCCAGAATTCTGAAGAAGATGCCGTACTATCAGAAGCTAGCTGCTTGCATTGCATTGCAGGTGTCGAATTAAAACCTGCAACCTGTTGCAGACTTGGTGCATAGTTAGCTGCAGTGAACGAATTTGCCTCGGTATATATTTGCTTAATTTGCTTGTCGATCAAATTCAGAGCCAACATTCATCAATCATCAGAGATGATTGGGTCGTCGTCGTCGTCGGTACCTACTACCGTACCTATCGGCATCACGTGCATGCATTCAAGAACCAATCAACATTGGCATATGCATGACCTTTAATTTGTGTATTGTGATACTAATATTTTGTTATTACAGAGAACGTACACTATACACGACAATATATGCTAGGAGTACTTGCTCCTACAGTATAGAGTATGATGTTGGAGCCCTGTCCCATGCTATACCACCATAGACTCTGACAATTCATACATAGCCGCTACCGATCGACGCCGGCGGGGAACCAAGCAAGACGACGACGTGCAGGCAAGATGGCTAGCTGTGGATGGCCCAGACCCTAACTGCTAGCTAGCCTGCTATATTACGGGAGCACCAAGTTACCACTAGTCCACTACCCATGTACAGGCACATGCACTGCACTCGATCATATAGTGGGATGGGATTTTTCGAGCTAGCTTCACACACACTGGTCATTGGTTCCTCGTGCATGGTAACGGTAGAAAAAAAATAATTTTACCTTTGTGATTATTTTTTTAGAGTGTTAGAAGTCAGAGTCTAGCTTAATGCATAGCAAAAGACACCGTTCAAACAGTTTACAGTAGAGCTCAGAAAGCCAGATAGACATTTCCCTTCTTTGTGATGTCTCCACCATTCCATAGACAATCCTTTTTGTATTTGTCAATTTGCTCAAGGACTTCGATCCTGAGGCAATTTCATAGCCCAGAGATAAGAAGGTGGTCATGGCATTATAAATTGAATTGACCAGTACGGGCCTTCCAGCATAGGTGAAAGAAACCTGGTGATTCCCATCATATGCCTTTCGATTTTATTCAAGATGGGCATATATACCAAGTCTTCTACAAACCTACATAAGTAAATGACATCTGACCCACTTGACAAATAAAATTGTATGCTAAAACAGTCAATTTTTAGTCATGTACTAATTTATTGGGACCAGGAAAAAAAATCGTAAAGTTTACTTTCAGACCTGTGGAGGCATGCGCTATTTATTTCAGTTTGAGGAGTTGCATGAATCGGCAGGCATAATGAGCAGGGTATCGTCAGCACGCACGGTACTATACAGCTATGTCGTCGAAGAGACGAAGCTGCTCTGGCCTGCCATGCCATACACGACCGCATGCATCAAAGTTAAAAACAACTTTTAATTATGTCAAATCCGATGATGATGAGCGACGTGACGCTTCATGCGAGCTAGACACGACCGCGAGATGACCTGACCTGCGATCGATCGGCAGAGAAATGACGGCCACGTACGCATGCTGCTGCTGCTGCTGCCAATGTCGCGCGCGTGCGTGCAGCAAAAGTGACCTCCTCCTGCAGTAGTACGTGGTCGATATAATTGTCGACAAGGTAAGGTCGATTTGTCGTTGCATGCCACGGTAATTAGGGTGCATTTAGATCACCCAACTTTTTCAAAAAAACACTATTCATCTAACTTTTTTTATTCATCACATCCTCCTACTCACATAACACTTCCCAGCACGATCTGCAATGTTTTTTTATCTATAGTATTTTTTTCCCCCTAAACTAAACTCACCCTTAATTTGAAGGATTGTTCAAATCCGGCTAGCTGTTACAGTGGGGTGCGAGTTAGGGTGTGTTTAGATTGGGGAAAGATTCCCCGAAAATACACTGTTCACCAAAAAAACACTGTAGATGAATAGTGATATGTGAGTAGAAGAGGTGGGATGAATAGGGAAAAGTTGGATGAATAGTGGATTTTTGGGGAAACTTTGGGAAACTAAACGGGGCGTTAATGTTAAGATTGTTTGTGTACTGTGTAACCAACCCCTCTGAAATGGTTAGTTTTTTTTAGAAACCGGGGTATATATTTCATTCATAATATCTGATGATGTATCATCTTACAAATATATCCTTGAAAGAAATATAATTACAACCAAATCCTTGTAAATTCCTCCCGTTCTTCATCGCCGCCGTCGGCCAGAGCCCAGCGCTTGAAAGCCGACCTCCTCGACGGCGCTCTATTTTTCGCCCGATCTCTCCTGTAGCAAGGGGGACATAGGACGGAAGGACCTACAATGGCTAATTCTTATTCCGTCCGTCCCAAAAAAGAATGCAACTATGGGAATCATGCCAGTCAAAGTATCTTATGTTTATATTCTATAACTAATCTAATGATACTTATTTTATACAGTAGATGTTTATATTTTTTTATATAAATTTAGTCAAAGTCTGAATCGTTTGGCTCCTCTAAAAGTGAGAATTGCATCCTGGAGGAAGTATCGGTACTCTCTCCGTCCCACAAAAAGAGTAGTTCTCGTTTCCCGAGAAAATAACTTTTTACAACATTGACCAATTATATATAAAATAATACTAATATTTATAATGTATCATTAGTATCATTAGAAAGGTTTTTGAATCTAGTTTTTTAACACATTTATTTAAATATATAAATATTACAAGTTTTTTTACAAATTAAATCAAAGTTGAGAAAATAACAAATGCAAGCATCCTATAATTACCTTGTTTTTTGGACGGAGGGCGTACGTATTATGGCTCGGGCCGAAAATGCACTTACCTTCTGAACGAACAGTGGGCCTCCACCGAATAACAAGCAACCAGGGCCTGCAGTACCAGCCCAAATCTAGCGTTAGGTGAAACAGGCATACAAGGCCCCTTAAGTCATTTTTTTATCTCTTTTTTTTTCTTATCCAACATGGCTCCTCCACGTCGCTGTCTTGGATGTGCTGGACGCTCCTCCTCTTCCTCGCCTGGCTTCCTAGGATAGCTCACATATCAATCGGGCCATCATGGTGTCACTGGCCATATCGATCTATGGCGTCGACGGTAACACACCGGAGCAGCGTCACGGGTTAGTGTCGTCTCTCCTTTCCACTTACATATGGCATCAAGTCAGATAAAACCACGAGGTTAACCATAGAAATTGCTTTATTGAGCCCAACATCTTGTTAGTTCAAGGGGCAAATAGGACATAAACTGGGCCTATTATTGCTTCATTGAGCCCAACATGACAACACGGCCCGATTTTTGTTCGCAGGCTGCAGGTCCAACATGACAACACGTGTGCCAAATGGGCCCCGTGACGGGGGTCATTTAGCCTATGCGGCTAGGCCCATTTGGCTATACTTTACCCGACCGAATCGGTGGTTGGTGTTGGTGTTCAATTTGACATTGGCAGTGTGGACACGTGTGTGGTAGGGAGGTTTGTGCAGTGCAGTGAACGAACGCCTCTTCGAATTGACCTCACAATTTCTATTCTCCAAAGGATCAGATCAGATGGACGCACGTTTAATTCCTGCGTCTACCTGGCATTCAAACTAACAACGTTATGCGATTCAGCGAATGCTGATTCTTGGAAGACCTTACCTAGAACGCCACGAACTAAAATTTCTGTTATTTTCAAACACTGTTCCCTTGCTTGCACCAAAATCCAGAATGATTTCTCCAGTTCCCAACAATTTCAACCTAGAGGACACCATTCACGCATTCCTGCTAATCTGCTACTCCCACCACCAAATTTATATAACAAAATACTAAGATTTATGATACCAAATAAGTACCATTAGCTTTTTTATTAAGTATATTTTTAGATTATATCTATTTAGATCCATAAATTGTTGTGATCCACACTATAATTTTAGTCAAACCTAAAAAGAGTTTGACTCTCCAAAAATCTTAGAATGATTTACATTTTGGGACGGAGGGAGTATGTACGGGTGCATTCATTACTGCTTCGCAAGAACGTAGTCATGCACATATCAGTAGAAATCGCCCATCAAGATGGACTGTTTTTTTTTGTCAGTGTTCACTCAATCCTGTTTCGACCTCCTTTTCACAGTATTTTGTTTCTATTTACTGATTGATCGTGTGTAGATATATTTCATTATACATAGATACACATACACACTAAACAAAACGTCAGAAAAAAAAAAGCGCCAGCCCCGAAATCATGAAAACGACGAACACGCAGAAAGCACAGATGAACAAGAAAATTCCGTTCTCCCTAACCATGCGCGGTTTCTTTCTCATCCCATTTCACAACAAAAGATTCGGAAAAAGAAAACAAGAGCAATAATAATCTGGTAATCAAATGTATGGGGTTAATCTTTTTCCTATTGGGGAATGGTTGTGGATTGGTGATGATGTGACGGATTATCGATCGAGATCGAGCAATGCAAGAAACCGGATGGGTAAGCCTGTGCAGGGATCGACGACTTCGCCGGCGATCACCGCTTCTCCTCCCGCTGCGACGGGCTCCGCCAGAATCCGGCGCCCTGGAAGCTAGCCCACACCGCCTTCTCCGCCTCGGCGAGGTCATCGTGCTTGTTCCCCGCCGCCGCCGCCGATGTCGGTGGCCAGTGGCAGAAATCCATGGAGTCGCCGTTCTTGTTCTTGGCCGCCGCCTTGACGGCGCGCGCCTTGGGGGAGCAGAAGGAGGAGGAAGAAGCATCCACGGCGAGGAGGTCGTCCATCTCCTTCTTCCTGGCCTTCTCGGCGCGGGCGGCGCGGCGGCGGCGCCTCCGGGCGCGGAGGGCGCGGCGGCAGAGCGCGGCGGGCACGCGGACGGCGGCGAGGACGACGAGCTCCACGACGGCGCACGGGAAGCAGCAGCACACGGCGGCGCACTCCGCCGCCGTCCCTCCGGCGACCTCACCGCACCGTGGCTGCGGCTCGCGCGCCCGCCGCCGCCGCTCTCGCTCCCGCCGCGCCTCCACCGGTGGGGAACGCCGCAGCCGCCGCTCCTCCTCCGCCTCCGCTCGAGCCAAGCTTGTCGGAGACGATGATGTCACCGCCGCCGACGCCGAATTGCACCGCCGGTGGAGGCGCCGCTGGGCGTCGTCGCGCGGTCTTGGCTCGGACATCGTCGTCGCCGGCGATTGTGCGCCGATGGTGGTGCTCGTCGTCGTCGTCTCCGTCGACCTCGCCGCCGCCGCCGCCGACGCAGTCAGAGACCGCGGCGCGGCGCCATCGCCGGCGACTAGGCTGGTGCGTGGGGAGGGGAAGGGATGGCCGGCGGGGAGAGAGGTCGCATCCGCGCAGGGGAAGAGACGGCGGGGAGGCGGTTGCGGCATGCGCATGGGGAGAGGATGTATATAAGCGGCTTGATTTGGGTGTAGGCCCAACCCATATTTAGGCTTATCTCTCCATGGGCCCATGGCCATGGATTCTCTGACATGTGGGGCCACCCCTTCGTTTTAGTTCCTGCATTGAGAACACTGGGCACCTGATGTTAAAATTAGGTCATGTGCTTTTTTTTTTACAAGAAAAGCTTTGCATCAATCCCCCATTAGTGTTCTTTCTAGGTATACATAGTGGTTAGTATAGCGGTGTAGCGATTGACGGTGTCTTCTTCTTGATCAGGTATGTCGCATGTCATCGGTCTTGGTTGGATACAAAAGGATTCGAATTTGGAACCGAATTATGATTTACAATGTCTTTTGGTTAGATGTTCTTCAGTTTTATCTCCTTGGTCACATGAAATTCGTCATTTGATCTTCTGTCTGATATGGATGGACCTATAAATTTGATCGGATATATTAATCTGTTTTTGTTAAAAGTTCACCAGTTTATCTCCTTCCTTATGTGAATCTGGCATTTGTTCTTGTACCTGATCCGAACGAATATACAATTTTGATTGAATCCATCGATTTGTCTGAATCATGTGAACCAGATAACATTTTTCGTGGTTTAAATAAACATAGATAATGGTTTTCAATTATCCTTATTTAAATAAAACAGGTAACGAATATATAAATCTGACGATCGGATTTTACGGATTTTGTTTGAAGCATGTAAAGAAGATGCTGGCGGACGAGAAACTTCTTGACCTGCGCGCACGTTGCGACGATGGAGGTAAATAATGGAGTCGTCAAGGATGTGCGGACCACGTCCACCACCATCACCACCTACGTGGTGACCGTCCTTGACGCCCTACCATGTCGTCTGCCCCGCAGAGCGACGGCGGCGGCGCGCGAGGTCGTCCGGCGGCGATGGCGGCGGACGCCGCCGCCGGAGGTGCGCGGGAGATGGACTCGCCGCGGTTCCGCGCGATCCTCCGCGCCACCAGCGGCCGCCGGAAGCGCGCCCCCGACGTGAAGAGCTTCTCCCACGAGCTCAGCTACTCCGGCGTCCCCGCCATGCGCGGCAAGATGATCCTCCGCGGCGGCGGAGGGGGAACCACCACCGCACCCGAGGAGTTCATCGGCGCGATCCGAACAAAGTTCATCCGCCTCAAGGAAGAAGTCGACGCCGAGCTCGGCGTCTTCGCCGGCAACCTCGTCGCCGCCCTCGAGGAGGACGACGACGAGGAGGAGGAGGACGAGGACCGCCGCCTCGCGCTCGAGGACCTTCTAATGGCAGCGCAGCGGTGCGCGGAGATGAGCCCGGAGGAGTTCTGGACCAAGTGCGAGGGGATCGTCCAGAGCCTCGACGATCGCCGGCAAGAGCTCTCGCCGGGGTTCCCCAAGCAAGCGCACACACGTGTCCTCTTCATCCTCACGAGGTGTACCCGTCTCCTCCAGTTCCGGAAGGAGGCCGCCGCAGCCGGTGGCGGATGCTACGCCGGCGATGTCGGTGACAAGAAGCAGCACGTGCTGGGTCTCCATCAGCTCAGCGATTTGGGGCTCTTCCCCTTCCGCGACGGCGGCGGCGTCGCCGGCGGTGAGCTTGGCCGGAAGAGCACCTCCAGCCTCGTCGAGCTCAAGGAGCGGCTCATTAGGCGAAGGATGCTCGAGCACAAGCAGCTCACCATCGATTTCGTCTCTCCGGCGAGGATCTTCTCCTCGTCGTCCGGTGATGCCGCCGCCGCCGCCGAGCCCTCGCCGTCGTCTGGCAAGATCGCGTCGTGGAAGAAGCTTCCGTCCCCGGCGGAGAAGAACAAGAACGCCGGCGCTGGTGGTGGTGACGCGGCTAAGTTGGCCGCCGCCGACGAGTCGCCGGAGGTGAAGAAGAAGCCGATCACGAGGCAGCAGGGGAAGGTGAGCGTGGACGAGATCGTGGAGCGGGTGGACGCGGCAAGCATCCACCCCGACGGGCTCGCCGTCGCCGCCGCGTCCGCCATGAACGTGGAGGAGGTGCTCCCGTCGAGGTACCCGGAGGCGCAGCAGATCATCGTGGACGGGAAGCCTCGGATGATCTGCCGGATCTGCGACTTCGAGATCCCCATGGCGTGCGCCGAGGGGCACTTCGTCGTCTGCACCCTCGCTGACCGATGCGACGCCAAGGGCCACTCCGCTGACGCCCGCCTCCTCCGCGTCGCCGACGTGCTCCACCGCGTCCTCGCCTGCTTCGTCTCCGGCGCCGGCGGCCGTGCTAGCTCGTCGGAGTCCGAGTCCGATGCGTCCTTCTCGAACGCTGACCACGACGTGCTGTCCCACATGCTCACGGTGCCGTCGGCGGAGCTCTTCTCGGCGGCGCCGGTGATGGCGCTGGCGACGTCGCCGATGCTGACGCCGAGGACGAGCCACGCCGAGTCGCAGCTTGCCAGGCACTTCCACGCCGGCGTCGTCGGCGTCGGGGAGAACTTCCAGCAGATCGAGAGCCTCCTCGCCATTGCCCGTGGCATCGAGAGCGTCAAGAGCTCCGAGTACAATTCCCTTGAGGACCTCAGCTCATACCTCGAGGACCTCAACGCTGTCATCGACACCCGCAAGGTTGATGCCCTCGTCGTCGAGACCTTCGGCCGCCGGATCGCCAAGCTCCTCCAGTAAGTAATACTTTCCCCGTTCCAAATTACGAGTCCTTTGACTATTTTGACCTCAATTGGCCATTCGTCTTGTTCAAAAATTACGCAACCTTAGTCATATTTTAGTCATTTTAAAAATTTTTAATTAATTAAGTAAGTCATAACAAAAAAAAAATGTGACATTTGACATAATTTCTCGAATAAGACGAACCAAACATGTGGCAAAAGAAATTTAAACGACCTAGAATTTCAAACGGAGGAAGACATATGTTAAGCTCCATGCATCTCTCAGCGATCAAACGATCACAGCTACCAGGAAATGAATTCGAATGTTTGGCATGCAGGGAGAAGTTCATACAGCTTTGTGGTCAGATCGACGACATGAACGCCGGCGGCGGCGACCAGCAGCTGCTTCACCCGATCGACGAGGACGGGCCGATGGAGAACAACAGCGTGAGCTCGAGGACGAGCCAGGCGTTGAACGCCGGGAACACGAACAAGCTCAAGGACAGGACGTCGATCGAGGACTTCGAGATCATCAAGCCAATCAGCCGCGGCGCGTTCGGGCGCGTGTTCCTCGCGAGGAAGAGGGTCACCGGCGACCTCTTCGCCATTAAAGTGCTCAAGAAGGCCGACATGATCAGGAAGAACGCCGTCGAGAGCATCCTGGCCGAGCGCGACATCCTCATCTCTGCGCGTAACCCGTTTGTGGTCAGATTCTTCTACTCCTTCACTTGCAGGGAGAATCTGTACCTCGTCATGGAGTACCTCAATGGAGGGGATCTCTACTCCTTGCTTAGGAACCTTGGCTGCCTCGACGAGGACATGGCCAGGACCTACATCGCCGAGCTCGTGAGTTTCTTCTTTCTGAATGAACCTGATGAACTGCAACTGCAAATCTGCAATCAATGTCTGAAAAACATCGATGATCTATGGCTTTCTTTCTTTCTGAATGTCTGAATATGAGCCATGATATCATATCTGTCTGAAAATCTGAACATTACAGGTTCTTGCATTGGAGTACCTGCATTCCATGAACGTGATCCACCGTGACCTCAAGCCTGACAACCTGTTGATCGGTCGCGATGGTCACATAAAGGTGATTGTTCATCAGATTGTTGAACAGTCTGTCAGTGAAAGTTCATCAGATTGTTGACTGACTTGGATGGCGATGATGCAGCTGACCGATTTCGGGCTATCAAAGGTGGGCCTGATCAACAGCACGGATGATCTGTCGGGGCCGGACGTCAGCAGCGTCCTCGTCGGCGACCATCAGCCGACGACGGACGCAGAACAACGCGAGCAGAAGCGGCAGCAGCGGCAGAAGCAGACGGCCGTCGGCACGCCGGACTACCTGGCGCCAGAGATCCTGCTGGGCATGACCCACGGTTCGTCATCTTGATCTTGGAAACTTCAGTGTTTCATGGAGAGAAATGTGAAGTGATGAGATTCAGTGACATGGTCTGTTTTTTATTCTTCTCCAAAAAAACATGCAGGTCCGACTGCAGATTGGTGGTCAGTTGGCGTCATCCTCTTTGAGCTGCTTGTGGGGATTCCGCCCTTCAATGCCGAGCACCCACAGGTACATGTACAGTTTCTTAATGACTTTTCTTCTTTTTTTGTTATACTGATTCGATGTACTTGTGCAAAATATTCCTCCTTAACTTATATACCTATATAAGAATACACCCATATGGCATTTGTTTTGTTCATACAAATGGTGGATCTAAAGTTGAAACTTGAAACTTTACTGAAAGGGATAATTAATTTCTGAATAAAACAGGAAGATTTTTATTTATGAACATGAACATAGAACATCAAGCTTTTTCATGAACTGACAATGTTGGCTTTTCGTCTGTGTATTTTTTTGTCATAATTATGTGATTCCCCAATAATTAAACCATATTGGTTGGCTGCAGATAATATTCGACAACATAATGAATCGAGAAATACCTTGGCCACACGTACCAGAGGAAATGAGTTTCGAAGCGTATGATTTGATTGACAAGTAAGTCAGAAAAAGATGCTGGCGGTTTCACAAAATTTACAGTAATATGTACACACTAGTACTTCATGCTGCAAATGCCATCCCGGCTCATTTTCTCGCTATATTAGGTTGCTTATGGAAAACCCAGTGCAAAGATTAGGCGCGACCGGTGCTGGAGAGGTACTCCTTTTTCTTGTTCTTCTTACTATATGTTTTCGCAAAACTGACCAGTCCTGTGAACATGACACTAACTGAAATATGCTATTAGAGCAGGTAAAGGCTCATCCCTTCTTCAAAGACATCAACTGGGACATGCTTGCCAGGCAAAAGGTGATTATGCTAAACCACCACCACCACCACTACATAATACAATCAGACTTTTTTAACAAATGACAGTACCATAAAAATCCAGAAAACTCAAGAAACTGCTTCTATGATATATAGTTCCTGAATTTTTATTATCATCTTCTTTGTAGGTTGTATTTATTCCTTCTACAGATGATGAGTACGACACGAGCTACTTCGCCTGCCGCCACGCCTGGGGCACCGCCGACGAGCATGTCAATGCACCCTGCAATGAGTATGACGACAGGAGCGAGACCAGCAGCATGAGCTGCTGCAGCAGCCCACACAGCTGTGACTACGAGGAAGATGTATGTGTGCTGGATCATAGGATGATCTCTCGTTAATCAAATTTTCTGATACCCTTTTCGATCGAGATGTCCAGGAATTTTGTAACGTGCACCCTCATGAATTTACTCTGGATTTCCTTTTGAAATGTTTTCAGGGTGATGAGTGTGGGAGCTTGGAAGAATTCGGTGCACCATTGTCGGTGAAGTATTCTTTCAGCAACTTCTCGTTCAAGGTAACCCCACTATCTGGAAAAGAACGAGTTACTTTTATCTGAATTATACCACCAACGTTACTGGAACTTGTCTTTGATAACTGAATTTTCTTTTCCACCATTTTATAACCCACAGAACATCTCTCAATTAGCGTCGATGAACTATGATCTGATAACGAAGCATAACGAGGATCCTCTACAGTCCTCAAAATCCTGAGAGCAGGAATTTACTAGATTGAGCAGCATACCACCCACAGGGTAGGCAATGTGCCATTGCTGAATGTTGTCAGCTACTACTGAACATCGAGTGCAACTAACACTAGACATGCTCTCTTCAGTTCTATTAGCCAGGGACTTCACCTCCTCGCTACGGATCCGACCGACGATGCTGTGGGGGGCAATGACCCTGTACATCTGGAAGTTGCTTAGTTCAGTTAGCGAGCATATTAGGATCCATTTCTATGGTGAAATGCATGCTTTGCTTCAAGAAAAAAAATATACAAATGCTTGATGAATAGCCAAGATGTAGTGGTGAAATGAAGCAATGCAGTGCTAGTCACTGAAGCCGTTATCAGAAGATATGTACTCGGACAGTATCATCCACTGTTGTAATCTCTGGCAACTGGCTGTAGATGTTTACATTGTCTGTAGAGAGATACTACGGTAGATAGAACTTTTGATAGTCACTGTTGAAACGAAAAGCTTCATGTACAAAAGTAACCTGAGTACCTGACGTGATAGCAATTGAAGGGTTCTATTCAGGCAGGGCTAGCCAGCAAGAAGAAGAAACATATCAGGAAACCAGAGTACCAAGAATTCAGTCTCCCCTGCTTTTGAAACTTGTGCTCTCTGTTGCTGTTCCCATATGTACGTGGCAAAAACAGAAAAAAAATGCGTCTTAACTCTGAACACCGGAGACAGCACACAATCTGAAATATCGCTAGATGATATAGCATTACCGGAAGACAGAAAAAAAAGGATCAGGTAAAAAGAGTACAAAAGAATAAAGAAAGAGACATTGAAAGAGGTTTGATGGGCCTAATTATAAAGTTATAATGGGCTGAGCAAGACAAGAGAAGGTCTAGTTCCGTAAAAATGAACGCTTTTTTAGCGAGGTACAGGTTGTACATGTACATCTGTACCTGTATGCATATATACCTGTGCCTAGATAACCTCGTTCGGATTCTATAATTCAGCCTAAATAATCACTATCCAATTCAGACATATTAGACTTTATTCATGATGTTGTTCAACAATCTATCTATCCTTATAATCCTGTTATCCCCTCGCTTGGAATCCAAACAGAAATTATTACTGCTAGTATTTCATATTCGATCGGATGCCAACGTCACTTTACTATCTGAACATTTTTTAAAAGAAAAAAACTTGCTGGGTTGAAGACACAGATAAAGTCATTGTTGACTGCCACTGACCGCCTGATACTCTGATCGATTGACGACCCACGCCACGGTCGAGATCGTCCGTCTGATTGGTCGTGATAGTCTGCTTCACCGTCTGATCCGTCGCCATCTCTGGACTCACCAAACAGAGATGGGTGTCGGCCTGTTCGTCCACATGGCAGCGTTCGGTGTCGCTGCTTTGCCTCACCTCCGGCAGCCAGCTAGCTCCGCTAGCGATGCTCACGCCATTTCGAATGATGGCGTTCACGGCCGTGTGCCGATAACCTTGGATTGAGGATTGGAGCAATAGTGCGATGCTATTGGATCACAAGCGACCGAGCCTGTGGAATAGACGAGTGGTCCGCAGGGTGATCGACCCAATGCTGCCTGACGAGGTCTGCAAAGGATTCAGCTTGAAGGTCTTCAACTGAACCCAAAATGCAGGATGTTATCCCATTGGCTCTTATGACCATTCTTAGCGAGGTGGATGAGAATGTGACTCCTGTGGATGCCTCGAATCTATACATACATCTTTACAGGAACTAGGCAGCTACAATCGGCTACGGCAAAGGCATTTCCTAACGCCTCGCCCTCCCAGCAAAAAGCACCCTGAGGCTTTTTGACTACTCATGCATGGAGTATTCTGCTACGGTAATACAGGTGTAGAGATATAATGCTTCCTTTTCACTCCATCGAGATGAACCACCACTACCATATATATAGTGGGTGTAGATGTGTAGGACTACTAGTGCATTATGCTTGCTGCATCCCAGTTATTTTACATTACTTGATTATGATCGTATCGTATCTTTTCTGTACAAAATTAAGGGATCAACGCTTATGGTTTAGTGCTATATCTTCCAGAGAGACACATGCATGTATTAATGCCCGGCTCCCACACAAAGAGATGTTGCTATGGTAATATAATGCCATTGTTGTTTGCGCCTATGTGTTCTTGTGGCTCTTTTATAACTAGTACTACACAGCCGATAGATGATACCTCTGTGAAGACTGAATTTAGTTTTCTTTTTTTTTTTTTTGATATGCAGAACATGTCTCAGGTAGCATCGATGAATTGAGCTACGATTTGATACTGATATTGGAGCATGATGAGTACCCTTTACAGTTTCTTGCTGAACGATGTCTGCTATACTGAACATTGAGTAAAGCTAACACTGCACATGCTCCCCCCTCCAGTTCTGTTAGACAGGGACTGTATTGCACTTCCTCAACCGATGATGCTGGGAGGCAATGAGCCTGAACATTTCGTCTGGAATTAAGTTGCACGCACAGCCCAGTTAGTTAACAGATTAGGGTCCGTTCTATATGCAGCATGCATGATTTGTTTAAAGAAAAAAAGATTTACAGATGATGCTGGATGGTCAAGAAGCAGCGGTGTACTGGTGTGATATCAAGCACAATAGTGCTACCTACTGAAGTCAAATTTGCACGCGCTCTACCCCAAACGGCTGCTCTACCTCACCTCCACCAGCTATACGTACCTAGATGGCCTCGTTAGTTCGATCGACAGCATTCAGGACCATGCACCGATGATCTTCGATTGACGACTGGAACAATCGAGCAATGCACCGAAGTTTGGGCAGAATAGAGAGTAGTTCGAAACTTCGGATCAGCTGACGACGACGCAGAATAGAGAGTAGTTGGGTTCAGAAATTTTTTCTGTTCTGTTCTTTTTTGTTTCTTTAGCTTTTCCATCCTTTCATTAGCCTTTTGGCTGTTCATGTACATTTGACTTGCTTTCTACTATAATGAATGGTAGAGCACCTGCCGTAAATTGCTAAAAAATACACTCCTCGATCGAGTACCGCGTGAGACAAAGCTTGAGCTTCCTTGCCCTCCTTGCATCTCCAGTTGTCGTCTGCGTCATCAGCTTCACTGTCTCCCTCCATCCCGTCAGGCTTCTGACACCAGGGAAGCAGTGCCTGCCTGGTCGCCGGAGCGAGCGTCAGGCGTCGCCCACACATGGATTCACTTGTGGAAAAAACTTAGCCGTCGCTGCCGCAGCAGTCGTCGTCGCCGCCGCCGTCGTCGTCGATGCAACTGTGCGTGCAGCAACACTAACCTTGTTGGCGACTAGTAGTGCTAATCAACCAGATAAAGTATCATTTTTAGCAGGATGGGGAGCATTTGTCAAAAGCTATGGCACAAGAGGAACTAGGCAGCTACCATATATATAGGCTACGAAAAAGGCATTTCCTAACGCCTCCTCCTCCCAGCAAGAAGCACCCCTGAGGCCTTTGACTACTCATGTATGGGGAGTACTCTTCTGCTACGGTAAGATCAATTGGGGACATGCAGATTATTGGTGGGAGCAACGGGCGTAGTGATATAATGCTTGTTTTTTCACTTGATCGAGACGAACCACCACTGCCATGTATATATAATGGGTGACGGGTGTAGTGCTAGTGCATTATGTTTGCTGCATCCCAGTTATTTTACATTACTCGATGATGATCGTATCGTGTCTTTCTGTACAAAATGAAGGGATCGGTGCTTAGTACTGTATCTTTCCAGAGAGACATATGCATGTTTTAATGCCTGGCTCCCACACAGAGAGGTAGCTATGGTTATATAATGCCATTATTGTTTGCTCCTATGTGTTCATGTGGCTCTTTCATATCTAGTACTACCTCCGTTCTAGAATATAGCAACGTTTAGACTTTTTCAAAGTCAAACATTCTTAGCTTTGACTAATACTATTTTCAAAAATATAATTTATTTTGAGTGAAAAGGTACATGTTAAAATAGTTCCTTTCGTGACCAATCTATAAACATAATTCTTACTTTGCCAATCTGTATATTTTTTTTTACTATTTATGGTCAAAGTTACTAATGTTTGACTTTAGAAAAAGCTAAACGTTGCTATATTCTGGAACGGAGGGAGTACTACTACTACACAACTGATGGATGATACCTCGGTGAAGACTGAATTTGCTTTGCCTTCTTTTCTTTTGTTCTGCAGAACATGTCTCAGTTAGTTTCAATGAATTGAACTACGATCTGATTGATAATGGAGCATGATGAGTACCCTTTACAGTTTCTTGCTGAATGATATCTTCTATACTGAACATTGAGTAAAACTAACACTGCACTTGCTCCCTTCATTTCTGTTAGACAGGGAGTGTATTGTACTTCCTCAACCGATGACGCTGGGACTGGGTGGCAGTGAGCCTGAACATTTCATCTGGAGTTAAGTTCATGCATGCACAACCCAGTTAGATTAGGGTCCATTTTCTATGGTGCATGCATGATTTGTTTCTAGAAAAAATATTTACAAATGATGTTGGGTGACCAAAAAGTAGTGTTTACTCTTTTTTTTTGAATGGAACGGCAAAAGGATTTTGTTGTAATTTTTATTAGAAGGAGAGCAACAAGAAAACAACAACATACAACGGAGGGTGGGGGGACAACAACTACAATTCCACCGCCATCCACAAACCGACTCGTTTACAAATTCGACTCACGCGACTATGAAAACAACTTACAAAATGAAACAAAGAAAATTCGACTCACGCGACTATGAAAATGACTTACAAAATGAAACAAAGAAAAATACACGTAAACCGCTAGGAAGTAGTGATGTACTTGTGTGATCAAGGGCATTAGTGCTACCTACACTGAAGCGAAACTTGCACGCGCTCTACCCCAAACAGTTGCTCTACCTCACCTCCACCAGTTACCTAGCTTTGCAACCAATGGCCTCATCAGTTTGATCGACGGCATTCAGGACCACACACCAATGATCTTCGATTGACGACTGTAAATCGAGCAATGCGCTGATGTTTGGGCACAGTCGATCGAGTCGGTAGAATGCACGACTGGTTCACCTGCCGGATGACGCTCTGCCGCTTGACGAGGTCTGCAAACGAGTAACCATGCATGAAACCCTTCAGCTTAACCCAAAATATTTCACACTGACTCTGGTGACCGTTCTTAGCTACCTAGGTCGATCGATGAGACTGCGATTCCTCTCAACTCTGTGCACGCTAGCGCAATCGAGCTAGGTAGCGAACATCGGCTACGGCAAAGACAATTTCCCTGGACGCCTCCTCCTCCCAGCATGGACCCCAGGCCTTTATTTGACTACTCATGCATGGAGTATTCTGCTACGGTAAGATCATTTGGAGGCATGCAGATTAGCTTGAATCCCTTCGACTGACCCCAAATGCAGAGGACCCAATCACATTGGCTCTAGTGACCGTTCTCTGCAAGATGGATGAGATGGCGATTCCAGTGGATGCCTGGCCTGGAACCTGTACGAGGCACGGGACACGAGCTAGGCAGCTAGCATCGGCTCCAGCAATGGAATTTCCTGACACCTCCTCCTCCCAGCAATAAGCACCACTGATGACTGGCTGACTTCTCATGGAGTATTTTGCTACGGTAAGACCATCGTCTGGGGGCATGCAGAGCTGGGAGCAACGGGTGTAGTGATATATAGGAAGTGTTTGGCTCGGGGTATGTAACGTAATCTGATTACCGAGGGGTATTCAATACCTTTACTTGCGTTTGTTTCCACCTGAGATGCAATAAATCGGATACCGTAGCTATATAAAGTTGATACCGCTCCGATTCCACTGTAAACGAGAGGCAACAGTACACTGATGCAACGCCACTGGCTAGCTGTTATCCAATTGCATTACAGCAACCAACCAAACAAAGGTTGCAATCATCCATTCAGCCGCTGATGATTCCACTAGCGTTTACATTACCACCTTGCGAACCAAACACGTCCATAATGTTTGCTTTTCGCTCAATGGAGAGCCACTACTGCCAAACATAATGGGTGTAGTACCGGTGCATTGTGTTTGCCAGATCCTGGCTACTTATTTTACGTTACTCGATGATGATTCGCATATGTACGTCTGCACAAAAATAAGGGATCAATTAGTGCTGATGCTTTAGTTCTATGTCTACCAGAGATAGGTAGCTACCGTAATATAATGCCATTATGCTTTCTATGTCTTCATGTGGATCTTAATTTGTAACTAGCTAGTACTACAGATGATGCTACCTATGGTGAAGTCTGAAATTACTTTTCCTTTTATTCTGACCAGCAGGACCTGTCTCGGTTAGCATCTTTTATATATCTATGAGAACATGTTTTTTCTGGATAATCATGCTCGTTCTTGAGATAAAAACGTGGTTACGTCATAAAAACACAAGGATGTGTGGTTTAAAATAGACAATATTGCAGGATAGAGATAGCGCCCAAGACATCTCTCATCACACGGTCCTTGCAATATTCGATATCAACATGAAAACTCAACACTTACAACATAAAAAAACATGTTATAAATGTTTTATAATCCATCCATAAAAGCTGACAGAAAAACCACCACAATATTTGTTTCATGTTCGGTAAAAAAAATATTTGTTTCATGTTGTATAGAACGTTCGAAATCTCTCGATGAAAATACAACACCCAGATAAAATACCTGAAAATATACGTGACATCATATATGCAACACCCAGATCTACCTTTTGCAGCATCCGTGTGAAACACTTACACTATTTTTTTTTGAAACATATGAAACCTGTGAAACATACGCTTGCAACATGCAGTAAACTCTAGCAAAAGAGAAGAACTGCACATGTGGTGGAGGAGGAAGGGGATGGCGAGCTAGGGAGCTCGCGCCGCCACCCCAAAGTTGTAGCTTCCAAGGCCTCCTTTCGCGCGCCGCCATGCCTGTGTCTATCACCATGCAGCCAGCGCCGTTGTGTCAACTAGAAAAACGCGACTTCTAGCGGTAGTCTCTCATCCACAATGTTGATCCCCGATAACCCGACGTAGTAGAAGCTCAACGCCTGCGAATTGCACACCAGTGGCAGCCACACCGCGCCCACCTGCACTGCCACGCTCTAGCCTAAGACTAGTGACCCGGCCAGCCTTGGAGTATGCTGAAATCTTTGCAAAAACAGCCACCAAAAATCATGTAAATTTTAATACAATTTGTGATCTTTTCAAGAAGACCCTCCAAAAGGCACTAGTATAGGGGGGGGGGGTAAGAAATTAGATTTTGTAATTCAGGAGGTTATGCAGTCTTTTTTCTTCCATTTTAGCATAACTACCTTTTAAAACCACTTTTGGGGAGGGGGGGGTCATTTATATCTGGTTTTGCAAAGGTGAGGGTGTATTAGAAACCTGGTTTCATAGTTCAAGGGGCTAAGCAGCAAGCAACGACGAGGAGGGAAGGCGGGCACCAGTACCATAAAACGACCTGTTTTTCCTATACTTTGGTGAAGTGTCGTTTGCATCCTATTCGATTCTACGATCCAGAAATTTAATCACTATCTAATCCGAATAAATTAGATTTTATCGTTAGTTTGATAATCAGCCATCTAAATTCTTACAGTAATATTACCACTGCTAACCATCTAGAGGATCAATGCATGAATCCAAACACATTGAATTATTAGTATCCAAAATTTTGGATTTTCAAATTCAGAATTCACGCTATCCGGATTTTTTTATAATCCCAAGAGGCCCTGATCCCTGAGGAGAGTCCCAAATGTATCATCCAAAAAAAAGTTTCTTTCTGGGGCTAGGCCGAAGAAAAGTCGTATGTTGACTGGCACTGACTCGTCCCAAGCCATGGCCCGCGACCCTCTCTGCAATTTTCTCCCGGCAGTCTCCAGTCTTCTTGGAGGAATTAACCAACTCGCCCGGCCGTCGTTGCCGCGCCCACGTCATGGTCGAGATTGTCGACCTGCTTCACCGACTGCTCCATGGTCATCTGTAGGCACGACAGACAGAGATGGGTATCGAGAAGTTGGTGTATTCTTTGGCCGTGGTGGCCGTCGATGGCGCTTTCTTCCTCACCCTTCACCTCTGCCTAGCACCACTGCTCTACATCACCTCGGCCAGCGAGCTAGCTCTGCGATCGATGGTGACGTCAGTTCGGTCGTGCATGTTCATGGTCGTGTTCCGATGATCTTGGATTGATGACCAGAACAACCAGGCGATGCTCTTGCATCACAAGAGATCGAGCCGGTGAAACAGACGGCTGCTTTGGTACCCGGTCGATGCATTACTGCTTGACGAGGTCTGAAAACGATTAAGCTTGGAACACCTGAACTGACCCCAAAATGTGTGGCTGAAACAAAATGGCGCTGATGACCATTGTCAGAGAGGTGGATGAGACTGCGATTACAATGGACACCTGGGATCTGTACGTACTGGAGGTGGCGAGGTAGGCAGCTAGCATCGGCTATGGCAAAGGCATTTCCTGACACCTCCTCTTCCTAGCAAGCACCCTTGAGGACTTTGACTACTCATGCGTGGAGTATTCTGCATGCTACGGGTGTGTGGCAGTGGTAGTGATATAAATATATATTGCTTGAGTTTCACTCGAGATGAGATGATCTACCGCTGGCAAATATATATAATTAATGGGTGTAGTACAGGTGCATTGTGCTTGTTTGCTGGATCCTTCGATGACGATGGTGGTATTGTATCTTTAATTTCTGCACAAAATTAAGGGAGCTGCTAGTACTCATGGTTTTAATTTGTACAATTTCTTACAGGGAGACACATGTATGTATTAACACCCAGCTGAGAGAGAGAGAGGTACCTACCTAATATGTAATGGCATTATTGTTTTCTGCCAAATATATATAATTGGGCGATCGGTGCTCTTGGATTACAAGCGACCGAGCTGCTGAAATAATGAGTGTGTCGCGCTAGCTGATCGACGCACTACTTCCTGAGGCAAACAGTTAAGCTTGGAAGACTTCAACATTACTGGATCTTGTTTTTGGTGACTGAATTTTGTTTGCCAACTTTTCATGACCCACTGAACATCTCTCATTTAGCGTCGATGAACAACGATCTTGTTGAGAATATGCAATGCATACTTGGAATATTCTAGAAGCTTGTGGAAGACATGAGAACTTTGTCATACATAAGGATACAACTCATGGCAAAGTGAGAAGCTTCTATAACATTGAAGAGTTTACAAGAGCCATGGTTGCCATGCTTCATGGTAAATATGGAAAACTCTAGAACTAATATTTTGGTAGGATAGAAATATCAAGAAGTAGATAAGGATGGAGAATGTTCTAGAGTTAGATATTTTGGTTAGAAGAGTGTGGAATGTTTCCATGTGGCAACATGCTAAAGGTCATGTACAACTATAAATAGAGGTTGCCCTCCACCCCCATATGTATGCCATGACTTGAAGTGCCATTTGAGTCTTAGGTAGCATGGCAAGGTTGCCATAGTGCACTAGAGTAGATGTCATGGTAGGGTAGCCACAAAAAGAGTGAAGAGTCCTCTCGTGTTGTATTAAGTTGAGGTATGAATAAAGTTTGAGTTCCTTTATAGAGAGTTAGTCTCCCATATCGGTGTTAGGTGGAGGCCATCACAAAGAGAGTAGTTTGGGTAAGGGTCCACAGAAGGGATCGGTGTTAAGGTGAGGGGCACCGATTTCTCAACTGATAACGAAGCATAACGAGGACCCCTTACAGTCTTGAAAATCTTTGAGTACGAATTTACTAGAGCAGCAAACCACCCACAAGCCACAGGGTAGGCATTGTCCCGTTGCTAAATGTTGTCAGTTACTGAACATCGACTGTAACTCACACTAGACATCTTCTCACAGTTCTGTTAGTCAGGGACTTTTACCTCCTCACCACAGTTCCGTTCAAAGATGCTGTGGGGCAATGAACCTGAACATCTGGAACTTGGTCAGTTTGGTAATGAGGAGATTATTAGGATCCATTTCAATGGTGAGATGCATGCATGCTTTGCTTCAAGAGAAAAAGATACACAAATGCTTGCTGGATGATCAAGAAGCTAAGTAGTGGTGAGATGAAGCACAATGCTAGGCACTGAAGCCGTTATCCGGAGATATTAGAACGGTATCATCCACTGTTGTAATATCTGGCAACTCCGCAACTGGTTGTAGATGTTTACATTATCCGTATAGACATATACTACAGTAGACAGAACTTTTGATAGTAATTGTTGAAACGAAAACTTCATGTACAAAACTAATATAACGTCATAGCAATCGAAGGGCTCTATTATGTGAGGTTGCAGCGTCAGGGAATGCTCTTTCAGAGGCTAGTCACTAGTCAGCATGAAGAACAAACATACCAGGAGACCAGATTCCCCACACGAATCCAGTCTCCAATGCCTGTGAAACTTGTGCTCTCTCTTGCAGTTCCCACACGTACGTGCCAAAAATAGAAAAAAAATGCGCCTCAACTCTGAACACCGGATACATCACGCAATTTGACATATCGCAAGACGGTGTAGCATTTGCGGAAGATAGAAAAATAAAAAGATTGGGTAAAAAGAGTAATAAAAAAGATTAAAGAACACATTGAAAGAGTTTTGATGGGCCCAATTATAAAGTTATAATGGGCTGAGCAAGGCGAGAGAGGGGCTAGTTCCATATTTATGAACCGTATTTTTTAGAGATGTGTAGGTTGTACAGAAACATAATATGAGCATCCGTAGTCGTGAATCAGTTCGTGTCAGAACCAGTAGCCACATAACCCATCGATCTGATTCTCTCTTGTGCTTTGCACGACCACACGGGCTCTCATCTAATACATGCTTACAGTTGTACGCATGCCTGTGCCTAGATGAGATGCTACAGATGTACTTCTTCGGCTAGGTGTCTTGTGAATCTCATTTGGATTCTATAACGAGTAAAATACACTACGTGTCTTTAAACTTATCATGTTGCATCATTTAGGCCCTTGAACGTACTCGTAAAACATATATTTAGCTCCATAAGCTTAGCGTTGGATGTCATCTAGGTCTCCGAGAACTTGCAACTTGCATATTTGCATTGGCTCCCTAAACATAATTTTGGGTATTATCATAGTCCCGAACATGTAACTTGCACATAATTGCTTTGACGTTGCTAGTAACTATATGGTGGTGGTGGACACTTTCACATAATCACAATGAGTTGACACGGCTAATATGGTGATAATTTGACAAATATGTAAGTTTTCTTATTTAGGGATCAGGTTGAGATCCAAAGCTTGATATGTTAAAGAGTCCAACAATCTAGATTCTTATAATCATAGGATCCAAAAAGAAATTATTACAATTTCATATTTGGATGCTAACATCACTTTACAATATGATTTTTTTTAAAAAAAAAAGAAAAAAACTTTTTGGGGGTAAAGACAGGAAAAGCCAATCGATGACTGGCACTAAGCGACTCACCAGTCCCAAGCCCAGGCCATGCCCCTGGACACGCTGGCGCCCACATGTCGACCGATCGAGCCTTGCATGCATGCATGCCTAGCATCCATCACGCACCCTCGTGCAGCTATATATGTCTGGGCTGTCTCCACTATCCAGTCTTATTGGAGTTAACCAACTCTCGCCCGGCCACGTAGTCCGCCATGGCCGACAGGTAGCAAGGTTTCCGACCGTCGCCGGCGGCTGACGAGCTGATCGATTGAGGACCCACGCCATAGTCAAGATAGCATGCTTCACCGGCAGTTCAAGTGAACCCAAAATGCAGGAGTGTTTCGTGTTGGCTGTAGTGACCCTTCTCAGCGAGGTGGATGAGAATGCAATTCCAGTTTACACCTGGTATCCATACGTGGAGTAGAAATAGGCAGCTACCATCGGCTACAGCAAAGACATTTCCTGATGCCTCCTCCTCCCGGCATGCAAGAAGCACCCCTGAGGCCTTTGAATAAATGAATACTCATGCATGGACTGTTCTGCTACGGTAAGATCGTTTGGGGGCATGAAGATTACTGGTGGGATGAGCAATGGGTGTAGCGATATATATAGTCTTGCTTTTTCACTCAGAGCCACCTCTGCCAAATATATATAATGGGTGTAGTACTAGTGCATTATGTTTGCTGCATCCCATTTATTTTTTAGATTACTCCATGACCATCGTATCACATCTTTCTGCACAAAATTACATTATTACCACTCATGGTTCAGTACTATGACTTCCAGAGAGACACATATGCATGTATTAATGCCGGGCTCCCACACTGAGAGAGAGGTAGCTACCGGCCGTAATATAATAATGCCATTATTGTTTGCTCCTATGTGTTCATAACTAAGCACTACACAGCTGATGGGTAATGCCTACGGTGAAGACTGGATTTGCTTTTCCTTATTTTCTTTTGATACGCAGAACATGTCCCTGTTAACGTCGATGAATTGAACTGATAATATAGCATGATAAGTACCCTTTACATTTTCTTGCTGATGATATATTGATATCTGCCATATATACTGAACATTTAGTAAAACTAAAACTGCACATGCTCCCTTCAGTTCGGTTAGACAGTGACTGTATTGTACCTAATTGCTACGGCTCCAACAGATGACGCTTGGAGCCAGTGAGCCTGAACACTTCATCTGGAACTAAGGTGCATGCACAACCCAGTTAGTGAACAGATTAGGCTCCATTCTATATGGTGCATGCATGATTTGTTTCAAGAAAAAAAGATATACAAATGATGCTGGATGACCAAGAAGTAGTTGTGTGATGAAGCACATTGCTAGTTACTGAAGCCTAAGTGGAGCACAGAAATTGCACTCTCTCTACCCCAAACGGCTGCTCTGCCTCACCTCCGTCAGCTACCTAGCTCTGAGACTGATTGCCTCGTTAGTTCGATCGATGACATTTGCATCAATGCACCGATGATCTTGGATTGATGGGAACAATCGAGAGTCGTGCCGATGCTCTTGGGCCACAAACAATCGAGAAGGTAGAATGCACGACTGGTCGCTTGAAGAGGTAGCAATTGAGCAATCGAGCCCTTCGACGCTCTGCTGCTTGAAGAGGTCTACAAACGGGTAACCTCGAAACCCTTCAGCTGAACCCAAAATTCATGACTGTTTTGCATTGGCTCTGGTGACCGTTCTCAGCAAGGTGGATGAGACAGCGATTCAAGTGAACCTCTGGAATCTGTACATGTTAGCACAGTCGATCTAGGTAGCCAGCATCGGCTACAACAATGGCATTTCCTGACGCCTCGTCTTCCCAATCCCAGCCAGTATGTGTGTCTAGTGGTATATATAATGCTTGCTTTTCACTGGAGATGAGATGATCTACCGCTGCCAAATATATATAATGTGTTTAGTATTGGTGCATTGTGTTTGTTGGATCCCTCGATGAGGATGGTGGTGTCGTATCTTTAATTTCTGCACAAAATTAAGCGATCTGCTATAGCACTCGTGCTTTAGTACTATGTCTATAATGCTCAGCTCCCACAGGGAGAGAGATCAGTTAGCTACCTAATATATGATGTCATTTTGTTTTCTGCTATGTGTTCCAGACTTCCTGTGCATCTTCATAACTAGTACAACTGATGTTTCCTAAGGTGAAGATTGATTTTATTTTTCTTTTACCTGAAGAATGTCTTGCAGTTAGCATCGATGAACTATGATGTGATAACTGATAACAGAGCACGACAACACCCCTTTACAGTTTTTGAAATCATGAGAGTGCATAACCCCCACAAGCCACACGGTAGATTAAGTCTTGCTGAATGATTTGTGCTCCTGAAGATTTTTTATTTTGATGAAACGACAAGAGGGCCCCTTCTGGTTTCCGCTACTGGACATTGATTAGAGCTAACACTACACATGCTCTTCAGTTTTGTTAGATAGAGATTTTAAGTATCTTACTATTACTAATTGGAGGCTAATTTTGAAGGCTCCAGGTGATGCCACCTAGGATCCTAGGTGGACAGTCTAAAAAAATAGAAAAATCATATAAAATCTCACGAAAAAACAAAACATCCACCTAGGATCCTAGGTGGACATTGATGTATTTTATTTAATAATTACCCAATTATGCCATTACAAATAATAAGTCTGAAGTAGCCCCTATGTATTTATCTGAACTACCCATCAAATATTCTACGGCTAATCATGTCTATACTCTCTAACTAATCTAATATATCTGATAGCTTATCCAACTAACAAATCAAGATGTATCTACTTTTATGTGTCGCAAAAAAAAAGATGTATCTACTTTTATGTGTGTGTATATCCCATCGATAGGAATTCCATCCGTTCCGCATTTGCATCTGCTAGGCCAACGACATGTACGTGAGACAAGTGAATAATTATATAATTTAGTTAATAATCATATTGAAAATAGTTATTATTCACTTTGGATCGCATCTCCATATGTCTTTGATTAAACATTGTTTAAACTATGTGAACAACATGAAAATTGATATTTCTATCTCTTCAATATATGTAGTGACATACATTATCTATAATATTTTTATATAAATAATAAATAATATATTAATAATACTAGAAATAGTATTTTAGAATATTATATTGGTGCACTCTAAGATTTTATTATAATATAATTTAGATCCAGATTTAGGGGTAGCTTTTAATATTGACATCATTGGATAATCTATTACTAATTGGAGGCGTATTTTAAATTATGCACCATGTGAAACCACCTAGGCTATTTGTGGATAATCTAAAAAAAATAGAAAAATCATATAATTTCTTATAAGAAACATAAAAATCTGGCCATAAATTCAACAACATAATCACAACATTATTAGTTAAATTATCTTTTCTATTAACTTACCAACCTGTCATTATGAAAATAGGCTAAAATAACCACCTCAACATAATCTAAATTATGCACCTTTGCTCTTATATATAAAATCTAAAGTAACCTCCGACTCTTTATGTAAATTATCCAGCTATGCCATTATAAAAAATATCAAATAACCCTCTAATCTTAATTCATGTCTCTACCATTTTTAATATATTATTTATATTATTTTCTATATAAAAATCATATATATAGTGTGCCACATATGACAATAGAGATAAGAACACTAATTTTTATTTTGTTCACATAACTCAAACGAAGAGTTCAATTAAATACATATCAAACGCATATGGATGCACGACACAAAATGAAAAAAAAATGTTTAACTAAACCTATTACAACTAGAAAAATGTTGAATCGGTATCTTAGAGTATTGCTGAAATATTTAACAGATGAAAGTGAGCGTGTAATAATTATATGAATTTTGATTACCCCGTGCGGGAGCACGGGTTGATAGGCTAGTATTCATCAATTATAATACTGTGGTATTCCCCCTCAGTTGTCTAAAAATAATCCAGGAATCCAGTTAGTGAACATATTAGGATCCATTCTATATGGTGCATGATCTGTTTCAAGAAAAAAAAGATATACAAATGATGCTGGGTGAACAAGAAGTAACGGTGTGATGTAGCACAATTGTGCTAGTTACTGAAGCCAAAGTGGGGCATACAAATTGCACTCTCTCTACCCCAAACGGCTGCTCAATCTACCTCACCTCCGCCAGCTACCTAGCTTTGCGACTGATGGCCTCGTCAGTTCGATCGATGATCTTGGATTGACGGGATCACGGGAACAATCGAGTGATGCGCCGATGCTCTTGGGTCACAAGCAATCGAGTAGGTGGAATGCTCGACTGGTTCACAAATTGATCGATGCTCTGCTGCTTGAAGAGGTCTGCAAATGCTTAACCTCGAAACCCTTCAGCTGAAACCAAAATGCATAACTGTTTCGCATTGGCTCTGATGACCGTTCGTGAGTGCTTGAGAAAACAAAAGATAAAAATAATTGTGAAGACAAGAAAAATAAAGATAGTACACGGGACACATGCACACATTGGCGAGAACATATATTTCATTAATCTTGATCTTTTACAAAATCATAAAATACACGACTCGCGACTTGTCTTCTGCGTCAATGCGTAAGGAGAGGTCTGACTCATAGAGAATGTGTAGTTCGCTGATTCCCGGGGCCTGTTAGGCACGACCGGTTAATTACATCCGCAGGACGGGCCTACGGAACACCTCCGATTAAGCTGTGCTCTTATGGTCATGTAGAATTCATCTGCTCGTTGTCCATATGTGTTATATGGAGTATGGTGGAAGCATGTGATGTGGGTGGCTTTGTTTCACCGAGACCCAGTCACGATAAAGCCATCGCCATGTCGGTGGTAAACGGAAATTGCATTGATGAAGGGGTGACTTTCGCCTTGTCGGCACCCAGTCATATGGTCCAGCTTCATAAAGCATGGATGTAGATGAGTTGCCTTTGCCTTGTCGGTGCCCGGCAACATAATATCTGACCCCGTTATTTGGGACATGATCGATGGTGGAATGGTGACCTCGCCTCGTCGGCACTTAGCCAACAATCAAATGTGGACTTCTCTATTGAGAACGAGTCGCTTTGTCTCATATCAAGTTGAACTCGTCAACGAAGTGGGTTGTTCTACTCTCGGATTGTATTTCGTTGACTCGTCAAGAGAGGGAGAGAGCGGGTCAGTTCCACCCTCCGGTGATTTTATAAATGAAGAGTGGGTCAGTTCCACTCTTGAACGATCTTGTTGACTGAGAGCGGGTCAGTTCCGCTCTCGCGTAAACTTTTAGTGGTCACTTGTCGTTAACGAAGAAGATTAGTTTAGTAACCTCTCGTTGCTGACGAGGAATTGGATTTTGACATAGTATCGCAGCTTCTCAGCATCGCTCGCATTAATCATGGCGAGCTCGCCGTCTGACGGAGGAATGTGATTTCGCATCGGCGGCGGCAGAGATCTTCGCGTCGGCAGCAGGAGATATTTCTGCCTTCTCGGCGCCGGCGAACCGCACGAATGCCTTCTATGGGCATGCCGTGGCCTTCCTCTGCGCCATGCATATGGGTGTATGCCATCTGGGCGAGCTGTGGCAGCCTCCCGGCGTATGAGCCCCTCTCTGCGTGCGTTCCTCCTCATTGAGGAAGGAACTTTAGAGTTTAGACGCCTGGTATTCCTCATGGTGTCGACGGCGGCGACGGCAGCGATCTTCACGTCGGCAGCGGCTATTCATGGTGTCGACAGCGGCGACGGCAGCGATCTTAGGCAGCAGGCGAGCAGTAGTTTGGGCGTTGCGTTTAGCATTTGCACTCTGCAGCCTTGCGGCGACGGCAACCTCCCTGCGCTGCGTGCGGCTCTCCTGTATGTATGTGTGCCTCCAGCCCCTCAAGCCTGGAGAGTCTCATGTGCATTATAAAGGCAACGATGACGACTAGATCAGCCTCTCAACCAAGCAACGTGGAAGTTTGTTTCAACCAAGCTTATCTCCAGAACGGTCTTATCTTTAATCACTGTAGAACCAGGTCCTATTCTGTTCACCAAAGCTCCATCCGTGATATTTTCCTCCATCCGTGAACAATAGAATTGGGCTGCTATACGTGCATATGGGCCAGAGTGCATCACCTTGTGTTCACGGGAAGTCACATAAGGTTTATTCCATAACCTATGAAGATGGGGCCCATATGTCATAGGCTTGGCCATAAAACTTTATACTATCATATATAATTATTTTACTGTTTCTCATTATACTTTAGTAAAAATTATCATCAAACAGTGAGGTGGGTGAGACCGCGAGTTGATCTGGGATCCGTACATTCTACCACAGTTGGTCTAGGTAGCCAGCATCAGCGACGGCAAACGCATTTCTTTACGCCTCCTTTTCCCAATCCCAGCCAGCACCCCCTGATGACTGACTGACTACTCATGCATGTAGTATTCTGCATGCCACGGGTGTGTAGTGGTATATATATAATGCTTGAAAATTGAGATGAGATTATCTATCGCTACCAAATATATATAATGTGGTAGTACCGGTGCATTATGTTTGCTGGATCCTTCGATGGTGATGGTGTCGTTATATCTTTATGCAGAAAATTAATTAAGCGACCTGCTAGCGCTCAGGGTTTAGTATAGACACATGTATTAAGCCTAGCTCCCACAGAGAGTTACCATACACTACTAGATTCCATAAATTCGCCGTGTGCCCAAGGCACATCGCAAAGGCCTCCGTGCGTGGCCCATGCCGAAGCCGCAACGACAAATAGGAGACACAGCAATGCTGGCTTTGCCGTGTGCTATTTGTCATGCACACGACAAACGTTTTCGCCGTGTGTTTTCCTGACACATGATGAAATAAAGTAACAGGCGGCGTGGAATGGTAAGGGACGATGGCTTTCTCATGTGCTCCTCATCTAACACACACCAAACATCATTTACAAAACAGGCCCGAAAAAATAGAAAAAAAATGTTTGTTTTGGGTGAGGCCCCACTGGGCAGCCACCGTCCTACATTTTTTTCAGGTAAAATTCTCGCAAAGCCTCCTCTTTCACTGCGCCACACATGGATATGCGTCCATATTCCATTTTGATTCCGCTCATATTATACTAAACTGAGATTAAAATGCATGTTTAAGGCTCTAAACGAATTTAAATAAAAAAAATTGTCAACTACAAAGTTTCACAGCTTTTCGAAATCTAAATTGATGTCGTCATTAAAAGATCAAACTGTATCATCCACTATTATAGTCTTTAGCAAGGTTGTAGATGTATACCTTGTTTGTAGACAGATATATAACACAGTGGATAGAATATTTGATAGTCAGTGTGTTGATGGGAAAACTTCAGTACAAAAGCAACCTAACGTGAGAGCATGCATGGATTCACTAGAGATGGATAACCTCCACAAGCCACATGGACGCAAGGTAGCTTAGATTATTATGTCCCATTGCTGAAAGATACATGCCCGCTATTGCTCAATATAGAACTAACGCTAGTACTGTACATGCTCACGGTGTTGGGTAGTTGGTGTATGCGGTGGCCTTCGCCGGCGCCTTCTTCTTCTCCCTCCGTTTTCCATCTCTGCCAGTTTGCCTGGCGGCGCTGCTCTACCTCACCTTGTCAGTTGGGTCGCCAGTGTTCATGGCCACACATTGATGATCTTTTGTTGACGACTGAAACAATAGTGTCATGCTCTTGGATCGCAAGCTACCGAGCCGGTGAGATACACAACTAATTAACAAGACGATCGACGTAGTACTCCCCGACGAGGTATGCCAACGATTCTGCTTGGAACCCTTCACCTGACCCCAACATGCAGCAATTTTCTGCACTGGATCTGGTGACCATTGTCAGCGAGGTGGACGAGACTGGGATTTTGGAGGAACCTGTTTTCACGTACGTTTTGCTCGAGAGGAGGTAGTCAGCAACCAATGGCTACGACAAAGGCATTTCCTGACGCCTCCTCCTCCCAGCATGCAAGATGCATCCCTGATGACTATGGAGTATCCTGCTACTATGCGGTAAGAGTCTAGCTAAGAGAATACCGGAAGCTAGCTCCACCGACCGAGCGTTTGGGTGTAGAGATGTAATGCTTGCTTTTCACTCAAGATGAGCCCCGCCACCACTGCCATATATATATATATACATATATATATATATATATATATATATATATATATATATATATATATATATATATAATGGGTGTGGTTTTAATTGGTGCATTATGTTTGTTGGATCTCATTTGTTTTGCATTACTCGATGTCGATGGTGATGATGGTTTTATCATATATCTTTGTCTGCACAAAATTAAGAGATCAAAGCTCATGATTTAGTACTATTGTCTTTCCAAAGAGTCACATGCATGTATTATCACCCAGCTCTCGCATAGAGAGGTAGCTACTGTAATATTATAATATGCCATTATTCTTTGCTCCTATATATGTATTTTTTGGCCCTTTCAAAGTAATTGTCTAGTACTATACATAACTGATGATACCTACGGTGAAGACTGAATTTACATTTCGTTCTTTTTTTCTTTGGATCTGCAGTCTTCTGAACATGATATCTCAGTTAGCGTCCATGAACTGAATAATATGATCTACAAGCTGCTCTGACATATATAGCTGCCTTTTGTTTTGGAGCTCGCACACCTTCCACAAGTGTCTTTTTTTGCAAATTGGCATCCGATCCTGCGTGTCACCATGAGACCCACGTGGAGCCTGCTCCTCTTAGAGGCCAGCCGACCCGACCCAACCTTTATCGCAAGAAGATTCTACCAGGAAAAACAAGCACCGAAATTTGTGTAGGACAAATCGACATGATCTCCAAAGAGAACCGAGTGTTCCTAATAAAAAGGAACAGAACCGATTGAGTGCTCGTGTGGCTTGCACGAAGCAAGAAACGCACTTCGTCTCTCACAAGTCACCATGGTTGTGTCCAAAGTAATTTTGTCGCCTCTCGCAGATGGCACCACAATGGAAACATGACATGTAAATCTTTACATACGTGGATCCTACTAGCTAGGTTCCAGCAATCTCTACTTGGAATGGGTACGCATATTAAAGCTTACGTGTCAGGTGGGTGTCTTGACGTATACGTGTGGTGTAAGTTTGGGGTGCCGTTAGGTGTATGAGTTTGTACATGCTCATGTGCTACAACTGTACCTATAGTCCTATACAGCTATACTAGAGTCTAGAGGCGTAAAAAGGACATAGGAGTACGAAACATGATGAAAAAAAGCGATTGCATTCCAGATGGCAAACACATTACCATCTCAAATGATCAGTTTATTACATCACATTGGAGGAGAAACTCTAAAACATGCGATGACATGTCACATGCCACGACACGCCGCCGTTGGCACGACCACCTGACCCGGTACGGTGTCGCTTTGCTCGCTGCATGCGTCCAAGCTACCACCACCACCAGCCAGGCGACGCGACGGCTCGATCACGCACGCTGCTGCAGCCGGCATGCGTCGTGCTCCGGCAATAACACAATGTTGCGTCGCCGCATCGCATGGCTACGAGACGGCACATTGTTGCAGTCCACGTCATCGCCTGCGCGCGGCGGCGGCCGAGGCGTCGATAGTCGCCGCCGCCGCCGCCGACGACGACCACACTCGCCGCCGGTACTCGTCGTTGTTCGACGACGGCTCCGCCACGTCATCCGCGAACCGCACCTTCTTGATGATCACCTTCTTCTTCGTTCCACGTGGCCGGCGACGATGCCGTCGCCGGTCTTGGTCGTCTTCTCCGTTGCTGATCTTGTTCTTGATGTCGGTCACTAGTTGGCGATGGAAGTGGTATGAGATGAGGATGATGCTCGTCGACGCCATAGCCAATGCCATCAGCCCTAGGCAACTACTCCCTGCGTCGCTGCCGCTGCGTACCATCACGATAGATTTCTGCTGCTTCAACGATAGACTTTTCTCAGAGCTAGTGCTGCCGCTTTGTGATCTATGGTCGAGGAGTACAAGGCCTCTGGGAGAGGTTTTATTATAGGCTAATCATGGGAGAGGACAGGCGAATCTGGCTACGAGGGGGAATTAGCTGTTTTTAGAAGAAACAAAACACATAGCTTTGTGTCTAACCCTCATGCTTAAAATTGCAAAAACATGTGTCTCTTTAACCTCGTGGCCTACTCAATAGATTTGTGCCTTGTATATTTGTGTTAATTACTTATTTTCCGTCCAAACTACCCACCTCTCAAAAGGACCATGAGGGGAGGTTTGGCTGTTTTCAGATGAAACAAATAAACTCATGAGAACGTTGGGTGCACCTGGTCCACGAGCCAAAAGTAGGATTTAATTAAAATTGCAGAACACATGCGTCTCGCTTTAACCTCGCGTCATTGTGTCTTATTAACCTCGTGCTCATTATTTTGGTAGTTTGGCAGCAGTAGATATTACGCACGACAAATCTAGAAAAGTAATCAGGCCTGATGTGTTGATAATTACCACAGCTGGCACAGCTGGCACAGCATACTGTCTTTAATTGTGTATAGTAACATGTGCATGAAAGATCGTGAGTGATTCTCAAAAAAGAAAGAAAGATAGTGAGTGAAAAATGTATATATTTATCATTTCCCAGAGAAGCGTGACAAAAAGTCGATAAGTGAGGTTCTAGGTATTGTCAGGTAAAGTGCTCCTAGTTGAGTTATAAATAGGATTAGTTAGATTTTTTGGATAAAGCAGAGAACAAGCGGTGATAACCTCCCTTCACCATCATCTCCAATTAAAAACCTCATCACAACTAGTTGGCAACATAAAGCGTTGGTGATGGCTGCATCATCCCAACAGGTTTGTAACACAAGTTGGCGGTGATGGGTTGATCATCAGACCAACGATTTCTCTAAAAACCCGTGCTGGTGTGTCCCTTTCACTGCCGGTTCCAAAACCGGTACCGGTAGTGATGCAACACCCCATCGCTACCGCTTGTGCCACAGTGGTTTCAAAACCAGAGGTGATGATGGTTCGAAGCCGGCCGTAATGGGGGGTTGTGCAGTAGTGGCATGGATTAGTGCCCATGATATAATGTCATTATTGTTTACTATGGAAGTGCTCGGCAGAGCTTGCTACCGCTGCAGCAGCCGCAACAACGCTGCAGCCAGGCAAGTTGCTGCTGTCGTTGTTTTTTTTTTTTTTTTGATTTGAGCTGCAGCTGCAGCCGTGCAAAAAACTGCAGCGAGCAGGCCCTATGTCTTCCTATGTCTCTTTCATAACTAGTAGTACTACAACCGATGATCCCTACGGTGAAGATTGAATTTATTCTTCGTTCAGAATATATCTTAGTTAGCGTCGACGATGAACTACAATATGATGATGGAGCACAATGAGGACCCTCTACATTCTTCAAAATCGTGAGAGCATGAAAGGATTTGCCAGAGCTGAATAGAGCCCACAAGCCACAAGGTAGTAGCTGGGTTATGTCTCATTGCTGAATGATGCCCGCTACAACTGAGCATCGATTAGAACTAACAATACACATGCTTAAGGTGTCAGGCAGTTGGTGTATGTGGTGGCCTTCTTGGCTGCCGTCAGCGCCTTCTTCCTCACTCTCCATGCTCCAATCTGCCAGCAGTGTGTCTACTAGTGCCGCTCCTCCACCTCACCTCCGCCAGCTAGCTTGCTCCACAACCTATGGCCATGTCAGTTCGATGGAAGCTGTTCACGGCTGCACACCGATGATCTTGAGTTGATGGATGGACCAATCGGGTGGTGCTCTTGCATCACAGCTGATCGAGCCGGTGAAATACACGACTGATTGGCAAGGTGATCGACGCACCACACCGTGATGACGTCAGCAAAATATTCAGCTTTGAACCCTTCAACTGACCTCAAAATGCAGGATGGTTTCACATTGGCTTTGGTGGCCGTTCTCAGCGAGGTGGACGAGACTGCAATTCCAGTTGATGCATGACATCAGTAAGTGCCGCACAAGAGGAGGTAGGCAGCTACCATTGTCTACGGCAAAGGCATTTCCTGACGCCTCCTCATCCCAGCATATGCAAGTAGCACACCCCAGATGAGTGATGACGATGGAGTATTCTGCTACTATACGGTAAGAGTCTAGCTAAGAGAAGACCGGCAGCTAGCTCCACCGACCTATCATTTGGGTGTAGGGATATAATGCTTGCTTTTCACTCGAGATCAGCCACGCCACCGCTGGCAAATATATATAGTGGGTATAGTTTTAATTTGTGCATTGTGTTTGCTGGATACCATTTGTTTTGCATTATGACTCGATTGTGATGATGGCGGCATCATATCTTTGTTTGTACAAAATTAAGAGATCAGACAGGGGCCTGCTACAGTACTCTGTCTTACCTTCTCTTACCTCTTAAGAGGTAAGAGCTAAAATTGATCTTAGCCCTTGATTTTTATAGGAGAAAAAAATAACTAAAGGAAAGAAAATGGATCTGCATCTCAAATCACGGTAACTGCCAGCTAGCACATCTCCCGGCGCCAGTTAACCCCCCCCCCCCCCCCTATTTCATTACCGTGAAGTCATTAACAAGAGTTAATTCAATATTATTATTAAATTATGAACTGATATATAGAATAGTGCATTCTGGTGCTTCACATTATTCTGGTTGGACTAAATGCAATCTTATCACCTTGATTTCCTCCGCTTAGATCTAACTTTATTTTTTTTCTCCCAAAACAATTGGACTTGTCATGTAGAAAATCCTATGTTTTAATTGCAGCACGATTCAAGAATAGTTAGACGCAAGTTGTATTCTCTGCCTTCCAAAACAAATAAATATATATATATATATATAACATAGTTTTTCTATTACCTCCTGTGAGGTAATTTGTGATTTATAACTACCAAGATATACCTAAATGGATGGCTCATAATCACTCTGGAGTACTGTAGCAAAAGCCGACAGACTCACATGCATGTATTAACTCCCAACCCCGCACAGAGAGGTAGCTACCTTAATATAATATACCATTATTGGTGGCTCATATGTCTTCTTGGCTCTTTCATAACTAGTACTATACAACAAAACTGATGATACCTATGGTGAAGATTGAATTTACATTTCCCTTTTTTTCTTTTGATCTGCAGTATGCAGAACAGGTCTCAATTAGCGCCGATGAATTGAATTATATGATCTTCGAAATCATGAGGGCATGGATTTTCAGTTTCAGAGCAGTATATAATCCAGTTGGTCATGGGAGAGGACAGGAGAATAGGGCTATAACAGAGGAGTAGCTTAGCTGTTTTTAGAAGAAAAAACTCATGCATTTTGTCTTACCCGCATATTTAAATTGCAAACAAACATGTGTCTCTTTAACCTCGTCGCTTACTCAGTGGTGTAGAAGAAAAAAAAACTCATGCCTTTTTTTGTCTTTGTGTCTTAGTTGTATATTTGTGTTATTTACTTATTTTCGTCCAAACTACCACCTCTAGTGAGATGATCCAAATTAAAGACCACGAGGGGAGGAAAGGCTGTTTTCAGAAGAAACAAAACTCATGAGAACGTTGTGTGCACCTCAGCACCTGGTCCACGAGCCAAAACTGACTTAAAATTGCAGAACACATGCGTCTAGCTTTAACCTCGTGGCTTTGTGTCTTATTACCTCGTGCTCCTTATGTGGATAGTTTGGCACCAGTAGATATTACGCATTTACGCACGACTACAAATCTTGAAAAGTAATCTGGCCTGGTGTGTTGATGAATACCACAGCGTGCTCTGAAGCTTACCTACAATTTTTGTTTATAGACTCTCTTTAATTACGTATGGTAACATGTGCATGAAAGATCATTAGTGAAAAATGTATATATTTATCATTTCCCAGAGAAGTGTGACAAAAAGTCGAAAAGTAAGGTTCTAGAGGTACTGTCGGGTAAAATGCTCCTGGTTGAGTTATAAATAGGATTTGTTAGCTTTTTTTGTTGATAACCTAGCATACCTTACATTTATATCTTGTGAATCACTCAATGCTTTGTGGCCTACTTATATATTTGCAGCAATTTTTAATTAAACTACTGCATCCGGTCATACTGACATCTCAAAAAAAACATGCAAATATATAGGAAGAAAACAAGTCATTTATCATGTTTGATTAGTATAAATTATCCCTTTTTACTAATTAAGTTTTGGAAAAAAAATCTAACATGAACTACTTCTTATTTAAGCGTGAGACACAATTATAAGCGCCGTGAGGGAGAGAAAGACTGTTTTAAAAAAAGAATAAAACACATGAAAACTATTTATTTCACTAGATGCAGTATCTATTGATTCTCTTATTAGTTAAGTTTTGAAAATCTAAATGAATTTCTTTTGAATTAAGCGTGAGAAAAATGATAAATTCCATGAGGGGGGATGTCCAATCTGGAAGGAACAAAACAAATGAGCCAAAGTGGGGGGAAATTAAAGTTTGTGAAACATGTGCCTCTTCAACATCACGTCTTTGTAGCTTACTCACTCACTCTCTCTCTCTCTCTCACACACACACAGAGTACCCTATTAATTATTTGGAAAATAATATGCATTCCACACACGAACCCATAAAAGCAATTCCAGATAGAAAATATGTTGTTGAACCACCAGGTACATTGAAAGCGTATCTGCACTATTGTTCGTTTCTAAATGCTCTTTTACATGTACAACAACATGCCCTAAAGAACATGCATGGCGATTCCGCTTAATTAGGCTCCATCGCAATTAAGCTTGCTGACTTTCTGTTCCGAAAAAGATACAACGTACATATGAAGAATATGCATGATTGAAAATATTGGTTTTTTTTTTCTTCTCATCTTCGATATACAGCAGCGTCAGCCAAAAAACAAATCTGGCTGGGCTGGGCTTATACATGGCCAAACGGGCTCGGCCCGCTGGGCCGGCACTAGCACGGCCCGAACACGACACGGCCCGATTGCCATCGTGCTAGTGCCGTGCCCGTGCCCGGCCCAGTGCCGTGCCTGGGCCGCGGAGCCGGCCCGCGGCACTAGCACGGGCACGGCCCGCTTAAACGGCCGGCACGGCCTCGGCCCGCAGGCGGCACGGCCTCGGCACGCCTGCGCCGTCGGATGGGCGCGAGGGCGCCTCCCGACCATTGGATCCGATCGTTGGGAGACGCCCTATATAAGCCGTCGGCCGTCGCTCTCATCCGTCGCGCTCTAACCCTAATTCATTTCCCTCCCCTCTCTCTCGCACGACTCGCTGCGGCGGCTGCGACTCTCCGCTCTCATCCCTCTCCAGTCCTCTCTTCTCTAGATCTCCGGTGGCCTCGTGCCGCCGGTGGCCGGCACTGGCACACGGCACGGCCATCTACCACCCTGATCTCGATTTGTAACAGAAGATGTAGCTACATCCTTTCGTTGTCCTTGTCCTCGTCCTCGTCGCCGACGCCGTCCTGCTCACTCTCTGTCCCTGCTGGTGCTCTGGATCTAGATCCGTTGAGGGACCACTCGGCTTCCGGCCATCGTCATCGCCGCCGACGACTTTGGTGCTCCGGCTGCAAAGGTATGAACCCTAACCCTAGATCTGGTCTCTCTTCGCTTCTGTGTGGTACGAACTCTAATCCTAGATCTTGTTTCTTTGGCAGCCGTTGAGGGACCAAGTCATTGGCGGCTGACGATGTCGTCCGACGAGGAGACGGTCGAGATCGACATGAACGATGAGAGACGGGGGTGCGGGCTGGCCGGAGATGACGACGAGGATGACTTGTGCGAGGACCGGGAGTATCTATTCGGCAGAGATGCTCCCATCATTGTCGACGCAGACGGCGATGATGAGCTACCTGAGCCTGAGCCTCTGCCGGACGGCGGCAACACCGGCAAACGCACACGTCCCTCCACCTCTCCTGTTTGGGATGATTTCGAGAAACTTTACACGATCGTCAATGGTAAGCGGGTAAGGACTGGTGCCAAATGCCTCCATTGCTCGAAGGTGTACTCTGGTTCTTCCAGAGGTGGTACTGGACACCTTTCTCGCCACATTGCTGCTTGTGTTAAGAGGCGTGAGAAGTGTCGCTTGACTCAGTCTCAGATTACCTTTAATCCTGATGGTAGTGTTCGTGCTTGGGACTATTGTCCTCTGGTTGCTCGTACTCAGCTTGTTCGTTTGATAGCTAGACTTGATGTCCCTATCTCTATGGGTGAATCTGCGGCTTTTGAAGAATACATTAAAATTGCTCATAACCCTAGATATGCTAAAGTTTCTAGGCAAACCACCACTAGAGATATAAGCAAGTACTTCAATGAGTGCAAGGCTAATCTGATTGAAACTTTCAAGTCCTCTGTTAATGCTGTGTGTTTGACATCTGATATTTGGTCTGGTAATGCCAAAGAGGATTATCTTAGTGTTGTTGCACACTATATTAATTCTGATTGGCAACTAGAGAAAAGGGTGCTTGGTCTAGTTCTTATTGATGTGTCCCATAGTGGACAAAACATTGCTGAACGTGTTACTTCTGTTATTGATGAGTATGGTTTGACTGAGAAGGTGTTTGCTGTTACACTAGACAATGCTTCATCTAATGTCTCTGCCATGCAAAAGATGAGACCAATCCTGTCTAAATACCTTGGCATTCAAGTTCCTGATAATGATGATTCTGAAGCTGCTAATAGTATGTTTTTGCATCAGCGTTGTGCATGTCATATCATTAATCTGATTGTTAAGGAGGCTCTCACTTCTCTTAAGCCTTTGATTGAAACATTTAGAACTGCTATATCATGGATCAATTCATCTAATCAAAGAATTGCTGCATATAAAAGCTACTGCATTGCAACTAATGCCACACCTAGAAAGTTTCAGCTTGATATGGATGTTAGGTGGAATTCTACCTATCTAATGCTTAAGCATTTGTTTCCTCATAAGGTCCCTTTCACTACTTTCATCCATGCTCAGTACCCTAGGGTTGAAGGTGAGGGCTTGATGTTAACTGATGAGCATTGGTTGAGGGCACAGAAAGTTACTGCATTTTTTGAATTGTTTTATAATGCAACTGTTGACTTATCTGGTGTCTATTATCCCACATCACCACTTATGATTCATCATCTTCTTAAGATAGCTCTGCACTTGCAAAACTATTCTAATGATGTGCACATCAGATCTGTTATTCAACCAATGATTGATAAATACATGAAATACTGGAGAGACATACCTGTGCTTTATTCTTTTGCATTCATCTTGGACCCTAGAGCTAAAATGAAAGATTTTAATAGGGTGCTTAGAAGGTTGGGTGCTCTCACCAGTACAGATTATTCTACTTACCAAGTTGAAACTAGAGCTAGGTTGACTGATGTGTATAACAAATATGATGCTAAGTTTGGTGCAGTTAGGTTGAAGAGAAATGACCCTCCTCGGCCTCCTGGTAAGTCAAGGACTGCTTGGGATGAAATATATGATGATGATGCAGGTTCTGCTGTGTGTGGTAGCACTTCCTCTATCTCTGGTTCTTTTACCATGTCTAGAGATACATCTGCAACTTCTCTTTTGCATGCAGTGACTTCATCTGCTTCTGCTTCTAATGCTTCTGAACTTGTCTCATATTTAGACTGTGATACTGTCAACCATCTTTCTGATGACTTTAATATTCTGAATTGGTGGCATCAGCATAAACTTACTTATCCAGTCCTCTCTATCATGGCTAAAGACATCTTAACATGTCCTGTTTCTACTATATCATCAGAGTCTACCTTTAGCATGACTGGCAGGATCATCGAGGAGCGTCGAAGGAAGCTCAAGCCGGAGATGGTGGAGATGCTCACCCGCATCAAGGACTGGGAAGCTGCAGAGTTGAGGCTGCAACAATTTGCCGAGGACAGTGAGCTTGAAGATGCCTTCAAAGGCATTGAGCTTGATTCATGATCTATTTATGTAATGGTCTGTAATAATTAGAGTAGGCTTTGGACTTGGACTTTCTGCTCATGGAACATTGAATCATTGATGTAATGAACTATATTAGAGCTTGGCTATACTCTTTTCCTATCTAGGGTTTCTCACAAGGGTGAGTTTTACCTAGATAGGTTTTTAATGAGGCAGCCATTGCACTAAGCTCTATCTTTTGTTAAATCTGTCATCTGTGTCTCCTAGATAGGTTTTTCGTGCTAGTGCCGGCACGGGCACTATAGTGCCTCCTGGCACGGCACGGCACTATGACATATCTGCCGTGTCGTGCTAGTGCCTGGGGTTAGGCACGGTGGCACTAAGGGGCACGGCACGGTTAGATGGCGGGCCGTTTAGTGCCGTGCCGTTGCCCGTGCCGTGCCGTGTCGTGCCGGCCCGTTTGGCCATGTATAGCTGGGCTGGGCTACTAGGCCGTAGGAGGAAAAGTCATGCATCACTCTGACTTTTCCAGTGGCTGCCCTGGTTCCATGCCATGGGCCCATCATATCATGCATGCATGGCTACATGGGTGGACACGTCGGCGACCACGTGTGACTGCAGGCTCACTGCAGTTGTCTCCATTCTTATCGGAATTAACCAACCGCCGTCTCCGTGCTCTCGCGTTCCCATCCAACCAACGACAGCTCACAATCGTCATGGAGAGACATGGACGCACGCATGCATGGCTGGCCGCCGCCGCCGCTGCTACTACCCTTGCCTACAAGTAGCGTCGTCCTAGTCCGATCATCAGTCGCTCGATCGATCAACGGAGAGTCGTCGGAGATGGAGACGATGACTGTCAGGCAGCTAGTGTACGGTGTAGTGTTTGTGGCCGTCGCCGGCGTCTTCTTCCTCACCCTCCATCTCTGCCTGGCGCCGCTGCTCCTCCTCTACCTCACCTCTGATACACCAGCTCTAGCTGATCTGCGCTGATCTCCATCGGGTTTCAACAGTATCGCCGCATGGTGATGATGTACGTCATGGTCAGTTTTTTTTATCCAACTCCTAATTATTAAATGTAGAACGTAGCAGCATGTCTGTTTTTTTTTTAGTGATTCGATCAGCTGGGATTAATTAATCTCATTCTTACCAGAAGAATCCCTGCTCATGCAGAGCAGTATCATTTGATTTAACTACTAGCTAGCTAGTCTAATTGTGCATACAAGACTCGACGCCAGCCATCGCGACTCACTAGTGCTGTTCACAATGATGTGGATTGGGTCATGGTAGTCGTCTGTTTAAGGGCTGTTCAAAGATCGAAGCTACATGCTGTCAGTTGGACACTTCGACGGCAGTGCAACATGGCGGCCCGTATTTGGATCGATCAGCGTTTAAGCTGAATTGGAACTGGGACGAGTGGCACAAGGTAGCAAGTATGGGCTACGCAGCAGAAGCAACAAAGTGAGAGGCACCGATTACTGCAATGCCCAAATGGTTGTAGTTCCTAATGCCTCCTCCCCCCAACATCGCCTCTCTGGCTCCATTGCATTGCGTTGTGTTGTGTTGCAATGCCATATATTGGTGTTAATAACCAGAGGAAGAAGAAGCTATATACTTGACAGGAGGGAATACCAGCTACTATATACATTCACCAATATCATATTGGAGTGTTATATGCACATAGGCAGGTTTAATGTGCAAGTGGGAGCAATAATATAATGTGCCTTTTTTCTTTCCTTCTTTAATAAAAGAGCCATATGCATGTTCCATTGATGAGCGAGTACGTGGGTGTATAGTACTAGTGCATTATATTTGTTGGATCTTAATTACACTGCTTGATGATGATCGGAAGATCGTACACGCTATTCTTTGCTTCTTTAATTTGTCTTCGATCGACTACTGGCTTCACAAAACAGCATTCTATCCTTTCATGGCGCATCCAAGCAGTCGAGCAGCCAGCGTACGTGCAGAGACAGAGAGCATTGTGCCAGTTGTGGTCAACACTGTGACACACCAGATCAGTCGAGCAGATCAACAGCGCACAACCAGATCAGTCGAGCAGCCATCTATTAGTCTCCACACCAGCACTTTTTAGTGTTGTTCGAGGAAGTATCCCACTGGTTGTTGGTTTGATGGCACGTCTAGCGCATCAACCAATGTTGATGGATCAGCGGTTAAGCCCAACTGGATCCGATGCGAGTGACGCAACAGATGCAACTTGCTGGAAAGCGCCGCATTTTGCAATTTCTGAACGGGTGCAGCTCCTGATGCCTCCTTCTCCTAACACACCCCTGGCTCCATTGCATTTTGCGTTGCTTGTAAGTGGTGTCATCCAGAGGAACAAGAAGCTATATATGATACTAGGAGAATATCAGCTATATATACACCGATATCTTTATTGTGGTGTTATCGGCACATGGGTAGGTTATGGAAGTGGAAGGAATTAATGATGCAAGTATTGGCACGACAAGATGTGTCATTTTTTTCTTTTATTATTTTTTTAAAAAACAAACCGGCAAGAGGACTGCCAATTATATTAAAAAGGAGGAGCTCCAAAAATTAGGAATAAATTACAAACTCTTAAGTAATGGAAAAGACAACATACACAAAGCCATACAAAGCTATGCTCAGTACAACAAGGTTTATACATGCTTCGCTCCTACCGTAATCCATAGTGATGACTCGTCTTTGATCTTTTGGAGAACTCTATATCTAGGCTCTTCTTTTTTTTTTGTAAAAAATATGGGTGTTTTGTTCCTTCGGAATTGTCCATGTTGCAAGCATGATGATGAAGCATAGACCTTTCCTTGAGACGCATATGCTAAGATGAACTGAAGCGTCCTGCGGCCATATGTTCGGATGGACAGCTTGGTTAGTGATCCAAGTTGATACGTCTCCCCAAACTCATCGTGAGAACCTACACGTTGTGAAAAGATAAGAGGGCGTCTCTTGTTCGTGTCTACAAAGCGAGTAAAGCGATTGGTTCGGCCATCTCCTTGCCCGCAAACGGTCCTCCGTCCACAACTTGTTCTGAAAGCCAAGCCATGCGAAGAGCTTGCAACCCTGAGGTGCCTAAGGTTTCCAGATAATATCTTTGTAATTAGTGAGTGTCGATCCCATGATTGAGCTTCATAAGCCGATTTTTCCATGTATTTCCCGTCCGGTGTTAACGTCCACATGATCTCGTCTAGATTGTCCGGCGTTAGATGCATACTATGTTCTAGATGATGCATAACTCCAAATGTTGGACAGGGAAAGATGTATGATGAAGGGTAATGTCCTTGATCCAATTCTGATCCCTCAGCGCAAGTATGACCCAGTTTTTTCTTTTTGTAATCTTGTTGAGGTTTGGTGCTATCTCTCTAGGCCTCCGACCTTGATGCCATGCACTATTCCAAAAAGATGTTTTTGCCCCATCGCCCACGTGGATGGTTGTGGCTGTCACATTTTCTTTAATTAATGAGATCCATGAATGTTTCATTGATGAGAACATGGATGATGTGCATGGGTCTAGTACTTCTGCAGTTTCTGGATCTCAACTATACTACTCGATTAATATATGATCAGATTCTATCAGCTTCAATATGATGCACAAAAAGGCATCAGCGTTCATGTGGATGTGGCCCATAAGTGAATATACGCGTGCAAGGCAAAAATGATAAAGTTTTAAATCCTTTAATAAGAGCTCTTTAATTAGATTTCTCTTGTACTAATACAACCGCACTAAAGCACATAAGCATGCGCAGACTTAGTTTCTTCTCTAATACGACGATAGCTGCTGCATGAGAGTGACTCCCTGGCCCTGGCTCCGACGAGATCAATTTCAGACCATGATTTGAATCTCTAATGGATTAGAGCAGTCTTGCAGTCTTTTCAGCAAGGTGGAGCAGAGACCACACTGCGCACCTCCTTGTGTCTCACACCTCACGGTTTCTCAGCACACATACAACGAACAAGGTACCTGCAGGGATGTGATTAGCGCGGCGATGATCGATTGGGTCGAAGTTGGACCGGTCTCTGTTCGCTAGTAAGAGTACGTGGCGGGAGGTAGCAGCTGCCACGTACGTACCAATGAGGTTTTCAGGAAAGGCAGCAAGAGCACACACGTCGGTAGTCTCCATGGTCCAAGAGATGGAGTTCTTGATGCCTCCTTCTCCTAGAGCACATCACCCCTGATTGGGATCGATCGACTTCTTTGCGTTTTGTTGCATGCAGTTTGCATTGGTGTATGTTAACCAGAGGAAGAACTAAGAAGAAGAACCACCTACATATTTATGGTGGTAAGCAATAAGAGACCAGCCACACCGGTCGACATGCAGTGTGCATTATAAAAAAGATATGGCAGTGTGCAGCTGTTTCTTCAGCGTTATTTTGTACGTATTCACGTGGTCTAATAGCTCCATCTATAATTACTTGTGTACTTCTGTACAAGAAAATTGTTGACAAAGAGTATATTACATACTGGAAACTGAAATCGTCATGTGTGCCGGTTAATTTTTTGGGAGGTGCTAAAAAGTATCACAAGAAAATGTTAATTTACTTGTCGATTTTGTCACCTCACAAGAAAATTGCAGTTTCTTAACATTCTTCAAAATCATGAGAGCATGCATCGATTCACTAGAGCTGGATAACTCCACAAGCCACAATGACGCAAGGTAGCTAGGTTATGTCCCATTGCTGAATGATGCCCTCTACAGATGAATAGAACATTGAGTAGAACTAACACTGCACATGCTTATCGTGTCGGGCAGGGTGTATGCGGTGGCCTTCATGGCCTCACCGGCGCCTTCCTCTTCACCCTCCATTCTCAATCTCTGCAAGTCTGCCTGGCGCCACCGCCGCTGCTCTACCTCACCTCCACGAGTTAGCAAGCTCTAGGCCCGATGGCCTCGTCATTTGGATCAATGATGTTCATGGCCGCGGATAAAAAGATATTTGGTTGATAACTGGAACAAGTGCGATGCTCTTGGATCACAAGCTACCGAGCAGGTGAGATATACAACTAGTTCACACGCCGATCAACGTAGTACTCCCTGACGAGGTCTGCAAACAATTAAGCTTAGAACCCTTCAACTGATCCCAAAATGCAGGACTGTTCTGGCTCTGATGACCATTGTGAGCGAGGTGGATGAGACTGGGATTCGGGTGGACGCCGTGCTTCCATACGTCCTGCTCGAGAGGAGGTACGCAGCTACCATCAGCTACTGCGAAGGCATTTCCTGATTCCTCCTCCCAGCATGCAAAAAGCAGTACCCCTGATGACTATGGAATATTCTGCTACGATAAGAGTACAGATAGCTCCACCAACCGATCGTTTAGGTATAGGGATGTAGTGCTTCCTTTTCACTCGAGATGAGCCGTGCCACCAATGCCAAATATATATAATAGGTGTAGTTTTAATTGGTGCATCATGTTTGCTGGATCCCATTTGTTTTGCATTTATTACTTGATGACGATGGTGGTGGTATCATATCTTTGTCTGCACAAAATAAGGGATCAGAGCTCATGATTTAGTACTATTAATTGTCTTCTTGAGAGTCAGATGCATGTAGTAACACCAAGCCAAGCACAGGGAGGTAGCTACGGTAATATAATATGCTATTATTGTTTGCTCCTATGTCTTCATGTGGCTCTTCCATAACTAGTACTATACATAACTCATGATACCTACGGTGAAGACTGAACTTACATTTCCTTATTTTCTTTTGATCTACACTCACGTGCTACGAGTGTATCTATTTGGCTATACCTAGTTAAGAGGCGTGAAAAGGAGGAAACCTGATGAAAAAGATACTGCATTCTACATGGCAAACACATTAACATCTCGAACGATCAGTTTAGTACATCACACTAGCTAGATTGGATGATGAAATATTTAAAGCACGTGAAGACATGTCATATGCCACGACACGCCGCCATTGGCACGACCGGGCTGGGGTCACTTTGCTCCCTTTTTTTTTGTGATGAGGGTTCGGTTTGCTTGCTGCATGCGTCCAAGCTAAGCTACCACCAGGAGCCAAACGATGCGACGGGTCACGCTGCTGGAGCCGGCATATGTCGTGCTCCGGCAACACACGGTTGCGTCGCCACATCGCATTAGTAGGAGACGGCAGCGTGAGGCCGTGGAGGCTGCGGCAGCCACGGAGGAGGCGTCGATCGGTGCCGACGACGACCAAACCCACCGTTGGTATGCCTTGTTGTTCGATGAAGGCTCCAGTACCCACGTTATCCACGAACCGCACCATCTTGATGCTGATCCTCTTCGTTGTTCGAGAACAACATGCATGCATGCATGATTGAAAATCTCTTTTTTTTCTAAACATTTTAGGTATCACAGCAAAGTGTAAGGCAAAAAAAAAAATGTCACTGTGCTACTAGGCCGCAGGAGGAAAACCGGCGTCGACTTTTCAGTAGTTACTGGTTCCATTACAATGCCTGAATGCCATGGGCCGATGCATGGCTACGTGGGTGGACACGTCGGCACGTGTGAGCCAACCCTTGCATGCATGCGCTGTGCCCAAGCTCACTGCAGCTCTGTCTCGATCGTAGCTCCTCCATTCTTATCGGAAATGAACCAACCGCCGTCGCCACGCTCGCGTTCCCATCCAACCAACGGTAGCTCACATCATGGAGAGAGATGGACGTACGCATGGCCCTGTCTGGCCTAAAAGTATAGTCCTACTTCGATCGCTTGATCGGGTGCAGTTGCTGATGCCTCCTTCTCCCAACACCACCCCTGACTCCATATATTGCGTTGTGTCGTGTGTGTTGCATTGCATTGCATTGGTGTTAACAAGAGGAAGAAGAAGTTATATCTGATAGGAGAATACCGGCTACTTATATACACCGCGATATCATGTTGGGGTGTTATTGAGAGACACGTGCATGGGGCGGGTTGTGGAACGCAATGATGATTCTACAGCCGCCTGTCACATGCACGAACGACTGGCGGGGCACTCCACGCTGCGCGCATGTGGGCAGGCCCACACGGCGGGAGACGCAACCGCGTCCCGTGCCGTGCGCGTGAGGCGTGACGGACTGAGAGTGAGTGCTTTGTTTTTCTCGTTATTTATTTTCCTTTTTTTAATCCACACCAAAGTCGCGTACATAAGTTAGGTACTTAAGTTGAGTTATTTCAAAATCATTATGTGGTAAAGTTATATATAAAAGTTATGCGAAAAATATACCCGAGAAGAGAAGTTATATTAAAACTATAGTAGGAAGGGATAAATTTGACACATAACTTTGAGGGTGTCGGCACATACATAACATATGCAGCTTTATTTATACAACTTTGGCACATAACTTTTACAGGCATGTCACATACATAACTTATGCACGCAAACTTTGCCTGGAGTGCGGTCTCCATGTGACCTCGGGGCGTATACTACTTTGCCACGTAACTTGTATGCATAACTCTTGTCGGATATGAGTTTTTACGACATAACTTTCTGGGCACGTACACCACCTCAGGCACATATATAACTTTGCTTTCTAGACATGTACACCACCTCGGGTACATAAGTTTGGCATGTAACTTGTGTATATAACTTTTTGTCGGATATGATTTTTTCCGACATAACTCATGTATGCAACTTTGCTTCTACTATACTTGTACTACACCTCATATACATAACTTATGTATGATACATTGCTTGATAAAAAAACAATAAAGAAAAAAAACTCCATGGGGGGCACCACGTCCATGCATGCAGTACGGAGCAGCAACTTGAAAAAAAAAGAGAAAACAAAAAAATCCAAAAATGGAAACTTTCTAAAAATGGAACATTACGAAAATGGAAAACTTTCCTAAAATGGGTCACCCGCCAGCACTCTTGCTGACTTGTCGCTTGCGCACGCGAATTAGAAACCCCAAGTGCTGGCACGATATGCATTTTTGCTCCCTTTAATGTGCATTCATTTAGTACACGTACTAATAGTGAATTTACTCGCAAAAAAATAGTACTCGTTAATTTAATTTGCTATATGTCAATTACACTACTCGATGATGAATTGATGATATATAAAAAGGGATCAGCGTTGTGGCACGTAACAACTAATTCACAAAGAGATACTATATATACATGTTTTGCTTCTTTAATTTGTCTTCCACTGCACAGTTCGTCCCTAGCTACTATGGTGCTTTCGAGTTGTAGTCTCGCTCTCCTCCCCTCTAACAAATTCATGGCATCAAAGCAGTTGAGAACATTATGTCATGCATTTGTCTTGAACACCACACAGCCAGATCAGGTGTCATTGGTGAACAATTTTATCCAAAATGCGGAACGATGCACCAAAGCTTATTATGTTCTATTCTTTTTACAAAAGCACAAAAAAAACCTTGTGATGTGATAACAAATTTAATAATCCTTTGAAGATGACACCTTTGGAAGAAAATGTGTGCATTTGGACCCATCATGCTTGCAAGAATAAGGTCCCATCCGTGCGTTACAAGTTGATATTATTCACCTTCATCCAATTTTAATAATGAAAATAAATTTCATATATATTGCAATATTTTTATCTGAAAAACAAAAAAAACTTTACACGGGAGGGGCAAGAGGCAACAGGCCGCACACGGCAAAGACTTTGCCGTGTCTATTTGGGCCTACGCCGTGTGCTGTGGGCACACGACGAACTTGCGGATTCCGGTAGTGCACCAGTGCTAGCTGATCTGCTGCGCTCTCCATTGGTTTTCAACAGTAAACGATCGAGGAGACCGCCGCATGCATGGTGATGATGATGTCATGGTCAGTTTTTGATGGAACTAAATTCCTGATTATTGACAGTAGATCATACCAGCATGTCTCTTAGCAGTAGATTCAGGGATCCCTTATAAGAAGAATACCTGCTGATGCAGAGCCGTGTCATTTGATTTACCTACTAGCTAGTCTAACTATTTACTGGTATTTGTATACCAGCAGCTCGCCGTGTCAAGTCCCCTAATCTCAGACAGCCTTCAATAATATGAGCATATATATTATTAGCGTACCATCTCTGTGATGGTGAGGTGTGTGCAAGGCACGCACGCATGCATGATCGTGCTATCATGCTATCATGCAAGGCACACACATGTTAAGCGTACAAGACTCGACACCAGCTATCACGACCCACTGATGCTGATCACACCCAGGTGGATTGGCCCATGGTAGTTTTCCGTTTTAGGGCTTGTTTAGATGGGTGGGGTAAAGTTGGTGAAAGTTGGCGAAATGTCACATCCATCCTTTTGACACTAATTAGGAGTACTAAATATAGACTAATTATAAAACTAATTACACAGATGGACTCTACATCGCAAGACGAATCTGTTAAGCCTAATATGTGCCGTCATTTGCGCATTTTTAATGATGGGTTACTGTAGCACGACAGTGTCTAATGACAAATTAATTAGGCTTAATAGATTCGTCTCACGATGTGGAGTCCATCTATGTAATTAGTTTATTTTTATACCTATGTTTAATACTTATAATTAGTGTCCAAACATTCGATGTGACAAGTTGGCAAAATAAGTTGACGAAAGTTGGCGGTCTACACAAGGCCTTGGTCTTGGTCCAAGAAGGAATATGTTGTCGATTCGACACTTCGATGGGACATGCAACATGGAGGCACGCCTTAGGATCAGCGGTCAAGCTGTGGACGAGGGGCAGGAGGGGTGAGATGCGCAGATTCCTGCAATGCCCAAACGGGTGCAGTTGCTGATGTCTCCTCCCAACACCACCCCTGGCTCCATTGCGTTGCATATGTCATTGGTCTTAACTAGAAAGAAGGAAGAAAGAAGCTATATATATGAGAGGATCAGAATGCATACACCAGCATCTTTATTGCATATATTAGTGTGTTATCTTGACAAATGGGCAGGTTGTGGAAGCAATAATGTAAGTGCTGAACTATAGACACTTTGATCTTTTATGTTTCTTTCTTTGTTTCTTGAGTTTCCTCTGTAACATAATTGTTTTATATATAATATAAATATAATCAGTAGGGGGCAACCCCTCCTGTTCCTAAAAAAAATGTAAGTGCTGACAGGATTCACTGGCATTCGTCTGACCGTCACAATAAAAACTGAACAAAGAGAATAATGTTTTAGACAAATAAAACATGATTCCGCAGATACAATAGTTGATTATACTCGTATCTGTATACCAGCTGTGATGCGAAGTTCCCTAATCTCAGAAATATGGCCTTCAACATTTCGCTACCATTATATTTGTAGTACCAATGCATCATTTGCTGGACATCAATTGCACTACTCGACGATGATAAGATCATACCAGCTTTCTGCACAAAAAGGGATTAGCACACGACCAGATCAGATCAGGGTGTCACCACAATAGTGCGATGCTCTTGCATAACAAGCTACTGAGCTGGTGAGACATAACGTACTACTCCCCGACGAGGTGGCCTGCGCATAAGCTTTATTGGACAGCGGCCATGCGTCAAAAACACCCTTATCTACGAGCCAACAGTTTGGGTATGTAAAATCAATCACACAAATAGATACTACAACATACAAAAAAGCATGCATAATTACTGAATACTCTGTTTTTTTTTCTACACTTCTTTGGCAATACAGCTGTGCCAGCCAAAAAAAAAATCCCGCTGGGGCTACTAGGCTGCTGGAGGAAAAGTCGTACGGTCGAGTCTTCCGTTGACTTCCAGTGACTGGGCGTGTTTAGTTGAGGTTGGTAAAAAGTACTTTTTTCTGGAATGCGTGTTATGTGAGGGAGATAAATAGGAAAGGTAAAAAAGGAATTTTTGGGGATGCGTGTTCTGTGAGGGGGATGAATAGGAAGTAAAAAGGATTTTTACGAACTAAACAGGCCCTGGCATGCATGATGCACGGCTACATTGGTGGACACGTTGCCACCCACGTGTCGAGCGGCCCTTGCCTGCATGCGCTGCGTCCATCACGCAGCCTTGCTGCAGCTCCATCCATTCTTATCGGAATTAACCAACTCGCTGTCGCCGTGCTTGATCGATCGTGTTCCCATCCAATCCAACCAACTGCTCACATCGTCATGGACTCATCGCCTACAAGTACCGGCCAACCAGCTTGCCGTCTCGATCGATCAACGGAGATGTACGGGGTGGTGTTCGTGGCCGTCGCTGGCATCTTCTTCCTCTCCCTCCATCTCTACTTGGCGCCGCTGCTCCTCTACCTCACCTCCGATCCACCAATCGATCGATCGAATCCTGGTTAAGATAGTAGATTCTTATAGCAGCATGTCTCTTGGCGAATCCTTACTGATACATATTTTCTTATAAGAAGAATCCTTACTGATACAGAGCAGTATCATTTGATTGGTCTGCTAGATAGCTATGGCTAGCAAAACATGCTTAAACTACACAGCAGAGACAGCATTGCTGACACGCGCTGCTTCCTGCAATGCCCAAACGGCTGCAGTTCCTAATGCCTCCTTCTCCCAAGTCCCAACACAGCACCTGGCTCCATTGCATTGCTTGCGTTGCATGCCATTGGTGTTAGCCAGAGGAACAAGAAGGTATATATGATAGGAGAATACCATCTACATACACTGATATATTTATTGCATTAGTGTGTTATCGACACTGGGCAGGTTGTGGAAGTGGAAGCAATAATGCAAGTGTTGGCACCATGTGCATTTTTTAACCCCCTTTGATAGAGCTAAAGAGCATTCATGTGGCACACAACGTCTGCAGCATTGAGTATGTGCATTCATGTAGTTCTAGTGAATTTAATTTTCTAAATCTGAATTACACTACCCAATGACGATGAGATCTTATCAGCTTTCTGCACAAAAAGGGATCAACGTTCATGTGGCACGTAACTCCTAGTTTAATGTAAATTAACTAACATATATCCGGACAAGGCAAAAATGATTAAGTTTTAAACCCTTTAAGTGCTCTTTAATTAGATTTCTCTTCTAATATAAATAATTTTAATGGCGCTAAAACATATTATCTCAATGCACAACTATAGTTTCTTCTCTCACGGGATACGGTCGTGCTGCATCAGACGAGCTCTGACGAGGTCATGATGGAGGTCCTGATGCCTCCTCCTCCGATCCTGGAAGAGATGGAGTTCTCCATGAGCAAAGGGATGGAGTTCCTGATTCCTCCTCCGATCCAGTTCTCCTAGAAGGCTAGAACGCACCACCCCTTATTGGGATCGATCGACTTCCTTGCGTTCTGTTGTATGCAGTTTGCATCGGTGTATGTTAACCAGAGAGGACGAAGAAGAAGCTACATCTATACATATATATATGGTGAGCAATAAAGAGACCAGCTAAATCGATCGATCGACATAATTTTTTACTTGTTTTCTTCTACCATCATCTCTCATCGGAAAATGGAGCCTCTATCTCCTATATGTGGATGAATCAAATAAATAATGCAGCTGGCTAGTACGTCATTCAGGTGGAGATAGAGAGTAGGAGTATATGTATACACTACGGGAATCAAGAAGCTAGTTTGCCCGAGTGCCCGAAACACTCGGCAAAGCCTTGTATACACAGGCAAAGGATCCATATGCTTGCAACAATAATCTTACATCAGTGAGTTACAAGTTGACATTATTCACCTTCATCCAATCTTTATTATGGAAATAAATTTAACATATACTGCAATAGTCTTTTGAGCAAAAGACAGAGAATTCTTCAAATTTTGTAGAAATTTTAAATGGGAAGGGATATGGGAGGAGGGAGAGAGAGTATTAAAGTATAGAATCAAAATATAGGTGAATTAAAGCCTATGTAATATCATCATAATTTTTTTCTCACGCGAGAGATAGACACTCCATTATCTCAAGATGACTATCCCCAGCCATGTCGATCTCAGACGACATCAATTGAAGCCTAGATTTTAAGCTCTGAAAGGATTAGAGCAGTCTTGTTGTCTTGGCAGTGGTTAGTAACAATGTTGACGATCTTTTCAGCGCGGTTGAGACCGAATGTGCGCCTCATTATGTCGTTTGAGAGGGTCTCACGCATGTTGGTTTCATGGCACCTACAAGGACGAAGCTGAGAGCCTGAGAGTATTTGGCAGGAGGTAGCTGCTGCCACGAATGTACCATTTCTGCATGCAGGAAAGGCAGCGAGACACCGCGCGCTGGCTGACTCCATTGGCGAAGAGATGGAGTTCCCGATATATGTCTCCGTCTCCTAGAACGCACATGCACACCCCTGATCGATCGACTTCCTTGTGTTCCGTTTCATGCAGTTTGCATTGCTGTATGTTAACCAGGAGAGGAAGAAACTATGCACATACTCCATATATGGTAAGCAATAAGAGAACAGATACACACTGCTGATCGACGTGCAATGTGCAGTATAAAAAGATATGGCAGTGTGCAGTGTTTCTTCAGCATTATTTATTTGTACGTACTCACATGGAAATGAACTAATAACTCCATCTATAATTATTTGCATATTTCTGTACAAACGAAGGAAATTCTTGAAAAAAAAAAAGAGAGCAGCAGTATGTGCATGCATGGAATCAGACCAACAATGATGCTTTTTTATCAGTCACGCGTAACAGGCCAAGCTTAAGTTTAATTAAATTAACTTAAATGCGGACAAGACAAAACCGATTAAGCTTTAAACACTTTAAGTGCTCTTGAATAGATTTCTCTTTTAATAGACTAACGGCACTAAAACACATGATTTCTCTTCTAATAGTTTCTTCTCTCACGCGGCGACAGCCACCACATGAGAGACGACTCTCGATCCGGCCTTGTTGAGCTCCGATGAGCTGAGATCCAATCAAGCCTAGATTTGAAGCTCCAAAGGATTAGAGCAGTCTTCCAATCTTTTCAATGAGGTGGACCAGACCACATTGTGCGCCACTGCGCCTCGTTGTGTCGTTTGAGCGGGTCTCGCACATCTTGGTTACACGGTACATGCAACGAACAATGTAACTAATATGATTGACCAGGCCGAAACTGGACTGGACTCTGTTAGCTGGTAAGGTAAGAGTACGTGGCAGGAGGTAAGCTGCTGCCACGTACGTACCATTTCTGCATACAGGAAAGGCAGCGAGACACCAGGCGCAGCGAGACACCACGCGACGGTTGACTCCATGAGAAAAGAGATGGAGTTCCTTATGCCTCCTCCTATAACGCACCAGCCCTGGTCGAGATCGATCGACTTGCTTGTGTTCTGTTGCATGCAGTTTGCGTTGGTGTATGTTAACAAGAGGAGGAAGAAGAAGCTACATACATATATATATGGAATAAGCAATAAGAGACCAGCTACATAGACTGATCGACACAAATTTATTAGCTGTTTTCTTCTACATCATCTATCATCGGAATAAATGGAGTGGTTCCTCTCCTCTACGCGGATGAACTCAAATTACTAATGCAGCTGATCGAAGTCATTCAGGGGAAGACAGAGAGTAGGAGTATATATATATGTCTGTATCTTGATCTCACAAACGAAAGTTGGTGGACTGGTGGTGTCTGGGCTATTGATTTGAAACATGTGATTTTAAAAAAAAAATACCTATTATTTATCATGATGTACATTTATTATTTTGGCGAAGTTGTACACTTTTTTGCGAAGACGATGTGCCGAAGAGCATTCATGTGGCACATAACGCCTATTCATGCATGCAGTACTAGCATTCATGTGGCACCACAGCTAGCCGTCGTCTGAGAGAGTCGCTCCATCAACGGAGATGGTCAGATGGAAGGTGTCGGTCAGCTGGTCTTTGTGGACGTCGCCGGCCTTCTTTCTCACCCTCCATTGATCTCCACTTGGTGCCGTCTGGGATGGTTGCCGTCGGTGCTTTCCGATTACTACCGTCGGCAAAGGGTTCGGCGTGTGCTTTTGGGCCTTTGGGTGTGCCCGCGGCATACGGCAAACGACCTGGCTCCCGTAGTGAGACGAGGGGGAGAGCGCTACATGGTGATGGTCAGTTTTTGATTCATGGTTATTAACCGTAGATCATAGCCATTCATTTAGAAGAATGATGCCTGCTGGTGCAGCGGTATCATTTGAGTTACCTGTTAGTGTAATCGTGTACTCGTACTTGTAATTTCGTATACCAGCAGCTCGCTCTGTGAAGTCCCTTAATCTCAGACGGCCTTCAACATGAGCATTATTTACGAGCCATCCTTGAGATGGTGAAGCACATGCAAGGCAAACGTGCATGATCGTACTCGATCGCCAGCACTGGCATACAAGAGTCCACGCCAGCCATGACAACCAGTGGCGGATCCAGAAAATCAACATAGGGAGGGGGGCTGACACTGTTCATAGGCCACTGTAGACCTGCCACTGGCCAGCGCCTCAAGGCCTCTCTGGCCTCCCGCTCTAGTGGCAGCAGCACGTGACAGCACCCACGCTGTAGGCGCTCGGCCCCTGGTCGGCAGTCGCCCGCTTGCCGTTGTGTTGGCTTGGCCCTCGGCCTCCACCAGCCCACCATGCCTCCCTGTCTCCCTTGGCGCCGCATCTCCTCTCCCAATCCGACTCGCGAGTCGCGTACTCACGTCACGTCCCTCCCTCAACCGCGCGACGCCGCCACCACCAGCACTGCGCCACCGCGCCACCCCGCTGCCACCCTGCCTCCAGTCCTCCACCGCGTCACCCCGCCGCCACCGCGCCACCCTGACTGACTGATGCTTATGCACTTGTTAACTTGTTAATTTAAGACTTGTTGGTTATTTACGTGTATCCTATATCATATGGCTATATGGTTGCATGTCCAAAAAGAACATGTTGGTTATTCACGTGTATAGGCTATATCGCTGCATGTTTATTGCGAATGATTGTGTCGGTGTTCTCGCTTGATGTTCCGTTTCCCGATCGTTTTCGACACGTTCCCGCTCGAATTCGTTCGTTTTCGATATCCCGCATGTTCGCTTTCGTTTCCGTTTCCGACGTTCCCGATTTCGATTTTGTTTTCGTATTAAAATATGAAAATAAAAACAATATTGGGGTTTTTTCCGACCGATTTCGTCCCTAGATGGGAGACGGGGACTCGGGGTTAAGGGAACAGGAATGGTTGGCTTTGACTGGTTGGGAGCCATTGGGCCGGACTGCTGTGATTGGGCTGAAGGGGTTTGTGGGCCGACTCCTTGACTTGTTCCAAGGTGGCCCAAAGCTTGATTTTTTTTTCCCTTTTTCAATCTCCAGCGCCCCCTTCTTCAACCTCCAGCGCCCCAAATATTCACCAATGGCGCAAAAATCATAGGAGGGGCTTCCGGGGAGGGGAGGGAGCTCCATTGTTTCTCAGGGTGTAGGGGGGCTCTAGCCCCCCTGCCCCCACACTGGATCCGCCCCCTGATGACAACTCGTTGCTCATGAACGGTGAGGTGGATTGGATCGGACCATGCATGGTAATTGTCCGTTTCAATGTTGTTTGAAGAAGTATCACATGTCAGTTCGGCCGCACGTGCAACATATTAGGTGAGAAGGAACAGAAACTAAGTCTAATTGGATCAGCTTCTACGAGTGGCAGGAGGTAGCTCGCACCAGTTATCTTGCAGAGACAATGTGACCACAAGCGCAACATCCTACGATGGCCCAACGGGTGCAGTTGCTGATGCCTCCTCCCAAGACCACCTCTGGCTCTATTGCTTCGCATTGCATTGGTGTTAATACAAGAGGAAGAAGAAGCTACATATGCCACCTATAGCATGCACCACCCCTGATCAATCGACTTCCTTGCGGTCCGTTGCATGCAGTTTGCACTGGTGTATGTTAACTAGGGGAGCTGGGGAGGATGAAGCTACGTACATATATATATGGTAGGTAATAAGAGACCAGCTACACCGAGAGAGACATGCGGTGTGCAGTATAAATAGATATTCCTTAACCAGGCGAAGCTGTGTATATGTTAAGAGAAAAATTAAACCACTAGAACAGCTACAACTGTAGCGATCTTACCCGAGAAATGGGCCCACTTAAGTATATTCTACCTTCCATTGGTGCTAATACACGAAAATGTTCCCAAGTGCGGATTCGACCGTCGAGTCAAGCTCGACTAACTGCTACTGAACATCGTCCGTCCATACGCTCACTCGAAGGTGAGTTCCAAAGATCACATCATTCCACAATTCAAATTACAACAAGGTTCAGAGTTATTACAACCAAATTGAAATGATAAATAAAATAGTTTGAGTTCATGCAGCGGAAAGTAAACGAGATACTAGCGACGATCCATAGTATCGTCACGATGAAGTCAGCCGTGACGCTACTCCTCACGATCCTCAGGAGAGGTCGGCTCCCACTCGATGCTGTAACCAGGAGGAAGCTGGGAGGCCCAAGCCATAGAGGCAGCTACCTCCTGAGGGGACGGTCCTGAAAATTTAGCCACAAGTAAGGCTGAGTATACTAGTTATACTCAACAAGACTTAACCGACTGATGATCACTACATCACCGACTCCTAAGATGAGAGGCTGTTTGGCTAGTGGGGTTCTTTTGCCAAAAGCGACTAAGCTGATTGCTAGTATATCCATTTTGATTTTAATTCCTTTAACCTATCCATTCTAGGTGAGCCTAGCTAAACAATCAAGTTTTGCAATACAATTATTCCATACAAAGATTTCATCCTTCCAAGTTTCACTTCATAATAGGTCATACATCGGTCAAGCAGTCTCATTAACTGCGAGAAGCGGACAGTTCGAACCGAATTTACTACCTGGCCAAGGGAAACCCACACATACGGAATGGTTGGAAATGCCAACACACCCCAATCCTTTCTCCTCTCTCTGCGAGTGGCTCCCGAGTCCCAATGCCTCAGGGTAAAGGTTTACCACTACTGGGACTCACGCAACTACCCTCATGTGCCCATGGGATAACGTTTCCAAGACAGAGAGCTGTCGGACCTGCTCGCATCAATCGGATACCGGGACTTACCGGTCCCATAAACCGTGCATATATGTGGTACGTTCAAACGCTTGACACAAAAGTACCACATGTTTCCACTTAAAACATCGATAGACGGGTATCTACAATCATCCGTCCATCATCTCTAGTGTTTCTGATATGAGTAGACATACAACTCCTATATCTCGCGAGTGTCGGAAACACTTGACTTCTAACGGTCTTAAGCATAGCGACTATCGAACCTAACATACTAGTGTTCAATCAAAGGAACCTATGATCATGCAATCTAGGGTTTCATTCAACTCCTAGAAACTTAAATGCACAGACATATAATCAAATAAAACGCGTAAGTAAAGTTAGGTTATGCTCCGGGGCTTGCCTTCCGGCTCGAAGCGGTACTCCTGCTCGGGGCTCGGATCCACGTGCACCACGTTCACCTCGGACTCCTGGGCGATCTCCTCGGCATCGGGAACTAGCTCGTAGACTCCGTCGGCGAGACCCGAATCTACACGAAATGCATGAAATGCTTAAGTATCGAGATTTAAATAGTTAGGGTTTATTTAAATCTTGGTTAATGAATTGGAAAGGATAAACATTAATTATAAGTGAATATACCCTTTTCATTTGGAACCTTTACTTTGATTTTAGAGTTTTAGGTTTTTCTCTTTTCTTTTCTTTTCTTCTCTTTTCTTTTCTTTTTCTTTTCTTTTCTTTTCTTTTTCTTCTCTTTTCTACCATTCAAGTCCCTTTTCTATTATTCAAAAGATGAACTTAGGAATATTATTTTCATGTACCATTTGGCCAGGGGCTTGGTCATGCCAAGGCAGGAGCCTAGCCCAAAATTTGGCTCAAGATGATTTTTCTATAATTTATTAAAAATGTTTTTATCTTTTTACCTAAAAGCAAACTAAAATCCTACAAAAATAATTACAAGGTTTCTGTCCACACCACTTGGCACAGTAACTTAGTTCACCAAGAGTGACCTCTCTGCAAGTTTGCATATGATATTGATTTATGGTTATTTTTGTGGAATTTCACCATGTTTAAACTACCAAAAATTATTTAGCCATTTTCCAGTGTCCAAAAATTACCATTTACATTTTTCTCAGGTTTATTATGTCTTGATTTAGTTTCTGTGTGAAGGAGGTGATTTTTCACTGAGTAATTTATTTTCTGTGATTTATTTGCCAAAACAGCAGGGTATATGTTTGGAAAATCATAACCCTCAATCCACTGGGAATTATTGTGCACCCTTTGCGCATTAAGCTATTGACAATAATCCTAACAACATATCCCAAGGCCAGCTCCAGTGCATGTGTAGATTTTGAACTATGATGAAAAGTGTCCAAACTGATTTGAATTTATATTTCAAAATCTACAGCTCAACTGAGTGAGGTGCAAAGGAAGAAGTTGGACTTCTTGAATCACTGGTCACTAAAAAATTGGTTTGGCATTTTTCTGATTTTTCTACCATTTTCTACGAATTTTTGAAGATCTCAGCGAATTAATCCTAAAAGATAGAATCTCTTTTACGCTGTGAACCCTAGAGTTTTTTAAAGTCTTACAAACAAGTCCCTGCATTTTGCGCTCGGCCCCCTGGAAAGAGGTTGAAGACACACAGGGGTCCTTGAGTTCGCCGGCGAGCTTACGCCGGCCAAACGGCGGCGAGACCGGGCCGGGAAAGTAGGGGGAAACGGAGAGGGCTACAGTGCGCCTCGGGCCACGCGAGCTGGCCAGACGCGTGCTTCGTGAGCGGAGACACGCAGCCGTGCCATTGGCCGGCACAGTCGAGGACGCACGGCGGCAGGGGGCTGCCGGCGGCGAGCGCGGCACGCGCGAGCGCGGCGTGGGCACCCCGTGAGCGCGCCTCGGCCGGGCAAAGGTCAACTTGGTTGGCATGGCTCAAACTCCAAAAATTTGAACGTGGATTGAAAATCTTCCAACATGAAAGTTGTTTAGAATTTCATGAGACACGTCCCTGCACTAGAGATTTTGAGAAAAAGTTGAAAATTTGGCTGTAATTCAAAAGGGGGTAAAACCCTGTTTTGAACTGAATTTTTGAAATTCGAGGGGCTAGATGGCAAAATTGGCCAAAGTGCCAAAGGAGGCAAAGTTCAGAAATGTGAAGATGTACAACTTTGCTATTTGGAGATTTTGATGTTCTGTCATAAAATCTTGAGATTTGGCTAAGATTCCATTTCAGCTTTGAAATAGAATTGGAAAATTCAAATTCCAAGTTTAGGGTTTGAAATTTGAGATGCTTCCCTACATTTTTAGGCTATGGTTTGAAATAGGAAGTTTCTTGGTTTGACTTATACTCCAACTTTCCCATTTGCACTTTTTCAAGTTTTTAGAAAGTTTTCTAAGTTTCTTTATTGCTCCATTTAAAGGGTTTTTGACTCAAATTTGATAACTTTTCCTCATTTTCTTTAGTTTCACTTTTGAATCTTCCTTAGTTTAACTTAATCACCATTTTAGTGTTAATTAATACCAGGGGTGTTACAACAACACTGACGGTTTATTTGGACATTTTTGTCGACATGCGTGGGCAGGTTGTAGGAGCAATTTAATGAAAGCTACGATCTACCATTTTTTCTTATAAGAGCCATGTTTCAGCTCCAATGTGTGTGCTAAGATGCTAAGAGGTGCTAAGATAAGAGAGAAGCAAGGAAAGAGAGTTGCAATACATTGGAGAGGAGGTGCTAGCTTAGCATTTCTTTGCACCTGGAGCTTAGTTTTGCACCTGGTGCCAAGAATAAACAAACAAGATTTCTCTCTACTCATTCTCTCTCCGCCACTACAAGAAAAGTTCACAGCAGTACCGAACCCCCTTTTATCCAACCGGTACTGACTTTCTACTGATGGGTAAGACAATCAGTACCGGTTGTAATAACCGGTACCGATTGGTCCATGTGGTACCGGATTTTAACTCTAACCGGTACTAAACGACTCGTTCCGTCGCATGTGGGGATCGGTATTCGGTACCGGCTCCGAGCCTTTTTTTCGTTTTGCTTGTTTTCCCTTGTGTTTTAAACAGAGGTTTCGCACACTGTTATTTCGATTGCTAAGAAACATGGCCAAAGAAAATACATCAGAGAAAAAGAGAGAAGGAATCAAAGAAATTGATTTGAGCATTCTCACAAACTTACATAGGTCTCATACTGCTTGTACTGACGCAATACTTACACCATTAACACTTCAAAAATTCAATAAACAAAGTACAGGTAGCAACACACATGAACTAATCAAAGAAGTTCAGTTCGCCACTTTGTATACAGAGTACAGAGCAAAACAGGGGGCTGGAGATGCAAAACCAGCACCAGGTGTCATGGCCGCCGGAGGAGAAGCCGCAGGAGCATCCTATGCCACCAAGCTTCGGGAGAGGCACCGCAGCCCGCCTGCGCCAGTCAGCTGCCGCGCATGCCGCCAGCACCACTGCGGTCTTCGTGCCCGTCGTTCGACTCCGGTCTTGCAGCTTGCTCCTGCACGGAAGGATTGGAGAGAGATAAGCATTAGTGAGCATGAAGAAGAGACAAGGATAAGGGAGCATGAGAGGAAGAAGAGGCAGAGCAGTAGATAAAGAACGCATGCTGCTATTTTAGTACCAGTGAGTGACTAGACCCGGTCAGGGTTCACAAATCCGGTCCGGTAGTTCGAACCGTCGCCCGGCGGTAGCGGTTTACCGGACCGGTTTGACCGGGAACCGGTGGAAACCGGTCAAATTCAAATTTTGAATTCAAATCCCCCGTGCAATCGGTTTTTGGCGGCTAACCGCTCGGTTTGACCGGTTACCGACCGGTTTGAGCCGGTTACCGACCGGTTTGAGCCGGTTGTGTGGACACCCCAAACCGCTCGGTTTCGGTCGGTAACCGACCGGTTTGAACCGGTTCGATGGACAGCAAAAATTTGGCATGAAATATGCGTAAATTAAGGAAAAAAATAACTAAAAATATAGACAAACATCCATACATATAATTGTACATACAAACATAGTACAAATGTCCATGCAAATAGTTCAGTAGTCCTCTCATACAAATAATTGTTCAACGGTAGCATCGCGAGGCCATTTCATACTCCGCGGTGGACATCACATTCAAACCCTGCCTTACAAGCAACTCAGCTTTGAACTCCTGCCAAGTTTGGCCCGTCCAGGCCGATGTCGTCTGCCATTCCTGAAGTAACATATTATACCAATGAGGATCTTGCCATTCGTACACCCATCTCATCGGTGGCTGCATGCTCAACTCCGGTATAGGATAGTGATAACTAGACTGTGAGGATTCCCTTTGGAGGAGCTAGAAGAGAACTGTGGAGAGTCGTAATCCGTCGGTACAACCGTTCTCCTCTGCGACATCGGTGCTCCATGGTCAATGTCCTGGGTTGCATGTGTGAACTCAGTCTCCCCTGCAATGAACCACATAGTATAATTAATACTCATAAGTCAAAATAATAAAAACATGTTCATATATACGTACACTTGGTACCTGTAAAATGGAGACCAGCAGGTGGGTTTGAAGGTGACACGCCTCCGCCCCCGCCACCGCCAGTAGCACCGCCACTGCCGCCACCACTGCCCCCACCATCATTGCTATCATCACCATCACTGCTACCATCACCATCATTACTACCATCACCATCATCGCCAGAGCTGCTGTCCTGAGACTCCTGATACTCTGGGCTTTTATCACCCTCACCATCATCAGTGTCTTCATCGCTCAGGACTTCTATTTCTTTCTGTTTCCCTTTTCCCGTTGCCTGGCCTCGTTGGCGCTTCGGGATAACCTTGCTAGGCGCGATGTGGTACTTCCGCTTCCCTACATGAGTGTCACCCACATGTCGCCGTGCCCAATCACTGATGCAATCTTCCCCTGTAGAAGTACGGAGGTCCGCCGGATTTATTTTATCAGTGACAATATTAGAGGGAAGCGGCGTGTCACCTTCATCGTCGTCCTCGTCTAGAACAGGAGCTTTGTTTGACCTTCCATATTCCATCCATTCCCGCACTGGATTTTTAGCCTCATAGAATGAAAGATGGGCTAGCTGGTCAATGAAATCTTCTTGATCCCGTGGAGGATCGGCAACATCCGCAAGTCGCAGGCGTAGGTTGTAGTTGACATAGACAAGCTTGTTCAGTTTTTTGTGTGACAACCGATTGCGAACCTTTGTATGCAGCAAGGCAAAAGTACTCCAGTTCCGCTCGCTTCCACTTGACGAACAACATTGAGCAACAAGCCGCAAAGCAAGGGCCTGCAGCCTGGGAGTTTTGTTCCCGTTCATCATCCACCAAGAAGATGCAGTTGTCTTTGGGTCATGCGCCATTTGTTGTGCCAATTGTGTGCCAAAGTCACCACGTTTCTGTCGAAACAGCTCAGCCTCTTGCAATGCCTGGACGGCGCTCGAGATATCGGTCATGCGCTGAAAAGCATCCTTCAGTGTACTCCACATTTCTGGACTTGGAATAAACGTATAGGCATACCTCGGATTCAGGACAGAAGCTGCAAAATAGAAAGTACCACGAATGAGCATAAGGTGTATGGAACGTGAAAGTATAAACTTTTGTTCACAATGAGCAGAATCCGTCTTACCTGGAACCACATAAGTGTCATAGAAGATGTCCTTCAACCTTGAGTTGTAAATCGCTTCATACTCTTTGTACATGGAAACATTGCGGCCAAAGAAAGATTGCATTTCATTTCTCACACTCTGTACGTTGTGACATACCTCGCACATGTTCGGCCGCTTGTCCTGATCAGCAAAGCGAAGTAAGCTGTATATTGGTTGGACTGAGTCAATGACAAATTTCATTCCCTCCCACCACTGTAGACTTGAAAATCTCGTATGAGTAAATCTACCCATATTTGAATTGGCCCATTTGCTCCGTAAAAATTCAGGAGATCCCATCCACTGCATGAAACGATCACGTTTCCGATACATGTAGGAACATGTAGTTGGTCCCAAAGCGAGTTGCACACCACTTCACCAACTCACCACCAATCGCCTGCCTCATCATTGCATTCAACTGACCATGATTGTGTAACCACGTTGATATTTTCTTGCATTGTTCGATCAAATCTTGATGTTCGTACCTTTCACCGATATCCTTTAACATCAAGTTGACAGTGTGTGCTAGACAAGGTGTCCAAGTAATGTGTTTGTATGTTTCTTGAATCCCCTTGCAGGCTTTCTTGTAGTTGGAGCCGTTGTCCGTGATCACATGAACGACATGCTCTGGTCCAATTTCGTCCACCACCTTCAGAATTTCCTGCAAATACACATATTCTTTAGCAACATCCAAATTATATTCGGATCGAAATGAACTAGGTACGGGGTTACCTTCCGCAAATATGCAGAATCTTGAGATCTTCCAGTAGCATCAATAGACTTGTGGAACCACATGACCCCATTGCAATATATCAAAAAGTTAATGACACTCATCTTTGTCGGCCCAGTCCATGAATCACACATCAACGTGACGCCGAACATAGGCCACTCTGCCTGAAACTTTGCGTACTGAACCTGCAAGTCTCGCTCGTTTTGATCCAGGTACTTGCCATCAATATCCCGTCCAGTGGGTGACGCGATACCTTCACCTGCAAAACATATGGCACTCATGAGATTAGATCTAAACATGTAGTTGCGTAGCTATTATTTCGGCTGCAAAGAAAACATACCCCACTTCTGTGTCTCTCTGACCGCACTGACAAAGTATGGACTGTCAGCTTGTCTTCCAGGAACTCCCGCAGTATGGAAAAACTTTGACCAAGCTTTTCCAATAGCTTCCTTTGCATTCTTACTCTTCTGCGTCCATGAGCCTGTGTCAATCCTTGGCTGCGTCGATCCACGCGCCGAACCTAAGTTGTAGTCCGTCACCCTAGGAGTCTGCCTCGCTGAAGTTGCCCTTCGAAGCATCCTCTGCAACGTACCCTCTCCCCTCGTACCACTACCCCCTCCATGCTCGTATGCACCTCCTCTCTGTTGCACCCCGCGACGGAACTCCTCTTCCACTCTTGATTGGTTCAGGGCACGCTGCAGCTCAGCCTCCTCATCATACGCTTCACCTCCACCAGGATAGTTACCTTCCGCTGCAGCCTTCTCCTTTCTCAACTTCTCTTGAGCACGTTGAGCAGTTAGCTTCTTTGTCCTTTCAAGCTCACGCTGAAAGTACTCACGCACCTCCTTTGAAACCTTCTCACAATGGACGACCTCCGTCCCCCGGCCTGCCAAATGTTGTTTCAATCTAGTGGCACCACCGCCTCCCTTGGACTTATGACAATAGTTGCATCTCCAACCGGGGTGAAGATTTTCACCGTGTTCCCATACAACATCTCTATCTCTGCCAGACATTGCGTATCTGCAAACATGGAACGAACATAAACATATCAATGTCAACTTGACAACACATAGCTATATCACAATACTTAAATCCTACATCCATTTCCTTATTTCCAAAATCACAATACCCTACATCAAAATGTACATACATGGCTACAAATCACTAGATCCACTTCATACATTCTAAAATCACTTGGATGCAATCAAAATATACCTAAATATCTCCATCACTACATCCATTTCATAATTTCATAGATCACAATAGCCTAAATCATTGAAACCCGCATCAAATCCATACCTCACCCGCGGTCGGGCGGTAACCGCCGTTACCGAACGGAAACCGGAGAAACCGGAGCGGTTTGCCGGCATGGGGAGCCGGGAACCGCGGCGCCGAGAACCGGGGCGGTTTGCCGCTCAAACCGAGCGGTAACCGCTCGTACCGGAGCGGGATCCGGGCGCGCGCGGCGGTTGCGCAGCTGGAGGCGATTTTTCGCCCGATCTGAAGCTCAGCTGCGCGGGGGGGAGTGAGGGGGTGTTCTGGGGGGTGAGGGGGGCGAGGGGGGTGGTTATTAGGGTTTACGCGAGTTGGGCCGAGTTGGGCCGAGCTGTTTTTTTCTTTTTCTTTTTTTATTTAACTTGTATTTCGCGAAAAAAATAGCAAATGACCAAATATTTGAGAAATTTTGACACAAATAGATCCAGCACACCATGAAGTATTTTTATGAATTTTTATCCGATTTTTCAAATTTTTAAATTCAAATTTGAAATTTTTGAATTCAACCGGTTTCAAACCGCCCCGAACCGCTACCGGTCCGGGGCGGTTCGACCGGTAACCGCGGTAACCGGACCGGTTACCGCGAATTTGTGAACCCTGGACCCGGTACCGAGGAGACCATCCAGTACCGGTTGGAGCCACTGGGCGGTACTAAATGTTTAGTACCGGCTAGTGGTTCACACTGGTACTAATGACATACACTTAGTATCTGGTGGAGCCAGCAACCGGTACTTAAACAGCCCTCAGAAAAATTTCCCGTCGCCCTTCGTGCAATTTAGTACCGGTTGGTGACTCCAACTGGTACTAAATGGCCTCTCGTGAGCACAATGTTGTAGAACCGGCACTAAATACTGTGTTAGTACCAGCTCAAAAACAACCGGTACTGATTGTATATGGACGAATGTGAGTTTTTCCTGTAGTGCACCCACCAACATATGAAGTGGAAAAGTTAGAGAATAATATTTCTTTATTAACATGGGTCCACATTAGTTTGGACTAGCAAGTTTTATACATTGGAGCTTTTTTTGCTGAGAGCATCATATGACATGGCAGGTGTAACACCCCTGGTGTTAATCACCCTTAAATTGATGTTTAAGTTAAACCAAGGCTAATTCAAAAGTGAGTTTGAAGAAAATGGGGAAAAATGAACCAATTGAGTCAAAAACCATTCAAATGAAGTAATAAGAAAACTTTGAACAATTCCTAAGAACTTGAAAAAGTGCAAATGTAAAAGTTGGAGAGTAAGCCAAACCAAGCAACTTTCCTTTTCAGACCATAGCCTAAAAATGCTTGGAAGCATCTCAATTTTCAACCCCAAAACTTGGAATTTGAAAATTTCAATTCAAATTCAAAAGCTGAAATGGAATCTTAGCCAAATCTCAAGATTTTACCACAGAACATCAAAATCTCCAAAAATCAAAGTTGTTCTTCATCACATTTCTGAACTTTGCCTCTTTGGACACTTTGGCCAATTTTGCCATTTAGCCCCTCGAATTTCAGAAATTCAGTTCAAAACAGGGATTTACCCCCTTTTGAATTACAGCCAAGATTTCAACTTTTTCTTCAAATTTCCAGTGCAGGAACGTGTCTCATGAAATTCTAAACAACTTTCATGTTGGAAGATTTTCGAGTCATGTTCAAAATTTTGAAATTAGAGCCATGCCAATCTGTTGACCTTTGCACCGCTCACGGCGCGCTCACGGGATGCCAGCGCCGCGCTCGCGCGTGCCCGAGCTCGCCGCCGGCAGCTCCCGTCGCCGTCCGTCCTCGCCTGAGTCGACAAGTGACATGGCTGGGTGTCCCCGCTCGCAGCGCACGCGCCTGGCAAGGTCTCATGGTCGGAGGCGCACTGTAGCGCTGACTCCGCGCTCGCCGCCGTGTCGCCGCCGCGGACCGCCGGGTTTTGCCGTCGCCGCCGTTGCCCGCCGGTCCAAAGCGCGACTTTTGCGCCCCCGCGTGCTCCTTTTCCGCGCTCTGTCGCTTCTCGCCTCGCCCACGCGCGCCTGCTGCCTGCAGCACGCCTGCGCGCCGCGTTGACGCCGTGCACGGCGCCAACACGGCTGCGACAAGCCGCTGCCGCCGCGACAGCGCGCCGAGCTGTCCCAGCCTCTATCTCGAGCTTCCCGAGCACCCCTCCACTCCCCTCTCGCCCCTACTTAAGCCCTCAACAGTTCCCCTCGCTCAGCACGCCGGAAAAACCTCGCCGGAGCTCGCAGAGGCGCCGCCGAGCTCGCTCTCGTGCACAGCTCTCCCCGCTGCTCCTCCGGCCAAACCGAGGCTCGCAATAGCTTCCCCAACCTCCACTGCCACTCACCGAGCAATCCCCAACCCCTTTCCCCCACCAGAGCCACCTGCGTAGCTCGCCGGAGTTCACAGAGCCCTCCGCCGCCGCCCGCGCACGTGCACAGCTCGCTACGCTCCACCTCCGGCCTAACCAAGGGCACCATTAGCTTCCTCGTGTCGTGCTGGTGCTCACCGACCACTTCCCCGAGCTTCTCCGACCACGACGTCGCCGGTAGCCGCTCGCCGGAGCAAGCCGAGCCGCCACCGCCGTCGTTGACCCCGCTCCCGGCCATCCCCGACCTCGAGACCTAGCTCAAACGAACCGTGGTGAGCCCCTCTTCTTTTTCCCCCACTTTCCCGGTCCGGTCTCGCCGCCGTTTGGCCGGCGTAACCACGCCGGTGAGCCCAGGGACCATCGTGTGTCTTCAACCTCTTTCCAGGGGCTTGAGTGAAAGATGCAGGGGCCTGTCTGTAATAGTTTCAAAAACCCTAGGGTCCCTCGCGTAAAATAGATTCTATATTTTTGGATTAATTCGCTGAGATCTTCAAAAATTCGTAGAAAATCGTAGAAAAATCAGAAAAATGTCAAACCAATTTTGTAGTGACCAGTAAACCTAGAAGAACAAATTCTTCCTTTGCACCTCACTCAGTTGAGCAGTAGATTTTGAAATATAAATTCATTTAGGTTTGAGCACTTTTCGTCATAGTTCAAAATCTACACATGCACTAGAGTTGAGCTTGGGATATGTTCTTAGGGTGGTTATCATTGGCCTAATGCGCAAAGGGTGCACAAAAATTCCCAGTGGATTTAGGGTTATGATTTTCCAAACATATACCCTGCTGTTTTGGCAAATAAATCACAAACAATAATGTACTCAGTGAAAAATCATCTCCTTCACACAGAACTTCAATCAAGACATAAGAAACCTTAGAAAAATGAAAATGATAATTTTTGGATACTGGAAAATGGCTAAATGATTTTTGGTAGTTTAAATATGGTGAAATTCCACAAAAATAACCAAAAATCAAAATCACATGCAAACTTGCAGAGAGGTCACCCTTGGTACCCTAAGTCACTGTGCCAAGTGGTTTGGACAAAAACCTTGTAGTTATTTTTGTAGGATTTTAATTTGATTTTAGGCAAAAAGATAAGAAAAATTTGTAATAAATTATAGAAAGATTATTTTGGGCCAAATTTTGGGCTAAGCTCCTGCCTTGGCATGAGTAAGCCTCTGGTCTAATGGCACCTAAAAATAATAATCCTAAGTTCACCTTTTGAATAATGGAAAAAGGACTTGAATGGTGGAAAAGAGAAGAAAAAGAAAAAGGAAAAGAGAAGAAAAAGAAAAGGAAAGAGAAAAACCTAAAACTCAAAAATCAAAGTAAAGGTTCAAAATGAAAAGAGTATACTCACTTATAACCAATGTTTATCCTTTCCAACTCACTAGACAAGTTTTAAATAAACACTCACTATTTAAATCTCGAGACTTAAGCATTCACGCATTTCATGTAGATTCGGGTCTCGCCGAGGGAGTCTACGAGCTAGTCCCCACTGCCGAGGAGATCGCCCAGGAGTCCGAGGTGAACGTGGTGCACGTGGATCCGAGCCCCGAGCAGGAGTACCGCTTCGAGCCGGAAGGCAAGCCCCGGAGCATAACCTAACTTTACTTACGCGATTTATTTGATTATATGTTTGTGCATTTAAGTTTCAAGGAGTTGAATGAAACCCTAGATTGCATAATCATAGGTTCCTTTGATTGAACACTAGTATGTTAGGTTCGATAGTTGCTATGCTTAAGAACGATAGAAGTCGAGTGTTTCCGACACTCGCGAGATATAGGAGTTGTATGACTACTCATATCAGAAACACTAGAGATGATGGACGGGTGATTGTAGATACCGTCTATCGATGTTTTAAGTGGAAACATGTGGTACTTTTGTGTCAAGCGTTTGAACGTACCACACATATGCACGGTTTATGGGACCGGTAAGTCCCGGTATCCGATTGATGCGAGCAGGTCCGACAGCTCTCTGTCTTGGAAACGTTATCCCATGGGCACATGAGGGTAGTTGCGTGAGTCCCAGTAGTGGTAAACCTTTACCCTGAGGCATTGGGACTCGGGAGCCACTCGAAGAGAGAGGAGAAAGGATTGGGGTGTGTTGGCATTTCCAACCATTCCGTATGTTTGGGTTTTCCCTGGCCAGGTAGTAAATTCGGTTCGAACTGTCCGCTTCTCGCGGTTAATGAGACTGCTTGACCGATGTATGACATATTATGAAGTGAAACTTGGAAGGATGAAACCTTTGTATGAAATAAATTGTATTGCAAAACTTGATTGTTTAGCTAGGTTCACCTAGAATGGATAGACTAAAGAACTTAAAAATTTAGAATGAAGAAGCTAGAAAACAGCTTAGTCGCTTTTGGCAAAAGAACCCCACTAGCCAAACAGCCTCTCATTTTAGGAGTCGGTGATGTAGCGATCACCAGTCGGTTAAGTCTTGTTGAGTATAACTAGTATACTCAGCCTTGCTTGTGGCTTAAATTTTCAGGACCGTCCCCTCAGGAGGTAGCTGCCTCTATGGCTTGGGCCTCCCAGCTTCCTCCTGGTTACAGCATCGAGTGGGAGCCGACCTCTCCCGAGGATCGTGAGGAGTAGCGTCACGGCTGACTTCATCGTGACGATACTATGGATCGTCGCTAGTATCTCGTTTATTTTCCGCTGCATGAACTCGAACTATTTTATTTACTTATCATTTCAATTTGGTTGTAATAACTCTGAACCTTGTTGTAATTTAAATTGTGGAATGATGTGATCTTTGGGAACTCGCCTTCGAGTGGGTGTATGGACGGACGATCTTCAGTAGCCGTTGGTCGAGCTTGACTCGACGGTCGAATCCGCACTTGGGAACATTTTCGTGTATTAGCACCAGTGGAAGGTGGAATACACTTAAGTGGGCCCATTTCTCGGGTGAGATCGCTACAGCAGGTATTGCACTTGCTAGAAGATTATACACTAAAGTTGCCTGAGTGTGTAGTACTGGTATATGTGCTGTCATCCCTGAGATAACAGCTAATTTCTGAACTTCTTCTCTCAGAGTGCCACCCCCTGAAAACCTCTTCAAGTTGTGCTGCATGCTGTCTGATTGGGTGCATGATAGCAGTGAATATCAGATTGAACGCCTGCTGGACGACTGCGATTAGAACATGGTGATGGCACAGATCGGCGAGATAGAGGTAGCAGTATGCAGCTAAAGGCACTACTGAAGGACTTTCACATACTCTCCTTAGCAACACCAGTTGCTTCCTTCCCAATCTTTCTCACTCACATCACTTAATGTTCGATCAATCTCTCTATCTCCGTTCTGAATGTATCAAAGTTTGGAAGCAAAGCTTCTGTTTTGGGGTTATGTTCAAGTGGACATGTGGAGTATATGTAGCAGTGTATACTCAGTATGTAGTAAAGTATCATTAACATACATAGCAATAGCTCAAGGGTGAAATATATGTGGATATGTGGAGTATATGGGCGTGTTTGGTTTGCGACCGTAGCTGCCCTGCCAATTATTGGCTCGCCACGGTCCATTGGCCGTCGTTTGGAGTGTCGCCAAACATTTGGCTCGCCCGTACCACGCCGTTGGTTTACGCGCCCACGCAAGCCATTTTTTCGCCCGTGCGTTGGCAAGCTGCGGGCGGCAGAATCAGCCGCCAAATATTTGGCTCACCAACCCTTGGCAGGGCAGCTACGGGCGTAAAGCAAACGTGCCCTATGTGCCAATGGGTGGGCTGCAGGAACATTTTGGCTCGCGCATAGGCTGCAAATCCCTAAAATTTAATATTTGGGCTCGTGTACGGGCTACACGTCTCTAAAATTTCCCAAAATTTAGGCTCGGCCACTCCTCTGATTCCAAATTTTCAATTCCCCACTAGCTGTCTTTTGTCTTCCCTACCGCCTTCCATGCTGCCTCAACCAAGCAAGGGAGGCCCGAAATTTATGGGGTGAGCACTTTAATGAGTGTATGGAAACTATCTGCCTACATAGGGGGCTTGAAAATCTCAGGGCAGGACAACACAATGCTACTTGTCATGTGTCATGTCGGTCAACTTGCTCCGTCATCAACACCACACGAGATATCATGCTATAGCTATATAGCATTCGACCTAGTCATCGATTTCGTCTTCAGCACCGGCGCGCAACAAGCCTCCGCGCCGACCATAGCAATGGTGGTCACCGCACACCCTTCTCGGCTGAGATGGATAAGAACAGGCTTGTGTGCCACACATCCTGTTGTTCAGGGGAGTAGTCTCGCATATGTCGGTTTGGCGGCAACTGCAACACACACAAGGTAACGTGCATGGATCATTGGATCGATCAGCAGGGTTGAGCAAAACAAAGCCATATCCGGCCTGATGCTACGATCTGTAGGAGGTATACGTACCAGTGGTACTGATAGGAAAGGTGAAGAGAACAAAGAGCGCTGATTCCTTCAATTGCTGGGAAGACTCAGTTCCTGATGCCTCGTCCTCCCATCAGGCCATCACCCTGCAGATGACTCCGTTGCAGTGCGTTGCAGGCCTCATTGGTGCTAGCAGCAGACGAGAGCAATATGATGCAAGTGCTGCTATAAGATGCACCCTTTTCTTTTTATAAAAGCCATGTCTCATTCGGTGAGTATAGGTGTGTAGTACTGGTGCATTTGCTGCATATATCAATAATTAAAGTACTGGATGATGTGCATATAACGTATCTTTCTGCATATAAATTAAAGGAGATTGATCACCGTTCATGTGTGTGCTGCAGCCAATTGTAATGGTCTAGCTATGTACTGGGGACAGCCATTGGCATGATCATGTGCTGCCCGCCCCTGAGATAAACATCAAATGAAGACACATAAACGACCAATTTTCCACAGAGCAGTACGTAGTACGAAATTATTTGCTTCTTTTTTTTATCTTTTCATGTGGCTCTGCATGCATAATTCCAATTGTAACCAGTCAGCAACAATCCATGGAGTCCAAGCAGTCGAGAAGCCCGCATGCAAACTTAATAGTCCCTTTAATCGTCTGTTTATGATGCAAAACTCATTCTATGGAACAGTATGTAACAGTAGAAAATAATAGCTTATCAGCTGCAAGAGAGATGCACAACGAACCATAGTGTCCAAATAGCATGAACAAAACGGTTGTGTGGCAGTTCATCCCAATGCAACAATCGTCCAATTAGCTAGGAAATTTGAGACCCCTGTTTAGCAAGAAAGACGTTTTATCAATCGCAAACCATGTACCACAAAGATGTAAAATTAGGTGATATCACCGTCACTGGGAGCAGCAGCGCCATATATGTGTTATCTTCCTTCATATCCCTGCTGCATCGCTGATGTTGTTTGGAGGAGGCCATGTCGCCCAGAGTCTATGTGTAGAATTTCTATGAATTTTCTTTTTTTTCATTATATGGCATGTTTTCATCGAAATGTTCTGTGAGTAAGAAGAGTGAATGTATGTATCAAAGGTTGGAAGGATGGAATGACATTTCTTTTGGGTATATATATTGTTCAAGTGAACATGTGTAGTATATATAGTACTCTATGGTGTTCATGTTGTATCTTTCTACATGAATGGATAATCAACATTCATGTGTGCTGAAACAAAATGTACTTGTCTGTCTAGTGTCTACCGGGGACATAGCCACATTGGCATATATGATCATGAGTTGGTGGCGTCCCTGAGATAGCAGGACGGACACATATTCATTAATTTATTTGCTTCTTTATTTGTCTTGCATTGGCTCTCTGCATAACCCCAACATTAAGCAATGAGCAAGCTAAGAATTCATGGCATCCAAGCAGTTTATGATCGAGATGCCAGCGCGCAAATATTGTCATTCCTCTTCCAGACTTCCACACTACACAAACGGATTACGTGTCTTTGCTGAACAATGAGCTTAAGCTTTTGATCTAGCTAGGAAGAACAAAATTAATAGTGAACCCTCTAACTAGTGTCCAAATAGAATGAAAAAAAAAAACAGTTGCGGCAGTTGATCCTAATGCAATCATCCAATTACCTAGGAATTTTGAAACCCTTTAGCACAGAGCTCTGGAATTGGATGATATCACCGCAAATGGAGCAGCAGCACCATATCTGTGTTATCAACCTTCATACCCCTGCCTTGTTGTACCAGCGCTGATGTTGTTTGGAGGCGTCCGCCATGGTGCCTTGAGTCAATTCATGTGTTGAATTTCAATGAATTATTTATTTTCGTTGTCATGTGTTTCATAAAGACTGACGTGGATGTTTTAATGAAAACACGTTCTAGCTAGTAATTATCATATGATATTGTTTGGTAGGGCTTCTGAGAAAGGTAGGAAGAGTTTTGTACTACAGTAGTTACTTGGTGCACATGGCAAAGGAGAGCCAAAGCTGGACAAAGCCATGCAAGCTCTTCCACCAAAGGTAATGTGTAAACATTAGGGCTTCCTGCTACTACGGCAAGGAGGATTGCCGATCAAATTAGAAATTGAAATACGAGGATGCAGATTGATCCTTGGAGGCTCCGAGGTTCTGTTGCTCTTCAGCTACCCTACAGACTCATGGTTGATTTCGTCTCTTACCTAGTTAGACTAGAACCGTGCATGTGACAGGCTGACAGCCTTTGCTGAAAGCAATTAACGCAATACAAAACTTTCTACACATAGTTAGCTAATTGGTTAGCAATACACATACAAAACATGACTTTGACCTTGGGTCTTGGGAGGGACGTACAGCACCTGTTGGCCCCCCTTTGGCTCCGCAACCGGTTGCAAGGGCAGAGCTTAGTTGTGGCCAGAGCTGGCCAGGCGCCTTTGACACTAGGGATTTACTTTACTAATCCCTTGATCTGTTCATGTCTCAATGGAATTAGGGACATCTCCTCTCAGTTTGCATTGTAGCTCCTGGAAAGTCTCTTCAAGCTCAACCAATGTCCAGCAGGGTGCGGGTTGGCGGTGTGTCTCAGATTCTAAGGCTGCTGGACGAGAGCGATTAGAACGTCGTGACAGCACAAGATTGGCGAGAGAGACCTAGCAGTTTGTAGCCACTACCAAATCAGAACATCTGCGACATGCTCCGGTTAGCTGCATCAACTGCTTCCTTCCCAATGCCTCTCAATGCCATCACATGTAGTGTTCGCTCACTCTCGCTATATCTGTTTCATCGAAATGTTCCGTGAACCGTGAGTAAGAAGAGCGAATGCATGTATCAAAGGTTGGAAGATGGAGTAACATTTCTCTTTGGTATACTAGCCTATCAACTCGTGCTGCCGCACGGGCTAATTAGAATTAATATAAAAAATTAAAACTTATAGCTAATAATTATAATTATCTATCATACTCTATATTTCATCTGTTAAACTGGAAAACCATACTCTAAAGATAGTTATTATTATCTAATTACAATATGTTTACTTAGTCACAATTTTTTGACACACCATCATACCTCCATATGTGTTTTTTATTGTTTGAGCTATGCGAATAATATAAAAATTTTATTCTTATGTCTTCTCTCATACATGAATATGACACAACAATATTATAATGATAGAAATAGTAATTTAGAATTTTGTATTGGTGCATCTTAAGATTTTTTAATAATATAAATTTTAGATTAAGATTTATATTAGGGGGGCTTGCTACCGTACACCTCTTTACCTTTAAGGAGGTAAGATTTTAATTAAATATGGACCCTTTAATATACATAGAAAAAAATCAATTGGAAAATATGAACCACTTATTAACTGGCTCTTTAACTACCCCCGGCCACATGCATGCATGCACAACATTACTCCAACTCCCGTCATGTTTGTGCAGAGGTTTTGGTTTTGTTTCCCCGTTCCTTGTCAGTCACAGTCAAATTCGTAATATAGACAAAAAGTGGCCATGTAGACAATAAAAATATTCAAATTTTGGGTGACAAAAAATAGCCATGTCATGTACACGTATAGAGGAAAAAAGATGAAGCATCATTAATAGAGAAAAAAATATTCAGGCTATCGGCGTGTCACATTCACGTTGAGTGAAAAAACTGAAGCATCAACTGAGAAAAAACGTTAATGCAATGGGCATGTCACGTTCAAGTTGAGAGAAAAATAAAGATGAATAATGAGTAGTAGATATTTCCTTTTTTATTGGATCTAGCAAGATATTTTCATAATTTTCTTTATTTTTTAAATTGAAAAGTATATAAATAAAAAATTATTCTATTATCTCCTAAGAGTTAATATAGGGGTTTGCTACATAAAAAATAAAAAATATATATTCCTCTAACTTCTATGCATGTGTTTTAGATTCAACTTGGTCAGTCATTGCTACTTGTTAAATAAGTCTTTCCTTCTCTGTGAATGTGGCACGGAGATCAACTAAAAAAATATGACATGGGTGACAAATAGATTAATTAGCGAGATGATAGAATAAAGATTTCCTAAAAAACATGACATTAGATGGATCACGGAGCACTTATGTGTCTAGGATGCCTTGTTTGGAAAGAGATTAATTAGCGAGGACAGTTATATAATCTAGATTCAGATTTAGATGTATACAAAGGGGCTACTTGATATTTATTAGTTAATGAATACTTATTAAATAAAATATATTGGTGTCCATGTAGGATCCTAGGTGGATGTTTTGTTTTTTGAGAGAATTTCTATGATTTCTCTATTTTTTTAGGTTGTCCATCTAGGATCGTAGGTGGCATCACCTGGAGCCGCCTCCACTTAGTAATAGTAAGATAAGATATGTCCAAGTGACCATGTGGAGTGTATACATATAGTAGTGTGTATGTATTAAATACCACATAAATATATAGTGAACTACAGTAGTATTTTAATTTTTAGAACGTATAGTGAAATTTTTTTTTGAGATAAACCTTTTTTAGGAAGAGATAAATTTATATAGTATGTTTTTTTAGATATACTTATATAGTATGTATGTTGTCACAAACAAGGTCAAGCAGAATCCGGCCTTGTTTAACCCCACGGCCTGCTGTATCCATCCCCTCAAAAAGGGCAAAAAAAAACTCTACGGCCTGTATGAAGCCCGGCCCACCACACATGAGCCCATCCATCATCATCCCCTCTCCTCCGGCACACCACCCATGAGCCACAGCAGCCCGCGGCGGCGGCGCACGCCCGCCGACGATGACGCCGGTGCCGCCGCACGCGAACGCGATTCGTCCCCATGGTCATCTCTGCACGAGGATATGGTGAGCCAGATCGCGTGGCGAGTGCTGGCCGCCGGCGACCTGCTGGACTACATCCGCTTCCGCGCCGTGTGCGCAAACTGGCGGTCGAGCACATCCAGCCCGCGCGGCCGTGGCATCGTCGACCGGCGCTTCCACCCGCGGCGATGGATGATGCTTCCGGAAGGCCACGGCCTCCACCCGGGCCACGGCAAGCTGCGCGGGTTCATCCGCTTCTTCAACCTCTCGACCGGGGCCTTCGTCCGCGTCCACCTCCCCATCTTCAGGGACCACTGCGTCCTCGACTCCATCGACGGTCTCCTTATGCTGCAGCGAGATCACGACACGGCGATCCGGCTCCTCCACCCCTTCACCGGGGACATCTTGGACTTCCCGCCTCTGGAGACCCTCCTGAGGTATGTGAGCCCGGGATTGGCGGGAAACCAGTGGTGGCATATAAGAAGTATCAGTGCTGCTTCCATCAACGTGAGGGAGGATGAAATCGTCTCGCTCGTATTTTTAGGGTCACCGGCCGGTATGTTTCGGGCAGCCTATGCGATCTCTGGGGACCAGCAATGGAAGGTTTCAAGCTGGTGCCTGCAACAAATTTTTAGCCCAATGGCGTTCCAAGGCAAGATCTATGTAGTACGTGATCGCGGAGGGCTCACTGGACCAGAGGTCCTACTGATCGACCCACCTGAGATGCAAGGTACGGAACCCTGGCTGCCACTACCAAGGTCGATTGCCAAATGTCCAGTAAGCGCACAAAAAGAACCAAGCTTGTACTATTTGGTAGAATGTGGCTCTGAGATTCTGGTGGTCGCCACAAGATTTGGCAATCCTAGGAAATTTTCAGTGCACAGATTAGCTCACCTTATGCTGGGAAAGAATAATGTCCTGATGACATGCATTGATGGCGATGCCCTCTTCCTCGGTGGGAGGAATCTGAGTGTCAGCTCTAAGGCGTTTCCAACCATTGTGGGTGGCACCATTGTCTTTTACTATGGAAAGGAACACTATTTTGCTCAATACCACCTCAGCAGCGGCACATTTTCGCCAGCATCTTCAGATGGATATATCTCAGAATATGCTTGTCCTTGTAGCATGATTTACTATATCTACACATGCTGCTATCGTCAACAATGGTCAGTGACATATTTTTTTTTGTTTTCCGTTCCATAATTGTTCTCCCTGACAATGATCGTTCCTTTCCCTGCAACATTTTGTGCTGCTAGGATAATCTTATTGTTTTTTTTCCCCTCTCTACCTATAGGAACAAGGGACAGCTATGTTTCCAGGGGAAGATGAACAAGTGGCGGGTGAAGGGAAAGTGGCGAATGGGGGTAAGTCTTGCCTCTTATGCAATGATTCTGGTCTATGGAGTTTTATTTACCTATGTTTACCGATTATTCACTAAAGGCTGGATGCAGCCAATTGATTAGTTTCTGGGGCATGTTTCTAGTATTAAAGTCCCAAATTAACAGGGTGTCTGTTGCTTCCCATTTTAATTAGATATATTGTATCTAGGATGTAACAGCATTTGATTTGCTCACGTTGATAGATTTGGGTCTACAAATCTGTATAAGCTGGCTTTTTTAGAGTTTGAGGGGCCTGGCATTGGTCCAATTGTGGTGATCATCCCATAAGTCTGCTATGGTTGCTGATTTCTCATTCACTATAGAATAAACCTCCCAAAATAGGACAGCTAAGTTGGAAGAACCCAACCACTTGGTTTCCCAACACTTAATCTTGTTATCTCCTACATGCTATCCCATTTTTGCAACTTGGGCAGCCCAGAGCACCTCTCTCAGATTCCATCACGTACTGAGACCTGTTAGTGTATTGTACTTGTAAGTCTAACAGCTCCTTCTACAGCTGAGGTTCCTTCTCCAGGTAAACTTAGGTTCCAATCTCTGAGGTGAGGTATACCTAAGCCAACCGTATTCCTTCTCGAGGCACACTAGAAGTCAGTTGGCTAAATGATTAGTTCGGTATCCATCAAAGCTGTTCAAAGGCAGTGAGCCATATGAGAAGTATGGGTTGAATGGCCCACTTAGGGATTTGGTGATCGGCTATTTTCTCAGAGAACACTGATAAAAGCTCTGCTCGTATTAGTTACAAGTGTTGCTATAATGCACAAGATGTATTGTTAGGTTACACTATTTACATGTACTGCTTTCTGAACTAGAAAACAAACATTTCCTGTGAGGAAAATAAGTTCTTCCTCTTTCATCTTTGCATCTGCACTTAACTGAACATATGGAATACTAGTTGCACTTGCACCCATCTGTGGATGCTTGGTTGAATGTTCTCACATCTGGTAATACAGAGCTCCAAAAGACTTAGAATTAATGGTCTTGATGCAGGCATGCAGCACAATCTGATCAGCTACCCTTCCACCTGAGCGTGGAATGTTGGAACACTACATTCTTAGATACATTGCCAAGCATCCAATTAGAGCTAATTGAAATGTAGTTATGGTTTTCATTCACGATCGCTGTCTATATTACAATCACCATATGACCTGTTACTATGCAAGATTTTTTTGTCTGCTGGCACTACTAAACTTAATTAGCAAATACTAGAAAGCATCAGTATTTTGCTAGTACATTGTTAGCAGAGATACACACATCTGATATGTTGTTTCCAGAAGTTTGCACTATCGATACTGCTAGTTTGTCCACCAAAGCGAGCCAAATGATTATTCAGATTTCACATGTAGACCACACCTTTTTGTTTGCCTTCTGCATACTTAGGATCTCATAGATTCTGCATCTTAATACTTGATTGTGCCTGTATCTTACTACTATTACTACTATTATATCAATTAGATTGGTTCAGTTGGTATAGTCACTGACTCGTGCCTACTTTCCTACTTGTGTCATGCTAGGCGTAAATGGCTCCTGGAACATGGTGGATTGGTGATGGCGCCTGGATTCGTTCATCTCCAGCTTTATCCTTGTGATAAGGCCTAAGGGATTCTTATTTATTAGCATGTTATTATGTTATCCTTGCACATGAGGAGTAGTAGTTCCCTTCGGTTGTGACACAGATTTGCTTACTATCTATCATCATGTTAGTCTGGGTTGTGACAGATTTGCTTGTTATCTATCTTCATGTTTGTACAGCTAATTAACCGTTCTAGCTGCCCTGTTATTTGCCATGGAGCTATTTATATAGATATCTAGCGAGGTTTTGGACTTCTGGCAACAGGAATGTAACAATGAACATTACATAGTTTGGCAGCCGTGTAACTTAAAGCACGCTTCTTGTGCATATATCATGTATTTCTACTCGATCTCAGCCAGGCCGTGTCTCTGTCGCTGCTTTCATCAAGATAATAACATGTGGTTTAGTGTAGTAGCTATATCATTTCACATTATGTATTCCTTCCATGCCACACCGTCTAGTACTAGGTATTGTGGCAGAGAAGATGTACATTGTACAGAGCTGGATACATACATGATAACAGATCGATTTAATTTGGATCCAAACGGTTTTTGTTGCATGAACTAAATCAATCTGTACGATAAAAAACAAAATCAAAACGCAAATATTTTCACCCGGGCCCCTCATCCTCCTGAACTCCAAAAGAAGTGTGACCAAAAGTCGATAAGTAAGGTTCTAGAGGCATTCCCGGCTAAAATGCTCCTAGTTTAGTTGTAAATAAGATTAGTTAGCTTTTTTTTTGGATAAAGCAGAGAACCAGATGTGATGACCCCCTTCACCGCCGGCTCCAATTCAAAACCTCATCACCAACGCGTTACGTCTCATTGCTGAATGATGCCCGCTACAACTAAGCATCGATTAGAACTAAACTAACAATACACATGCTTAGGGTGTCAGGCAGTTGGTGTATGTGGTGGCCTTCTTGCCTGCCGTCAGCGCCTTCTTCCTCACCCTCCATGCTCCAGCTCTGCCAGTGTGTCTGCTAGTGCCGCTGCTCTACCTCACCTCCGCCAGCTAGCTAGCTCCACAACCTATGAGCCTGCGGGCTGAGGCGACGGCCCAAGCCCGGGCCTACGGGACGTTTTTGGTTCAGATCGGGCCAGCCCAGAAAGCCCGGCCACAAATAAAGGACCGGGCTAGCCCATAGCCCACGAATAGAAAAAAAAACCCAAAATTTCAGTGCTCAACATTCTAAATTTATAGTTTCAACATTTATTAATTTCTACTTCAACATCTTATATGTGTAGTTTCAACATTTTGAGTCTCAAATGTTGAACATGTTCAATCTAGTGTTGAGATATTTCATTCACGTTGTTGAGTTAGCACAATTAAAATGTTAAAGATGGGTAGGAGCTCCGGATAAAGGAGAGACCGGGCCCTGACCGACCCATTCTCTTTCCAGCGAGCCGGATCGGGCTGACCTGTAGGCCGAGGTGACGGCTCAGGCCCAGCACCAGGTAACGGGCCGGGCTAGCCCGGGCTCGCAAAAGACCAGACCGGGCCAAAAATCCGGGCTTGTAGCCGGGCCACCGGGCTGCGGGCTTTTCTCTTCTCTATCTCTATCTACCTCTAAAAGAACGTAAATAAGAGCTCTCGCCTGTGGTCCGTCGACGGACCACGGCCGACCGACGGCGTCCAACGCAGCCCGGCTCCAAACCGACAAGAGTAACCAATCGGAGATCGAGATTCAAAATTCAAATTGCCCATACATGGACTACAAAAAGATCCCAACTCTACAGAAGCGCAAATCTTCCTATCCCTTGTCCCCCAAGCCCTCGACAACGCGGGAATCGATGTCCAGCAGACCAGCAGGCCCCACTTGGAAGAAGCGAGCGTCGCCCCCAACCGCCGGCAGCAGGAGCTGCAGCTGCTACTCCGCGCCGGCGCCGGAGATGGAGGCCGCGGGCAGGGGCGTGCGCTGCCACCGTGCAGAGGGAGAGAGAAACCGAGTGAGAGAAATAGAGAGAGAAGCAACTCAAGCACGAAATCACCAAATCGAAGCACAAATCGCTGAACCGAAGCACAAATCGCCACGCCAAATTGAGCAAGAGGAGAGAGAGAGATGGAGATGGGTGCCGACGGCGGAGGAGCTCCATGGCACCGCGCGAGCAGCAGCAACACCGCATCGTCGGCCTCGATCTAGAGCCGGGGAACGCGCTTGCCGCCGCACACAATCCACGTCCGCCGCCGCGCGTACGCCCGCGAGCGTGGAGGCGGATCTGTCGCCGCAATAGCTGCAGCCTCGCGTTGCCGTCGAGCAGAAGCAGAGGATGAGGTGGTGGCGCGAGGTGGAGGAAGAGGTGGTGGCGCGAGCTCGAGGAGAGAGATGGTGGCCGGCGTAAGGTGGCGCAGTGAGAAGGAGGTCGGCGAGTAGGCGGTCGCCTGCTGCTCGGCCTCTCGCCTGGGCGTCGGCGGAGCCGCGGAGTGATGCGATGGGGATTTTTTTTTATCTCACGATGGGGAATCGAGGGAGAGGCAGAGACGACTAGAAGAGTCCTACGGAGAGAGAGAGATAGGTGGCGGTGGATGACATGTGGGGCTGGGGGGTGAGGGAGAAAAAGGGGGAAGAAAAGGAAGAAAGTGAAAAAAGAAAAAGAAGAGGAGGTATTTCATAATCTCAACTACTAATAAAACCCAACTTGTTGGTATCCCTTAAATATTTATCGAGACAACGATAGAAGCTTGCATATATATAAGTATTTTGGTGTTCATGCTGCCTCTAATATTTTCGTATTTCTCTCTGCGAGAATATAAATGTCAGCATGATAGGTTTTATGTTGTGTTCTTGGTCAGCAGACCGTAACTTATTTACTTTGCTCTTTGAGTTTTGTATTCATCATTATATGATCGTTAGATGTTTTACTTATTTTTAAATAAATATTAATTTGTGCAAATTTATATGCTCGTAGCAACTCTGCACGGGCCGTTACTAGTTTACATCTATACGACCACCCGATGTCGCTTCGCTTTGCTCGCTATATGCGTCCATGCAAGCTACCACCACCAGCCAGCCAGTCCACATGACGGCTGACGCACGCTGCTGCTGCAACCGGCGTCATGCGTCGGGCTCGGGCATACAATATCTAGGCTTCTATAAAAAAATTATCACAATTGGACTATACAAAATACAATTATCAATTGTTCTATTTACTTAAAAAATAATAGATCTAAGTATGTAATAAAAATTTTTATATCAAAACATATTATATATTTTTTGTTGATATACTTATGTGGAGTCTTAAAAAAAAAATAGATTTTCTATTTTATAATTTTTTGTTTACTATGGTTTTTCCAAGTTGCAGCAAAAAATAAATAAATAATACAAAACCGCATATATCCATATTAGGAAGATAAAACCTATGATTTTAAAAGTTAAAGGAGGCAGGTTGTTCGGTTTTGTGATTTACCGTTCAATGTCTAGGAGGTTAAAATGATTTTTCCCCTTTTTTCTAATGTGAGTGGGCCGCATCTAGCTATTGGGCCGACGGGAGAGCAGCCGAACGCCCCCCAGATGTCGACATCCAGCACTCGCCCGCTAGAGCCACCCCGCATTTTCTCGGGCCGCCACGGAAGGAAGGAGGAAGCCGGCCGCCGCGAGGACGCCGCCGGCGAAGTTGATCCCTGCTACGGGCTAACTTCCTCGGACCCCTAGGTGAGCCAAACCGCGCCGCCTCCATCCTTTGACCTGCCTGTGCCCCGCGCCTTCGAGCCGGGTGAACCCGTGGCCAAGCCGCCGTTGCAGCTGCTTACCGCCGGCTCACGTCACGCAGCGCCGCGGTCTTGATCTAGTTTGCCAACCCCGTGTCCCTTCGGCCTTCGCAGCATGGTGCGCACCATAGATCGCACGCGACGCGGCCTTGGGACGCCGACTCGCTGCGGTTCACACACAACCACGCGCGGCCATGTCCGCTGCCAGTCGCTACCGTCGGTACCGCTTCTTCGCCATGAGCAGCGGTGCCGCGGTCATGAGCCTCCACTGGTAGAACTGCCTTATGTTTCTTATTTAATTTTCAGAGCTATTACAAGTGCTGAAGCATAATCTTTTGCAAGTCAGTGTCTTATAAAGTGTTGATAGCCCTTTAAGCATGAGACATAACCGATCTGTGATTGTTTGCTGTGCTTGAAGAGGTGGGTAGCTGATCATGGCGTTTGTGTGTTTAAGGTGCCCAATCTTTGATCTTGTGCAATGTATCTTTGTTGACTCTTGCCACTCCTCTTCTTCCTTGTGTCTGCTGTGAATGTCGTGAGTTGGATCACGGATTTCAAGGTGGGTTTGTGCCTTCTACAGAGTACTTGATTTTTATACTATCCAGATGCTGTGAAATTTGGCTTATCCATGTTCCTTTTGATTCATCTGCCATGATGTAGCATCGAGGTCTTTCATCCGTGCATGCCATTGTTAACTGCAGAAACTGGATTTAGAACTCCTGACTTTTTAAACTTTTGCAATGATTATAGTTTATATGGAACTCCTAGGATGGATGGTCCGTTGTTGCAGTTTGCTAAGATGCAAAACATGAAAGTAGTATTTGATTATAACTTTAAGATAGCTCTTCTCACTTATCTGTTGAGTTCCATAGTTTGGGATGCAGATTCGTTTTTCTCTATCATACTTATCTGTTGTTCTACCTATATTTTTGTTACCTCAGGGGAAAAAAAGAATGGCTGTCTTTATAGTTCTGTGATTTTAGTTCTGCATCAGAAAAGCGCCAGTCAGTGGGGGTTTTCTTGTGTTTTGTCTTGAGATGCAGTCCACTGAATACAATTCCTTATTTTTCCTTTCCATGTTTGTAGTTTGATGGTTCAGATAGGTTTCTATGTAAATATTAAGGAGCGAGATTTTACATCTCATTTGTGCCTTAGCTTGAGATAGAAGAAGCTTGCTTTTATTGGTATTGGGATGTTATACTTCACTGTATCTAATACTTCTCTATCCCCTGTCTTTTGCACTTTGGTGGTTCATCCAGCTGATTAGCCCTGTATGTTATTTGATGCACTTTATCTGCATTATTAGTGTTTAATATTATCAAATTGTTTTGTAGTATAGTTAGAAAGGCACGTGATCATAGGTAAAACAAACCAGGACACATTGTAAAATCCAGCATATATGTCATTCTTAACAGGGTTAAAACTTGCATATATGTATATTCTGTAATTCTCTCGGTTATATGTCGTATTACCTAGAATTTATTACTGGAATATTAGAAGCTCATAGTTCTCATGTTTTTACCAAATAATTACACAGGCAAGTGCCCGACCATATCATTCATTTTGGTCATTTTGGTTGCTGTGTAGAACATAATTGTTTCTTTTAAAGCAGTTTGCTTAGGGTTTATCATGACAAGCTCCTTCAGTCTAGCTTAATATTGGTAAGCTCTGTGTTTAGGATTTACCATGACACCATCTATGTGCAGCTTATTCTTGTACTGATTTTTGTGTTGTAAAATTTGGCTAGGACCACCCCACTTGCCAAGAAGCACCACACCCTTCCATGGTATGCATAGCATTTTGTTCTGCTATCTTGTTTGAAGGTTATTATTAGTGGCTACGTGTCTGAATAGTGTTCTCCTGCAGGCTCTTCTTGGTTCTGAACAGGTTCTAGCCATACTGGCTCAACCAGAAAAATACTTTCTTCCGGACCCACCCCATCATTTGGACTTCTTCATAATCAGTGACGAGAAATACATGAAGATGTTGGTCGGGGCGGCGGGCTCATATCTTATGCAGGTTCTTCTGCTATCTTGTTTCAAGGGTATTTACTATTAGTGTCTGCGTGTTTGAATTGTGTTCTCTTGCAGGCTCTTCTTAGTTCTGAACAGGTTCTAGCCATACTGACTCAACCAGAAGAATACAATCTGCCGGACCCACCCCATCATTTGGACTTCTTCATCATCAGTGACGAGGAATACATGGAGATGTTCGACGGGGTGGCAGGCTTCTACGGCAGTTCCGGATCAGATACCGATGATTCAAATGATGATGTTCATGGTTCTGATTCAGAAGACGATCCCTGATTGAGTTCGGCTAAGGATTAGTATGGTAATAAGCTCTGACAGATAATCGATATTGGCAGCAGTTTGGCTAAGGATGTGCACGGGACCCACACGAGCGCATCGGCTCTCGGCTGCGCACTCACGAGGCTAGCGGCCTTGGCTCCAGCGGGCGGCGCGATCTCCCGATGGTCGGCGCGGCTTCGTGAGGACTCGGCGCCCGAGTGCGCTGCGGTTTCTCCGCCAAGAACCCAGACCCCCGCTCCCAACGATGAGCTCCTCCTCTCTATTCCCAGAAGGTACCGCAACTTGTTTCTCAATCCGTCCGTTCATTGGTAGGCCTGTGGTTTTTCCTTCTCGATTGAACTGTAATTTGATAATCCATTTCCATGAGTGCAGGCGCAGAGCAAGATCGCTTGCAATAGGTTGTAGATGGAGCTCGCCCAGTGGCAGCCCAACCCTCCCACCGGGTTCAAGCACAAGGTCTCTAATAACCTCCAAAGGCGTCGTCTTTCTCGCCGCGACCCTCCCTGCACAATTCCTCACTCATCATGTCTTCCTTTTCTGTATGTTTATCATGAGCTTTTTTTCTTTGTCCTTATTAATTCTCCTATATGGATGGGTTCCATCGTTCAAGGTCCCTTTCTTTTGTTGATCTCTATTCTTGATTTCTAAGGGTTCTTTTTTATCTCAGTCATTGTGTGTGGAGGTGGATTTGGACTACTTGCCTGATAGGATATTTATCTCTCGATAACTGAACAGGTGGGTAATTAAGGTCACCGGAGCAGTAGGTACCCTCTATCCCGGCAAAACCTACCAGTTGCTGGTTGACTTCGCCGAGCTTCCCATGGAGACGCCTCAAGTTAGGTTTTCACAACAAAGATGCCACCTTCAGTTAATCTCGTTTTGCTTCCAGGTTGTTTTCTCAATGTTGTGCTGATGCATCCACATTTGTAGTAGTGGCTGCATCTGTAAGGTAAAAAAGTTGTGTTTCTTTTGCATCTTCTCTCATGGTCAAGAATTGGTGTATGACTCACTCCATTTCTGATGCCTTTCATTAACTGCTAAAATTTATATTTTCTTGGTGGTGAGTGTTGGTCAAATCTAATGATAGCTGTCATAATAACAAACATGTACATCTTTAGTCTGGTACCTGCAATATGCAATTGCAATTGTTGATCTTTACTTTAAATTTCATTGTTGTTTCATGTTTCTTGTTTCTGCATACGTAACAATTTATAGCGTTATTGTTTCATGTTTTTTTAATATTCAAGACTTTTACCTTTTTTTGTCTACGGATTTGTATGATTCATAGAACATTTGTTTAATGGAGCCAGGATTCTATTGGAGAATATCCTATATATTGGTTCTTTCTAAAATTTAGAACAAACAATATGCAAATGCATGTATTTTTGGAGCTAGAAAGCCGCTTGCCAAGTTTTTGAGACAGCCTCATTTTATTGTGTGGGATAATAGTGACCTTATCACTCGTGAAGTCATTAGAGGCTTATAGAATGTATATGCTATTTGTGCAGGTAATTTCCATAGAGCGCACTTTAGCTAGCAATGCCAGATTTTCTTATTTTAGGAATTAATGATTTTTTATTGATACTATATAGGGCATTGCTAGCTAAAGTGCGCTCTATGGATCTTATTGCAGTCACATCCGCAACATTGGGTATAGTTGCATCCATCATGCATGGTGGTCGAACAACACACTCAAGGTTCAAGATTCCAATCAAGTTGGGTGACAACAGTCTGTGCAATTTTACTAAGCAGAATGGTACAGCTGAGCTACTAAGGAGGGTGTCGCTCATAGTTCCGGATGAAGTAGCAATGACTAAGAGGCAGACGGTTGAGTTTCTTGATAGAATATTGCAGGATGTAATGGATTGTACACAGCCATGTTGTGGCAATGTTTTTATCTCAACTAGACCAATAAATTGTGTGTTAACTCCCTCTTCCCTTCTTTGAAATGGTTTTGATGAAGTTATTTGTCTCAACAAAATAGTCACTCGTATTGAAGTTGATCCTATGACCTACGAATAAAAATAAAATAATCAAGTAAATTATGGAAGTTTAAAATCTATATTATTCTATCTACTTCCCTCTTACATCTCACAGGTTGCAAAGTGTGAAAAAGTCAATAAAACAAAACTTTAGAAAATAAGTCTGCGACCCACTGCATGTTTCAAGATTAGCCTAACAAATCAAAATTATTTTCATTAATTGCCTTAGAGTGATCTGACGCATCTTTAATTCAGTCCGGCAAATCAACCTTTTATTTCTTTTCTTAAATACCAATCATTTGTTTCCTATATACTTTGATTGACGCAATATTTTTTATTATGATTTTGTTTCTATATTTTTTTTAGACAAGCCAAAATAACATTTGTGGCCATCCAATCATTTAGATTTTGTTTCCTTTGTTTTTTCAGTCTGGCCACCTTTTGCCATAACCCTTCCGTTAGCCTTCCCATAAATGATCATTTTATTTGTCATGCATCCTCTCTTTCATGAAAGATCAATTCCAAACTATCCTCCCCATCATAAAATACACAATCTTGTAATAGGAGTACTCGCCCATGGATCAAGGCGCTCACAGTTACATGACCTTGAAGGATGCCATGGCATAGTGTCATGGCGGGCATGTTGATGTGTCGGCTTTGTTGGAGCAGCCGATCCATTCCTGGACTGATGAAACTCTATTTGTGTGACAAATGTTACTTCAACTCACCATTTCTTCATTCATTAAACAATCATATTGTTGTCTTACGACGCTAACTCTCAATCGTTCAGTTCCTTAGCTTTCCTCCGCATGGTCAATGACAATGAAGACGAAACACATCGACTATTAGTTGAGCCTAAAGTGGGCAACCACTTTGTCATGCTACAAAACGTTATGGTGGACAAAAATATGAGTGAGTACTCTTTTCTTATTGTGTAATTGTCATGTTCTTACATTCTATCTCGTGAACACTTCGAAGAAGGACGGATATAATACTATCGAGTTTTACTTTTAACAACATGTTTGGTGGCTAACAATCTCATTATTAAAGATGAAATTAACTCATCTCTGTCAGCACTCGAATATGGTTAATTATTAATTAATATTTAAATAGTAATTTATTATAAAATGTTTTTTATTTGAAGCTAAATTTTTACTATGTCTCACATTTTTCAGCAATTAGAAACGATATTCACAATGACTATGGACTTCACGAAAGCATCAAAGTTGATGTCACCACGCGAATGGAAGATCTTAAACATATCTCCGATACATCGCTGCCCGAGTTCAAGGACAACCCGGTTGGCCAAGTAAAGAACTCCACGTAGTTTTGTTATTTGAAATAGTATTTGACAAGCTCTCAAAAAAATATTTAGAAATTTTTTTCTGGCGTACTTGTTTCAGTGAGTATAGATTTTTGGTTTTAGAAAACTGGTTGGCTAGGGAAAAACAAAAATAAAGAATAAGCATATATGCTCCGGCTATTGTGGAATCATGCTTGTTTTTCCCTATGGGAGGTGATCCGGATGCTCAAGGACAAAATAAATAAACGATTGGTTAGGCTAAAAAGAAAGAAAAAATGCCGAACTATGAAAAAATATATATGTATATGTATATGTATACGTATACGAATACGAATACGTATACGTATATGTATATGTATGGTAGGGAAGCAATTGACATGTAACTCTTCCTAAATTAATAGTTATGATTAATAAAATCGTGGAGGAAATCTCTTTCATCTCGGATCTTTATTGCTATCCAGTTCAAATTTATGTCTCTATCTTTTGTAGGGTTATCTTGGAGTATTACAATATGTTGTATTTAAAATTTATTATGTTCATTATAATTCACATTTCAGTGTGCATATGCTTTATTCCGGTATGAAATGGAATTAGATCTCGTCACTGAATAGTTATAGTTATGTTCTAATCTAATTTATTTTAATAGCGCGTGCGTGTCGCACGTGCCAAAAGACTAGTACTAAATAATGTGATTCAATGCCCTTGCAATTTGAGTCTCATTATTGTGTCAATTTGAGAATGGAAATCGGTATGGCCAAAACAAATTGAGACGTGTGGAAATTGATGCTCGACGAACGACGATCGCCCTTCCTCAGCGTTGATTGCTGAAAGAGGCAGAGGAAGCAAGGAATAAGAGAGCGAAGAGGATCCCACCGTCGGATGCGCGCAATACGGTTGGGACGTCCGTTGTACGTAGAGATAAAAACGGCAGAGGATCTGGTTCCAAAACGCCTGTGGCAACTGGCAAGGCAACAAAGGAACGAAAAGTATACGCACAAGGATTGCTTATTGCTATGGTATCAATCTTAGACTACAAATTATGGTCACAGCACTTCGACAGACGACAGGACGCGATACATTTGGACTATAGAATGGTACTGGTGCCTGATACCCTCCACCGCCTCAGCATTGCTCAGTTTCGACTCAGAGCATTTAAGATCGTGTGTAGTTTTCACAACATTCTTGCAAGCAATCAACTCCACCTTTGGCACAAGGAATTCTCACGTCGGCATGGCTTTGTTTAGATGAGAAAGTTGGTGGAAAATTAGAGGTATAAATAGTGCATTGGTAAGCGTGTCTGTGAGAGAAGATATGACTCGATGTGACAGAAAAGTTGGCGAAGCGAAAGGTGTCGTGCAGTCATAGATGACAGGCACCCGCTGCCCCTGTGGATGTGCTGGCGGGGAAAAAAATGCTCGCCCTGCTGTTCCACTTCTTTGGGGACTGTCACCTGCAAGAACACCAAAATGACATAATCACTTTTTAACCTTTGTACTAGAAACAATCTCGCACATGTTTCGAACAACAAACAGTTAACGGAACGAGCGGAGACAAACGGGAACCAACTGCAGGAGATGGAGGCAACCGGCCTTGCAGGGGCTCCACCGAAGAGATGACGACTAGCGGGAGGACGGCTAGGATAGCGGCTTGCGGCGGCCACGGTCCACGGAGCAGGGGTTGGGTGAGGCGATCAGAAACGGGCCGCGGCGAAAGCCGACGACGTTCGGCCCAAACAGGCGCAAATGACAAAAAGGTCGTGCTAGACCATCCATCTTTGGACGCAAATGACAAAAAGGTAGATGTTTCACTTGTAACATAACAATTACATAGCTAATCCCAAAGGAACCAAAAAGGAAAAACAGGGGAAGAACTCACTGCTGAAATTACAGTTCGAGTACCCTATCAAATTAAATGGATTAATCCCCTCGCAAGCATCACCACCAAACATTGGCAAGAATTAATCTCCCACCATTACGGGGTAAGAAGTCCATTTGAACTGGGGAAAAGGCTTCTTTAGGCCGGAATGGGGGTTAGACAGTCCGATCATAACAGTGCGTGCCCGGCCTTTAATTGTACAGCATCCTTGCCTTCTGATTCTGAATGGTGGTCCGTGGTTCCTGAGCATGTGATGCACTGATGCAAAACAATGCACCATTGCTCACCTGTGAAAGAATCTGGCTGCTGGCAATACTGCTCAGGCTTGTGGTACATTCTAGCCCACATATTTCATTCATTTGTTGTGGTACCCCAACTTTCTCTTCTCGTCAACCTTGGCAGGTGAGGCTGATTCATGGGCAGCTTCACTACGCCCTGATGAGTTAGCAGACTGATCAGTCTCACCAGATGCAGGCAGGGCTCCAGGCAAGGCATTGTCAGGCTCAGAAGAGCCGCAAGGTTCATCTGCTCCTGTGTCTATACTTGGGCCTTCAGATGCACCTCCAACTTGTGTGGCAGTCTGGCCATCTTGAACATCCACATGCTGCTCAGAGGCTTCGGCTTCCTGGGATACATTTTCCTCTTCCACGCACAACATTTTCTCATCATCTGTACTAGCATCATTGTGCTTAGCATCTTCTGTTAGTTCCTTGGTCTCCTCAACAGGACCATTTTCCAGAAACGCACTTTCCAGCTGTGACTCAGTGCCAGTGGCTTCACCAATTAGCACTTCATCAGTTTCCTCCATGTTCAAGGAAGTCTCTTCAGAATTGGGGGATGGTGAAGGAACAGAGGCAGCTAACCGGTAATTGATTCCTCTATCACCATCAAATGTAAACCAGTTTGAATTCGTGAAGAGGGAGCTGCTGCAGAATGCATGCTCTATAAGCCACCTCACTTGTATAGAGAACAGTTCAAGCCAAAAACATTCATTACATGTCCTGATCATCTCCCAAACGCAAGGAAGATATTACTACTTCAGCTGATTCATCATCAAAGTATACATCCTGAAACAGATGCAAAGACTTCAGCTTGCAGAAAATCCATCTCTGCTGGCAGGACACAGTAATTTTTAATTGTAGAAGCAAATGTATTGACCATGTCTGACCTTAAATAACTGTATTGAACTAAAATAACAGACATATTTACATAGATAGTACTGTAACATACCTCATCATCCCGTTCATGAGATCCTTGTGCCTGTGATAATCAAAGAGGAAATGTGTTAGGCATAGACAGGAGCAGAATCATATCAATCAAGATAATATATCTATAGTACGGTTAATGGGAGAACATCTTTTACATAAAATCCATGGTTCAAATGTTAAATGTACTCCCTCCGTCCTTGAATATATGCCGTTCAGTACAAACAAATTAGTTCATTTTGAACTAACTAGCTTGTCCTAAATGACATATATTCAACGATGTAGTATAATGTTTCTAGTAAAGATACTACAGCAGATTCAGGAATTCAAAATCAATTTTTCTAAATATTCTACAAAGTATAGCATGCTAACAAAGAACACGGTGTTAAAAACTCAGAAATTCACCTCTTCAATGTCATCGTTGCTGTATATCCCGTACAGAAATGCCTGGCTCAGATCATTAGCAAGTGCTGCAACATCAGTCTCTGCCTCGGAAGTTGTCATCATCACTATCCCTCCCACGATCATGTAGAGAAGTTGGACGGCTGCACTATAAAAAAGTAGATAGCCAACAGTCAGAAAGAAATATACACAATAAGAAATTACACGTGTTTCCGCAGTGTATACAATAATCAGAAAGCCCAGGCTAGGAAAAGAACATACCCACATGCCCAATGGTAAACATTCTCAACCTCATTGCGTTTCACCAGGACACCTGTTTGCCATTCAGCCCATTCTCTGTTCTCCTATAGAGAAAAAAATTTCACAAATGCAAATGAGGACACAGCACCAACAGTTTCAAACTGTTGGGCCAATGATGAAACAGAACCTTGAATTACCTGCAAGTGACTTTGGATGACACTGCTACTATTTCCCAATTGAATGAGCTTATTCGCTATTCTTGTTATGTGGCCAATATTCCCAATTCTCGGGGGGTTCCTTCCCTTCTGACCGTAATGTTGGCTGCAGGTAGAAGATACAGTCAAGATGAGGACCCTATGGTAATCTAGCCCCATGAATAAGAAAGTCAGATGAAAAGAATCCACAAATAGATTACCCCTTTAGAGTCCACTGACAGACGATTTTTTTTCTGCGGCAAGGACTTTACCAACAAAGTCACAGTCATTAAGGACATGGTCAATCAGTTGATTTCGTTTAACCTCAAGGCAAGAAAAAATAATGTTCTCAACATGGTGATGCAAAATGTTATTGTAAGGGTACCTGCAGCACCAGGCAATATATGAGGATATTCCCTTAACACTGACAACTGATAAGCAAAAGAACAAACAGCAGCTCACTTACTGAAAAAACAAATCAATGCAATGCTTTATTGCTACGTATGTGGCCAGCATTGTTCCTTGCAAAAGCAGATGATGTAGAAGCTCTGTGATGGCCAATTTGATGATTGGATGAGCTTGTAGCGACATGAGGAATTCGCCCATTGCCATTCATGTAGAGCTACGATAGAGTTGGCGACAAAAGACTTGTTTCGTGTGTAGTAGCTCTGATTGGACATTGTTACTGCAAATGTGTTTTTTTTTTGTAACAATTTCTGCTAAATCGGGAGGGAAATCTTCATGTCTTCTCAAGTTCTCATGACTTGCTCAGCAGATTTTCCGATAATATGCTGAGCGACTTGACCGGAGCACACCATTTCTGCCTCTGCGGTTCCATCTGTAGCTATTGCAGCTTTGTACCTGGTAAAATGGAGTGGAGATTACTCATCTTACAAACGCTATATGCATTGAATAGAAAAAGGTGGCCTTACTTTATTAGTATAAAAGAATCTCTCTTACTTGTGCCTGTAATTGGTGCCGTTGCATGAGTAACATATGTAGCTGGTTCTTTCTAAGCTGCATGCCTTTCCACACCTTACACATGATGGGAACCACCAAGGCGCATATGGCACCAACCAAGCAATTGTGAGTTGTGACTGTGCATTGGCATCCATTTTGCTGCCGGAAAACTAGCATAGTTAATTAAATTTAGAAGCTAGACACATAGATAGGTGTTATATGGATATTTCTGCCTGTGTTTCAATGTGTTTCTTCTCTTTCACTCTTACTTACCGGGAATTTATATGGGTCTATGCTTTGTAAGTCCTGCTGGTACTTGACTTCTAGCTGGGCAACCAGTTGTGGCTGAGCAGTTTGTTGAGATGATGATGCTACATGCCTAATTTCAATACGCTGATTCTCGTAGCTATGAAACAGAATGTTCAAATGAGATGTAAATTTTGTGTAGTTTGACTTGGTATTTATCTATGTTGCTGCAAATCTGGTTTTTCTTTCTTTCTTTTTTTACCTGTGGTACAATTCTTCGGCCTCTGGAATTTCAGGGTTAAAGTACCATTTACATGCAGATCTTCCACTGAGCTGATCTTGACCTGCTCAGCAAAATAGGAAATGACCGCATTTTTTAGCTGATTGCTTGTCTTTTTTCGTTTGGAAAAAAAAAGTATCTGGTGGTGGTAGGTGTTACAGGAAATTATTAAATTGTTATGTATTAACTAAAAGATGTACAATGGGATTGGTGCTAACCTGGAGAGAATTTATACAGGTAATAAAAAACGTGTAATTTGATGAGGACACTAAAATAACATCAATAGCTAATGCTAAATTGGAGAGCCTACGTACAAAAATGGGATTTTTTGCAGTAAAATAGTACCAAAGTAGGTCTTCACGAGGCAGCCTAGAAACTGAGCTACAACAGGCTTTGCTTCACTGCTGTTATAAACTGCGTCAACATTGAATTGTATTGCTTGTTGACCCCACAATGTCATTTTGGTATCAAGACCACTGATCAGGAAGTATAAATGGTTAGTGAGCTCTATGCTTTCAAGAAGAAACAGTAAAATGGAACCATGAATAATAAGATGCATGCTTAGCATTTTTTGAAATTTGAATTTACAAAAAATACTTCGAGGCGCGTGTAATCTATTCGTTTTTCCGAATAGTTGCTCATTTAGTATTTTTTGCGGCAAATACAAGCTAAATAAAAAAAGGAAAAGGAAAAAATTGCCGGGCCCACTAAGACCCGTTTAGGCCCAACTCTATCTCCGTCCGGTTTACCGCTTAGCAATTTGAATTTAGAATTTGCTAGGTGTCTACCGGCTTACCGCTCAAACCGACCCGGCAATAGCAATTTGAATATGAATTTTGAATTTGTCCGGTTTCTACTGGTTCCCACGCCGCTCCGATAAACTGAGGGCGACGGTTCAACGAACCAGTTCGGTTTGTAAACCAGAGCGATGCGCGTCGCCTCTGAGAAGCAGAGGAACCATGGGTGGGGAGGTGAAAGGGGGCGGCCGCCGTGGGCCCGTACGAGAGAACTCCCGCGCCAACGGACGGCATCCGGAGGTTTCGTGGCCGCCGAGAAAGGTTTAGCGGCCCGGATCACGCTCCGAGCGCGGGAGTCCTCGGCGTGCATTGGAGGCGGGAACGGAGGGTCCCAGCTGCCAGCGGGGCGTGATCAGAGAGAGCGCTGCGGCAATTCCCCAACTGCTGTCGAGAGGGTAGCGTGGGCCACCGCCGGCCGCTACGCGAACCCGAGGAACCACTGGTGGCCCACACGTCTGTGAAGCAGGAGCCATGGCGGGGGACGTGGCCCCTTCGGTCAGTGGGAAAAAGCAAGGGGTCCCGCGTGCAGTGTCTGCGGCGGACGGGAGGTCGGCAGGAATGGCGCACGTGTTGAACCGGTCTTGACCCGTTAGCGGAGTAGCGTATGGATGTATATACTGAAGGGTGGAATCAGGAATTAGAATTTGTGGCAATCAATGCCTTTCTTTCGATGTCCTCTGAATTGAAAAACGGAATTGCAACTCAAAGAACGTGTTTAGTTGTTGGGGGGAAGCGTGTTTTGTGAGTGGGATGAATAGGAAAGTTGAAGGGAAGAAGAAGAACTTTTCTGGAAGCTTGTTTTGGGATGAATAGGAAAGTTGAAAAGATCTTTTGGGAGTAAACATGGCAAAAGCCAAGCGGCATTCAACGTAGCATTGTGCCCCTCCCACAATGCACAGACTCTCCCTCTGAATCGCTCGGAATCGGCTTGTTCGACGCCTCCAGTGACGCTGGCCCCTCCCCCGACCAACGTCGTACCCCACCTTCCTTCGCAACTCGACGCTATCTGGCCCCTTCTTCTACCTTGCGGCTCGGCATCGTCAAACCCTCATCCTCCCTCGTCCGCACAGCGCCTCGCTTTCGCCGGCGAGGTCCGTCCGGCAACGCTTCTCTCTGGATCCACCACTGAGGTCCCAGCCTACGTTGCTACCTTGCACCTCCCCTCCGCCGGCGACGCCCGACCGACAATGCTTCTCTCCATTGTCGTTGTTGAGCTCCATACCCGCGTCGCGACCCAGGAACTTCCTTTTGTCGGTGAGCCGTGCTGCCTCCTCTGCTGCTTGAGGCCGACGGTGTCAATGTCAGACTGCTCGAGGGCGTATCCTCCTACTCTATCGACATGTCGACGAGTCGCATCGTGCCACGCTCTCCTCACTCTACAGTTGACGTGGAGGCATGCTATGAGGTCTATCGCCAGGTCCCTCCGGTCGGAGTCGAGGGCCTCGACATTGAGGTGCAGCACATCGTCGACGGGAATGAAAGGGGGCGGGCAGTGATGGACGACGGCACGCGTGAAGGCGAACAATAAATTCCCAATTCCAAGACATATACATCTAAACGTGAATTGGATTATCTATCTCGTAAAATCCCATCCAGTAATTTTATCTGCGTCCAATGGCTTGGGTATTGCAACTCAATACCAATACTACTTTGATTTGGTTGGTCTAAAGGAGGAACGACTTGATTGAAATGACTCGATTGTCCATGTAAAACAAGCATGGTAAATTCCCAATTCCAAAGCATATACATCCAAACATAAATTGGATTGTCTATCACATAAAATTCCATCCAATAATTCCATCTACATCCAAACAATGGTTTTAGTATCGCAACTCAATACTAATACTGCTTTTAATTTGGTATTTGTTCTAAAGGAGGAACGACCTGATTGAAATAACTCGATTGTCCATGTAAAACAAGCTAGTGACATGTAGCACTTTTCCATTAGTTTTCCCCACCATCATGGACGCACGGTGGACTGCGTGAGACTAGGGATAAAAGTGGCATGGATAATTTCTGACTTCGAACGGATACGAATCAAAATTTAGTGGATATAGAGAAGAGTTTTTATTATCCACGTGGATACGGATAATCCGAATCCGATTGCGTGCGGATGCGGAGTAGGATACTGCATTATAGAAATCCGATATGGATTATTTGATAATTTAACGTGGATTGAATAATAGGATATCCGATAATCTTAGCAAGCACAATAAAATATAACTACTCGAGGCGAGCCCATACATGAATAGTAAGGTGATTGTTTCTTGCGTTATGTTATTATTAATGAAGGTGGTTCATGAACTATTCATCGAATTAAAAAATATACACGCAAGCATGTATTATCCGACTCCGAACAATTTCCGACATCCTAAAGAATCTGTCTCTGAAACCACATTTGTGCATCCGATCCGTTCCACATCCGACAAAAATAATGCAAAAAGTTATTAAAAATGCCATTATCCGCTCTGTTTTCATCGAGTGTACAAACGACACCGTGTAGAATCGAGTGATGCAAATGCCGTTGAGGGTTCAATAGGTTAGAGCATCTCTAGCCGGGCCCCTAAATCGGAGCCTCTATATTTCTTCTAGAGGCCAGTCCACAAAAGTTTATGGGCTTACAACTCAGCTTTGGGTCATAATTTGGAGGCCTCTCCAAAAATATGGACTCATTTAGAAGCCCAGCTGGAGATGATTTCTCTAATGGGAGACTAAAACAAGGGATGGAGGCTCATTTGAGGGCCCAGAGATGCTCTTAGGCCGTGGTTTAAGTTCAAAGAAAAAAGTGTATTTTTCATCCTTTAAGTACTGTGAAAGTGTGATTTTCATCCCTAATATTTTAAGTGGTGCAAATCAACCCCTTATGTAACTAAACTGGTGCACTAATCATCCCAATCTCGGTTTACTAACAATTTAGTGCGCATTGACAACAGTTTAAGCCCTCTAACCATCTCACTTGTATACTAACAATCAATGTTACCGTATAATTGTTAACATTGACACCACATATTTCTTTGTTACATCTATGTGCCTCATCCATCTTTATTTTTTCTAGCTTTTCCCAACATTTATTGTTTATGAAATTTGTGTCTCAATTTAATTATTAATTATCTTTGCTTAAGTATTAATTCGTTCACTCATTTTGTTTTTTTATGAAAAAGTAAAGAAAAGGCATTTATGTTAATCCTACTTTTTAAGAAATTACTCTAGATTGATTATCCTAAAAATTTAAGTTTAATAAAATAATCATATATAAGCGTGTGGTCTGGCATTATATGACCCGATGTCTATGTTGCATACAATGTTAAATCACTTATATACCAAGACAGGGATGATTAGTGCATCGGTTTAATTAGTTAAATGGTTGATTTGCTTCAATTAAAACATAAAGGATGAAAGTCACGCTCTTGCAATTCTTGAGGGATGAAAAATACACTTTTTCCTAGTTCAAATAGATACCTTTAGCAGAAAACATAACAACTAATGGGCACATGGCTGGCCTGGTGGTGGATTCACTCGTTGCGGTGCGGGCTAGCCTGTGTTCAGATTAAAAAAAAATACTTCTCCAACAAGTTTTTCTATTCATGCCACTCACAGAACACGGTTTCCAGTGCACTATTCATCATCAGTACTTTTTACCTCCAATCTGAACACAGCCCTAGTCCCCCTACGGTCGATTTTTCTTTTTTGGCATTTTAAAAAAGCACAGGCTCGCGCCCACGTGTGCCCAGCGCGAGCAGACTCGAACAGTCGAACTAGTGCAGCCTGTTCGGCTTCCCGGCTGGGGCTGGTGCTGATTGGGAAGTGTGACTGACAGGAGGGCCCTGGCTGGCTGTTGAAACAACGGCTGATCAGCCAGCCGAACAGGCGTTGGGTAGTCTAAAAAAAGAAAAAGAAAAAGACTCGAACAATTGGGTCGAATTCGGTTCAGATACTGGTTGCATTCGGACCGCCCACGTGTGCCCAGCAGGGTTTCCCGAACCATCCGGAACCGGTCCGGTTTGACCGGTTCCCGACCAAACCGTCCCGGACCGGTAGCGGTTCGGGGCGGTTTGAACCGGTGGAAATTCAATATTTTCAAATTTAAATTTAAAAATAGAAAAATATCGTAAAAATTCCTAAAAATACTTCAAGGTGTGTGTAATCTATTGGTGTAAAAAGTTTTCAAATATTTGCTCATTTGATATTTTTTTGGCAAATACAAGTTAAATCAAAAAAGAAAAAGAAAAAAACCGGTCAAACCGACCGGCTAACCGCTCAAACCGAATTTGAATTCAAAATTCGAATTTGTTCGGTTTTCACCGGTAACCGTTTACCGCTACCGTTGGGCGGCGGTTCGGCCGTCCGGTTCGGTAAGGGGAACCCTGGTGCCCAGCCGAACCAGGGAGCGCCTTGCCGGCTCGGAGGCGGTTTTGTCGCATGTGTATTTTTTTCCCTCAAAACCACTGATCGATTGTGTAACTGTCTTTTCGTATTCGAGAAACGATGTAATTCGAAACACTAATTCATTCAAATCCGATTCGGTTGCCATCCTTTTGTAATTGGTCTGCTGGGTCGAGTCCTTTTATATATATCCGTCCTTTTGCGACCTGGTCGAAAGCAAACAAACCGGCCACGTTAATCCTAGCGAGCGCGTATAAAGAAATTTTTTTTTCTGGCACAGTATCCAATTTCCAAGCGGGAATCTCCAAACAAACAAGGGCAACAAATAGACCTCCCAACCAGGCACCAAAGGCCACACAGCCCACAGCTCTCTCCTCGTTCCGTCTTGCCTCTTCTTCCCCTTTCCTTTGCCCTTCACGCGGCCTTGGCCACCGAGTGCCGTCTGCATCTGCTGGATCTGCCGTGCTTCACACCGTCGACGTTGGAAGTGAAGGTCGCTGGTAGGTCGCCTATGCATGGTGGTTACCTATAAAAAAAACTATTTTTATTCCATCACCGAAGATTAAATAGATTTGGCATCAACATTTTGGTAAACCAGATCTGCAAGGCATGTCATCGTCGAGCTATCAGGGCCGCCCTGCAGCCTTGGCTGCGTGCAGCAGCAAGCGCCGGCGGCGCACGGCCGCTGATGCCGGCGCCGCCACACGCGATTCATCCTCATGGTCGTCTCTGCACGAGGATCTGGTGGGCCTGATCGCGTGGCGGGTGCTGGCCGGCGACCTGCGGGACTACATCCGCTTCCGCGCGGTGTGCACAAACTGGCGGTCCAGCACAGCCAGCCCGCGCGGCCGTGGCATCGTCGACCGGCGCTTCCACCCGCGGCGATGGATGATGCTGCCTGAAGGCCACGGCCTCCACCCGGGCCACGGCAAGCTGCGCGGGTTCGTCCGCTTCTTCAACCTCTCGACCGGCGCCTTCGTCCGCGTCCAGCTCCCGATCTTCAAGGACCACTGCGTCCTCGACTCCATCGACGGTCTCCTTATGCTGCAGCGAGATCACGACACGGCGATCCGGCTCCTCCACCCCTTCACCGGGGACATCTTGGACTTCCCACCTCTGGAGACCCTCCTGAGGTATGTGAACCCGGAATTGTTGGGAAACAAGTGGTGGTATATAAGAAGTATCGGTGCTGCCTCCATCAACGTGAGCAAGGATGGAATTGTCTCGCTCATATTTTTGGGGTCACCCGGTATGATGCAGGCAGCTTATGCTACCTCTGGGGAGCAGCAATGGAGGGTTTCAGGCTGGTTCTTGAAACAAACTTATAGTCCATTGTCGTTCCAAGGCAAGCTCTATGTAGTACGTGATTGCGGAGGGTTCACTGGACCAGAGGTCCTACTGATCGACCCACCTGAGCTGCAAGGTACTGAACCCTGGGTGCCACCACCAAGGTCGATTGCCAAATGTCCAGTAAGCGCACAGAACGACCCAAGCTTGTACTATTTGGTAGAATGGGGCTCAGAGATTCTGGTTGTTGCCAAAAGATTTGGTGGTGACGGGAAACTTTCAGTGCACAGATTAGCTGACCTTATGCTGGGAAAGAATGTCCTGATGACATCCATTGATGGCGATACCATCTTCATTGGTCAGAGGAATCTGTGTGTCAGCTCTAAGGCGTTTCCGATCATTGTGGGTGACACCATTGTGATAAGCCATAGAAATGCATACTATTTTGCTCAATATCACCTCAGCAGCGGCACATTTTCGCCAGCGTCAGATGGCTCTATCGTAGGATGTGCTGTACCAAGTCCGCGTAGCATCATTTACCATATCTACACATGTTGCTATCGTCAGCAATGGTCAGTGACCTATTTTCTGTGTTCTATTCCATAATAATTGTTCTCCCTGACAATGATCTTTCCTTTCCCTGCAACATTTTTGTGTTCCTAGGTGAGCTTATTGTTTTTTTTTCCTCTCTACCTATAGGAACAAGGGACAGATAAAGTTTCAAGGGGAGATGAAAAAGTGGCGGGTGAAGGGAAAGTGGCGAATTGGGGTAAGTCTTGCCTCTTATGCAATGATTCTGGTCTATGCGGTTTTTATTTACCTATGTTTACCGATTATTCACTAAAGGCTGGATGCACAGCCAAATGATTAGTTTCTGGGGGCATTGTTTCTAGTATTAAAGTGACACTTTTTTTTTTGGGACCAATATTAAAGCGACACTGTTCACAGTCCCAAATCAACAGGGTGTCTGTTGCTTCCCATTTTAATTAGATATATGGTATCCAGGATGTAACGACATTTGATATGCCACATCGATCGATTTGGTTATATGGTATCCAGGATGTAACGACATTTGATATGCCACATCGATCGATTTGGGTCTACAAATCTTTATAGGCTGTTTTTTTTTAGAGTTTGAGTGGCCTGGCATTGGTCCAATTGTGGTGATCATCCCACAAGTCTGCTATGTTTGCTGATTTCTCATTCACTATAGAATAAACCTCCCAAAATAGGACAACTAAGTTGGAAGAACCCAACCAGTTGGTTTCCCAACACTTAATCTTCTTATTTCCTACATGCTATCCTATTTTTGCAACTTGGGCAGCCCAGAGCACCCCTCTCCAGATTCCATCACTGAGACCTGTTAGTGCATTGTGCTTGTAAGTCTATCAGCCCCTTCTACAGCTGAGGTTCCTTCTCCAGGTAAACTTAGGTTCCAATCTCTGAGGTCAGGTATACCTAAGCCACCATATTCCTTCGGCACACTAGAAGTCAGTTAGCTAAATGATTAGTTTGGTATCCATCAAAGCTGTTCAAAGGCAGTGAGCCATATGAGAATTAAGAGTTGAATGGCCCACTTAGGGATTTGGTGATTGGCTATTTTCTCAGAGAACACTGATAAAAGTTTTGCGTGTATTAGTTACAAGTGTTGCTATAATGCACAAGATGTATTGTTAGGTTACACTATTTACATGTAGTGCTTTCTGAACTAGAAAACAAACATTTCCTGTGAGGAAAATAAGTTCTTCCTCGTTCATCGTTGCATCTGCACTTAACTGAACATATGGAATACTAGTTGCACTTGCACCCATCTGTGGATGCTGGGTTGAATGTTCTCACATCTGGTAATACAGAGCTCCAAAAGACTTAGAATTAATGGTCTTGATGCAGGCATGCAGCACAATCTGATCAGCTACCCTTCCACCTGAGCGTGAATTGTTGGAACACTACATTCTTAGATACATTGCCAAACATCCAATTAGAGCTAATTGTAATGTAGTTATGGTTTTCATTCACGATCGCTGTCTATATTACAATCACCATATGACCTGTTACTATGCAAGATTTTTTTTGTCTGCTGGCACTACTGAACTTAATTAGCAAATAGAAAGCATCGGTATTTTTGCTAGTACATTGTTAGCAGAGATACACACATCTCATATATTGTTTCCAGAAGTTTGCACAATGATAGTGCTAGTTTGTCCACCAAAGCGAGCAAAATGATTATTCAGATTTCACATGTAGATCAAACCTTTTTTTTTTTGTCTTCTGCATATTTAGGATCTCATAGATTCTGCATCTTAATACTTCATTGTGCCTGTATCTTACTACTATTATACTTCATTGTGCCTGTATCTCATAGTGTAGTCACTGACTCGCGCTTGCTTTCCTACTTGTGTCATGCTAGGCGTAAATGGCTCCTGGAACATGGTGGATTGGTGATGGCGCCTGGATTCCTTCATCTGCAGCTTTATATCTTATCCTTGTGATAAGGGATTCTTACTATCTATCATCATGTTAGTCTGGGTTGTGACAGATTTGCTTGTTATCTATCTTCATGTTTGTACAGTTAATTAACCGTTGTAGCTGCCCTGTTATTTGCCATGGAGCTATTTATATAGATATCTAGCGAGGTTTTGGACTTCTGGCAACAGGGGATGTAACAATGAACATTGATGCTACTTAAAGCACGCCTGTTGTGCATACATAATATATTTCTACTCGATCTCAGCCAGGCTGTGTCTCTTTCGCTGCTTTCATCAGCATGTGTTTTGTTGCATGAACTAAATCAATCTGTATGATAAAAATCAAAATCAAAACGCAAATATTTTCACCCGGGCCCCTCATCCTCCTTGACTCCACGGCCTGTATGATTCTTTTTTTTTTAAAAAAAAACAAAGAAGAAAAGAAAACTCCAGCCCACCGCACCATGAGGCCAGCCCACCATCTGGACTTGCGGGCTGCAGAGGGAAAGTAATTTTCGGCTCGCGGGCTCGCGGAGGGAGGGAAAGGAAAAATCGAAAATTTCGGCTCGGTTCTTCCCCACCCACCCGAGTCCACATCTCATCTCTCTCTGCTCCGACCTCCGCCCCGCCACGGAACCAAACAAATCCCGCCTTTTCAAATCCCGCCTCTTTCACTTCCCTGCCTCCTCGCCACCAAATCCCTCCCGTTGCCCATCCTCATCGCCCGCCCCCGCTTCCTTCCGGAAGGTTCCAGAAGGTCACCAGAGGGGACCGACCGACCACCGCGGGGCCTGCCTGCCTCCGGGAGCTCCTCAGGTCAGTCACCGCCGCCGTCTCGGATCGAGTCCCGAGTCCCGACCCCGTCGCCGCCGCCGGTTCCTCTTACACTGTAGCAGCTCCCCAAACCCTAGCTCCGCTTCCCGCCGCCGTCGCGTGCCCCTGCTCCACCGGCGGCGGCTGACCCGTCGCCGCCCCGCCCAGCGCCGCCGTCGTGCCGGCGGGAGTCGCCACGATTGCTGGCTGGATTCGGCAGGCAACGCGCCTCCATTTCCTTTCCCACGCCGCATAGCATTGGTTTCAGCCTTGATTTGGGACTTGAGGCCATAACCGCGTGACCTAGGGCGGCACAGACTCAGATCCAATGCGCGTGCCATTCTGCTTCCATAAATAACTTTTTTCTTTTTTTTTAAAAAAAAACTGTGTTGGTGTGATGTGGGGTTGATGATCTGTGTTCCTTGATTTCAGACGACCTAATTAGTACTACACAACAGCAAGCAGTTTATGTTTTTCCTGTGTTGCTGTAGGTCGACGAAGTAAGGGGTGCAGGGGAGGAGGAAGCGGGCGGAGAGATGCGGAGGTAGTGGAGGATTGGATGCGACTACAATGGCGCAGGCTGCCGTCGAGTCCGCTCTGAATGGTGACTCATTGATTGGGAGGCAGGCGGGGGTGCCGAGGATGAAGCGGAAGACGCCCTCGGAACTGAGAGTAATACTCTCCTTCCTTTCATTTTTTTTCTAGGATGTATACAAAATGCATTGCCACTTGCACTAGGATGAACTACTTGCTGAAAGTGCCATATCAGGATATAACAAAACACATGGCCACATCATAATTTGTTCAGTTGTTCCTGACATCCCTCCTGATATACCTATAAGAGTTTAAATGTACTTAATCTGAACTTCTTTAGCTCATATCCATGTTGCAATGCATTGCTTTCTGTTTCCCCCCATTGTTAATCGATTAAATCTGTTATCTCGTGATCTCCTTGCCTAGTTCAAAGATGCCCCTAGTGTACAAGCACATGACATCTAATATTCGAATGTTACTAACATAGCTGATTTAATGTAAAACTCATTGGATTGTCTTACACATCGGATACATATGTGGAAATGCATTATCCATATTCTGTTGCAATACCTGAGTTGTTAGTGGCTAGGGATTTTTTTTTTTTTTGGACAGCATGCTAAGAACATGCCTAGTTAACCACTGCTACTTCATCCTGATATAACCGCTCCTACTTTAACACATCCTGATGTAAGCACTGTATGAATAGTAAAAATATTCGCATTCTGCTTTGAGGACCATATAAAGTTGGATGCACATTGGCACTGAAAATATCTCACATTGTGTCTAAGTGATGCATTATGCAAAGTGGAGATAAACACTGAAAAGATGTCTACAATTATTGATTGTAGGGTGAGCAACTGAAGCGGCGTACCTCTGAAAAGGTTGCAAATGATCAATTACCTTCTGCGGCTGCATTTGATAGGTAACTTTCTTGACCTTGTTCAAAATCTGATTAAAGCATTGTGTGAAAAAAACTCAAACTGTTATCTTGTTGCAGGCCAAGCAATGGACTTCGGAACACTGAGCAACAAAAGATATCCAAATACATCAACACACGTGTTACAGAGGTCTTCCCAGTGAGAAAAGCAAGAACCCTTGGCAAGGAAAACTGCAAGGTTAGAATTTGAGACGTTCTTCATTTATATAGACTAATTAATGCTGAGTCAGTCTTTTACCACCATGTTGGTTGGTTTGGTTTGGTCCTAAATGTGAAACATCCTGCAGGATGCCTTGCAGAGCAACGAGAAGATTTGCAAATCTATTGATGCTACAACAGCTTCAAATTTTAAATCATCTTCTCTGCCATGGTAATGATCTGACTATAACTTCGGTGCATGCTTTTCTATATAATGTTCAAGCTCTTATTTGGCTTCTTTGCCATAATTCAGTGGTAATGGGGACTCTGCTAAGTTGGATTCATCTGTTCCATCGACGTCGGATGCTGCAAAGCCAGGTTTCAAGAAAGTTGAGAAATGCAGTGAAAACGCTCTGCGTAGTGTATCTGAGCTTCATGTTGGCGATGAGAAGCAGACTGGCTCCAACAAATTTGATATGGTAATAATTATTCATCTATTGCTATGTACTACTCCTATATTACCATTTCAGCTAATGCTTGTACTGGACACTGTTAGGAAAAAGTACTGAAAGGGTTTGGAGCTCGTGATGCTTCTGTGGTTACTGGGCTCAGCGCCTCTGCTGTACATGTTGGTGATGCTGCATTGAAGTCTTCAGACATATGTCCTTCTAAGATCACCATTCCAGGGAAAAGAGCTCCTTTGGATTTTACCTTGAAGACTAGTTTGCAGTTTGTCTCATCATCATCTGTGAAATGGTGGGTGTGCACTGGCTTCTCTTTTATCTCTTTTGTATCCAGAATTCGTCTGTTAGAAATTGTACTCCTGATAAATCTCGTGTCTATTTTTCTTAAACCTGTAACATATGCTCAGTTGGTATTCTGAAAAATTGTATTTGAGAAATGATGGTTACATGCCAACCACAATACTGACAGTCGAGAAATCCTTGCTTGTAACAGGTGTCACAAACTCAATACAAGTTTTGGCAGGAGCAGCATCACTGGAGCCATTGGCCAGACTTGTCCTCGTGGATGTCAAAATTTAGAGTGCCCAAAGCCTGAGAGCAAAAAGGAATTCTTGTTCTCGAAGGCATTACAATCATGGGTATATCCACAATCTTTATTGCCTTCCTCCATTATATCTGCTCTGCTCTCATCAACTGCACGAGGAGGTAATCACAGAACCGGAGTTACTCCTTTATCTATTCTTTTGTTAATACAATTCCATAAGTCATTTGCTCTTTGGCCTTGCAGAAAATGATTATCTTCTCAAAAGGCATCAGGACTGGGAAGATTCGTTTCAGAATCTTTACTACATGCTTCGGAAGAATATGGTGAATATATTCTATGGTACCTTCTTACACCACAGAACTCATTATTTTATGTTCCACTGTGTATGTAAGCCTATAGCCACACAAGATAGGGCCATGTTCTTTATGTAAAAAAAAAGTAGTTCAGTGTAATATAAGGCTTTGAGTTTTCTAATTTTCTTGGCTGGAAACTCATTACATGTTGGTAAGTTGCATTTCTTCTGTTCTGTAAATAGTATGTTTTTATTTGTGCTGTAAATTCTTTTTGAAATATAAAGTAGACATGTACTGATACATTTTGCTCACGCTCACATGCATCTGCAGTTCCATTTTTTGTGCCTTGTGCCTTGGCAGTTGGCAGTTCTTCATTTTATTGGAATATTAGGCTTATTCACTATCTAATCTCATCAACCACACTGAGCATCACTTTCTCGTTACAGTTTATACGGCACAATTTGTTGCTCTCTTCATCGGTGGAAGCCATTTGGAGAAAAAACAGTCCTGCAATGCGTACCTGTCACAGTCTACGCGCGGCCTACGCTCATTACTGCGGAAACACGTGAGTTGCTCAATCTGATTTCAGTCCCATTTTCACAGGATTGATTTTCTATGTTCTGCTTTTGGGCACATGAACACTTGAGTTGCTTGAATGGGGATACCTAGGCTATTTTCACCAATGGATACCTATTTTTGTTTAAGTCACTTCTCTAAGGTTACATGGTATTGAAAATGGAATTAAATAGATAGCTTTGGCTGTTTCAAATGTGTTTGATAGTTGAAGTCATTTGTTGACTGGTTCACTGGTTTCCTGGACGAGATCAGGATCATAGGATTGAAATTGACTGCAGATAGTGGTATCTGTATGCATCAAAAGATTGGGGATAATCCGAGTAAAGTAGTTTTTGGACTTATGTACCAGGTTCACCATTGTAACAATATGGCCTTGCATTGTTGTAGGGTGTTTGCTTTTCCATGCCTCTTTGCAACACTGAAGTAGAGCAAGCTACTGAAGATGATCTGATTGAACTTTCAGAAATCCAAAAGCGCAATCTTGGCCAGGTTTAATTTGCTTTCAATTTCCCCTTGTGTGCTTTAATAAATGTTAAGCAGAAATGAACAATTGTGAAAACAAACATCGTTTGACCTGCAGGCACTCCATTTAGATGCTCTATCTGATGTGGACAACACCACACAGTCACTCCTTGCATTTACTGGCAATGAGAGTGTTCATGGCTTATATGACATTCTACTGAACTATAAGTAGGGTGATTCTCATTATTCCCTTATACTTGGTGATGATTCAAAAGAAGTTTCGTACCATAATATGATCTTGTGATTCTTCAGGTCCTTGCTGAATTCTTTGTCTGCTGCGGATGTCCCAGCCTTATATTCACCACAACCATTTCAAAATGGCTGTTTACATATTCCAGAGGTTGACTCATTTCTGTAATATTGTTTAATTTTACTTATTTTCTTTTGAGGCTCTTTTTGGCACAAGACAACTTAATAAAATATTTCAGTGGTTTATTCTGATAAAAAGAACCTTGTTAATGTGCTCCACTATTATACTTAAGATACAAACTGGTTCATGCAGCAGAAGCTGTATTGCTTGACATGTACCTGAATAATAATCTGCCACCTGTAGTTTACTGTTGTGGCTGTCTTAGCTTGCATTGTGTAGTTGTGAATTCTTATCGGCATCCATGGATTCCACAGGTGAAATGCAGGGAGATGAGGCGAGCAGACATGGGCCTGCTGTCATCAGGTGGGTTCGACACAGAACCGGGATCAGCATTTGCCTCCACCGTTGGCAACATCTGCTACAGCATGGAAATAAAGGACGTGGTTCTCCCGCCCTGGGTTGTCTCCGGAGTCTGCGCCGCTATGAGCTCAGACACAAGGAGCTTTGATTTAACGTGAGCAGAAATCACCTCCCATAATGTTAGAAATTTGCCTCCTGTCATGTGCTTAGAGTTGCCGTTCTTTCTTCTGCAGGATCGCTACGGAGCCATCGTCCATGGGTTTAAACGCTGCCCTCAAGTCCATGACCAAAGCTCAACCTGAACTAGCACCTCCCAAGGACGGTGGCGCACTGGTGGGCAGCATCCCTGAAGCCGTCCTGGTCCCCTCCTTGCACTCTGCCTCGCTCCGGCGGCTTAGCTACACTGACGGCGAGTACGTCGCGTACACAACCGTGTGAGCTGGAGCTCCAAAGCCAGTAGCGCTCTGGAGCATCGTGTTTGGCAAAGGGGAGGGCGCACTCTGGGCTAGCGCAACCACCTTTTGTTCCCCGGCGGGAGGAAGCCGCTGCGGTCTGTGACCCCGGGATCCACGTCAAAGAAGCATCCACTTGCAGAAATCCTGCCTTCAGAGTTTGGTCTGTATTATGAGCAGGGTTTTATTTGTAAATTTTGGAGCCTGTATGTGCATCATCATACAGACTGCGCTACGTACGCTTCGATGTGGTACAGTAACTTATGAGGGTCTGGTTCTCAAGAAAAAAAAAGGAACAGTTGCATCAATGTTCACCTGTGCTTGGTGATGTATCTCTTTTGAAGACTTGGTTGCCTCTCTTGTTTATATGTTCTGTTCACTTGTTTTACCGGTGCTTAAAATTCGATTATGTGAGTACCTTTGTTGCTCTGATCTTTGTCTTTATATCAGGACATCATATTAGGATTGTTGGTGTAATTTGGATGATTTGGAAGTCAAGGGCTAGGCGAGGTTCGGTCAGTCCCCGACCCTGGTGGTGTTTGTTTTGCCCCCTTTTCTTTTTTTTGAAAAGTCTGGTTACTTTTTGACGCGAGATGCTGCTGGGATGGAAGCGCAGCCTCGCAGGTTTGCTTTGGGTCCTGCCAAAAGCTTCATGCAGTCCATGCTTTTGTTTGCTCTTTGCTGCCAACTTGGGCGCTCCATGCGTTCGTTTGCAGGATGAAACGTTTCGGGCCAGTTATAAATTTATAATCTGTGTGCAGGATCAGCTAACCCAACCGGTGAAAAAAAAGAACGATGATGAACTGATTATCTCAGGCAAGGTGGTCTAGAAACGGAGACCCGACTGATGCTCTCGGAAACTACCCCTAGAACATCGGATTTTTTTTTCTTTATTTTTATACATGACAGTGCCACAGGTCTTTATTCTTCTTTTCATAAAATCCGTTTCCCGCCACCTGTTTGTCATTTTCATTCCGATATCAAAATCCATAACAACGGTCAGGGAAAATGAAACAGAAACCACCAGCAGGTCACGTGACCAAGGAGACAGCAGTCAAAAGGAAAGATCAGTTTCGTGTCTCTTGTCCTCATTCCAGGGATCAGGATCAACAAATTCAAAATGCCGCGTGATCATGAGACAGGTGATTAGCGCGCCCACCGAGGCATCTCTCCTCTCTCTGCCGCAACGCGACGAACTGCAAGAGAAAGCAGCTGCCACCTGCCACTCCCACTACCTCCCTTTCGCTTCTCCTCTCCTCCGAAACCGAAAGCTCCACCCTTTTTGATCTCTCCTTCCCCTCCTCTGTTTCAGCCTCTGCTTCTCACGAAAGCTTTGTCCTTTCTGGCTCTCTCTCCTCTTCGGCTTCTCCCTCCCCTTGTGAGTTGTGACTGTTCAGCCTCGCGCCGCCGCCGCGCCATGACCACCTGCGGCGGAGGGGGCATCATCCCCGCGTCGCGCTTCCTGCGCCGCCGCGCCGCCGTCCGTGACCTCGGCCGCGACGCCGCCGCCGACGCTGACGCCTTCTGGGCCGCCCCGCCCCGCCTTTACGACTTCTCCCAGCAGCAGCAGCAGAAGCTGGAGGAGGAGAAGGACCCGCACCCTGCCGTGGCGAGGCGTTCGCCTCCGCCGGAGCCCGAGCCGTGCAGCCCCGACCCCATCATCTTTGTGCGGCGGCGTTCCGCGCAGCGATCGCCTTCACCGGAGCCGTGCAGCCCGTCGCCCCTCGCCGCGCGGCGCTCGCCTTCGCCGGGCCCGGAAAGCACCTCACTCCTCCTCGACCTGCAGCGCACCTGCGTTGGGTGGGGCGCGACGAAGCGCGTCGAGTACCCCAGCCGGCACCGCCCGGCCTCTCCTTCCCAGGCCGCCGTCGAGGGGATGAACCGTTTGGCGGCTGCGGCGACTCCGTGCGGCGGCGAGGACCAGCAGAGCGCCAGTGTTGGCGGCGGCGGCGACAAGAAGAGGAAGTGGCTGGAGGAGGCGGGGAAGGACGACGACGAGGCGGGGCAAGAGAGCGGCCGCGAGGAGGACAAGCCCGTCGTGCCGGCCAAGGCAGGGAAGTCGAGGTCCAGGAACAAGAGGAAGGCGAGGTGGAGCAACCTCCGCCGGCGCCGCGCCGCCAGGCGCGCCGCCAAGAAGGCCACTCGGGCCGTGAAGGAGGAACAAGAAGAAGCGGCGGCGGTGGAAGAAGAAGAAGAAGAAGAAGACGAGAGCAGCCGTGACGTCAAGCCCGCGGTGGTGGAGGCGGAGAAGAAGAGGAGAAGCAGGAAGAGGCCGGGGTCCAGTGCCGGTGGCCGCAGCCCCGCCGCTGCCAAGCGCGCCAAGAAAGGCCCCCTCAAGGAGGAGAAGGTGGAGGAAGAGGAATTGGCGGAGGAGGAAGAAGAGGAGGAGGCGGAGAGCAAGCCGGCCACTCCGGTTCCGGTTTCGAAGCCCGAGCGCGGCTCGCCGGGCGGCAAGGTGGACCGCTGGTCGGCGTGGAGGTACGCGGCGGGGGAGGCGGCGCTGCTGGACATCCTGCGGGCGCGCGGCGCCATCGCCGGGAAGCCCGCGCCACGCGCCGAGCTCAGGGCGAAGGCGCGGCGCTACATCGGTGACACCGGCCTCCTCGACCACCTCCTCCGCCACGTCACCGACAAGGTCCCCGCTGGCAGTGGCGAGCGGGTGCGCCGCCGGTACAACCCCGCCGGTGGCATGGAGTACTGGCTGGAGCCGGCTGAGCTGGCGGCCATGCGGCGGGAGGCCGGCGTGGATGACCCGTTCTGGGTGCCGCCGGCCGGGTGGAAGCTCGGGGACCCCGTGACGCCGGAGGCACGCGCTCTCGAGGTGCAGAAGCAGGTGGTGGAGCTCGCCGAGGAGCTTGACGTCGTAAAAAGGTCTCCTTTTCTCTTCTTCCTCCTCTCTCGTGAATCGTCTCTTCGATTGCAGCTGCTTCTTGCAGTACTGATGAGTTCTGCTGCTGATACATTAATACAACACATTTGTTCTGAAACTGACTTGTGATTTCTGTGAACTGAAGGCAAATGAAGCAGCTCGATTCCAATCTGGTGCAAGTGAGCAAGGAAGCTTACATATCTTGGAAGGTGATCATACACTATAACCTGATATGAATTTTATTCCTGTCTCACATTGTCCAGCTTTTCATTAAACTTCAAGTGCAGACTTGAATGTCCATGTGTGGCAGGAAGTGGATGTCCTCTGCACTTGTAATGTTGTAGGCATGTTTAGTTCTGGTAGGATGTCTTCTGCACTTGTAATGGTGTATAAACATGTTTTGTTCAATCTCTCACATAGATTCGTACCCTGCATAAAAAGAATGTCAGACCAGCAGTATGTTTTGCTTGGCATCAGTCCTAACCCTGTCACATCTATGAAGTCCTGAAGGCACTACAATGATTCATAATACATGAACTTGCATCACACCAACTTGAAAAATCTGCTGCATGACATGCCTTCATTTGAATCTTGTTCCTGTTTTAGATTGTTCATTTCTGTTCAATTTGTAGTGCAGACCTTAAAATGAGATATGCATGTTTGAAACTCTCTTGCTTGTAGTCATGTTATGGTGTTTGCAGATTTCTAGTTCTTGGTTGATGCTTGTAGTTCTGATGAGTAGCAAGTCTAGATTTGAATTTTGTGAGGTACATTGTATTGTGCACACAAAAATTGGCGCTGTAGCAAGGACCAGATTTTGCTTTGCAGTAGTCCATTTTGTAACTCCTTTCTGCCTGAATTCACTGCATGAACAAGGATACACTTTGCTTCTCATTGATTCATCAATCCCATTTTAATTAGTGATTCTGCACTTTCACTTTCACTGGAAGACTACTTTGCACAAGGATAGTATTGATTTGCAATTCTATTTCATTAGTGGTGAAAGAACTTGGATAATGAAAAGTTCATATTTTTATGTTCAGTGGGCATTTTAATTTAAATAGATGGCTACCCTTCTCGGAGTAGATATGTTCAGGAGTGATGATAATCATGCTTGCAGGGGTATGACTGTATGGTGAAGGCCAATGGCAAGCTGGAAAAGGAGGTGATGTCTTTGGAGGTATGCTTGACTATTACTGCCTCTTAAGTTTAATCTGATTTGATGCATGGTGTATCTTTCTCATCCATTAATTATTTAGCTTACACAACTTGCTTGGCACTAAAACGCATTGTACTGTTGATGTTGTATTCATTAATTATTTGCTAGTTTAATTTTGGTCATGGTCATGACTTCTTGTCGGATTTATTTTTCAGGAGAAGTACGAGAACGCGACACAGGTGAATGGCGAGCTGAAAGAGCTGCTCCTGTTACTGAAGGTACAGAACTACATCCAATTAATCTTATTATGCCAATCAAATTAACGCATGATGCTATGAGTTTGATAGTGCTACGTTCTTGTATATATATCTTTTCTGGTAACATTTGGCAGCTGTATGAATGATGAAGTATTAATCTGAAATTCTGGATCTGTTTTCCAGGAAAAGTATGAGACTGTACTTGAGAAGAATGACAAGCTGGAGGGACAGATGGTTGCCTTGTCCACTTCTTTTCAGTCCCTGAAGGTACACTCACTACTTACTGCAACTCAGCTGTAGTTGGTTATGCCACACTTTGAGATGTTCCTGATTGCAGATTTAGCAGTTGTAATCTGCAATCTACTGATGAAACATTGCTTGATGCATCTGATTGCATGTGCAGGAAGACATGCTGCTGCAGAGAATTGGAGAACAACCCATGCTGATGCTAGAACAAGAGCCTTGGGATGCTGACAAGGAAGAAGCCAGTGCTGGCAATGCTGCTGCCGGTGCAGGCAACCAGCTGACCGATGCTGACCCCGTCGACGGCAGCTTCAGCACCAATGGTGGCGCCTGCGATAGCGCAAGTGCAGAGATGGCGTTGAGGAAGTGCAGCATGCGCATCTGCAGGAGAGATGGGATGCCCCAGTGGCCAAAGGCTGAGTCCGGCGGCACGGCCACCAGCCCCAGGGAGCTGCCAGAGCCACTGACACCTGGCGCGGACTTGGTCATCACCGACTTCGACGCCGTGATCAGCAGCCTCGCGCCACCGTCCATGGAGGAGTACCTGATGGCTGAAGGCCTCCACACGCCGACGTCAGCCTCGTCCACCAACAACGCCGCCTCTCCCAAGCTCCCTCTCCTACCAGCCCCAGCCTCTCCGATCGAGGTCCAGCCACCGCCACTGCAATCGACAACCATGACCATGGGCGACCTGCAAGCAGTTCAGCAACCATACACCGGCGACCTCAACCTGCAGCTTCGGCGCAAGGTGAGCTACTAGTTCCACTGCACTCTGTTATTCGAAACCCACTCTTGATCATCTCTATCAAGATCCAAGGCACAGACAATATAGCATTGAAGTGATCATGAAGAGTTGAAGACGACTGATCTCACTCAGAAGCAGAGCCTGACCATTTGCTACTACTGCAGGACACATCGTCTTCGTCACCAGGGCCGTGCGGCAGCAAGACCCTGAAGCTGGACGCCGGTGCTGGAGGCGGCGTCGTGGGAACTGAGCTGGCGCTGGCGACTCCCACCTACTGATGCTGACAGGCAGTAACCGCTGAAGTTTTGCCTCACCACCACCGTTAACTAGCAGTAACCCCACCACAGAACATAGCTCACACAGGCCCAGAGAGGATAGCTGAAGAAAGACAGAAGAACACAGGAGAAGAAGACAGATTAAGGTTTACTACATTGCTTAGGCACCGCATTTAGCTAATTTAGTCCCCTTTAATTGCCAGTAGTAGTTGTCCCTAGTTCCTTATGGACCATGATAGCAGATGGGTACGCTTACAGCTGAGCACCATGGTTCTGCCGATGCTGCTTGATTCCCAGTTTGTACTTATGCTTGGAGAAGTTGATCTGCCCCTCTGTTAAGTCGAGACGACTGCTCGTGAGGAGCATGCCATTGCTGATCTTTTCCTTTTTAGGGATATCTTTGATCTGTTTTTTTTTTTTCGCGAGGTTGCCGATCTAGATCTTGTGATGAATTGCACACTGTTTCTGGATTAGCGTATGTAAGATCAAGTTGTTACCGTCGCATCGGATTGATTGCCATGGGAACATGGGGCTTGCTCTGCTAGTCCAGCAGCATTCCGTCGAACAGCACCCGAGCGCGCGCACTCGCCGTACCAGTCGAGCGTGACTGCAAGAGAGCCCGCCCATAGCGGCGGCGCGGAAGATGAGCGCCTGCAAAGAGAAGAAGAGGGAGGAGTTGCCGGCGGCGCCGGCAACGGAGGATTCCGGCGAGCGGGCCGCAGCTATTTTGCAAAAGAAACCCTGGCATTAGTAGTAGTTGTTTATTTAAGTTTTCGTTAAAGTGCGTCCTAGATTGGATCGCGATTAATAATCGCGATCCAATTTCGGGTGCATCTGAGCCGTTGGATTATCCGTTCGCGGCCAAGATGGAGGGTGGGCAGAATCGCCAGGTGTATTTCTTACAGAAACACCCTTTGTTGACCAGCTCAGTCAATGCAAATCCTAGGGTGGCGGCGGTGAGCGGCGACGATGGTGTGAGGTGTCTCGCCGCCACCGCCGCCGCCGCCGCCGCCGCTGCTTCGGCCTGGCTACCGAGCGGAGCCTCTGGCGCGGCAAGGAGGGGGTCTTCGGCCTCAGCAGCAACATGCAGCCCCACGGCGACGCCGGCGTCGCCGCGTACATCTCCGGCGGGGGATCTTGGCCACCGCCAAATCCGATGCCGTCACCAGCAGGTGCGCAGAGTCGCCGGCGGAGGATTACCAGGTGTGTTACCATGCCCACGTCGTCCTCGTACGATGAACTACACGAAACACATGCAATTTTGGCTTTCCGTAGGTGCAGACTTATTTTTTTTATTTCTGAACTCCACTCGAGAGCCAAGATAGATAAATTGATGAAAACCATAATGTAAATTCGACGTAGTTTTGCTTGGTATCCCAGAAGCATCCATCCAGATAGATCTATAATACATCACTGGAGGCATGATGCAAGTTAAACGGCTCACATGAATATCCTGAAGCATTGTTCCAGTAGATGTTCACTATAAATGTCTGTTCCAAACCAACCACAAAGGACATTGGTTCTGTTCAATTTATCGATTATTAGGCACACCGCACACACTCATGATACAGATTTTTCTATAGCTCGGATCAATATAAACAGAACATTGCAGATGAATGCGTATTCATACTAGTAGTGGTTTGGAGTATCCGAAAGCTTTCCCTTGCCCCGTACATATTTCAGATGCAATTCCTGAAAGTAGGCCTCAAATTGTACTGTAATTTTTCATGTAGTCATCACGGCACTAGGATACCAAGGCTTTCCAGTCGTTTTGTTGTCTGTATAACCATCCTGGATTCCTGGCTCATTCTGCTTTCCACTACCACCACCAGGACATCATCCTTTGAGACGCCACATTTTTCCATGTCAGAGGCACAACAATTTAGTATTTCCTTGTCTTTCTACTCTTGTGGACGCACAACAAATTAGTATTTCCTTGATCATCTCTCACATGTTTCAGTCTCAAAAAGGTGATATGTGAATGTGATGTGGGTGAAGCATAAGAATCTAGTTTCAAAATTTCAATCTCTTTAGGTTTACATCTGGAATCACACTGACCAAGATTGTCTGAACTTCTCAGCAAAGTCATCATAGGGGTTGTAATTAACACATAGACCTTCCGTGATTATTGTTGCATGTGTTCTGATTGAAATATCTCAGCGTCATCAGCAACTGCACCAATTAGGTCTCCAAGAGCAAGATGAATGAGTTTTACATCTTTCGCACGTCCTTCTGAAGGTTAGCTCATGCTATAGAAGTCAACCATGTTCTTATTATGATCGATGATACTTTGGTTGTCATCCAGAACTTGTAGTAATCATCAAGAGAACGAACAATGTGTAGCAGTATCAAGGTGGGTCTTCTTGACCTGCTTTCAGTGTCCATGAAGGAATCTCTGGTGCGGTAAGGAGAGGATTTTCCACCTCCGCAGCAACCTGCAGCCCCACGGCAACACCGTCGCCATTGTGGATCTTAATCGCATGATTAACTGCACAAACTACAGGAAACACATGCATACTTGGCTTTTCATACAAAAATGCACAGCAGCAGGCTTTTTTTGCCCTCTCAACTCGAGAGTTTGCTTGGTCTCCCCAGTAGCATCCAGGCAGACCCAAATGTTGATGATAAAAATGGGCTCATACAGGAACGGGTTCGAAGCATCTTGCTGCAGTAGATGTGTCTTGTACACATGCCTGCCTGCTTGCACCAATAATACAATAAAACCAACAACAAAACAGAGGACACCTGTTGCATGTTAAATCATCACAATAAGCTACGGCCATACAAGACACACCAGACATGCATGCATGCATCTTCAGCAAATAGAGGGCCCGCGAACATTGCAGATGAGATGAATAATAATGCGTGTAGTCGGTCAAACCAAGAGTGATTTGAAATACTTGAAAGATTTCCCTTGTTTCTTGCATATTTCAGATGCAATCCTCTCGAACTTGGGCCTCAAACGACAGTACCCATCCATATAGCCATCCTGGCACAAGGATACCAAGGCTTTTCGCAGCCGTTCGTTGTCCCTACATCCATCCTGCCACATCTCATTGCTTTGCAGGTAATCATCCTTGTCTTCTCTTCTGGACGCACAGCGAGCCAGTATCTCCTCGACTACCTGCAGCATCATCAACAGTACTTAAGTCTGCATGGGTCGAATCATAATGCAGGAATTGAAGTTGGTTTGGCGTTATGGTTTACCTTTGGGATCAAACGGACCAAAATTTCCCCCTCTTCCTCGTATGACCTCCCAATATGAGTGTCATGATAGAGACAATTTGTGCTGCTGAGGCCTATACATAGACCCTCCATGATTATTGCTGCATGTGTTCTGACTGAAATATCTTCAGCGTGATCAGCAAGTGCACTAGTTAGGTCTCCAAGAGCAAGACGGATTAATTGCAGATCTCTCTCACTTTCTTCTGAAGGCTGCTCATGCTTCTCTCCAAACAGCATCTCTGACAGCCTTTTGCCTGCTAACGACTTGAAACTTGAGTCACCCTTCTTAGTATGTCTATCTGTGAAACCGGAAGCCATCCAGTACTTGTAGTCAAAATCAGGAGAACGAAAAATGAGCAGCAGTATCCAGGTGAGTCTTCTTCTGCTACTCTCACTATCCATCATGAAGGACAAATCCAAAGAAAGATGTAGGAGAATCTCTACGCCTTGCTTTTTCTCCGTCACTCGACAATCGAGGCAGTCAAAAATACTTTTGATGGTGTTTTTGATGTTGTTTGTGATTGCACTATTGTCAAGGGCGGAGCCAGAGCCAACCATGGAAGACCCAGTAAGCAGGTGTCCTTGAACCTCCCCCTCTTGCACCTCCTCTTGTATTTCTTCTCCGCTTCTTCTTCCTCCTCCTCCACCAGGCTGTCCCTCCTCGAGCATCTGCCTTTGGCTGTTGGCGCCTTTAACAGAAGCAGGCACGTGCCATTCCTTTATGAGCACCCAACATTTCTCTAGCATCTGGAGCTCTGACTTCTGAGATGCACGACACGCAATATGGCCGTCCCTGTGGAGTTTGAGAGGCGCCATGGCAATCTTGTATTGTAGCATGGTGTTGCTCATAATCCTTGTTCGGTTTTCCTCATCAAATGCGAGCTGGTAAATGATATTCAGGGCTTCCGTAAGCAGGCTGTCGAAGCCATCGACTGTGTTTCCCCCCGTCTTTCCTTCCGCTCACTTTCCACTGTTTTCCATTTGCACCGAAGGAATTGGACCAGCCACTCCATCAGACTGCTCAAGGGGGAATCAGGAGAATCTGGGCTTTTAAGGTCATATATGTATTGCACCTCGTATCCCTCAAGCAGGTCAAGTCTCTGATACCCCTTGAATTTATCACCATACACTTGGCGTTGCATGTCAAGTTCGATGACTTCTTGCTGACTACACTCAACAGATGTGTCAAGCAGGGAAGACACACACTCGATCGCTCCTGGGAACTGCTCCAAACGGATGCTACGGGCAATAAGAGCTACTATCCTTGCCGCGTTCGCCCTGATCTCTTTGCTATACGGGCTTCGAGGACCCACTGTCTCTAGCAGTCTTCGGATCATGTGGCTCCAGGAATGCGATCTAGTCATCAGCAGATGTTTGGCTAGCACCAGCCTACCTGGCTCCTCGTAGTGCTTGATAACCCCGGCCAGAATGCTTATCCCAGCAATGAAACCCTCATTTGACGGGGCTTCCATCATCAGGTTCACACCATAGGTGACAAGATTCCTTCCGGTGGCAAATGATGGATCCTTCTGGCATCCTGTGACAGTCTCCTCTAGGTACTCTGTAACTAGGTCTTCATCCATCATTGAAACATCGCCACGAATTTCGCTAGTAGCATGCTTCTTCTCCCACGATCATGTATGGTCTTGTAACCAAAGAGCACGCCTTGTGCCACTGCCAAGCTGTACAGGAGCAACAGGGCCGGTTTCATGTTTTTGATCCCGTTGTCACCGAAGTCATGCTCTATTAGACGCCACAATGAAACTCCAGCAGAGGCATACAAGCCAAGCATATAGAGAACCCCAAGAGGGCATAAGATAATAGCAAACACAAGTCCTTGAATCACTGATAAAACGAATGTTACCACCAATTTGGTTGTTTGTTCATATTCCAGTTTATTTCTATCATTGATCACGGCTTTTGCAGCAGTAATAGAGTACAAGCCCCACCAAGACTGTGTCATGTCACTTAACTTTTCCTTGAAAAGGAAATTGAAAACCCTATACATCAGAATAATTGACATCATCAGTGAATTGCAAAGTGGTGTTAGTATGTGTAGGAAAAATATATCCATCACCAGGTTGAAAATAAAACTTAGCTCACTATAAGGTTCTTATGTTACAACATATATATATGTCCTGGGTTTGGGAGACAACAAATAATATACTTGATGTTAGAAATAGTGCATGCGCAAGTTGGTGATGCTTATTATGCTCAAGGCCCATGTCCATGATAGGTCCTCCAAATCTAGTTTAATTTTTTGGTGTGTTAAGGAAGGGAAGGAAACTAACCCAGCAGTTTGGATGAGCATGATTCCTGTGATACACCAAAAGTCCTTCCTCCCTAGATTAGAGACGAAGCCACCAAGGAGAACGCCAGTGGTTCAAGTAATGACCAAGACGCCCAGCCCCCTGACGCCCATCATCAGGTACCCCATGAACACGGCGTACCCATTGAGGATCTTCACTTCAAGCCACTCGGAGTCGTCGACGGCATACCGGCGAGCCATTGTTGGTTCCCTCATCGACATCATATCGATCGAGCTGCTGAAAAGAGTTAGTGCAAACCAGCTAGATAGCTGGTTACTAGTAATATATATATAGCGAGACGCTGATGATATGCTTGCTTCCGCGTTAAGTTATTCCTGCCAATTAACAAATTAAGGCTTACTTTACATAAGATAAGATAACGGATAGACAACCTTATTGTATACTACAGTACGTAAAGCAAATGGTTTAGCATCACATGCATGCCATGTGGCCGGAGAAGCTTTACTAAACATGCATATTTTACTCTTTATATTGAAGTGCTACAAAGGACCTCGTGCCATCACACACCGTGTGTCTCACTACTCTATCAGTATTGCATTTTGTAAGTATTTCCTCCATTCATTTTGAAAACTATAAGCAATAATACTCAGTATTTCATTTACTGTCATCTACTTAAGTCAAAATATTTTTCTGTTACGCAGCATTTATAAAAGCAATTATTTATTTCCTGTTTGTAGGTTCTGAAAACTATAAGCAATAATACTCAACGTTTGTAGGTTCTGAAAACTATAAACAATAATAATCAATTATTTACTGACACTTGGAAGCTTCTTGAGTGCTTCTTAAGCCTCACCGTGCAGATTTGTCAATCTTGACATTGCTGCAGATGCTTTTGCTACTTCAGTCAAGGGGATTCCAGAGGAGGATAATGGTCTTTGTAATGAAGCTGAAGGATATCGTTGGTACTTGCATGGACAGATTTTCCAGAAAATAGTTCTGTGGACAACGAGGATGACGTTTGCCTGGTGATCATGAAGTCCGCTGCCAAGTTGGCTACATGGATGATGAAGATCAATCGCGATTACATCAAGATTTGCGCAAGGTGAACATTCTTGAGAAACTGGATGCTGGAGGCCGCCACGGCTGCCATGGCGAATCTGTAAAAGTACATGATCTTAGCCGGCAGTTTTCCAGATGAGTGCAGACGCCATGAGACGCTTTCGTCACTCGTGGAAAGTGTCAAGGATTCGATCTCGCGGAAGCAGGCTTGAATTTTATGTACGCATGTCAATGGGAGCTACGTACCTACGGCTGTTCAGTTTGCTCTGCTTGCCGTCGTGCATGCTCTGTTATCTCTGTATTTTAGTTTGAAATGAAACCAGATGCAATCCCAGGGAAGTAGCCTGCCTGTTTTTTTTGAAGAAAAGGGAAGTATAGCCTGTTGTGGCAAGGTTTGTGATGAATTAATGATCGACCCGACGGACCCCTGTTCTTTGATTTCCAGAAAGAAAGAAGAAGGACCGAAGGTCAATTCACAACATTTATCTCCAAATATGTTGGGGTAGGGTACTGTAGTGAAATATTAGCACTTTCACAAAAAGGAATGAAAATGCTAAGTCGATCAGCAGAGCACCAGCGAAGGCTTGCCAAGAGGCAAGCCGCAGCTAAACATTGGCATTTCCTCTGCTAATTAACAAATGTGAGGAGACAGAAATACGTACACTTCACGATGGAAAATTGTTAAAATAATATATACTACCAAAAAGCTTGAGCAAAATAATCCATGTGCCATTTTACTAAACTCGAGATAGGCAAATGAAAGCGAGAGTGCAATTCATCATTATTATTGTACCAACCACATTTGGCGTACCCTTGTTGCGTTCATCACATTACAATATATAATATATACAAGACACATCTCACACATGCACTCTCATGATAACATGATGTTTACTTTCATGTACGAGGACTCGAGACTACTAGACAGACAGAACACAGATGAATGTGTATCATATTCAAACTAAGAGTGATTTGAAATCCTCGAAAGATTTCCCTTGTCTCCTGCATAATTCAGCTGCAGTTTCCTCGAACTTAGGCCTCAAATGGCGGTGTTTCATATATCCACCCTGGCACAAGGATACCAAGGCTTTACGGAATCGTTCCTGGTTAGGGTCTTGTGCTTGTCTCTCTTCTCCTGTGGACATACAACGAACTAGTATTTCCTCAACCACCTGGCACATTAATGGTGTATATATATTTTTTAGAATTCAAGGAACTTTCCACAGATACATTAGCAAATCATCGACCAGAGAAAATGTTAACAGCATTCAAGCTCTATGACTAAAGTCCTTACGACCAGCAGCGCCCTGGGGCATAGTTATCATGGATCAGAAGCAGTATTTCAGTCAAAAAAAGGTTGATAGATTATGTGGTCAGGTTGGCATATGTAGGTTTACCTTTGTTATCGCGCCGCCCAAGGTTTCCTCTGCCTTCTGGTTGAAGAGATAAGCGAGGAAGTCCTCGTATATAGTACAAATGTACTCCATGATCATTGCTGCATGTATTCTGGTTGGCATATCTTTGGAATCCTTAAATGCACTAGTTATGTCTTGAACCATCTCAATTTCTGCTTTAGTGTCCCCTGGCTTCTTTCCCAGCTCCAACAATTTTTCCCTTGCTAAATGCCCGATGCTAGAGATGTCCAAGCTCCTACCTGTGAAACCAGAAATCACCATCCAATGCTTGGAGTCATAATTATTAGCACAACGAAAAGCGAGCAGCAGTATCCAGGTGAGTCTTCGTTTTCTGCTTTCACTGTCCATGATGAAGGACAAATCCAAAGAAAGATACAGGAGAATCTGTATGCCTTGCATTTTCTTTGTCACTCCACAATCGAGGCAGTCAAAAATACTTTTGATTGTGCGGTTGAGGTTGCTGATTGCAATCCCAAGGGCAGGGTCAACCATGGAGCAATGAAGGTGGAGTCGTTCTACCACCACCTCTTGTATTTCTCCTCCAGCACCAGCAGCAGGAGCTGCAGTCTGTCCCTCCTCCGGCATCTGCCATTGGCTGTTTGTCTCTTTAATAGCTGCCACGAGCCATTGTACCCAATATTTCTCTAGGATCGCACCATGATGAACGTCCCTTCTGTGGAGTTTGAGAAGCACAGACATGCCGATAGCACCATGATCGTCGTCCCTTGTGTGGAGTTTGAGAAGAGACATGGCAAACTTGGGGATCACGGCCTTTCTCATAATCCTCCGGTTGTCCTTGATGACTGCGAGCTGCTGAATGGTATTCGCGGCTTCCGTAAGTAGCCCGACTCTGCTTCTGTCCCTCTGCTTTTTCCTTCTTTCACTGCATTCCTCGTCAGCAGATGGAACTTCAAGCTCAAGCACCGAAGATATGCACTCGATCACTCCAGGGAACTGCTCCAGACGGATGGCACTGGCGACAAGAGCCACTATCCTCATCGTGTGCTCCCTGACTTTGTTGCTATATGGGCTTCCAGTACCCACAATCGGTGGCAGCCTGTGGACCACGTGGATCCAGAAATCTGATCTACTAGTCAGCAGATGTTTTGCTAGATGCAATCGTGGGTAGGAGTATATGACATCCTTGATAGCCCCACTCAGAACCCTAATCCCAGCAATGAAACCCTCATTTGACTTGGCTTCCATCATCAAGCCCACGCCATATGTGACAAGATTCCTTCCGTTGGCGAACGATGGGTCCTTCTCACACCCTGCTATGGTCTCCTCCAGGTACTCTGCAAGTAGCTCTTGGTCTACTGTGTCAATCTTTGATGCTGCAAATTCCGCAAGCTTGTTTCTTGTCCCAAGAGCATGTATGGTCTTGTAGACAAAGAGCATGCCTTGTGCCACTACTAAGCCGTAGAGGACTTGGAGCGCCGGCTTCTGGTTGGCACCCCCTTCGTTGCCGAAGTCGTGGTCTATGAGGCGCCACAGTGAAACTCCAGTAGAGATATACAAGCCAAACATGTAGAGTATCCCAAGAGGACATAATATGATAACAAGCACACGTATTTGAATCGCCAATAAAATAAATGCTATCACCGTGCGTTTTCCTCCAGGTTCTGTCCCACCGTAGAGCCTCATCGTGGCAAATATAGTAGCCAGCAAACCAACGCAAAAATGCAACACGTCACTTAGTTTTTCCTTTAAAAGGAAATTGAACACCCTGTTGTGTATAACGCAAGACAATAATATCAGTAAACATCCGAGTGACCTTAAAACACACATATCAAAGGGAAAATTTGCTATTGTATATATCCACTCTCGTAGAGACGCACGTGCGACACGTACATATTTAAAAACAAATATAGCATAAATGTTATATTCATGCATAGGTTATTGATTTCTAATTAAGGCGTGCCAGCCAGAGTATGATCTCTGGCGCCAGCACCGACGAGAGCATACAACTACGATAATGATACTTAATTTCAGATAGGTAGCTATATCGCTTGTCTTGTGTTCGTAGCTAAGCTATCGTCTTAGACTCCCTGCAAGCTGCCGCCATACCGAACGTGGCGTGTACACGGCAGCTGGATGAAGCAAATCGGGTAGCTTGTAAGAAAAATAACCCTAAACTATTATTTATGATTTTGGTGATTGATTGACAACATAGTCACTAACATATGTTTTCAAGATGTATTTTTTAGACTTTTGAGGATGTGTTTTAAGATATGCAAATGGTTAGAAAAGTTCTCCTATCTATCACAAGACTGTAAAAAAAGAGACGAAAATCAGTAAAGAAATGACGTAAAAATGATCAAAATTATGCTCTGAACAATTCTGTGGATAAGGCAGAGTAATAGTCGATGGTGCACCATCGAAATATTTGGTGGTACCATCAAATTAGTCGGTGGTAATGCTGAAGCAGAGTAATAGTCGGTGATACCATCAAATTAGTCGGTGCTACCATCGAAATAGTCGGTGCTTAAGACTTTTTCTGGGCCGTTTGAAGGCCTCTCTGTATTCGACCACCAACTATTTCGGTGGTGACATAAAGGGGTCATCGAAATAGTCGGTGGTACTCAGAAAGTTTACAACAGCTATGAAATGGCTAGTTTCTTTGGTTGGGGCTATATAAATACCCCATTCCACGGCCATTTCAAGTGTGCTTGAGCTCATGGATGATATTTTTTTGAGGAAATGCTCAAGGATGATATTAGCAAGTGTTTTACACATTCTTAAGTGCTCAATCCACCAAAATGTTAATTAGAAGATCTAGGTGATTAGGAAAGTTTTTAGTGCTAATCTAGACTGCTTAGCTATCTCTCAAATGTTTAGCCTAGAGTTTAGCGAGATTTACATACATCTTGCTATATCGTCTTCAATATCTTCATTGTCATTATGATGTGAAAATCAACATACAATTAATTAGTTAAAAAGAGGGATAATTGAGGCTACAACATACCGCTTGCACTGGAAGAAGATTGGCTTTGTCAGCTTTGTAAATAAGCGTAACAAAAGAAGAATAATATGATTTCAAGGTCCTCTTCTCTAAATCTACAAAATTATATGGGTAAATACGAAGTACGACAATTTTTTTCCATGAAAATTTGGCACAACTGCACAGACAGTGGGTGATTTGTTTGGGGTTCAGGAATAATGATGATTTGATTGGGGACTTCAGCGGCATATGAGAAAACAGCTAAAGAAATGAAACAAAACAAGATGCTGCTGGCCTGTTTTTTCCCCGTTTTTCTTTAGGTGGTGCAGCGCGCACAGATGTGACGCGAGCTTGAGTGGGCTGGACCACTGCGTAGGAGACGGGAATTGTTTTGCTGGTGTTGGGCATCTAATCCAGTTTAGGTGTGCATTATGGAGGGAACTTAGTCGTGCTTCGATTCGGTACCCTGATGACTCGATGAGTATATGGGTGGCATGTCCCAAGTCACGACACTTAATTAGTGCTACTCAAGGATATGATAAATGACAGTTGAATGTCATTAGAGTGTCCTAAAAAACCATACAAAAAAACACAATTAATAGAGTTAAAAAGCAGCAAGTAAGCAATAAATGCTCTTCTACTACCATGTAGTAAACATTGTGGAAGCAGTTTAGATAGTTGTTGTCTATTAGACAGCTCTACAGCAGTTGTTGTATGTTTAGTTGTCTATATGATATTTAATACACACTCTAGTTGGTGTTGTTTTGCATCGGAGCACGAGCCAGAGCAATAAACGAGATAGTAGACAACAACACTCTCTCTTTTCATTTAATGATGTCCACATCACCTCATTTTGCTTATGTGGACCTAAAAAGACAGCAGCTGTCTAACCATTGTATGTGCACTAAGTAACAAATGCCACACAATATCACTACTACCTAGTAATCATATAGAGGCGAATTTACTGCCTCGGAACTAAATCGGCCAGAACATTATGGTTGCGCCCTGTGGATGCACCGGAGCATTGGTTATAGAAGCAATATTACGTACATTTAGGCCAATCTCAGTGGGGGTTTCATGGACACAATTACCTGAAACTCCTCTCACATCTCATAAACTCTCTCTTAGTTACCCTGCCATGTCAGCAAAATAGCTAATGTGACAGTAAATTTAATACCTATAAAACTCACATGGAACCCCCACTGAGATTATTAGCCTTACTAACTCGGGATCAAGTCGGTTGTGAGCTGTCGGATGGGTGCACATTCGACCAAGTTGCAGCCAGAATAGGTGCATTCTCTCATATATATCTAAAGTTCATACCACGGAAGGATTCCCAGCCCCCTCAGCGATCCCGTAGGTAACTTTTTCTCTTTTTTTTCTTTCCCTTTTTCCATTTCTCTCTCTTTTAATTTTTTTATTTCCCCTCTCTTTTTTTTTCTTTTTTCTATTTCTATTTCAAATTTGTATCTACATCAATTGTACGCTGTTTTTTGGTCCTAATAAAATTTATCGTAATAAAAAGGATGAGGTCTCCGCTCTGCTTTCTGTTCGAAACACACCATGTCCCTTCAGCCTCCACGTAGATAGGAAGCCATAGGGAACCTACACCCTCTTACACCATATTTCCTTTTATGGTTTTACCTCACCTTTTAATGCTGGAAAAGTCGCATGGCAGGAAGCCAGGAATGACCCATTATTCTTGACTACAGACAAAATGCATATATTTATCGATAGAATTGTATGGGAGATATCGAAAAAATATCTATATTTTTATAACTAGACTTTTGTACTCCTTTAAAATAGAGTTAGTACATGCCACCACACCTTACAATAATATGCTTAGCGCAAATGTTATGATAAATTTCAAAGACTAACACATAGTCTGGTCATATATTTGTAATTCATATGTGTTTTGTTGTTGCAGATTTTTCTCCATTTGCTTTCGTGTTTGTAATATATTATTTTAGAAGGGCTATAAGACTATTTATGCTACTATATCTATTGTTTCATAAACACACAAAAATAGCCCAATGCAAAACCACCCATAGAAAATCCACTCCATTTGTCTCACGCCTTCGCATTCTGTCCCTCACTTTCCTCCCCTATCACCGGCCGACCGACCCACAAAACAAAGAAATGAACGAAAAAAAAGAACGGCAACAAGCCAATTATGCCTCACGGAAACAGGCGCAGCGACAGCGCGCCCTTATTCCTAGTTGTATATATAAGAGGAAAAGTTTGAGAAAGCGTGCATACAAGAGCTCCAGTTAAATAGCTAGCTGACAATGACTTAACAAGTGCAACAAATTAACCTTCTAAGATGCACGAAATGTTAGATTATTGGGCTTGGCCCATATGAATAATCCTAAGTAAATCTCAAAAGCCCATTAGCACTTGAGGGGGTACGTCATCTATTAGTCCCAAATTGCTAATGGATGAGGGTGTGGGGGTTTTTCTCCTAATAAATAGAGACCACCTCCCTCATGGAAGAAGTGCACCATAGACTCTATATGGGAATCCCCTAGGTTAGGGAGTCCCTAATAAAGTCTATACGAGTTAGGGTTTTGCTACTTCTCATTGCTGCGTTGCCATCATAGTCTACTCCATTTCGAGCGCCGGCGTGCACCGGCGAACGGGAGAGCAGGTCTCCGGAACCAGTCGTCTTTGAGATCCTGCACCGGGAGAGGGCGAATAAGGTTTTTGGGAAGCGCTACGCGCGACTGCTCAAAACGTCTTCACCACGGCTCGTCCTCCGTCCAAGTCTGGTGCTGCGGCATACCGTCGTCTGCAACATCGTCTGTTGCGCTCCGTCCGTAGAACCGTCGTAGTTCCGACTGCGCCGTTCATCTTTCCTACGGCAATTCCTCAGTACGTACACTATGTTTTAATCATGTTTTCTGATGTCATGATTATGTTATTCGTACTTCCTAGTCTGCTAAAGAATTGCATGCTAGGATTGTTTATCGTCATGTTTAATCTAGTTCGGAAATTAAACTTACAATTGCCTATATTTCCAACAATCCAAAAACGTTATAATAGGCAATCTGTTGATTTATCGATGGCTGGTTTCGCTGAGTTACTGAGGCCAGAAAAGTTTTCTGGTGTGAACTTTAAGATCTGGAAATCCAAGGTTCGCCTCTGGTTTACTGCTATGCACATCTGGGAGACGAGACTTGGCAAACCAGAGGGCGAACTAACTGCTGAAGAGCAGAAAAAGTTCGACGATGCCAATAATCTCTTCGTGGGATGTATCATGAGCAATCTATGTGACGGGCTGGTCCGTGTTTACATAGAAGAGACAGATGCGAAGGCCCTGTGGGATGCTCTGGTTGCTAAGTATGATGCAACATACGCAGGCAATGAGCTATACCTCATGGAGAGCTTCCATGACTACATGATGGTTAACAACCGTTCTGTAGTGGAACAGGCGCATGAGGTGCAGTGCTTTGTCAAGGATCTTGATCTCCCGACAAGTTTGTGGCTGGATGCATTATTGCAAAGCTGCCTTCCTCGTGGAGGAGCTTCGCCACAACTCTGAAACACAAGAGACAGGAAATATCAGTTGAAAACCTGATAGCATCTCTTGATGTTGAAGAGAAGGCTCGGAAAAAGGATGCTACTGAGAAGGAAGATCAAGGTCAGTCCAACGCCAACATGGTCCAGAAGTTCTCGCGTGCAGGCAAGAACAACAACAACAAGGGGAAAAACAAGCCCATGAAGACTACTACCTTTAAGAAGAAGAAGAACAAGGCTGAGCTGAAGTGTTTTACTTGTGGTGAGCTGGGACACTTCTCCAAGGATTGTCCAGATCGTGCAGACCGTAAGGGAAACAAAGCTAAGAAGCCCAAGGATGTCAACATGGTGACCATTAGCAATACTGATGGGTATGGTAATTTACCTACCGTACTTTCAGTTTTTCAATCCACGAGTTGGTGGCTTCATACGGGTGCTAATGTTCATGTGTGTGCTGACATATCCATGTTTTCTTCTTACCAGGCTGTCCGGGATTCTTCCGTGCTGATGGGCAATGGGTCACATGCTTCTGTTCATGGTGTTGGCATGGTCGATCTGAAGTTTACTTCGGGAAAGATCGTGCAGTTGAAGAACGTGCAGCATGTCCCCACTATCAATAAGAATCTTGTGAGCGGGTCGATCCTGATCAAGGACGGGTTTAAAGTAGTGTTAGAGTCCAATAAATTTGTCGTGTCGAAACATGGACAATTCGTTGGTAAAGGCTATGATTGCGGAGGCTTGTTCCGCTTTTCTCTTGCTGATTTTTATAATAAGTCCGTGAACCATATTTGTGGCAATATTAGTGATGATGCGAGCATTTGGCATTCACGTTTATGTCATGTGAATTTTGGTTTGATGTCTCGGCTTTCCAGCATGTGTTTAATTCCGAATTTCACCATTGCCAAAGGTTCTAAGTGCCATAGTTGTGTGCAATCGAAACAACCTCGGAAGCCTCACAAGGTAGCTGAGGAGAGACACTTGGCACCACTAGAACTCATACATTATGATCTTTGCGAGATGAATGGTGTGTTGACAAAGGGTGGAAAGAGATACTTCATGACGTTAATAGATGATGCGACTAGATTTTGCTATGTTTATTTGTTGCAAACTAAAGATGAAGCGTTAGACTACTTTAAAAACTATAAGGCCGAAGTTGAGAATCAACTAGAGAGAAAGATCAAGCATTTAAGGTCTGATCGTGGTGGAGAATATTTTCCTAAAGTGTTTGATGAATTCTGTGAGGAATATGGCATTATTCATGAGAGGACACCTCCCTATTCACCCGAGTCTAACGGGTTTGCTGAGAGGAAAAACCGCACGTTGACTGACTTGGTTAACTCTATGTTAGACACTGCTGGTTTATCAAAGGCATGATGGGGGGAGGCTGTATTGACTTTGTGTCATGTCCTGAATAGAATTCCTAATAAGAATAAAGATCAAACTCCGTATGAGTTATGGAATGGAAGAAAACCATCACTTTCTTATTTATGCACATGGGGATGTTTGGCAAAGTAAATGTGCCTATTCCTAAGAAGCATAAGTTGGGACCTAAGACAGTGGATTGTATCTTTCTAGGATATGCTCAGAGGAGCATTGCTTATAGGTTTTTAGTGGTTAAATCTGAGGTACCTGATATGAATGTTGATACTATTATGGAATCTCGTGATGCAACATTTTTTGAGAATATATTTCCTGCACAAGATATGCATAGCATTTCTAGATTTTCTACTGAGATAACTCCTATACCAGTTGCATCTTTTGAGTTGTTTGAACAACCTATTGAGAATGAGAATATCCTAGAGAAGGATGATAGTGAAGCTCCTAGAAGGAGCAAGAGACAGAGGGTTGCTAAATCCTTTGGTGATGATTTCACTGTGTACCTTGTGGATAATACCCCCACGTCTATAGCTGAGGCGTATGCATCTCCAGATGCTGATGATTGGAAAGAAGCTGTTCAGAGCGAGATGGACTCGATTCTTTCTAATGGAACATGGGAGCTCACTGAACGACCCTATGGGTGTAAACCAGTGGGTTGTAAATGGGTGTTCAAGAAGAAGCTTAGGCCAGATGGTACTATTGACAAGTACAAGGCACGATTTGTGGCTAAAGGTTACACACAAAAAGAAGGCGAAGATTTCTTTGATACTTATTCACCTGTCGCTAGACTGACCACGATTCGAGCATTACTGTCCTTGGCTGCCTCATATGGTCTTATCATCCATCAGATGGATGTAAAGACAGCTTTCCTGAATGGAGAGTTGGATGAGGAAATTTATATGGATCAGCCTGATGGGTTTGTGGTGAAGGGTCAAGAGAACAAGGTGTGTAAGCTGGTGAAGTCTTTGTATGGCCTGAAACAAGCACCTAAGCAGTGGCACGAGAAGTTTGATAGAACACTAACTTCTGCGGGCTTTGCTATTAACGAGACTGATAGATGTGTGTACTATCGCTATGGTGGGGGTGGATGGATTATATTATGCTTGTATGTGGACGACATAGTGATTTTTGGCACAAATATTGATATGATCAATGAGGTCAAGTCTTTTCTATCAAAGAGTTTTGATATGAAAGATCTGGGAGAGGCTGATGTTATACTTAACATTAAGCTAATTAAGGAAGGTAATGGGATTACTCTTTCGCAATCTCATTATGTGGAGAAGGTCTTGAACTGGTTTGGCTACATAGACAGTAAGCTTTCTCCAACGCCTTATGATCCCAGTGTGATGCTCAGAAAGAACAAGAAGGTAGCCAAAGACCAACTAAGATATTCTCAGATTATTGGTTCACTCATGTATTTAGCTAGTGCAACGAGACCCGACATAGCTTTTGCTGTGAGCAAATTGAGCAGGTTCATGTCAAACCCGGGTTCTGATCATTGGCATGCACTTGAAAGGGTTATGTGCTATCTAGTAGGTATTATGAGTTATGGGATTCGCTATTCTGGGCACCCCGCTGTGCTGGAGGGATATAGTGACTCGAACTGGATTTCTGATGCTGATGAGCTTTACGCCACAAGTGGGTATGTGTTTACCCTTGGAGGTGGTGCTATATCATGGAGGTCTTGCAAACAGACCATTTTGACGAGGTCAACCATGGAAGCGGAACTAACCGCTTTAGACACAGCCACCGTTGAGGCTGAGTGGCTGCGTGAGCTTTTGATGGACTTGCCTGTGGTTGAAAAACTAGTACCGGTTATCCTTATGAACTATGACAATCAAACGGTGATAGTCAAAGTGAACAGTGCTAAGGATAAGGCGAAGTCATCAAGACATGTCAAAAGACGATTGAAGTCTGTCAGGAAGTTGAGAAACTCCGGAGTAATAAGTGTGACTTATATTCAAACTGACAAAAACCTGGCAGATCCTTTTACAAAAGGTTTATCACGGAATGTGATAGAAAATGCATCGAGGGAGATGGGTATGAGACCCGCGTAAGTTGCCACAGTAGTAACCCAACCTATGTGATCGGAGATCCCGTGAATTAGGACCTGGGAAAAACAAGCTGCTGGTTGACTGAGGAGAGCAATTACTAGACCCTCTCTGAGTGAAGATGCAGTACTCTCAAATGCTGTAAGACAGGTTAGCGATATGCTTTAATGTGTTTCTATTGGCTTGATTAAGCGAAGATGTTGTCCTACAGAACATTCTTGAAAGAACACACCTATATGAGCCCAATTGTAAAACGTCGCAGTCTATGAGATTTGGGTGATCTTTAGTAAGCTCAAGAAGAGACCAAGGAGTATGACGTATATGCTCCATCCGCGGTGTAGGCTACAGGTAGCCAAGTACTGGTTTGGTCTTTGAGTGAAACTTATCTGCACAAAACTTGCAATTCAAGGCATAGTCCATTGTTCAAGTTGTGGATGAGTGTAGCTTGAAGTTCTAGGCGAGAGTTCAACTTAACAGTCCTTGCCGAAATACTGGTATATAAACAATAGTGAGAAACAAGCAAAATCTCTATATGGGAATTTGAGATCTGGTGGGGGATTGTTAAATTTATGAGGAATTCTAAAAGAATTCGGGTTTCTTCGGAAATTGATTCTCTTTTGGTTCGGACTTCGAAAGAGCCTCGAATTTCTTCTTCAAAGATAAACGAGGCTCGGGGGCTGCCCAATTGGGCGCACCTAGTCGGTGCGCACCAATCCGAACTTCGAGAAGATGTCATGATTATGTTATTCGTACTTCCTAGTCTGCTAAAGAATTGCATGCTAGGATTGTTTATCGTCGTGTTTAATCTAGTTCGGAAATTAAACTTACAATTGCCTATATTTCCAACACGAAATAAATGTACTAACCCTGCTGTTTGGACGAGCGTAATTCCTGTGAGACACCAAAAGTCCTTCCTCTCAAGATCAGAGACAAAGCCACCGAGGAGAACGACGGTGGTCCAAGTAATAACCAAGAGGCCCAAGCCCCTGACGCCTGCCATCAGGTACCCCATGAACTCGGCATACGCATTGATAATCGCCACTTCATCCCAGACGGAGTCATCAACAGCATACTGCCTGGCCATATTGACTAAACGTTCCCGGCCTCAAGAGTGGAGGACGGCAGGGTAACGTTGCAAACTTGCAATCTAAATCTGCTGCAGGTGGTGCTTAAATGGCTCTTGGGCTCTTTGCCGTTGAGTACGTAAAACTCAACAAGACACAAGGCGACGGTGGACCCAAATAAAGAAAGGAATAAAGTCAAAAGGTAAAGAAAACCCAATGCTAGCTTGCTACACATTCCAAGCATCTGATCTGATGGGGGGTTATTGGAAACGGACTTCCTAGCGCCCAGATGTCCGACGTTAGGCATAGCAATGAACGGTGAAAATGAAACATTGGAGCGAAATCTTTAGAATATTGACTATGAAAGTGAAACATTGGAATAGAAACACGAACATTCCGGCACAGCAACGGACGGTGAAAGTGAAACACTGGAACAAAATCTTTGCAGCATTGACTGTGAAAGTGAAACATTAGAACACAAATATTGAAACATTGACAATGAAAGTAAAACATTAGAGCAGAAACATTATAACATATCAACATTGAAACATATTAACTGTCCAAAGAGACGACACTCTTCTGTACGTGTACTCCTAACTATAAGAGGGCTAGGTAAATAAAAATATATAATTCATAAATTAAGCATTCAAATTAAATTCTAATTCTATCAATTTATTCACTATGATGAGCCACACTCATCACGTTTAGACTATATTTTTTTTGGACATTTTTTTATACGGTTAAAGCAATTCATTTCAACGTCAAACAAATCATTCCAAGATGTGGAACAAAACATTATATGGAAGGAACAAAACTTTATATGAGTGGAAACAAAAATTGTTTTTAATATTGTTTGCATAGTAACTATGAAATGTTCCATAATACTGCTTCATTATATTCCTTCAGCGTAACTTTTATTCCATACATACAAAATTTTCTTTTGTTTGCATAAAAATTTGTTCCATAGCTAAGATAATTTGTTCCATGACATTGTTTCATTACATCCCTTTTGTGTTACTTTTGTTCCACATGTATATATTTTTGTTTTGTTTGTGTAAAATTTTGTTCCATATCTAAGATAATTTATTTGATGTTAAACTAGAATAAATTGTTCCGCCTATATAAAAAAATATTCTGAAAAAATATAGTCTAAACATCTTGGAGTGCGGTCTAGTTTGGAACATATTATTATAACAAATACAATGTATAATTAAAAATTAATTTAGATACACGATTCACGAATTATGTTTTTTTTCTAGGCTACTTTACTTCACCAGGCAGGGGCGGACCCACCCATTAGGCAAGCTCAGGTGGCCGCCTCAGCTACTCTCCAGCGAACACCACTACCATTCGCTAGTTTTTTGGCCGCCATGACTGCCGCTGCTAGTTTTTTTTTTTTTTTTGAGGACTCGCACCTTATTTATTCATTGGGAGTATCATACGAGGTACAAACACCTTCCGGAGGTGCACTAAACCAAACATGTCTACCATCCTGACTAAATAAAGAGCTCTTAGCCAGTACATGAGCATCGACGTTGGACTTGCGATTCTCGTGCACGAATTCCGTCGCCTGGAAGTCATCACGTCTTGCTTGTATTTCCCGAATGATCAGTCCATAAATTCTCATACCTGGTCCATTGAAGCTCCTCACGACATTGGCACAGTCTGTTGCAAGACGAAAGCGCTGGAGGAGCAGATCGCTCGCCAACGCCATGCCTTCTCTGCAGGCAAGGGCTTCTGCTGTTTCCGCATCGGTCATGCCCGACATCACCTGCGCTGATGCACCAAGGAACAATCCATTGGCATCCCTGGCAACTGCCACCACCGCCGACACCTTGCCATTCTTGGACACTGCAGCATCGACGTTGACCTTGCACATCCCAGATGGTGGAGGGAGCCATCTCCGAGACAACAATGAAACTCCTTGTTGTACTTTAGGTTGTGGCTTTGTCACCTCAGGCTCTGCAATGAACCTCTCTACAAAACAGTGTGTTGACAAAGGACTTTGAAAAACTTCCTCGTGTATAGCCTTCCTCTTCGCATGCCATATCGCCCATAAACGGACAACCGCTCGTGTGAGATCCGTGTGTGACAGGGCGGGCACTCATGATCTCTGTCAGCCAACCCCTTGCATCATCATGTTGTGTTGCTGCCAAAGCCTCCGCAACTTCATGATTTTCAAGAGCCCAAACACATCTCGCCATATTGCAGTCAAGTAGCGAGTGTCTCCAGCTATCTGGTGCGCCACAGATACCGCAATTTTTATTCTGAGCCATATTGTGGTGATGACGTATGTCGTTCGTGGGGATTGAATGACGAGCTAACCTCCACAAGAACATACGGATTTTTGTTGGAACCTTGACCTTCCACAAGTCCGACCATTCTTTTTGCTCAGCCCCAGTATCTGACCGTCCCCATTCCCTCCAGACAGGCCGTCGTAGCATCAGTAACCCGAACCAGCAACCTATAGGCGGATCGAATGGAGAAGACACCCGATCGCTCGTAATGCCACGCCCAAAAATCCTCTATCCTGATAGTGCTCAGGGGGATAGCTATTTTGCACCCACCATACAACAACTTGTCATGTGCGTGCAAAATAGGTCCACTAACTTGTAAAATGCTCAGTTTAGTGCAACAACTTGATATGTAGGTGCGGATTGGTCCAATAACTTGTAAACTACTTAGCTTAGTGCAACAACTTGGCAAATTAGTGCATACATAGTCCAAATGTTACATTAACGTGTATTTGGTCATGACAAACAACAAACACATGGTATATCTGCATTCAAACAAAAAAATTGACCACTGTGTAGCCATTGATATTCATGTTAATAGTGACGATATATTTATCAAGACAAGAACCTTTATTATGAAATTTAAAAATATACTCACGTTAGAAATAAGATATATTTTATTTTCTCCATATAAAATATTTTTCTTCTAAGTCTGACAGACAATTTCTATAAAGCAATATCAGCTTGATTTATGCCTATTTATGTTTTTAAGTTTACATAAAGAATTTTTCCCTTTAATCTGAACTATAAAATGAATTTGTTGGTGTTTTTATTAATCTTTAAAAAATTACTTCTATTGTGGTTAGATAAAAATATAAAAATTATAAGAAAATATCAGAGCATCAAACTAAAACAATATGATAAAAATCAGACTATGATAAAAATCAAAGAAACATAATAAAAAAATGTCACAATACATGTCTTATACCCTCGTGTCCCTCTGTACATAGATATATACATCGTCAAAGTAACATTTGGACTGCATATGCATCAATTTGTCAAGTTATTGCACTAAATTGAGCATTTTACAAGTCGTTGGACCAATATGCACCCACCTGCCAAGTTGTTGTACTAAATTGAGCATTTTACAACTTGTTGGACCAATCTGCACCGACCTGACAAGTTGTTGTATGGTGGATGCAATTTATATTCTTCTACTTTCACAATGCTTATAGCATATTGTCACTTTATTATATGGTACTAATTAACATCTATAAAATTTATAGGTTATTGCATCATTTTATTTACATATAATTTGAATTGCATGGTACATAAACAATGAATTAAAGGTTCATGTTAAAAATTGTTTTTATCCACTCATTATTTGTAGTTTTTGTAATTGCAATATGTGAATGAAGTGTTGTTTTTTTGGAGGGGCGGTAGGTTTAATTTCTAACCAAAGTTCGCTTCACCTAAATTTTAATCCGGGTCTGCCACTGTCACCAGGGATTAGGGGCAACGGGTACCCGGTAAGTTCCTAAGGCTATCTGGGTGCTCTATGCGATACCCTACACCACTCTCCAGTACCTTTACAGGAATAATCGCTGCACCCGATGCTTAGGGGCTGATTGGTTCTCGTTCCGGCTGAGCCTGGCTCGCATGAGACAACCAGGCCGCCGTTGGCCAGGCCCAGCGCGTGCAGCACGGCCACGTTTGGTTGCATGGATGGATGTAGCCAGGCTGAAGTGTGATGGTGATTGGTGGCCTGTACGAGCGCACGCAAAGGCAGATTTTTCACACGCTTCTGCGCTCGCAGCGCCCACGCGAGCCAGGCCCGGTGGAAACGGCTGATTTTTGCGTTCCTCCGGAGCCTAGCCGCGGAGACGAGTTTGCACGTGGAGAGCCTGGCCAGCTGATTGATCCAAGCAACCAAACTAGCGATGGTCGCATGCCGCGAGCCTGGTTCCAGTGGGTGCGGGCAACCAATCAGGCCCTTACATACTGAGTGCAAATGCACCGGGTTCTGCAGGTTGCTTGCAGACTGAACGCAAATGCCATAGGTGAACAACCACTTTGCTCAAGCTCGACACACAAGGACCTAGAAAAAGAAAGAAAGAAAGAAAGAAAGAAAGAAAGAAAGAAAGAAAGTATATATCGATTAGTTGCTACATACCACTCCAAGGATCGATACCAAACTTCGGCCTGGCAACTGTCATTGCTGGATTAATCGAACTTCTAGTTGTTCTTTTTTTCACAAGTACGCAAGCGACTCAGAAAATTCTTTGCTTCTGAAATGCCGGTGGCCCGTTGTCAGATGCCAAGCAAAGCGCATGTTTATGGTTTTTTTTAGAAAAGCAAGTTGTGGACTGGACTTATGATTATGCCTTTCTTGATGAAAACTAGTAAATACCATATCTTTTTTTTGCGGGTTAGTAAAGATCATAACTTGTTAACTATTTTATTTTTTTAGACAAATTAACTGTTTTATGGCAGCCCTGTATGTACTGATTTACATCACCGTAGAGAAATTTGAAGAAAAAAGATCTAACGAGGCAGAACGAGGAAGAAGGAAAATGTTTGGAAAAAGTTCTTTTGACCTCCCTAGACAATATGCTGAGTCTAAGTTTGCTCCTTGGACCATAAAACAAGGTAACACACCTCCCTCAACTTTTGAAACCATGCGCTTCACCTCCCTCACCTGGATATAAGCGGTTTTGTAGGTGGTTTTCCTTTTTTTTCTTTTTTATTTATTTTGGCTGAAACTTTGAAAAATCAAACTAGATCAAAGAAAAATCATAAAATGAAAAATTCAATTTTGTTGGACTCCACATAAGTACATCAACACAGAGAATACATAATATGACATGTTTTAGCACAAGATTTTTATTATATATTTTTATTTATTTATTATAGTTAAATGTAATAATTCATATATGCATTTTCTATGGTCCAATTGTGATGAAATTTTTATGGTGGTCTAATTATTGTATGATTCAAATATATTAAAAAATTCATAATCATTGGATCATGTATAACTTAGTTATAGATTTATTTAGTTTCCTCATAAAATGTTATCAGTAGAAATCTCGTGGGTAAATACTAAATACCGAATACAAAGAAATGCCTTAAGGGCAATATATGATTAAATGTTATCATGAATTTTTTCATTACTAGTTTTCACTGATCATTAGCCTGACCCGACAATAGGCGTAGGTGGATCATAATCTAATGGGCAACTCAGGTTTGAATCCTTTACTTGATACAATCCTTGTATTTTTCTAATTTTAATTTAGGGAACTTCATGATTTTTTTCATTACTGGTTTTCGCTGATCATTAGCCTGACCCGACAATAGGCGTAGGTGGATCATAATCTAACGGGCAACTCAGGTTTGAATCCTTTACTCGATACAATCCTCGTATTTTTCTAATTCTAATTTAGGGAACTTCATGATTTTTTTCATTACTGGTTTTCGCTGATCATTAGCCTGACCCGACAATAGGCGTAGGTGGATCATACTCTAGCGGGCAACTCAGGTTTGAATCCTTTACTCGATACAATCCTCGTATTTTTCTAATTTTAATTTAGAGCGCTATTCTTTGATGGAGGTGATATGCCTGTAAAGAGGGAGATGTCTATGGCGACTTAGTAAATCTCAATATATGTCTGTTTCAATCAATTAGAAAATGTTTAGAGCAATATAGTAGTCTCGCAATAAATATTTCACAATAAGTTGTTATTGGGATGTCCCAATATCACTTTCATAAGTTATCTGGAGTGGTGGTTTTGCCGTCTTCTCATAATCGTATCCCATTAGGCGAAAGGGCCTCTAGACTAGTGGTTAGGGTGTCTGAGTAGCACCTGGCAGACCCAAGTTCGACTCCCCGCGGAAGCAAAACATGGTTTGGAATAAAAGAAAATATTGTGAAAAAATAGGTCAGGGTTCCCTAGTGACTTCGGTCAAAAATCCTATCCCATTAATTAGCTATTATCATATTTGAAGAGAGTTATCTTTTCCTTTAGTTGGGGTGAATTGTAGTGCATTATTAGTTTGTCTAAAAAAATTGAAAAAACAGTGAACATGGACTCTTTAGCCTAAGCCTACTGTTAGTGATATTAGACATGAACTTTTTGATCTCATATACACCATTAGATCTTCATAAAATCCGACGGTCCGAATCCTTCTTTTTTTCGATTAACGTGAGGATTTCTTGGCCCTCTCGATGAACATGGTGACTCTGGTTTTCTTCAAGTAATAATATAATAGATAATACACATATATATAACACATGCGCATGGTAACACGATGGACTCAAATCGACGACACAAACCAAATACTGCACGCAGATGAATGAGTATCATATTCAGACTAAGAGTGATTTGAAATCCTCAAAAGACTTCCCTTGTTCCTTGCATATTTTAGATGCAATATGCTTGAACTTATTACTCAAACTGATTCCATATAGCCATCCTGGCACAAGCGTAACAAGCCTTTCCGGAGTTGTTCCATGTCCCTGCTGCTTTCCAGGACACCGTTCTCCACGTCAGGGTCCTGTGCTTGTCTCTGTTCTCCCGTGGACGCACAACGAACTAGTATTTCCTTGACCACCTGTGATATTTCAGTCCCCCCCAAAAAAAGAATAAGAGGTCGATGGGTATAATGTGCGTTAAGCATATATATAAGAAGCTAGTTTTACAATTTTAAGATGGCATATAGGTTTACCTTTGGGATAACACCGACCAAGATTCCATTCACTTCGTTGCCGAATTCAGAATAGGGCCTGTAATTTACACACAGATCCTCCATGATAATTGTTGCATGTGTTCTGATCAAAATATCTTCATCAGCATCATCAGCAAACGCACTAGCTAGGTCTCCAAGAGCAAGACGAATTGATTGTAACTCTCTCGCACTTTCGTCTGAGGGTTGATCATTCCTGTTGTCTCCAAGCATGCTCGACAGCTTTTCACCTGCTAACCTCCTGTTGCGAGAGATGTCATCCTCATCTTCGAAAGCAGAAATCATCCGGTACACGGAGTAACCATAATTACTAAACCTGTAGGAACAAAGTACTAGTAGCAGTATCCAGGTGAGTCTTCTTATCTTGCTTTCACTGTCCATAATAAAGGGCATATCCAAAGAGAGGTGCAGGAGAATTTGTATGGCTTGCCTTTTGTGCCTCCCTCGACAGTCGAGGCAGTCAAAAATACTTGCAATGGTGTCTTCGATGCTGATGATTGCATTCCCAAGGGCGGAGCCAAGAACCATGGAGGACTGAAGGAGGGGTTCCTCTCGCATTTGCAGTTTTTCTGGCCCACTTGTTCCTCCACCAGAAGCAGCAGCTATAGATTGTCCCTCCTCTAGTATCTGCACTTGGTTGCTGTTGGTCTCTTTAATAGCAGCCACGAGCCACGGTACCCAATATTTGATCTGAGATGGGTCACGTGGATCATGATTTTCCCTGTGGAGTTTTGAGGGGAGGCGGGGAGCCATGGCAAACTTGTGAAGGATGGCGTTCCACAGAATCCTTCGGTTGTCCCCGTCAACTGCGAGCTGGTGTATGATATTCATTACTTCCATAAGCAGCCCGGTAAAATCATGGACTCTGTTGCCCCTCTGCCTTTCACTGATTTCTGTTGGTAATACGACATTGTATTGTACTAGGTAGTCAAGCTCATATTCCTCAAGCAGCTCGACTCTCTCACAGCTTATCTTGGTAGCTCGACTAGTCGACTCTCCTCGCCGGCAGATAGGTCTTCATGGTCCATCACTGAATATATGCACTCGATCACTCCAGGGAACTGCACAAGGCGGATGCGACGGGCGACGAGAGCCACTATCCTCGCCGCGTGCACCCTCACCTCTATGCTATATGGGCTTCCAGGACCCACAATGTCTAGCAGCCTCTGGAACAGGTGGCTCCAGATATCTGAGCTACTAGTCAGCAGATGTTTGGCTAGCACCTTTGCACCCATCGGACAACCATTCTTGATAGCACCACCCAGAACCCTAATCCCAGTAATGAAACCCTCATTTGACTTGGCTCCTATCATCAAGCCCACTCCATAGGTAACAAAATTCCTTCCGGTGGCGAACGATGGATCCTTCTCGCACCCTGCTACTGTCTCCTCTAGGTACTCCGCAACTAGCTCTTCGTCCACCTTGCTGCCAAGCTCTGCTCAGGGTTTACCTAACCGTCGGGAACCGGTCCGGTTTGACCGGTTCCCGACCAAACCGCTCCGGCCCGGTTGCAAAATATCCCAGTTACCGCTCCCAAGCCGACACTATAAAATCAGGCCACTCGGCTAACCGGCCGGTTCCACCGGTTAGCGGACCGGTTTTTTTCCAAAAAAAACGGTCAACCCGTGGTAAAAAAAACCCTGGCTCTGCTACGAATTTCGCAAGCCTGTTTCTTGCCCCAAGAGCATGTATGGTCTTGTAGCCAAAGAGCACGCCTTATGCCACTGCTAAGCCATAGAGGACTTGGAGAGCTGGCTTCTGGTTGGCACCCCCCCTCGTTGCCGAAGTCCTGCTCTATGAGACGCCACAGTGAAACTCCGGTAGAGATATACAGACCAAACATGTAGAGGACCCAAGAGGACAAGTCCTTGAAAGACCAACAAAATAACTGCAACTAGAACATTTTTCCATTGACATCGGAGGATCCCTCTACCATCTATCATCGTGGTAATTATAGTTGCCGCCAAACCAAAGCAAAAATGCAACACGTCACTTAGTTTTTCCTTTAAAAGGAAATTAAAGACCCTGTTGTGTACATCACAAGTAAGCCATAATATCAGTAAACTTCCAAGCGACGTTAAAACACATATCAAAGACAAAATTTGCTATGTATATGTGAATGTGTTAACAACGCTACTATAAAAAGCATTTTTGAGGCAAACAAAATTGCTTTTCGGAGGCGGTTTTTGCATCTATCTCTGAACCAACGCTTTTGTAAATAAGCCATTTTTGGAGGCAGATCGTCTCTGTAAATCAAAATAAAAAAGTAAAACCCTAGATGGGCCCATGAAGCCCATCTGGGCTTGTCGAGCCCATCCAAAGCGTCGCCGCCAGATCCTCGTGGCCACCGGCGCCTGCTCCTCGCAGCCTCCGCGCGTAGGAAGGAGAAGCCTGCTCCACCGCCGTCGGCATCTGGGAAGGAGAAGCCAACGCTGCCGCCTTGCTCACCGTCGCATTCGCCATCACTAGGCCGAGCTGACGCCGCCGTACCACACAGCCACCGCCTCGCTGGACTCGCTGGAGGAGGAGGCCCGCGCACCGCCTCGCTAGACTCGCTGGAGGAGGAGGCCCACGCCGCCTCCGCCTCGGACGCCGCTGGTGGGGGCGAGGGAGATAAAGGGGGACGAAGAGGAAATGAGTGGAAGGAGAAGAAACCCTAGAAGCTTGTCTATATATGAAACCTAGCTAATGGGCCATCTAGGCTTGATTTGGGCAAGTTATTTTTGGAGGCGGACCTTTCAGTTGACTGTCTCTGAAAATCAATTTACTGAGACTGACACTTTAATTCGTTCATCTCTGTAAATCGATTTTCCGAAACGGTCAGATGCAAACGTCTCCTTAAATAAAAAGATACCCGTCTCCGTTAATCCCCGGACATTAGTGTCCTCAAAGGTTTTTTAGTAGTGCACCATATTGTAGCCAGCAGATCTAGATTATTCGGACATGAATCTAGGATCTTTAATGTGAATATTGCCTTTATCTGCTTGGTCAAGCAAGAAGAGAAGGTTAAGAAATAAAATATGACAAGGTGATTAACATGCACATGCAAGGAAACGTGGAGCTTCATGCCAGGAGCGAAAGAGAATAAAAGAGAGGTATGCTTTTGACCACGTGTTTCTACACTCGTAAATAAATTCCAATCTGAAAAGTGTAATAAATCATCTCATTGGGCGGGTTCTGACATTTCTATGCTCGCGTTCTAGTTTCTATATTTGAAAACAAATATCTTGAATCATAACACTACTAAAAAAACATGTTTAGAGATGGTCAAATTTCCTTTTTAGAGGCGGTTTTTACATCTGTCTATAAGGTAAGGTATTTCTTTTTTAATGAACCATTTTCGAAGGTGTATGTTTGTCCGCCTTTGTTAATAAAAAAGAAAATAAAAGGCAAAACCCTAGATGGGCCCACAAAGTCCATCCAAGGGCACTGACGCTGGATACTCGCCACCGCCCCCTCGATCGTCGCTCCGTCGCTCGCGCCTCACCGCCCCGCCGCCGTATCCGCATCAGGCGCGGTTGTAGCCCATGCGCCGCACCGTGACCACACCTCCCGCGCCGCCGCGAGGCTTGCCTCCAGCAGGCACGTGCCTGCACCGCCAGGTTGTCGTTAGGCCGTCACGCCGTAGTCCTCTCAAGCCACCGCCATCCTCTCGAGCTCCGTGTCTACACATATCTAGGGGGACGTTCGCGTGCAGTGTGGCGGGGGGAGGAAACGGATGCCCTAACGGGCCCTTTGGACTGCCTTTGGACCACAATAATTTAGTTGTCCACATCCGAATTGATTTATGGAGGCAAACATTTTTAGACGGCCGCCTCCTGAAAAAATAGATGATTTTCACATATGATTGTTTTAAAATGTCCGCGTTCATAAATCAATTCAGAGACTGTCAGATGCAAACACCTCCTTGAATAAAAAAATGTTTGCCTCCGTTAATTCCTAGGATTAATGGAAGCGGATAGATTTTCTGTCCACCTCTAAGACCTTTTCTAGTGTATCCTAAAATGCTTTTTTTGTAGTGGCAATTACAATTTGTGTCAGGATTCAACGTTGCTCAATTTTGGGTAGGAGGATTTTATACCTCGCAGCCAAATTTCTATGACCATGTGACGCGCCATGGATGAATTGGGCTGTCGCCTTGACATGCATATGCGCACGGGGGTCGATGAAAGTTGGATGGGTTGAAACAGGGGTGCGCTAGTTGGCTGGGGGCTGGGGCTTCTAATAACTATTGGGTGCCCAGTTCGCAGACCAATTGCAACTGAACCTAAGCTAGTTGTTGCAAGGTGCAAACCAATTACAACGTTGCAATCAGGATGGCATTTATCCATATAAAATGCACCCTGATGAGCGTGCAAGCCGTACAAGAGATCCAGCTAATCGATTTGCTAACTGATAATAACTAAACTGGTGGAATTAACAAGTTAACATACTAATAAGATGCATGAAATAATTAAACGCATATGTTGAGAGAAGACTGACCCAGCAGTTTGGACGAGCGTAATTCCTGTAAGACACCAAAAGTCCTTCCTCCCTATATCAGAGACGAAGCCACCGAGGAGAACCACGGTGGTCCAAGTAACGATCAGCACACCTAAGCCCCTGACGCCCGTCGTCAGGTACCCATTGATGACCATCACTTCATCCCAGTCAGAGTCATCGACAGCATACTGCCTGGCCATACTGACTAAATGTTGAGATAGCGGAGGTGACGACCGGGTAAACGTTGTAAACTTGCAATCTCTCTAGCTAGATCTGCTGCAGGTGGTGTTTAAGTGGCTCCTAATTAGGCTCTTAATCTGCGTTGAGTACGTAAAACTGAACAAGCTTAACAATGATAGCTTGCTAGACATTCCAAGGATCTGATATCTTGCTTGTTACCGGAAAATTCCTTGAGTACCATGGAAGCCTGCACACTGATCCCTCACGTGCCATGGGAAATATCCATTCTCACCCACACCACAACAACTAATATTTTTCTTTCGTCCCCTCACTATGTAGCGTGAGATCGAGCAGGTTGGCATGCATGTCATTAATTTCTTTTCCATCCCCTATGTAATACTCGCCATCAGTAGTCCTCTCCGTGTAATTTGATCGGATTCTCGGAGCGTCCAATTAACGAGAACACCACATGCAGGTTGCTTGCAGGCCGAACGCAAATGCCATAGGTTAACCACTTTGCTCAAGCTCGACACACAAAACGATCGGACCCGAAAAAAAGAAAGAAAATATATATTGCTACATACATACTCCAAGGATCGAATACCAAATTTGCAATGGGCCCAAGAGTACACAAGCAAAGAAGCAACTCGGTAATTCTTTGCTTCTGAAATGGCTGTGGCTCGTTGCCAGATGCCATTGCTGCGAGTAGACCTCACCTCCGAATCCAAGCAGCGCCGATCAAAGCGCACCTTCTGTTTACGCATACCGTATTGACATATTGTTAACTGTTTTATGGCAGCTCTGCATTTACATTTTGTAAAAGGGGCCAACTATAGTGAATGCAGACAAAATCGGCCGGCTCCACACTGATGATATGCCTGTTGGATAAAATTAATGGAGTGGTCAAAAGCCCATTAGTCAAAGGGTTAACTTCATGTACTCAGTGATGTTATTTCCTACGATGCCACATCACTGTAGGGAAATTTGAAGGGGAAAAGAAATCTAACTTGGCAAAAATGAGGAGACAAATATTTCAGGTGTTCGACTGTTGGGCCTATGATTTTGGGCCCAATATAGAATAGAAAGAAGAAAAAAGTTCTTTCGGCCTCCCTGGACAATAGGTCGAGTTTAATTTGTCTCCCTAGACCGTAAAATCAGGTAACCAGCCTCTCCTTAGTTATTGTATGCTTCAACTACATTAAAAAAATTTATACTCACTGGATCATTTATAACTTAGTTTTAGATTTATTTAGTGTATATTTTGCCCTAAATAAATCTTTAAATAAGTTATACATGATCTAATGAGTATAAATTTTTAACACTATTGAAGTATACAATAATTATCTCACCATAAAAATTTTGCCATGACTGAGTTTACCATAATTACTATAATAATGTAGGAGATTATAGTAAATCTTACTATGTGAGAGAGAGACCCCTATAGTCGCAACAGTGAACAGTCTCATGACAAATTGCCATTGTGACACCAGATTAATTTCATTTAAACTCAACCCAGTTCATACTGGGCGTAGACCAATTGCAACTAATATGATCTAGTTGTAACCAAATGTGAACCAATTACAACTGGAACCGACATGGTTGCAGCTGCGTCAGTTGCAATCAGGAGGGTATTTATCCATATAAAATGCACCCTGGTGAGCCGTACAATAGCTCCAGCTGATCGAGTAGCTAACTGACACAATAACTTACTAATAAGATGCATGAATAAATGTATATGTTGAGAGAAAACTGACCCAGCGGTTTGGACCAGCGTAATTCCTGTAAGACACCAAAAGTCCTTCCTCCCTATATAAGAGACGAAGCCACCTAGGAGGACGACGGTGGTCCAAGTAACGATCAGCACGCCTAATTAAGCCCCTGACGCCCGTCGTGAGGTACCCCATGAACACAGCATACCCATTGACGATAATCACTTCATTCCAGTTAGAGTCATCAACAGCATACTGGCTGGCCATATTGACTAAACGTTCCCGGCCTCTCAAGAGCGGGAGGTGACGGGCAGGGGTAACGTTGCAAACTTGCAATCTCTCTAGATCTGCTACGGTAGGTGGTGCTTAAGTGGCTCTTGTGCTCTTTGACGTTGAGTACGTAAGCCTCAACAGGCTAGACAAGGCGACAGTAAAGGAAAGGGAAAAAAAAAGTCTAAAGGTAAAGAAAGACCCAATGCAGCCTATTACTTGCTACACAATCGAAGCATCTGATACACGATGGTCGGAGATGGAGTGGGATATATCTTGCTTCTTGTTACTGGAAAATTCCATGAGTGGCATGGAAACCATGCACATTGATCTGATCCTTCACGTGCCATCGAAATATCCATTAAGTATCAGACACGCACATCAACTATTTTTTTCCATCCCCTATATACTCGCCATCAGTAGTACTAGCTAATTTGTTCGGATCCTAGAGTCCAATTAATAAACCAGAATACCAGATGCAGGTTGCTTGGCACACTGAACGCAAAGGCAAAAGGTTAGCAACCACTTTGCTCAAGCTCGACGCACAAAAGGACCTAGAAAAAAAATGAAAGAAAGTATTTCCATTATATATTGGGCCTGGCAACCGTCATTGCTACACACTACTAAGGATCGAATACCAAACTTGGGCCTGGCAACTGTCATTGCTGGAATTAATGGAACTTCTCTCGTTATTCTTTTGTCCCAAGTACGCAAGGCACTCAGAAATTCTTTGCTTCTGAATGTCGCTGGCAAATTAATTGTATGGCAGCATGTCCACTTCGAGTCCATGCAGCGCCAAGCAAAGCATACTTTATGGTTTGATCAATAGATACCATATCGTTAACTGTTTTATGGTAGCTCTGCATTTACATTTTTGTGTAAAAAGGCCAACTAGATGCAGCCAAAGTCGGCTTCACACTTTTTTTTTGAGACAAGGCTTAGAGAAACTTGAAAGAAAGAAAAAATCTAACTCGGAAAAATGAGGAGGGAAAATGTTTTAGCTGTTTGGCTGTTGGGTCTACACTTCTAGGCCCAATATATAGAATAGAAGCTGTGTGAGAGAGAGAAGGTTAAAGTCATATTTAACCCCTCAAACTAGAGGCAGAGTTTCCTCCTTGAACTCCAAAACCGAGTAAATCACACCCTCAACTTTTAGAAGGTGGTTTTATTTTTTTTATTTTTTGGCTCAATCTTTAAAAATTCACAATATATCACAGAAAAATCATAGAATAGAAAATTCATTTTTATTGGACTCCACCTAAGTATATAAACACAATAAACATGTAATATGACATAGTTTAGTACAAATTTTTTATTGTAAATTTATATCTATTTGCTTTTGTGATTAATCAGAATAATTCATAAATGTTGTTTCTTTGATCCAATTGAGATGAAATTTTTATGTTGGTCTTGTTATTGTATGAATGAACCATAGTGAAAAGTCTATACTCATTGGATCAGGTATAAATTAGTTATAGAAAGTAACTATGGTGGCCTAAATAAATATATAACTAAGTTATACATGACCAAATGAGTATAATTTTTTCCCTACAATTCAATTATAAAATCATTAAACCACCCCAAAAGTTTAACCACAATTGTAACATGGAAACTAGATTTATGATTATTCCTATTAATTACAAAAACAAATAGATCTAAATCTACAACAAAAAAAATGTGCTAAAGTATACTATATTATATGTTTAATGTGTATATATACTCATGCCGAGTCCAATAAAAATGGTTTTTATATTTTATAATTTTTCTATGATTTACTATGAATTTTTAAAGATTTAGCCAAAAAAAAAGACAAAACCACTTTTAAAACCACTTGTAACCCGACCAGGGAGGTAAAACGCACCGTTTTAAAAGTTGAGGGGGTGATTTATCCGGTTTGAGAGTCTAGAGAAGAAACATGAACTCTTCAAGGAGGTAAATAGGACTTTTTCCGAGAGAGAATGGAAACCTACCCAGGCCGGCCCCGAGCCCGATAGCACATTTCAGTTGGCCAATCACCCAAGAAGCCCACCCGTCAGAGATCACCGTGTATACTCAAACTCACGTTCATCGTATTTCCACCTGCCTGTATGACAAACAACAAACGTAGTGGAGCTGGCTCCAACAAGACCACACTCGGTATTAATATCATGCATTATTTTATAAAAATTTTCAAGACCCTGAGCACATCATACACCTGCAGTGAGGCCTACTCCCTCCATCCATTAAAGAATGATGTTTTAGGATTTTTCAGACAAATTAAGAATAGAAAAGAAAGACGCATGTGTCCCTGGTAAATGCTATTTTAGGAGGTAAATCAGTTTCCTTTTAAGCATGCATGCATAAGATATTCCTAATTTGTTATACATGCATGCCAAAATATCAATCTTTATGAGAAAAATTTCAAACGCTAAAACATCATTCTTTAATGGATGGAGGGAGTACTTGGATATAGGGGACTAGAGTTACAATCCTTGGACTTTGGAACAAATTTGTACGAAACCTTACACATTCCAAGACCAGCCTTCGTTCTCTACACCTGATGACCTGAATCATAACTCTATCTACCTATAAATCTATATTTACACCACGCATCACAATTTATACACGTACGTTTTAAAAAAATGACATATGAATTGAATTCTTCAAACCCATGCCTGAAATGCTTATAATAGCTCAAACTGGGATTTGCTCCAGTCAGGGTCCTTGAGGTTCTGCGGAAGGTAACCCTGGAGCAGTTGAGCATATGGCTCAAGATAGGCTTCAACAATGCCTCTTTCCATCACTCCTTATGCCACAAACCCTGATGAAGATGGTGACCCGTATATCTCATTTGCTTGCGCGACAGGGACATACACGACGTCCGTCAATGAGCTGTGGGTGCGGCCGTAGAAAATGTACACAAACACCCCCATCACCAGCCACACACCCACTCGCATCCATGTCCCGCCACTAGAGAACACATCAAGGGCAATTGACAAGTTCAGTCATGTGAAAGTGGTTCTGAACATGTGGTTGAAAAGTCTTGACAAAACTCGTAAGTTAGCAACATCGTAAGTTAGCACCTGACAAAAACTATTGACAAAACTCCAGCCAACAGATAGGCGCTACGGACTGTCGGTTATGCACTGCGCGGCCAGAGGTGAGAGGTGCACGCCCGGAATGCTCGTGGTGTCCCTCTTCCCTTCCGTCATCGCCTCCCGGCTGCTTCAATTTGTACGTGCGTATAGATGGCCATATAGCCTGAGGCCCATGGGTCGGCCCAAAGCACGGGATTTTGGCCCGGTCCAAGCCCAGCATGGCACGGAGCCCTTAGGCCTGGGCCGGCACGGCCCGTATGTTGGGCCGGGCCTAGGCTGCCTCCTCGGCCCAGCGTGTTGGCCCAACACGGCACGAAATTGGCTGGCCCGACGTGACCCGACATAGGCCCGATAAAATTGCTAGCGGCCCATCACAAATCTCCCCCCTCTTCTCTTCAAAGATGCAAATCTCCCACCTCATCTCTTTGGCGACGCAAATCTCCCCCCCTCATCTCTTCAAAAGTGCAGATTTCCTTCCTCTTCTTTTTCCATGGGCCTTTGGGTTGAAAAGGCACGATGGCCTGATCGGGCCATCGGGCCGGCCCAGCACTATAAAAAGGCCTTACTGCCGTGCGTGGGCCGGCAAGTTCGGCCCGATGGCCCAAGTGGCCCAGCACGATGGGCTGTCATGCCTTGTCAGATCGGGCCGGGCCAAATCGGGCTAGTGCCGGGCTGGGCTGGGCTGCCCATTTGGCCATCTATACATGCGATCGTGCATGCACTGCTTTAATTACTTTCCTCGACCATAATTTATTCTTTCTGGCGCACATTCCACATGCGAGCGTGGAGATTTCAACATGGATTTTTCACATAGACTAGACAGTCATATATACTAGTGAACCTTTTTCTTAGTTAAGAAGGGGTGGTTTGTACCCGAAAAAAAAAAAGAAGAAAGGGGTGGTTTGTACGATGAACCGATTCGTGTCATGACGAGCTAGGGCAATATAATCCAGTGTGCCATTGTAATAAACTCGAGATACGTACACTTGTTGTGTTCATCACATTACAATATATATAATACATACATTACACATACATGCTTATGATAACACCATAGTTTATCTTTCTGTACGAGGACTCAGATCGACTAAAAAAACAGAACACTGCACGCTGATGAATGTGTATCATATTCAAACTAAGAGTGATTTGAAGTCCTCGAAAGACTTCCCTTGTTCCTCGCATATTTTAACTGCAATATCCTTGAACTTACGCGACAAACCGGCGCGCATCATATAGCCATCCCGGCACAAGCGTACCAAGACTTTCCGGAGTTGTTCCATGTCCCTGCTGCTTTCCAGGACACCTTTCTCCACGTCAGGCCAGTCTTGTGCCGCCTGTCTCTCTTCTCCTGTGGACGCACAACGAACTAGTATTTCCTTCACCACCTGTGCGACACAAAAAAAAGAGAGGGAGATATATAGATGGGTATAGTTTGCGTTAAGCATATATAATAAACTAGTCTTACGATTTCAAGTTGGCATAGGTTTTACCTTTGGGATGATACCGGCCAAAATTTCATCCACTTCCTTGCCAAAGTCAGAAAAGGGATCATAGAGAACTTGAAACAATAGATCCTCCATGATTATTGTTGCATGCGTTCTGATGGAAATATCTTCATCAGCATCATCAGCAAAGGCACTAGCTAGGTCTCCAAGAGCAAGACGAATATATTGTAACTCTCTCGCACTTTGGTCTGAGGGTCCATCATTCTTGTTATCCCCAAGCAAGCTCGACAGCTTTTCACTTGCTAAACTCCTGTTGCGAGCGAAGTCATCCTCATCTGCGAAGGCGGAAATCATCCAGTACTCGGAGTACCAATTTTCTCTAAATTTGGGGTAACAAATCATTATTAGTAGTATCCAGGTGAGTCTTCTTTTCCTGCTTTCACTGGCCATGATAAAGGACATATCCAAAGAAAGGTGCAGGAGAATTTGTACGGCCTGCCTTTTGTAATACCCTCGACAGTCGAGGCAGTCAAAAATACTTGCGATGGTGTCTTCGATGCTGATGATTGCATTCCCAAGGGCGGAGTCAAGAACCATGGAGGACTGAAGGAGGGGTTTCTCTTGCATTTTCTCTGACCTTCTTCTTCCTCCACCACCAGAAGCAACAGCTATAGGTTGTCCCTCCTCCAGTATCTGCACTTGGTTGTTGTTGGTCTCTTTAATAGCAGCCACGAGCCACGGTACCCAATATTTGATATGAAATAGGCCACGCAGACTATGACTGTCCGTGTGGAGTTTGAGGGGAGCCATGGCAAACTTTTGAAGGATGGTGTTACTCATAATCCTTCGGTTGTCACCATCAACTGCGAGCTGGTGTATGATATTCATTGCTTCCTTAAGCAGACGGTCGAAATCACGGGCTCTGTTGTTGCGCCTCTGCCTTTCACTGATTTCCGTTGGCAATTCATGATTGTAACGTATTAGGTACTCTAGCTCATATTCCTCAAGCAGCTCGACTCTCTCGTAGTCCTTGAGTTTTTCGGCATAGTCGCGGCGTATCTTAGCAGCTCGACTCTGACTAGACAAGGATAACTCCTCACCGCCAGATGGGCCTTCATGAACAATCACTGAACATATGCGTTCCATCACTCCAGGGAACTGCACCAGGCGGATGCGACGGGCGACAAGAGCCACTATCCTAGCCGCGTGCCCCCTGACCACGAAGCTATATGGGCTTTCAGGACACACAATCTCTAACAGTCTCTGGAGCATGTGGCTCCAGAAATCTGATCTACTAGTCAGTAGATGTTTTCCTAGCACTTTTCGACCCCTCTGCCTCTTGATAGCCCCACCCAGAACCCTAATCCCAGCAATAAAATCCTCGTTTGACTTTGCTTCCATCATCAAGCCGGCACCATACGTGATAAGATTCCTTCCGGAGGCGAACGATGGATCCTTCTCGCACCCTGCTACGGTCTCCTCCAGGTACTCTGCAACTAGCTCTTCATCCACCATGCCAAGCTCTGCAGCTGCTAATTTTGCAAGCCTGTTTCTTGCACCGAGAGAATGTATGGTCTTGTAGCCAAAGAGCACGCCTTGTGCCACTGCTAAGCCATAGAGGACTTGGAGCGCCGGCTTCTGGTTGGCACCGCCCTCGTTGCCAAAGTCGTGCTCTATCAGGCGCCACAGTGAAACTCCAGCAGAGATATACAAACCAAACATGTAGAGTACCCCAAGAGGACATAATATGATACCAAGCACGAGTCCTTGAATCACCAATAAGGCCATGTTTAGATTCCCAACTATTCACTATTCATTCCAACTTTTCACTATTCATTTTAACTTTTCACTATTACTCCCTCACAAAACACGTTTCCCAGCGAATGCTACAGTGTTTTTCTTATGCTACAGTGTTTTTTCCTACGATCTAAACACACCCTAACAAATGCTATCACCGCGCTTTTCCCTTGAGGTCCACTTCCTCCGTCAAGTTTCACCGTGGCAACTATAGTAGCCAGCAAACCAAAGCAAAACTGCAAGACGTCACTTAGTTTTTCCTTTAAAAGGAAATTGAAGACCCTGTTGTGTACATCACAAGCAAATAATAATATCAGTAAACTTCCTGTAACACCCCAATTTAATCCTAAATTAACTTTCTAAGGATCTATTGATATTGTTAGGCATGTAATTTTTTTAATAAATCTAAAATTTATGTAGGATCACATTTTTTATGTATTCATGCTAGTCCATTTTACATTGTGTGTAAATTCAAATATGTGTGTTTGAATTGTAAAACCCTTTCCCTCTCCCTTTCTAGCCACATGGGCTATTTGGCACAAACTTTTTCCGTACCAAGCCCGAGCTTCGCTTGGCCTAGCAAGTTAACCACCTAACGAATATGGATACCCGTGGTCCATTACAGCTCACTCTGACAAGGTGGCCTCGGGCCCATCTGTGACAAGCAGGCCAAGTCCATGGACAGAGGCCCACATCTAACGAAGACCCGAGCGCATGGATCGTTCCATGCCATGTCGTCCAAGCAAAGACAGTGGATAACTCAAGACTCTGGTCAACCGACGTCAAAATATCCTAAAGATCTCGGAGATTGGCTTCCTCGTACCCGACTAGAATTAGATCAAACCGACTTATAAACCCTAGGACACAAGACTATATAAGGCGGCCTAGGAAGACCCGCCCCCCCCACCCCTTGTCATACCCGGTTTTAGAGAGAAAACCGGGTACATTTCATATGTGTGCCAGGATCAAATTTCACACATATGGTAGACCGTGAGTGAATAGCAGAAACAGTACTCAAACGAATATTTAATAAATAACGTATTTATTACACTCACGAATATGGCACAAAGGCCAAAATAAACTGGTTCACACGATAACTAAAGACGATAACTCCAAAAGCACTCCACAGGCATCTGACTGGTGGAACACACGCCTAGAACTCATCAAGATCGCTGAGGTACTCCGCTCCATTATTACCTTCTGATCCAATATAAGCAAGGATGAGTACACTTATGGTTGGTACTCAACAAGTGGGGGAAATATGCAAGCTATCAAGGAAAGGCTTGGTTTGTAGCGGTCAGCATTTTAGTTGGTCAAATTTTATTAACAAGCAACTATTTACTAAGATATAAGTATATACCACCCCATATTAACAAAAAGTAAGCATAAGATAAATCATAACCAATAACATATGCATGCAATGATTTGATTTCATGTTTCGATAGATTAATCACGTGAGGGTCCAGGCCGTTCATGACCGCGAACACGGCTGTTATAACAGTTTTACACTCTGCAGAGGTTGTACACTTTCACCACAATTCGCGTAAAAGCTCCGAAGAACTTTAGACCCAACCATGCTGTGCTGATCAGGCACGTACCACAGTTCCAAGGTGTGACTGCATAGGGACGCTACGAAGCCTTTACAAAGAATTCCTACATGTGTGTTTGTTCCCAGTACTTACGGTTTCAACAGAAGATAACCTCTTCCGATCCCCGCACCAACACATCCTCAAACAAATACAACCCAACAGGCAGCACAAACACAACATGTAGTTCATCTAATTATTCAGCTAAGACCAGAGCCATATAGTATTATGGTTGTACGGTAAATCCCGGGTGGTTCTCCATGTTCCGATTAGCATGGTGATCTTGTATTAACATAACAAGATATAAATAATAAGGATATTTGTCACTGTTGGATAGAACCCATCATGAACCAAGGTTAAGCATCTAGCATAGCTACCCAACATAAAAGTAAACCTGGTGTATCAAGGCTTGGGTGTAAAAGACTAGTCATCCTTACATAGGACCCATCAAATTAATGCATCGCGAACATAAATATAAACTTTATTGTCATGCAATGTGTATGGGTTCAAAAGAGTATACTGAGGGGGAAAATCCACTTGCCTTGCTCAAAATACTGCGGTGGCTCCTCCTCGTAGACTTGATCTTGATCTCCCTCGAACGGACCGTTCTCTATACGGTTCGCACAAGCATTCAATCAATAAAAGCAAAACAATACACCATACAACTTTTAAAGATGCAAAGACGTGTCTAGAACTATTCTTGATGAAGAGACAATCGCGTGAGCACAAAGATCACTCAAAACGGACTTAAAACGGTTAAGATATGGCTAAAACAAGGTTTAAGGGCTTCTTTGAACTAAATTTAACTCTCCAGGGGCTTAAACAGAAGAAACCAGGGACCTAAAACGTAATTTTATATAAAAACAGAAGGACTTCTGTGAAAAACTACGCAGCAGGACGGCGGGTTAGATTTTTAGAAAGATCAGAGGCTAAACTGAAAGAAACAGGACCTAGATCTAATTATTTTTGAACTGGCTTGGACTGCGGGTTGATTTCAATAAAACCGAGGGGCTTTTCTGCAAAAACAACATGGCTGACCGGTGCGGCTCGGTTTGACTCGAGTCGGGTCGATTCTCAGCCGTTGGATCAAGGTCGGACGGCTCTGGATCAAAGGGCGAGCCAGAGACCCGAGCGCGGCTGCGCGCGGCGGCGCCTCGCCGGAACCTCGCCGGAGTCGGCGAAACTAGGGCTACAAGGCTCTAAACCTCGCCGTGTTTGGCTTGGGAGAAAGCTAGGACAACGGGAAATCCGTTTTGGGGGTTCTAAACGAGAGTTGAGCCACCGAGGAGGCTCACGTCGACGAGCGGCGGCTCGGTTGCGACGGCGAGGTCGCACGAGCACGAGGGAGCGAGAGAGAGAGGGAAAACAGGCTCGACGACTTCCTTACCTTCACGCGAAGCTTGGCGGCAAGTTGGAAGCGGCGAAGGCGGTCCCTAGAACTCGAATCGCGGCGACGGCTTTTACCCTAGGGTTTGCGACGGCGTGAGCTAAAGAAGGCGGCAGAGGCTGCGGTTTGGGTTGGGGAAACAAGAGCTCGGGCGGCACCTTATAAAGGCCGAGGAATCCCCAGCTTGAACGCCAAGGAAACGACGCGGAGTCGGGCGGCGCTCGGACTCGGCGTCGAGTCCCGCTCGGCGACGCGAGGAAGAGGACGCTGACAAGGCGGGCCCACATGTCAGCGAGAGAAAAGAGAGAGAGAAGGAGATCGGCTGGGCCACTGCGCGCGACGGCTGGGCCGCGAACTGGGCCTGTGGAGAGGAGAGGGAGAGAAGCGAGAGCTGGGCCGGGCTAACGAGAAAGATGAGTTGGGCTGGAAAAAGAGAGGGAAAAGAGAAAGGTTTTGAAATTTAAGTTTAAACTTTTGCAACCCTTTTCAAATTCAAACCAACATTCAAAATATATGCAAATCAGCATGAATGCAACAAAGAATTTATTGACTCTAATTTAAATGTTGTTTAAATATTTATGGGCCAAGATTCAAATTTGCAACTTAATATTTCCCTAAACAAAAATGTAAAGAATTATGTTGCCTAAATTGATTTTAAGTGTGATGAACAAAATTAGGGTGTTACACCCCTTAGATCATATCGCAATCTCATAGCTCTTAGCCTCCAAGCCTAAAGCTTCCGAGCTTGTACACCCATCCTTTGCAATACATACAACACCACCAACACATGATGTAGCGTATTATGCTCCGGCGGCCTAAACCTGGATGAACTCTGTGTCTCCCGTGTCACCATCGTGCTCTTGATTCCACGATCCCTTGTGAGTCTGATGGCATTCTTTGTTAGTCTGATGGCATTCCAACCCGACATGATCTTTCCCGCCAGTATGAAGGTATACCTCGACACCTGTCAACATCTACTTCTTCGGGTACCCCTCCACCACCACCGACAGCAACCCCCCCCCCCGACCTCCATGTCAGCCACCCTCAGGTATAGATCCAATTAGTGCCATTAACCTATCTACTGCAAAGGTTAATGGATGTCCTGCAACCAACTCGGCCCCGCACTCATCTTACGCTCATAAGCCCATCATGTCGGATGACCTGATCGCCGATCTAGACAAGATCGTCAACAACCTTGCTGACTCAATCAAGCTCTCAGAGTCGGTCTTGCTTCCGAGCAAACGAACCCCCTTGCCTCTTGGGCTGAGGAACACCACCGCCACTTATCAATGGCAGGTCCTGACTTCCTTCCAGATCCTATATGGAGGAACACTCATCACACCCCCAGTTTTCGGACTATGGTGAATGGAAAACGTCCAAGAGAACTCGTCCTTTCACACCGCCAGGTGCACGTCGTCTCCTCCTGCGAAGTGACACCTAATGACGAAATAGCTAAGGCTGGAGAACAGCGCAACCAAGACAGGGAATGTCGGCTCCAAGCCGAACAAGGAGAACTTGACCAAGCCGCAGCCGCCATGGCTAATGCCAGCACCAGCGCTCACAGCGCCGGAGCCGCTGCTCTGCAATGTCGCCCCCCACAACATCAATCCTCGCAATCTCGACAATGACTTCCTGCAAGTCAACTTTCAGCTCTCCAATGGCCAATTTTGGTGCCATATTCACCAATCTCGAAGGTGTTCTAATGCATGAGAACATTCGTCGAGCTTTGGCATGGCTCCACGCCATCCAAGGATAGCTACCGGTTTCAAGCCGAACTCGCACTCGATCCTCCGCAGGTCGACGCAACTCATGGACGCTCCGCCAAGCACCATCCAGGAAATAGAACAAAGTCAACTCGCCTCATGGATCCAACGTTGTTCATCCACAACGGCACCAGAGAGGTTCCCCTCCTGTTGTGCGTCCTTGGCGCCTGATCTCCGCGATCAGCTATGGGACAACGACCTCTGTCCCTGTATCAACAATCGCCATCATTGTCGAGGCGAACAGGAACTTCGCCAACATGCCATATACAACTTGGATCATGGGAAACTAGGGTGGCGGGCTCCAACTCGGACCCCCCCCCAAGGTTCTCCAACCTCCTCATAGCAACATGATGAGTTAATCGTACATATATGTTTTTAGTTAATTAAAACATATATTTTTTATAATCTGTACAGGATAACATTGGCAGAACAGACTATGTCGATGAGGATGGTGTGGATTACAACTATGATAACGCAGGATACCATGACCATGAATATGATGAGAACTATGACAATGATGATGACAATGTCTATTGAGATGATCCGGATTATGACCTTTGGAAATGAGTTAAGGGCAAACACTTGCGTTTTGCCTTATAGGTCATCTATCTTGTTCCTTATGAACAACCGTACCTTAGTTAGGAATTTTCCTTTGGACATTTCAAGAACATTAGCTGCCAGTTTCATATATGTACATATCTTTTATCTACTTACTAAACTTGGATGAACAATGCAACAATGTCACTGTTTATCATCTATAATTTATCTTCTTGATCATGCTCGAATTCTGAATGGGTATTGAAAGTATCATGAGCCTGGCCAGCAAATAGGACACGATAAAATAAGATTTGGATGTTTAGATTCCTATTGGTGTAACAAAACCGCCTTACACTTGAAATGTGACTTTCAAATGATACAACCATACAATAGCCAACTGCATATGAAAGCATCATATATATGTGTAGCCAACAATGTATAATCTCCAACAGTTAATAAAGTATGATCGGTGTTCATTTCCCATTAGGTTTAAGAAACAAGTTACCGACTGGATATGAACTTGGCAATTCATCCTAGACTAAACCCGGACCACTAATAGCCAATTGTCGATTGTCGGCAACCTACCATTGGTTATGGAATGGCCGACCATCCCTCGGCAAATGGGAGAATGGCCGAGCAAGAGTGTGCGACCGCAAATTGCCGACAATATACACTCAACTCGACTATTACTTTTGCTAACCGTCCAAACAAATGCCCAAGAGTTTAAAAACCGTTGGCCATTCCTACGATTCTATTAGTTACTAAAACCGACTCAATGCGACCATGGTGGGTGCATTCTCTCTCGCTGTGCATTAGTGCATATAAGGGAAGGTTTGAAAAAAAAAATCAGGTGAGCGCGCATACAAGAGCTCCAGCTCAATAGCTAGCTGACAATAACTGTTGACAGGTGCAGCAAATTAACATTCTAAAATGCATGAAATAAATGTATTATGTTGAGAGGAGACTAACCCAGCTGTTTGGACGAGCGTAATTCCTGTGAGACACCAAAAATCCTTCCGCCCAAGATCAGAGACGAAGCCACCGAGGAGAACGACGGTTGTCCAAGTAACAACCAATACGCCCAAGCCCCTAACGCCCATCATCAGGTACCCCATGAACACGGCGTACGCATTGATGATCATCAATTCACGCCAGTCAGAGTCATTAACAGCATATTGCCTGGCCATATTGACTAAACACGATCCCGGCCTCTCACGTTGCAAACTTGCAATTAATCTCTCTAGATCTCTGCTACGGGCAGGAGGTGCTTAATTAAGTGGCTCTCGGACTCATTGACGTTGAGTAACGTAAGACTCAACAAGCTAGACAAGGCGATGGTGGACCCAAAGAAAGGCAAGGAAAAGGTCTAAAGGTAAAGAAAGACCCAATGCTAGTTTACTTGCTACACATTCCAAGGATCTGGGATATATCTTGCTTCTTGTTACTGGTAAATTCCATGAGTGCCATGGAAACCCTGCACATTGATCTGATCCTTCACGTGCCAACGAAATATCCATTAAGTGTAACACACGCACAGCAACTAATTTTTCCCATCCCTTATATATATACTCGCCACCAGTAGTACTAATTTGATCGCATTCTAGAGTCCAATAAACCAGAATACCATATGCAGGTTGCTTGGCACCACTTTGCTCTAGCTCGACATACAAAAGGACCTGGAAAAAAAATGAAAGAAAGTATTTCCATTAAATATTGGGCCTGGCAACCGTCATTGCTACACACTACTATTAAGGATCGAAGAGCTCTTTTACAACGCACAATACCACCATATACTAGCGGTTAAAAAGGACTAGTATATAAAGACCCGACGGTTGAGATTAATTGTATACTATACAAAATGGTCCTGCGCAAGGGGTAATCTAGGAAAGTAATTTAATGGCATTAGTGTAATATATTAAACAATGTAAAAATTCTAGATTATGTTATTTAGTATTATTTTATGTTTTCATTATTTTCAATTGATATGATTATATTACATATTAGAGAGTGAGAATTGTTACAAATTAAAATGATTAAAATAAATAGGTATAGAGTAAATTACTAAATTATCCTTAACCAATACTATATACTACTGGACACTAGTATTGTGCGCTGTAAAAGAGCTCGGATCGAATACCAAATTTGGGCCTGCCAACTGTCATTGCTGGAATTAATGGAACTTCTCTAGTTGTTCTTTTGTCCCAAGTACGCAAGGGACTCGGAAATTCTTTGCTTCTGAAATGTCGCTGGCAATTGTCATGCCATCAGGTCCACTTCCTAGTCCATGCAGCGCCAAGCAAAGCACATGTCATGGTTATGGACTTTAATACTTTATGGTTATGCCTTGCTTGATCAATAGATACCATATCGTTAACTGTTTTATGGTAGCTCTGCATTTACATTTTTGCGTAAAAGGCCAACTAGATGCAGCCAAAGTCGGCTTCACACTGATGATATGCCACATCACCACCTTAGAGAAATTTGAAAGAAAAAAAAAATCTAACTCGGAAAAATGAGGAGGGAAAATGTTTAATCTGTTTGGCTGTTGGGCCTACACTTCTAGGCCCAATATAGAATAGAAGCTGTGTGTGAGAGAGAATGGAAACCTACCCAGGCCTACCCCAAGCCCGATAGCGATAGCACATTTCAGTTGGCCAATGGAAAAAGTCCTATTTACCCCCTTCAACTATAGGCAGAGTTCACGTTTCCACCTTGAATTCCAAAACCGGGTAAATCACACCCTCAACTTTTAAAACCGTGCGTTTTACCTCCCTGGTCAGCTTAAAAGAGGTTTTGATGGCGGTTTTTGTATTTTTCTTTTTTATTTATTTTGGCTGAAGCTTTAAAAATTCATAGCAAATCATAAAAAAATCATAAAATAGAAAAAATATTTTTGTTGGACTCCGCATGAGTATTTAAACATAACAAATATATAATATGGTATATTTTAGTACAAAATTTTAACTGTAAATTTAGATCTATTCATTTTTGTGATTAATCAGAATAATTTATAACGGTTGTTTCTATGATCCAATTGTGGTGAAATTTTTATGGAGGTCTTATTATTGTATGAATCAACTATAGTAAAAACATTTATACTCATTGGATTAGGTATAAATTAGTTATAGAAAGTAAGTTATATGACATAAATAAATATATAACTAAGTTATACATGATCAAATGAGTATAATTTTTTTAATAAAAATCCATCATAAAATAATTAGGCCACTATAAAAATTTAGCCACAATTGAACATAAAAACTGGAGTTATGAATTATTTCTTTTAATTACAGAAATGAATAGATCTAAACCTACAATAAAAATATTATGCTAAAATATATTATATTATATTATATATTTACTGTGTATATATAATCATGTGGAGTCCAACAAAAATGAGTTTTCTATTTTATGAATTTTCTATGATTTACTATGAATTTTTAAAGCTTCAGCCAAAATAAATAAAAAAGAAAAAAACACAAAACCACCATCAAAACCGCTTTTAACCCGACCAGGGAGGTAAACGCACGGTTTTAAAAGTTGAGGGTGTGATTTACCCGGTTTTAGAGTTTAAGGTGGAAACGTGAACTCTGTCTATAGTTGAAGGAGGTAAATAGGACTTTTTCCTTGGCCAATCACCCAAGAAGCCCACCCGTCAGAGATCAGCAGTTTAACGCCCGCGGCTCGGCTGGGCCCAACTTCTGAATTTTTTTTTAAGAAAAAAAAAACTCCCGAAAGCTTCCAACAAAATTCCTCCTCTCCTTGGCTGTCTCCGGCGAGCCGCCACCCTCATCGCCGCCACCCCCGGCGCCGTCATGGGAGGGGAGATGGAACGGTGTTCTTTTTCTTGTGGCGTGATTCAGCTACTCTAGTTCTAATCTGGTGTGCTGTTGAAGTGTTAATGTATACTCAAACTCATGTTCATCGCATTTCCACCTGCCTGTACGACAAACAAGAAACGTAGTGGAGCTGGTTCCAACAAGACCACACTCGGTATTAATATTATGCAATATTTTATAAAACTTTTCAAGACCCTGAGCACATCATACACCTGCATTGAGGCCTAGGGGACTAGAGTTACAATCCTTGGAATTTGAAGCAAATTTGTACTAACCTTACACATTCCAAGACCAGCCTTCGTTCTCTACACCTGAATCATAACTCTATCTACCTATAAATCTATATTTACACCACGCATCACAATTTACACACGTACGTTTTAAAAAAATGACATATGAATTGAATTCTTCAAACCCATGCCTGAAATGCTTATAATAGCTCAAACTGGGATTTGCTCCAGTCAGGGTCCTTGAGGTTCTGCGGAAGGTACCCTGGAGCAGTTGAGCATATGGCTCAAGATAGGCTTCAACAATGCCTCTTTCCATCACTCCTTATGCCACAAACCCTGATGAAGATGGTGACCCGTATATCTCATTTGCTTGCGCGACAGGGACATACACGACGTCCGTCAATGAGCTGTGGGTGCGGCCGTAGAAAATGTACACAAACACCCCCATCACCAGCCACACACCCACTCGCATCCATGTCCCGCCACTAGAGAACACATCAAGGGCAATTGACAAGTTCAGTCATGTGAAAGTGGTTCTGAACATGTGGTTGAAAAGTTGCGAAGGATCAGACACTCACCCTAGATTTACCAACAAGTATGTGTTTATTAGGATACACATCACTGGCAGCAATGGAACGAATGGGCAGATGAATCCTGCGGCAGAAGCAGCAACAAGATGTGTAATGTCATGCAAATTTACAAATATGATATAGCAGATAGTGGCCAAGTGTGCCATGATGCGAATACCTCCAGAATGGCCAAAGGAGTGCCTCCCGCCGTCTTGGTCGATCCAGCAGAGCACGCCCAGACCAGTTAGGAGGAGCAGGCCACCAAAAGCACAAACGAAGCATCTCACCAGGCTGATATGGCTTATGTCAGTTGAGTATTTTGCTCATATACAGGAAACTTCACTGTGTGAGTTAGGATAATACGCTGAGTAGTTCGTACTTACAAGGGCAAGAATGTCGCCGAGGCTGACATTGTGAGGATCAGAACCCCTATGCATACAGATGCAATGCTGCAAGCAGCAGTCTTGCGCCGCTTTGTTTCATCCATCTTGCCTGAAAATCACCAGGAAGATATTAACTGAAATGAGCATACTATGAAATTAGAGTGATTAAGTCAGACATACAGTTGCGTGGACATACTTGCGTATAGCTGCTTCTCAATAAGGGGGTCCATAACTGATTCTACTACTACAACATCACTTATTTCAGATGTCCCTTGTTCGTGATCCCCATCTCCAAGAGTATCCCTCAGTTTTTCCTCATCATTTTCTTGGCTCAAACGGAATGATGCATGCAGGGAAGATGGCAGGGGTACCTCATCTGGAGGAACATACCTGAGAATCAAGATGGACACAGCAACTATAGTGAACGCGAGGAGCGTGCCTACACTGACCTGAAAAAAAAAACATTTTAGCTTCAACCTACATTCTTTAATAATGCTCATATAACCAAATGCATGCATGCATAAACTAACATGACCTCTGGTATGTTCTCTCTGTGGAGAAGGTTTGTTCATTAAACTGAACCTCAAGATAAAAGTCCGTATATAATCTTAAATAAAATGTTTAGTGATTTGTAAATTCATACCATTCCAGCCAGTTGAGAGACATCCATGAAGAAGGCAAGAGAAGCTGCACAGATGCCAGTCACGATTGTGCTTTTGACTGGAACTTGTGTCGTCTTGTGTACATCAGAGAAGAATGATGGTAACAGGCCATCACGTGCCATGGCCATCAATATTCTTGGCTGAGGGAAGCATCAAAGTGGAGGTATGAACATAGCAGTAAAAATCGAAGTTGTATTATACATTTGTTGGTTGAGAGAACAAATAAAGCAGAACTGGTTATCTATATCAAGATCATATTCCAGTATTTTTCAGTAACAGTGCATATTACATGGGTAATATGCGGTTATCATTTAAAGTGGGTCTTATCCACTTGGCTCCCTGACTCCTTGTCTGTTGACTAGAATAACAGAAAAAAATCGAATGACAGATTGATTAAGAATGTTTGTACCTGTGGCAATATAGATCCCATCAAGGTTGAACATAAAGCAAGAACAGCACCACTTGTTACAAGATACCTAAAACAGGATAAGCAAAGGAACTGTCTCAGTGGGATGCATACCAGATCATCCATGGTAAAATGGGAGGCAGTGCTTACATTGCCCAGTGAATCCCATGTTTAGCAAATGCAGAAGAAATAGGGGTATCTGGGTCCATAGCGAAGTATGGTACCAGACCAACAATAACTACTGAAACCAACATATACAGGGTACAGCAAATCGACAATGCTGTTCCAATTCCCAGTGGCAGATCTCGTTGTGGATTTTTCACCTGTCAGAAGTTAACATAAGATAACTGGATATTTCCATTTCTTTAGGAAGAAATTAGATCTTTCACTTTTCCTATGAAGGAATAGAATTTTCATTTAGTTCCAATGATCCAGTAAATAAGAAGTGCTATATCAATTAGGGAAACAGGATGTTTCTAACCTCCTCAGCAGTGCTGGCAACTGAATCGAAGCCTATATAGGCAAAGAAGACAGTTGCTGACCCAGCAAGCATTCCATTTGCTCCATAGGGGAAAAATCTGAAATAAATGAAATGTACTGTGTAAGTCCACTACCTGCCGGCTTGAGGAAAAATAATTTCTAAGTTCAAGATGTTTAGGATTACCCGCCAGAAACCTTGTAGCCAACCCATCCTGTTTGGAATCCAATGTAACCACCGGCTATAATGACAAATAGCAGCACAAAGCAATTCAGGACTGTCACAACTCCTTGCACAAATGAACTCTGAAAAAAGAACATGAGGAAACATCAGACGTCATTTGCTCAGAAAAGGAGTGACAGCTCTTGCTGAATCAGAGAAGGTAGCAACCTCTTTGATCCCCACGCATAGCAGGCCAGTGACAAGGAAAACCAGAAAAGCAGCACATGGATCAACAACAACATCAAGCCATGGAATTTCATGCCGTGCTAATATCCATGGCAGACTATCAGGTCCTCCAAAAAATATGGCCTGAAATCACAGGCTTAATATTTTTAGCCTTGGTAAAGATAGATGAAGAAACTCAAAGGTTGATCAATATGCCACATGAACAAGTCAGATGCAGGGAAAATCCCACTTACTAAATTGGGAGATATGCCACGGGCAACAGCTGACCCGCCAATTGTATATTCAAGTATCAGAGCCCAACCAATCAACCATGCAACTCTGCATAATTAAAAATTGAACAATGAGAGAACAGCAACTCAACAGTACGAGACATGCTCGAAACGAACAATGTTAACTCAACCATATAGATAAATTACCCTTCACCAACGCAGATGTATGAATAATGGTAGGCACTTCCTGCAGATGGACACCGGCTAGCAAGCTCCGCATAACAGAACGCTGAAAGTGCAGCTGCTATTCCGGCTATAAGAAATGAAAGAGTCAACGCTGGGCCAGAATGCTCCCGAGCAACTGTCCCAACAAGAACATACACCCCAGCTCCAATCGTCGAACCAACACCTGAGGCATAACAAAGAACATACTACAATAAGTAATAAAGACGGCTAATCCTTTTTGGCCTAAAATAGTATAGTTTACCACCACCAAGACATCCCCACAAGCTCTACAAAATTGTGGAAAACATTTCTACACCTTGTGTTAATTTATGAGGTAGATCATTTACATGATTAGCATAAGTGATACACCATGGGTATTTACATCATCGGGATAGCAATGTCCGGAACAGAGCCCACGGGGCCAAGTGGTAAACCACCGGCCCAACAGTGACGCAACAACAGCCAACTAGAAAAAGCAGTATCCAATTCAGAATTCAGATTCCTTTTCAACCTTTGCTCATGAGCAAGAACCAATCAAGCATGAATTAAGAACTTAATTTCCAAGTGAAATCTCAGAATACATAACTCTAGCTCGAGTTTAGTACTAACAGTTACAGAATTCAGAAGGTCATAGCTATTTAGCCTGTTTTGTACACATGATTCACAGAAATACAACAGGTCCTGACGCAGAGAAGCACCAGGATCCGCTTCCGAGCACAAGAGACACAGCAAAGCAAAGCTCGCATTTTTTCCGAGTTTCGACAAAAATCCTCATAAAAAGATCCCACCAAAAATAAACCAACGAGCTCTCAAAGCAAAACGAGAGGAAGAACTGAAGAAGCAGGAGCTCAAAGAAAGAGAGGTCTCTACCGATGGCGACGAGCTGGGTAATAGAGAGCTCCTTGCGGAGCTGGTGGCTGCTGCCGCCGGGGCGCGCCCGGTCGGAGTCCACCTGCTTCCGGCGCATCAGCGCCCGGACCCCGCCGCCCATCCCTCCGGCCGTCTCCTCGAACCCCAGGGGTCACCAGCAGCAAGGAAGGGAAAGGCGCGCCTTTTCCGGCGCCCACGGCTCGATCAGGGGCGGCGGGAGCTCGGGGGGACGGAGCTAGCTGCTCCTCGCGCGCTGCAGGCCTCTGCAGCTCCCCGCCGGCCGCCGCCTCTCCTCTCCCCGCTTGCCTGTTGGGCTTGAGCAGAGGAGATTCTTTGGAGGGGATGGGGGGAGAAGAGTCCTTCCTCCTCGCTGTTGGTGTTCTTGGTTGGATGGTGCGTGTGGTGTCTTTAATATGGTGCGCAGAGGATCAAGTCGGAAACTCCACACGACACAAGAGCTTCGGTAGTCTGACAAGCTACGCGTACACTACCAAGGATGGAAGAATCTATGCTAAAGATTGTGTGCTTGATTAGGATGCTAATCCGGTCATTTAATCAACTCTAGATTTTGACCAGTCGTTATAAGTGCGAGAACAATGTCAGCTGACTGTCAATTTTTATTCCTGATTGTATAGTGAAATAAGCCCAATTCATAAACGTTGTCAAACTGTAATTTTTATAAAGTTTATACAGTACTAGTTTATAACTTTATATATGTGGTTCCCAAATTTTGAAATCTTTTTCCTTGCGAGACCATCAACCCTAACAGAATTCGATTTATTCCACCTAGGTAAAGGATTTCACCATGTCCCTTTTAGTACAAAAGAAAATGAATGATGTCACGTGAAATTTTGGTGTGTTTAGATCAGGAAAGATTCTAAAAAAACACTGTAGATAAAAAAGCACGATAGATGAATAGTATTTTGCAGGTGGGAGAGATGAAATGAGATGAATAGAGAAAAGTTAGATGAATAGTGCTTTTGGGACAAATTATGAATCTAAACGTACCAAGTTTCAGAAATTATTGCATTGCAAATTTACAATAGCCAAGTACCTCTCCGTCGGTCCTAAATTATAAGTCGTTTAAATTTTTTTGTCAAACGACTTATTTAGGAAAGTAAGTAACAAGGTACCAACATCAGAATATGGGTGCGTTTTTTTCTCCTTCATTGAGACACACCCATTTAGGTCGTGACCAGGGTTCCCCTTACCGAACCGGACGGCCGAACCGCCGCCCGGCGGTAGCGGTAAACCGGTCCGGTTGGACCGGTTACCGGTGGAAACCGAACAAATTCGAATTTTGAATTCAAATTCGGTTTGACCGGTTAGCCGGACGGTTTGACTGGTTAGCCGGTCGGTTTGACCAGTTTTTTCTTTTTCTTTTTTGATTTAACTTGTATTTGCCAAAAAAATATCAAATGAGCAAATATTTGAAAACTTTTTACACCAATAGATTACACACACCTTGAAGTATTTTTAGGAATTTTTACGACATTTTTCCATTTTTAAATTTAAATTTGAAAATTTTGAATTTCCACCGGTTCAAACCGTCCCGAACCGCTACCGGTCCAGGGCGGTTTGGTCGGGAACCGGTCAAACCGGAGCGGTTCCCGACGGTTCGGGGAACCTGGTCGTGACTCGTGAGCAATGCCGTGTTGGCATCTTCTGTTTACTAAAAAAATACCGACTATGAAAAGGTTCCTAGTACGGCAAGCAAAGGATAATATTATTTTATTGCAGAAGAGGTTTGGCTGTCTGGTTGGAGAGGTCAGAACTCAAAACAGGGACATCACCGCATCAGCCTGATCCTGGAGGCAATTCCCAGTGAATGAATAGTGCCTAAAATTTCAAATTTTTGGTTGTCCAACTGGGCTCTCGTGGCAACCACGTGAAAGTTGCCGACACGGACTGGTACGGGGGTGCATATCCAAATTTTATACAAAAACTGTGTAAAGTGATCGCGTACAAACGTACTAGTGGAGATTGTGTACTGATCTGTGTGTTGCTACATCTACATCCATCCTAACTCCGGGGCACGCCGCACATGTAGGTGAGATTTTGTAAGAACGCAGATTTTTTTTTCGGGAAGTAAGAACGCAGATTTTGTTTGCTCATTGAAAGTACGCGCATTGCGTTCCAACCATAACGACCAGCAAACCAAAATAACCAAGGGAAAAGTCTATTTTTCATCCTCCAACTATTACAAAAGTCTGATTTTTAACCCACAACTATAAAACCGGACACTAAACACCCTCTAACTATCCAAACCGTACAAAATTATCCCTTTGGGTGGGTTTAAAGGTGGTTTTGTATTTTTCAAAAAAATTACAAAATAATTTTGTATTAAAAAATTCATAACTAATTTATTTGAACTAGAAAAATCAGAATTTGGTGCAAATGTTTTTATAAAAATATGACCTACATGTTGGTGCACCATTAGAAGTTATTTGCATATCATTCATTATTATTTTAATTATTTTTTAAAACAATAAGACACTAGTAATATAAATATATAATACACAAATAACATTAAACGGTGTGCCAATAGCTTGGTTAAATTTTAAGAGAACTTTTAGCACTGATTTCATATTTTTTGGGTCCAAAATAAATTAGTTATGGTTTTTTAAAGTTTAAATAATATTTCTGCTATCTTTAGAAATCTAAAACCACCCTCAAACCCACCCAAAGAGCCAATTTTGCATGGTTTGGATAGTTGGAGGGCCTTTAGTATCCGGTTTTATAGTTTGAGGTTGAAAATCAGACTTTTGTAACAGTTAAAGTTAAAGTTAAAGGGTGAAAAATATACTTTTCCCAATAACCAATGAATCGAACACCTTCAATGGATAACTGAAAGTTGTTGCAAGAAAGTACGCGCATTGCCACATTGCACTGAGGTGACGTTTAATGCATCCAACTGAAAGTTGTTGCAAGAAAGTCGGCATGTTATTTTCTATCTTGCATGGTTACATCTGCTTGGCCGTGGTTCAACCTGGGAGATTAAAATCTACTCTATATAATTCGCCTGAAAAGATACAGTTAGATAAAGTTCAGACCCTAGAAATTAAGCAAGGGAGAGACATCAAGATCCAACAATGCAACGTGGTCAAACAATTCATTCTTATCCAGTTGAATGCATATGCTTGCAAATCCAGGTTTAATCATGACGTCTACGATTGATTAACTGATGTCCCTGTCCTCCTACTACGCAATACAGTTGTTCCCAGCTGCTCCCACTTGAAGAAAATTTTAATAATTTCTAATATTCACAATTGTTATCCATACGAATTACTAGTTTATACCCGCAAACAAAAATTATTAACTAACTTATAGTATTATAAAAAAAAGTCATTCGTTGCGATGCAAAATCACACGACTTCAATTTCCGCTGGAATATTCTGAAAGCAGTTCGTGTGGTCAGAAAACAGAATCGACACCTGCTTATGCGTGTGAAGCTAGCTAGTTGTGACCGAAATTCTCAGCATTATATTTTCCTCAGAAGGTGTATGTGTATGGTAAGCCTCTCTATTTCTTAAAAAAAGAACTAAACACGTAAATATGATCAAAGTACGCAAGTAGACGGTAGAGCCGTATAAGCTTTGTCCTATTTACATGATCATGTGGGTCAAGGCTTATATATAATATCAGTAGCTTATTACCAGCAGCTTGATTGCGTGCAGCTGTGCGCCTCACATGGCATGTACCAACCAGATCAGATCTCCAAAGGGAATTGGTAAAGAAGGTACATCTGTTCAATCAACTATACACGTCTCTGATTTTATTTTTTATTTTTCTTTTTGAAGTTAAGATCAATATAAATACATGCCTTGTCTAGTAGGTAGATCTCCATGTTTGCTCTGACACATATGTATGACTCAGAGAACATTGCCTTCAAGAACATCCAGTCATTGACTATTTCTGATTTAGATTTTGGTCCGATACTTATACGAGCTAAAGAAGCATCATGTTTAGCTGTTGACAAACCAAATTTCTCTTCTTCAGTTGCCTCCTGGAAGCAAAATGAAATGCAGTTATGCAAGCAATGAAATCGAATAATGAAGATGTTATAATACAATATATGCTTCGTGCAAAAATAATGATAATATAATACATCTATCTGTCTGCATTACTGTGTAGGCATCCAATCAGCAGAGATGAAAATGCCGCTTTGCGTTGAAAAAGCAAAGGATAGACACGGACAAGTGTGGTATAGCCAAAAGAACATGAAAAGCGAGACATGGACGTACAGCGACCTGGCCACATCCAGAACGTGTGAGAGAGACTCTAGCTTGTTGTTTCGTTTTCTTCGAACAGAAAAAAAGGATGAATTGGAAACAGAAAAGATTTATACAGAAACTATATATGTATAAGCAAATAAATAAATAGTAAAAAAGAAAATATGACACGGGGAGCTTTATACGCCTCAATTATCAAATATTATATGTACGCAAATATTTCTTGCAATCATTGGTCTCCAGATTTTTATCAGCTTGATTGGTTCAGCGAGTTATTTTATTGAAACGATTGGTTGAGTGGACCAAATGAGCTCGCAGTAAGAAAGTCGTACGCTCTTGCTTGGGCCATAAAGTATGGTGGAGCCAGAAGCCCATAATACATTTGTAAGCTATACTGTGATACTGTCTGTGCAGAAAGATATGGTCCATTGCATAGAGGCAAAATGAATTAAACACACGCAGGCACTTATCCGGTGACTGAAACACCTTACCCTAATACAAAATGCCATGACTGAACACACATGAATGTATACTGTATACATTAACTGTTAACTGAATCACAGTTCATTCAGTATAAGAATTATCAAAACATGTAATGTAGGAAGGCAAAGGAATTGAAGGAGTCACAACTACTGAGTGAAAACGAAACATATATATATATACCGGAACACATGAACTAACACCCACTGCACGTACGAGATGATTCTTCCTAGCACATTTAGTTCACTTCACAGCCAGAACACCACAGGTTCGAAACCAAAGGACCCATTTTCTTCCGGCACCTTGTACCATCTCACCCGGCAGCTCTCCCCAGTCGTCAGGTCTCCATCGCCGTCGTAGCTGAGCGAGAACGTCGTCAACCGATAACAATATCCGGTAATGGATCGCCGTTGCACCACGTATCCGTCTTCCTCCTCGAGCCGCTCCTCGCCGTCGCCAATGGAGACGCACTCCACAAGGCACATCCACTCAAGATCAGTGCCACTTCCTCCTATTTCTCCCATGTACAAAAGCGTAGCGCATTGGTGACCCTCGTTCGGGTCGTCACTGAAAATCCTCTCCTTGCTGACCTTCCACTCCGGCCGATCACTGACACCGCCGTTGCCGGTGATCGGCGCACTGTCGCATGAGCAGAGGTGACCACGTGTGTCCGGGTCGTCGGAGAGCCCAACGAAGGTGTCGAGGCTTTGAACAAAGTGGGCCCGGCCAGCGAACGGCATGGTCCACTCGGCGCGCCGTGACCACATTCTCCCCTTGGTCATTTAATTTTAAAATATCAACAAGAGTTAAGACATAAGAATTTGAGTATTAATCCAATATGGCTTTCCCAATAGCCCACATAACTGGGCCTTGCTACATTACTCCAATTACTCCTTAGGAGGTAAGACTTCAAACAAATCTAGACCTTTGATTTTTAGAAAATTCAGAACTATTAATAATTAAAATATTTAGGAAACAAGAAAAAAAAGCCCGGTAATCTCTCCTCTCCTCACGCTAAACATGTTAACATGCGTACATGTCACGTAAATCTAGCAAACAAGTCCTTGGTATCCGGGAGTGGTTCCATCTTCCTCTTGAAGAATAACTGGTTATGTTATTATGTCTTCCTCTTGAAGAATAACTAGTTATGAAAACATCACAAGTTGAACACATTAAAAAAAATATCACAAAACAATCTGCGTTAGCATGCACACACGCCTACAACGTCGTGTTCCAATAGATTAAAGAATCACCGTAGGATCCTAATCATGTATGCATATTAAACTACATACACCATTTATGTACGCATTAAAAAAGTTACACCAAAGTCACGTTGAATCAAGAATGAGTCAGATATTAATGATGTATTCATGCTACAAGTCACGTTTCCAGAAAAAGGAGTAAATACAATTTGTGATCCATGAAGCATGTAGAGTCCCATCACACTATACATTAAAAAAAATTACGCTGCCTGTTATACTTTCGCATGTTGTTCCGTAAAAAAAAATTGTCACATCGCCCACGCTGCATGTGGAACGTTCCAGTAAAAAAAAACATACACCATCGCACACATATATGCTGCACGTCCCATTAAAAAAACTTCCACATTTAGATCCATGATTCATCGAGCACATCTAACTAACTAAAAGGTATATATCCTATTTTTTAAATAATATATATTTATTCTATTACCTCATACGAGGTAATACTTGGTAAAAACTATCACGATGGACGGTCCACAGTTATTTTAGAGTACCTTAGCAAATCCCAATACACTAGCTCAGGTGAAGTGAATTGGGGGCTTTTGCCCCCTTAGACGCCGTCTGCCGTCGCGCTAGGGCTCCTCAGGTCGCTTAAACCCTTTATCTCTAGTATTAAAAAGATAAGGTTAGTAATCGTGTAGCATCTCCTTCACGACCAACTACCCCTACCATCCGTGTCGACCCAGCGACCACCTACTGTCCGTGTCTACGTGCACAACACAAGAAAAAATATATGAAAATAGTCGTTAACTAAACATTATATCTCGAACCGGATACAAGTTTACATGTATTCGAAACAGGTACAACCTATGATTCCTTGCATCCTGATGATATTTGAATCACCCGTAGCAAGTATGGGCACCATACTAGTATAGATAAATAGGGTATGGGCTCCTCAACCTCCATTACTCCCTCTCACTGGCCCATAGAAATCAATTAGTCAAATTCTCTCCATCGCTGGTTATGCTGATTGCATGCTTGATGAGATCAAGCAACAACGTCTCGAAACCAGTTATTGCCACCGGGGATCTGGGCTCGTGAAGTCGTGAGTTGCGACAAAGAAAAATATGTTCATCGAGAGGTTACGAGGCATAGTTAGATGTTGGCACGTTTTCAACTGCATGAATGTGTCTTCTATCTTTCAGGAGAGCCGCAGACTCGAATGGAGGTGCACGGAGCTGGAAGTATAGATGGGCAAATGTGCCAGATCCAATGCTGCAACAGGTACTATTTTACTTTGTGATTTGCTATCATCGCACCAGGCTGGCCCCTAAGCCATGGATACCCCCTAAGCCCCTCTACTATTTTGTGAATTAGAAAGGAAGAAGATGATAGAAAGAAAGAGAGGAGAAGCCTTGTCAACCAAAGTCTTCAAGCTATTTAAGGCCGGCAAGCCAGCGAGGACAGGTAAGAAAGAGAGGGAAAGCCTTGTCAACCGAGACTTCAAGCTATTCAAGGCCAGCGAGGACAGAGTATCTCGCCGCCATGGAAGCGATTCACCAAGTGAACAAAAAGAGGGGATTGCAGTGAACAAGCGCACAGTTCCGAGTCCTAAACTTCAAAAGTCATACAATTTGAAATGGAACTAAATGTAGACGTCTAGTTTTCCCCTTCAGAACATTCAGTTTCAGTGCATTAGTTGGCATGTATCTGAATTCTGAATCAGCTCATTACTGATGTCAGTGTTGACTCAGTTACAGCAGATGTACATGCATGTGATCAGTGTCGCTTAACCATTCTTGTTCTGTTGGCAGGATCCCTGTTTGCATTCTACGGCATAGATGGGTTTGTGAGGCACCAGCCCATCGCTACCAAAAGCACGTCTTTGTATGCAATATACATTAACTGAAAGGCGAAGGAGTCACAACTACTGTGTGAAAACGAAACATAGCAACTCAAGAACTAACACCACGAGATGATCCCTTCTTTCTAGCACATTTACAGCCAAAATGCCGCAGGATCCGAATCGTAGGACTCCATGGCCCTGATTTCTTGAGGCACCTTGTAGCATCTCACGCGACAAGTCTCGCCAGTCGTCAGATCTCCATTGCCGTCGTAGCCGAGCGAGAACGTCGTCAACCTATAACAACGATTGCCCACCGGTCGTCGTGGCACCACTCCATCTTCCTCCTCGAGCTGCTCCTCGTCGCCATTGGAGACACGCTGCACAAGGCAGAGCCGCTCATCATCATCATCATCAGTCCCTCTTCCCATGTAAAGGAGCGTAGCGCCTACGTGGCGCTCATACGGGTCCTCACTGAAAATCTTCTCCTTGCCAACCTTCCACTCAGGCCGGCCGCCACCGCCGGCAGCGATCGCCGCACCATCGCAGGAGCAGAGGTGACCAAGTGTGTCCGGATCATCGGAGAGCCCGACAAAGGCATTCAAACTATGAACAAAGTGGGCCCGTCCGGCGAATGGCATGGTCCACTCGGCGTGCCGTGTCCACACCTGTTGCCCCGTCGTGTCGAAGGCGAAGGTGCCCGCCGCGGCGGCCGCGGCGGCGGCGCCGTCGCCATCGACGGCGATGAAAGGCTCGGCGGCGCTGACGAGGATGGTGGTCCCGTCGGGATGGAGAGCGTAGGAGACGACGCCCATCCTGTCGAACGGCGGCGCCGGGAGGTATCGCCATGCCCACTCTTTGCCAGCATGGTGGTGGCGGTTCTCGAACTCCAGCCGTGGGGGGCAGAGCGGCTTCAAAGTGAGCATCTTGAGGCCGTCGCCGACGAGGGCGTAGATCTCGTCGTCGCCGAAGGGGAAGAAGATTGGGAGGTGGAGGAACACGCCGCCGGGGCCGAAGACGACGCCTCGCGACCGGACGTCGACGATGGGGAGGAAGCCGTCGAGGGTCGAGTCGCCGAAGCCCGGGTCGTTCCTGGTGTGCGTCGCGATGATCCGAGTGCCCACGCCGGCGAAGAGGCAGGGAGACCCACGTGGCGCCTCCACGTGGATGATCGGCCGGGGCAGGCGGCGGCGATGGCGGCGGCGGCGGCGGTCGACGGCGGTGGGCGAGAGCAAGTCTATCTCGCGGATGCTGTAACCCCATGGCCAGTCGTCGAAGATAAGGTAAAGGTGCTTTGTGCTCCGGCGGCGGACGTCACGGTCGCCGCGCCGCCGCTTCGGCATCCGTGCTCCTCCTTGCTCTTCGTCGGCTTGTTCCATTGGTTTCTTCTCCACCAGATCACCTATCGATACGTAAAACTCGAGAGGTCTGACTGATTCCTTTGGTTTCAGAGGTCGGTCGGTCGGTGTTGACCAAGGAAAAGAACTCTCCCGCCCCCGCCTTTTTCCTCGGACTTGTTGAGGATTTCCTTTGCAATTAGCAGACCAAGTTTGTGAGCCTTAAGTTCATAAAAAATAAAATTGTGGGCCTTGTTTAGCTTGCGATGATTATAGCCCCCATTGTCCAAATGTTTAACCAGCGCACACCGACAGACAGTCTGATACTACACACGTGAGAGCTGCTGTGTCATTGACTCGAGAGCGCCTTGGTTTCGACATGGCCAGCTTCCGGAAACGGAAAAGTACGCTGGTTTTTTTCACTGTATAATTGGCGCAACCATGACATGATGCCAGAACGCACTAGCTCAAGCTCACGCATGTTGTTACAGTATTAGCTCCAGTATCTGGTTATCAGGTGTGGTCCAACTCCAAAGCCTGATGATCGAGGCGAGGAGCGGCACACATCAGAAAGCATGCTGCAGGATGCTGCTGGGACACTAATATAACATTCAGTAGGGTCGTCACATATACCATTCAAGTAGCAATTGAATCCAAGGAGTCCATTGCACACGTGGCCAGGTGCAATCGTGACCATACATCTGGATGCATAAGCGCGAACACTGCATCGATCGAGACACATGATAAACACACATACCTCTGTGTGTCAGACACTCGTCAACTTCGCCGTCGTCAATGGCGACGCACTCCACAAGGCACATACGCTCACCATCATCACCAATCCCTCCTCCTATGTACACAAGCGTAGCGCCTACGTGGCGCTCTCCCGGGTCCTCGCTGAACAGCTTCTCCTTGCCGATCTTCCACGTAGGACGACCACCGCCGCCGGCGCCGGTGATCGCCGCACCATCGCAGGAGCAGAGGTGACCACGTGTGTCCGGGTCATCGGAGAGCCCAACGAAGGCGTCGAGGCCACGAACGAAGTGGGCCCGGCCGTCGAACGGCATGGTCCACTCGCCGTGCCGCGTCCACGCGTTATAATTATCACAACTATCCCTCTTCGTGTCGAAGGCGAAGGTGGCCGCCGCCGCCGCCGGAGGTGACGACGAGCTCCGGCGAGGTGGCGACGGCGCTGACGAGGATGGTGGTTCCGTCGGGGTGCATGGCGTAGGAGACGACGCACATGGTTCTGAACGGTGGCGTTGGAAGGTTCCACGACGACCATGTCCACTCCTCGCCGCCGTGCCGGTAGTAGTCATCGTCGTTGTCTAGCAGTGGCTTCAACGAGAGCATGGCGAAGCCGCCGCCGGTGATGTCGAGGGCGTAGAGCTCGTCGTCGGCGACGGGGAAGAAGATGGGTCGGTCGATGAGGTCGTCGGCGACGGCCGGGCCGAAGTTGATGGCACGTGACCGGACGTCGACGATCGGAGGATGCCGTCGGGGATCGAGGAGTCGGAGTCGGAGAAGACGGCGTAGTCCTTCTTCTTCTTCCTCGAATGCGTTGGCATCACGATCATGGTGCCGACGCCGGCGATGAGCCAGGGTGTCTCGCGTGGGGCCTCCACTTCCATGAACGGCCGGGGCAAGCGGCGCCGCCGCTCGCCGCCGGTGGGGGGAAGCAAGTCTATCTTGCGGATGCTGTAGCCCCACTTCTAGTCGTTCAAGATAAGGTAAAGGTGGCGCTTTGTTCTCCGGCGACGGCGGTGGCCGTCACGCTCGCCGCGCCGCCGCTTTGGCGGCATCTTTGCTTCTGCTTGCTCGTCGCGACTTTGTTGCATTGGCTGCTTCTTGTCTCCACAAGGACTTTAGATCTCATCTGAATACCTGATTCGCTGGGTTTCTTTTAATCAGAGAGAGAAAGAGAGGTCGGTCGGTGTTGAAGTTGGATCTTTCATAATTCATTCGGAAGAAGAAGAATCCTGTGCTGGGCCTTGTTTATCGTGCGATTGATTATAGCCCATTTGTCCAAATTTTTAACTGGGCCTGTCTATCTAGCTAGGACATGTTGGCCACACACACATTTCAACACGTCAGCGATTTCATGAAAAATTTACTGCATTCTGGTGGGTTGGAAAGCTGAATTTTGACAGTACTATTGTACTAGTTGAGGGGGAGTATTATTTTGACAATACTATTCTGGTGGGTTGGAAGAAAGCTGACAATACTATTGTACTAATTGATGTCTACTGCTGTCTGCTGTACTTGTATTTGCAGCCACAGAGCAAAAAAGGGTCCAATCTTTTCCGTCCAGATGTCAGGATTCACAGCATGAAATCCGTTGATGATCTATATGTATCAATTAACTACGAATCAAGAGCACGAAGCATCCATTTTCATTTTTCTTATAAAAAATAAAAAGTAGACCAAGAAAACATCTAACGACAACAACGCGTCAACGCCGCATGCACACAAGCAATCAAGTAGTGACTACATTCTCCCGTGACTGAAACACCTTACCCTAAAACAAATGCCGTGACTGAAACACCGAATCAAAGTTGAGTGCAAACGTTATCAAAACATGCAATACACAAAGGCAGATGGGTCACAAAATGAATGAAAACGAAATATACATATATCGGAACTCATGAACTAACAGCTCGTACGATCGAGACGATTCTTAATTTCTAGCACATTTAATTTCGTTCACAGCCAGAATGCCTCAGGACCCAAAACGGAGGACCCCTTGGTGCCGATTTCTCGAGGCACCTTGTGCTTGTACCATCGCACCCGACGAGTCCCGCCCGTCGTCACGTCTCCATTGCTGTCATAGCTGAGCGAGAACGTCGTCAACCGATACCAACAGACAGTAGGTCGTCGTCGTCGTTGTGACATCACTCCATCTTCCTCCTCGAGCTCCTCCTCGTCACCGATGGTGACGCACTCCACGAGGCAGAACCCCTCATCACCACTCTCACTTCCTTCTCCTGCTCCTCCCATGTACACAAGCGTATAGCCAATTTGGCGCTCGTTTGGGTCCTCACCAACCATCTTCTCCTTGCCGACCTTCCACGAAGGACGTCGCCGGTCACCGCCGCCGGCGACCGCCACCACCTCGCATGCGCAGAGGTGGCCGGCGGTGTCCGGGTCATCGGAGAACCCAACCAAGGCGTTCAAGCCATGGACAAAGTGGGCCCAGCCGACGAACGGCATGGTCCACTCGCCGTGCCGGACCCACACTTGTTCCCCTTTGGTGTCGAAGCCGAAGGTGCCGCCGGCGGCGGCGGCGCCATAGTCGCCGTCGTTGTTCCTGCGGAAGAGGTTGTTGAACTCCGGCGCGGTGGCGCTGACGAGGATTGTCTTCCCGTCGGGGTGGAGAGCGCAGGACCTGACGTCCATCGTGTCGAACGGCGGCGCGGCGAGGGTGAGCCATGCCCACTTGTCGTCGCCGCCGGCGTGGTGGAGGTTGTTCTCGTACTCCAGCCGTGGTGGCCATAGAGGCTTCAAAGAGAGCTTCACGAGGCCGAGGCCGTATTCGAGGGCGTAGAGCTCGTCGTCGTCGGCGACGGAGAAGAAGATGGGGGAGCAGAGGTAGACGTGGCAGGGGCCAAAGGTGACGCCTCGCGTGCGGACGTCGACGATGGAGACGAAGCCGCCGGGCACCGAGTCGCCGTAGTCCATCCTCGAATGCATCGCCAAGATCTTGCCGCCGACGCCGGCGAACAGCCAGGGAGACCCGTGTGGGGCCTCCAGCTGGATCAACGGCGGGGGCAATCGCCGGCGGCGGCGGCGCTCGTCGCCGGCGAAGGGAGATGACAAGTCGATCTCGCGGATGCTGTAACCCCACACCCAGTCGTCAAGGACAAGGTAAAGGCGGCGGCGGCCGTCGAGCTCGCCGCGGCGCCGCTTTGGCATCTTTGCTCCTTTTTTATCGTCGCCGAATTGTTGCATTAGCAACTAACTCTCTCTAATCGACGATCACCAACCAGATGGGATCTTATAGATTGGGTTTCTTTCCCTTTTTTCTTATAAACTGATAGCTAGGGTTTCATGAGAGAGAGAGAGAAGAAGAAGACGACCTTGATCCCTCCGAAGGAAGAAGAAGAAGACGAATCACCTGGTGGGCCTTTGTTTAGCTTGCGATGGATCATAATTCATAGCCCGTTGACAAAGTTTTTAACTGGGCCTGTCCATCTAGGACATACTTGTATATGATGAGCCCGCAGGCCCCGCACCGACAACAGCCCGACACGTCAGCGAAACACATCGTGATGAAATATCCAAGCTGTCATTTTCTGCACTCTGGGTTGAAGAACTGAACTTTGACAAGTAGTTGAGAGGGTGAAATTAGTCAAACAGTTGAAAGTGATGCCTCCTTCTGACTTGCATCTGCACCCACAGTTCATCTTGTTCTTCCCCGATGAAAAAGCAAAAAAAAAAAAAATGTCCAATCTTTTCCGTCCAGATGTCAGAATTCACAGCATGGAATGGAAACGAAATCTGTTGATGGTCTATGTACCAATTAACTATGATACATCCATTTTCAGAATCGAGAACCGGATGCATCCATTTTCTTTTTTTATGAAAAGAGAAAGAAGAAAGAAGTGAAGAAACATAGGCCATGAAACACATCTACCAACAACGCCCGCGTGCACTTAACCAATCAAGCATTGCATGCTGTTATTCACAAAGGTTAGACGACGACCATTGCCATCTCATCATCTGGACATCAGTTAGGTACAAGACAACTACGGGAGCCGGCGTTCGTTCTTGCGTTCAAGGCGACGGCCAGTGGTCTGGTCACTTGTCGGAGATCGGCGGGCCACGGTACTGAACGCTGCAGATCTTCAGCTCCCTTGGCATGTCGATCTCCTTCAGCCATGCCAGGCGCGCTTGATCTTGCTCAACGTTGTTGAGGTCACCGGTGTCGTCTGCTGCACCAAACAAAAACACAAACCAACCTTCTGTGAGCATCAACTACAGTAGCAGCAACTCATCATAGCTATTGCTCGGAAACGCTGACAGTAACATCCAATGAACAACTGGGTTCAATTTCCAGGTTTGCAAATAAAATTAGCACAAGTGTCCGCATAGCAAGATACTACGTTATGTACTATCTGTTGCAGTTCATGTGTTTAATACTTTGATGCCTTGAGGGTGGAGCTACATTACTTTATACAGGAAGCTCCAACTGGCACATGAGCACAAAACCGTGTGCTTAAAACCACTGATCACGTACTCAGGTTGGGGAACGGAGTGTACCTACCCTAATTATTAAACAAAGTATCTACAGGTCAGAAACCTTTCCCTATCCAGCAAAACAGCTGCTTCTGATAAACTAACACACTTCGCTACATGCAAAACAGCTGCTTCTGATAAACTAACACACTTCGCTACATGGTTGGCTCATCATGCCTAAACCGTCCACAGTTTCCCCGAAACAGAAACCATCTACAGTTTTGTAATAACCACATACAGAATATTAGCATGTTGTCAATATAATAAATCCCTGAACCACCAACTTGGCCTTTTGAATCAGTTCAAGCAGGAACATATCTATCTAGAGGCAAACAGTGGTATGGACTATGGTACATTTGTCCAAATTAAAAGCGGTTAAGATGTGACTACTTACTCGGACGGTGTGTATATGCAAAATCGGTGTAGTATGTGCAGTCCCTGTCCTCTTCTATGGAGTACGGGGGACCAAGAATGTCGATGATGGCGCATGGCGCAATGGCGGTAAACCTGTGCATGTTCCCTCCTGTTGTTGGATACAGGACTGAGGTGTCACACGGAGCTGTAAAAACATCATCCACCACAAGTTTTGCCAATCTCACTGCAGAAAGTAAAAATTTTAACATTATTAGAAGATCTGCGCTATATATGGATTGTGGCTGACAGTAATGAGAAGGAAACCAATGACAGTATATATACTGGACTGTGGATGACAGGAAAGAGAAGGAAACCAATGACAATATATATATGCTCGTAAGAAGCTTACATTCACTATCAGAGGATGAGGATGAACAGCTGCTCACAGAAGTATCAGGTTCAGGATCGACCCAGTCGTATGACTTTACATGCATCGACCCAAGGACCAGCTTGCTAAACACTGTCATTCCAGGGTGATTGTGAAGAGGGATGACCGCATTCCGTGGTAGAAAGAGGATGACCATCTGCCAAGCCAAAATGACATGCAGTGGTAAATGAAAGGGGAAAAAACATCTTTTTGATACCGTGAATATTCTTCATCTTAAAGCTATATATAATAATGCTGCATACCGAGAAATTTGGGCATTTGTATATTGTCGTGTGTGTAATCGTCGGGGGGCCTTGCGTAGCATCTTTAGCCCTGAAGAATTTGAGATCTGGGCTTAGGCCAACATCTTCAGGTCTCATTCTGTCTGCAAAAACAATATCACCAGGAACCCAAATTCAGCAAATGCAGGCACGGAACTGGTGCATGCTGTGCAATCGGCACGAGCCATAGACTATGTATGTTGTGTAAGGACAAGAACAAGATGGTAATCCAAAATTCTCCTAAAGCGACTTCCTAACTGCATTCCGCCAAGCAGTTGGCCTGGCACTGAAGTCCGTAAGAAACCAAATGCCAAATTGAACAGAGCAGGCAGAGGTCCTGCCGATTCAGAAACTAACTCTGCATGCAGATCCGTTTTAGATTAATTAACAGGGTGTTGTGATTATTGTTATTTTTGGAGTTCGACTAGCATCTATGGACACGAATTCACCGAGTTGATTTGAACAATCCTTTTTCCAGGGAAAACTATCTGGTAGCATTAGTCTAGCCGTCAGAGACAGACACACATGAGCAAACGAATGCGAGCAACAAGCCGAACGAAGATAGCGAGGGAGGGAGAGAGCAACGAAACGAACCGAGCATGGCGCGGAGCAGGTGGACCTCGTCGGGCTTGGGCACGGTGCCAGGTCCCCTGAAGACGTGGCGGCAGGCCTGGAAGAGGCGCTGCACGCCGGCGGCGGCCCCCTGCATCCCGCCGCGCCTCCTCCCGCGCCGCCCCACCGCCCCTCCTCCTCCTTCCCCGGCGCGCCTCCTCTTGGCCACCGCGGCGCGCTCCACCTCCTCCGCTCCCACCACGTCACCCTTCTCGCCCACCTTCATCACCGATCAACCTCACCACCGTACCGCACCCCCACCGTACCAAGCCGGCAATCACCGCCGCACGCAGGCCAGGAAAGAAAAAGAAACGATCTTTCCGCGAGCAGCGAGGAATCGGAGGAAGAAGAAGGACAAGGACGCGATGAGATGAGGAAGACGAAGAATGGAACTAAAGAGGAAGTTGTGGGAAGGGGAATGGAATTATAACGAGCAGCTTAGCTGCAGGAGGAAGGAAGAAGGTGCCAGCCAAGGTGGAGAGGGAGAGCGTGGTAGCAAAACCGTGGGCTGTGCCATCGCCAAGGCAACAACGCAAGCGAACCCATGGACTGGTTGGATTGGGGGGGTTTGGGTCGCGGCTGTCGGTGTCGTCGAGGCCGCCGGATCGGAGGGAGGCGGAAAGCAACGCGGCAAAACCGGCGGCGGCGTCCGAGGGTGGCGGGTCGGTTGGGCACACGGTTTTCGTTATCCGCTCTTCCCTGTGAGGCCGACAAGTGGGCCCGCAGACAGTCGCTGACCTGGAGCGGTTTCGTTGGTGGGGCCCACGCGCCCACCCGTTGCCCGCCTCTTCTGAGACTGCCTGCTGGGCCCTGCCTGCTGTGATCAGATCAAACCAGCTGCGTATTTTCTTTTGAGTTTCCAGGTTTGGTAATCTCATGTTCAGGGTGGGTTTGTGATTTGTTTCGTTCATCCGCGTGCTCGGAGTGGAATGCGACGAGGTTGGTAAGGTTAGGTGCCGTGTGTACAATACTACAATTGTCCCATCTTCTTTTTTCTTCTCACCTCTTGGTTGGAAAATCTCCTCGACCCTAATGTTTTTTCAAATGAGAACTTTATTATTTTCAAGAATGATACATTAAAGTGATACAACAGGATAAAAAAAATCTCTTGGCCACTACTAGACAACAAACAACTTTACATGAAGAGGAGGGAAAAACCTTACTCAATCCTGATGTCTCTTGCAGTCTCGCTCTCATGGAGTCGTGATACTATGATATTGAGATCCTTGGATACCGAGCCATCTAATTTTGTGCCACTGTTTATAGGCCCACATGGCAGTGACTTGGAGTTAAAGAGTCAAAGTAACTCTCTTCGTAGGTCGTGTTTGAATCCTTAGATTAAGGTAGTACTACCTCCATCCTAATTTATAAGTTGTTTGACTTTTTTCTTTAATTTTGACCATTCGTCTTATTAAAAAAAATTATATGAAATATCAATTTTTTTGTTATGACTTGATTTATTAATGAATAATCTTCAAAAATGACTTAAATTTGACTATATTTGCATAATTTTTTTGAATAAGACGAGTGGTTAAAGTTGAGGTCAAAAAAGCCAAACGACTTATAAATTGGGATAGAGGTAATAGCTCTTATCACATCAAATATATGGATGCTAATTACAAGAAGTAACCGTTAGGTACCCCCTCTTGTTTTCTTTTATGTTGTACTCACTCGATATTGCTAAAAAAGTCGTTTAGGATATTTGCCGTCAAAGTTTAAAATTTTCACTAAAAAATTTTTTAAAATAAAAATGACTTTTGTTTAGTGGAGCATTCTCCGATGACGGAAGACAGGCCAAGAAGGTTATCAAACTATGCGCAATCTTTCTCTTGGTCTCTTCCCCGCATGTATGTATGCAGTCCCTTAGCCTTCTCCCTCCCTCATGTGTTCCCGCTCAGTAGCCCGCACACCGTCTCCGTCTGCATGCAGCATGTAGCATGCCTATAGATTACAAAAGATTTCTAAAAAAATATTATTTATCTAATTTTTTTCATATTCATCACATTCCTCACACTCACAGAACATACTTCCCAGCACAACCTACGGTGTTTTTCTGGATCTTAACTGCGTAATCACTTCCCACGAAGCCTCTCTCCCGTTGATGGACTGGCTGGTCCCATGGTTTTTTTATTTTTTACGGGATTGACCAAAGCGGGCATAAAACCACCTCAATAAATCATTTATTTACCGTGACTATTGATCTTCATTGCGAGACGATTGCGAAAACGGTCTCGATAACCGCCGCCTCGGTTAGTTATTTTTGTAGTAGTGATCGGTCTACCATTGACCATGGTTGCATGGTCTTAAAAAACAACAACAAGAAGAAAGACAGATTCTGCAGGATTCCACCAGTTTCATTCCAACTTCTGAGACGCAAAGCATGAGAAATCTGCACACCATCGACGCCAACATGCAAGCTGGTCCGGTCCATCTCAAAATCCAATCTTCTAGGGGAAAAAAGGAATCCGCAACCACCAGTGCAACCGGCCGGCATCAAAATTCAAAGAATATTTTTGGCATAAACCGGCACGCCCTTTGATCGGCTTGTGCAAATTAGACGTTCATTTATTCATGGGCTTGAGCTGCACTGACACTATCTGGCATTTAGCCACATCAGGCGAACAAATATGTACTATATAATAGTCATGCATGCGACACGCAAACTCTACTCATGATACATGAATGATGCAAATAAACACAATTATTGGATGACTTGTAGTTGTAGCAACGGATGCAACGCTCCTATATACACACTCTTATGCCTTGCGATGCCATTCAAAAGTGTTGCAATAAGCAGGACAACTTGAATCTCACTGTCAAGGTCTTGAGGAATTGTGTGTATGGGTTATTCATGGAATTGTACTTAGCATTTGAGGGAACCAAACCACTCTGCTGTGTTTCGCTTGTTTAGTTGAGTTCATTCTTGGTAACTCGGCGAGGCATATGCCTCTAGTTTCCCATGTTTCTTGGTCGGCCAACTTGATAAGTGCAGAAGGTACGGCAATGGTCGCATGCTCCACGTTGATGCCTAAACCAAAATGGTTGGCATTTCAAGGCATCGAGATCACACCAGATTTAATAGTGTTTTGATGTTTGAGTTGTCCACTCGCATTGTTAGGTTAGTTTTTTTTTTCTTACTTGGCATGATTATTGCACCCTGCTCATACGTGTGTTTACTCTTAATGAAATTTGGTGTTTTGAGGCAAGTTGCCCCGTGTGCTTGTATTATAAAACCTAGTGAATATCTGACAGCGTTTATTTCGCAAGTCCGAGGTTTGTTACGGCTCGAATTACTTAGTATCGGCAAGAAAATTGTCTGGTGCATGTCATGGCTCTTGCGCTTAGATGAATGGTGCCCTTTGCTTGGACACGGAAGTTGCTATGCGCTGTTGTTGGAATTTGGAACACGCAGGTTTTCAAACAGAAACAGTTCTGGTTGTGTCAAGCTGAAGGAAATCCTTTCTATTCTAGGGTTGTTTGGCTTTGCTTTGACAATGACACGAGGATCTACTTGTAAACTGCTCACTGTTTCACACACCCAAGGCACTCTATTTTTTTTGTTTTCATACGATAAGACTTTGCTTTGACAGACAGATGAGTGTGCTCTGTTTTTTACACATAATCTTCTGTTTAGTCAATCTGGGAATGACCTGTGGCTCTGCTTGGTCATATACAAGGAAGCACTTGTACAAGCTGCGATCCATTTGAACAAGCCAAATGATCCCCACGAGCATGGCCACCGCCGCAACGGTGTTCACCAGCAGCTGTCGTCGTCGTCGTCACCGGAGCCCTTCCCGTCCACGTCTGGTTCTTCCCCGACGCCGTTCTTGCTTCGTCCACCCCTCTCAGCACATCACCCCTCTCGTCCGGCACCTTGAAAAATAGTGACGAATTGACGATGCACTTGCGATAGGGTGAGAGAGAGCTTGTTGCCTTGTGGAATTCAAAAGAGAATGCATGTACCTCGCATGACACCTTCAAAAAAATGGTCGGCATTTCAATTGAGATTATATACAGCAGGTTGATGTCGAGTTGTACACTCGCATAATACCACGTTGGTATGGTGATATATATGACAGTAGGTTGATGTCGAGTTGTACACTCGCATAATACCACGTTGGTATAGTGATATATATGGAGTGCTGCTATGGGACACATCTAGCGAAATGGCAAGCAACCTATAATGGGCTGCCACGGTCTCCTGTGGTGGGTCCAGAACACCGTCACTGTTTCCTCCATTGGTAGCACCATCTTTTTCCCTTTTATCGTTCACAGTCGGAATCGTTCAGAGTCGGAACGATAAGAAACAAAACAAAACAAAAAATATTTAGACCATACAGAAGCCAAGAAATAAAGCAAACAATTTTTAGACAATATTTCTACAACAGTTCAATTACAGAAGCCTCAAGATGGTATACTGACCGGAATATCTGATCTTCGTGACGATCAAATTCTACAGGGTTGTAATTCAGAGAACCAAGCTGATGCACTGTATCTGCCAAGAGATGTGTACCAAAATGCACCTGGAGCAACCTGTGCCAAAATGCACTATATTTGCAGGACCAGTAATACGTTTTCTTTTTCTGCCAATTAATGAGACGGACGGGAGTTGGGCTTTTTGGGCTGCTTATGTATTGGGCTGGGCCGTTCACTCCTTCAGAATCACCAACAAGCGAGATCCAGGACACCACCCAGGTACTCTGCTTTTGATCGTTGGCACTTTGGCAGCATCTTACAAACATGTCTGTCCAAATCATTCGAACTGAAGTCAACTGACTTCTGGCCTGTTCGGATGGCTGGGGCTGGGCTGGAACAAGTCTAGGCTGATTTGGGGCGTGGCTGGCTGGTGCTGGTTTTGCATCTTGGCTGGTTACCAGCCCAGCCATCCGAACACGGGGTTCATTCTCGACAGATCCACACCCACATGAACGCTCCATCGTCAACATGGATGACGATTGTGATCACCATTGAGAACTCACGGTCCGATGAGAAGCTTCTCTCCGTCTTCAGCGAGGGTGTGGTTTGTTAGAAATAGTTTGTGTAACGTGTTAGTGTGCCAATGTAAATCCTGGTAGGATGGCATGAGAGTCCATGGCTGCAGGTTGTTAGTAAAAATATATTCTGTTGTATAGATCCTAGAAACGTGGGACTCTCATGCCGTGATTACCGAAGGTTGTTGCTTTGTATATGTGCTGCGCTATTGGCGTTATAAATTAACACGTACAGCGCCCCTGGCTATCATCTTGCTAAGCGCTTCCACCATCTGCCCTCTGTATTTCCTACATGGTATACAGAGCCACAAATACTCAATAGATCGCCGTCCACCATGTCTTCTTCGATCATCAACAGCAACCCTCTCTCGGCCGGCGCTGTGACAGAGAAGCTTACAAGGAGCAATCACTCCATCTGGGAAGCCCAAGTACTCTCGGCTGTGCGTGGTGCTCGCCTGTACGGCCATCTTACTGGTGCCTCTCTGCCGCCGGTGAAGGAGATTGCGGACAAGGAAGGCAAGAAGACTTCTAACCCGGCGTTCGAAGAATGGGAGGCACGGGATCAGCAGATCCTCAGCTTCCTTCTCACTTCCGTCTCTTCGGGCATTCTCAGCCACATCGCCAAGACGAGGACGGCAGCTGATGCATGGGCTAAGCTTGAGGCCATGTTTGCCTCACAAACCCGTGCGCGCGCGGTAAATCTGCGCATCTCCCTCGCCAATACCAAGAAAGGTAACTCATCTGCCACTGGTTATTTCACCAAGATGAAAGGTTTCAGCGATGAGATGGCGGCCGCGGGACGACCAATCACTGATGATGAGCTGGTTGAGTACATTCTCACCGGCTTGCCCGCGGAGTATGAGTCACTAGTTACCTCTCTCGTCACGAGGGTGGAACCGGTGACCATCGACGAGCTGTATTCACAGCTCCTCAACTTCGAGACCAGGATGGATCTGGTCCAAGGAGGTGACCAGAGCTCGGCTAATATGGCCGGCCGTGGAGGAGGCCGCGGTAATAATCGTGGTCGTAGTGGTCCCTACCGTGGACGTGGGCGCGGCCCTCCAAATGGTGGGGGTCGTGGTCGCAGTCAAAAGAGCAACCAACAAGCTGGCGGCTACAACAACAAGAAGCAGGACAAACCGATCTGTCAGGTGTGCTTCAAGGAGGGACACACTGCAGCTCGTTGTTGGTACCGCTTCGATGAAGACTTCGTCCCTGAAGAAAAGCATGCAGCAGCGGCAACCAGTTCATACAACCTCGACACCAACTGGTACACCGACAGCGGTTCCACTGACCACGTCACCAGTGAGTTAGAGAAGCTCTCCGTGCGGGAGAAGTACAACGGTGGTGATCAGATCCACACCGTAAGTGGTGCAGGTATGGCAATTAAACATGTTGGTCAATCTACTATTGTTACCCCTAGCCGCAATCTTCAGTTAAAAAATGTTCTGCATGTACCTAAAGCTTCCAAGAATCTTGTTTCAGTTCATCGATTTACTTCTGATAACTCTGCCTACATGGAATTTCACCCCACCTATTTTTTGGTTAAGGATCAGGCAACCAAGAAAACTCTGCTTAAAGGTCGATGTCATCGGGGGCTATATCCTCTTCCTTCACCGCCAAAACAAGTCCTTATGGCGTCTCGCCCGTCCCTGTCTCGGTGGCATGAACGACTAGGACATCCAGCTTCCCCGATTGTTCGTCGCATCATCAACAATAATAGCCTTCCATCTGTTTTAGAGTCCAATAATGAGCACGTGTGCGATGCTTGTCAACAAGCAAAAGCACATCAGTTGCCGTATCCTAAGTCAGTAAGTCAGTCTAGTGCTCCTTTAGAACTTGTGTTCTCTGATGTGTGGGGTCAAGCTATCGAGTCTGTTGGCAGAAAACAGTATTATGTTAGTTTTATCGATGATTACAGCAAGTTTACTTGGATCTATCTCATTAAATATAAGTCTGAAGTCTTTCAGAAATTTCATGATTTTCAGAACTTAGTTGAAAGATTGTTTGATCGAAAAATAAAAGCCATCCAAACTGATTGGGGTGGTGAATATCAAAGGCTTAGCTCCTTTTTTACTAAAATTGGCATCTCGCATCATGTTTCTTGTCCTCATGCGCATCAACAAAATGGTGCCGCCGAGCGCAAACATCGGCACATCGTTGAAGTTGGCCTAGCTCTTCTATCATGCGCCAGTATGCCCCTGAAATTTTGGGACGAAGCATTCCTCACAGCCACATATCTCATCAATCGCCTTCCTAGTGCAGTCATCAATTTTACTACACCCCTGGAGCGTCTCTTTGATCAAAAACCAGATTACTTCTCCCTACGGACGTTTGGTTGTGCCTGTTGGCCCAACCTTCGCCCGTATAATGCTCATAAACTCCAGTTTCGCTCTAAGAGATGCGTTTTTCTGGGTTATAGTAATCTTCACAAGGGGTATAAATGTCTGGACACTGCATCTGGGCGTGTCTATATCTCTAGAGACGTCACGTTCGATGAAACAATTTTTCCTTTTGCCGAAATGCATCCCAATGCGGGTGCTCGTCTACGCTCAGAGATCCTTTTGTTATCTCCTGATTCCGTGGCTACCAAAGGGGACAGTAGTCTGGATGATCAACGTGTTAATTTGCCTGTTACTTTGCCTAATGCATCTAACAATCCTGGCGGAGATTCTAGTTTGTCTCAGGTTCCCACTACAGACGATATCACCATTGGAAGCTGCGACACGGATCACGGAGATGGTTCCCGTCTGATTTCTGCGCCCGAATTAGCATCTGTGCAGCCGCCTGGGCCTTTTCCTATGCCTGAATTAGCATCGGTCAATCCTTCTGATGCTACGACACGGGGCACGGGGGAGTTGTCCACTGGTGGATCCTCTGCCACTACATTAGAAGAGGTCACAGGTACACCAGAACAGCTCACAGCAGCTCCTTTGCGGCCGGTAACAAGGCTCCAGCACGGTATTCAAAAGAAGAAAATTTATACTGATGGCACGGTCAGGTACGGGCTGTTAACAAGCACGGGTGAACCGACTAATCATGCTGATGCACTGCAGGATAAAAATTGGAAACAGGCCATGGACTCTGAATATGAAGCACTAATGAGGAACAAGACATGGCACCTTGTTCCGCCACAGAGGGGAACCAATGTTATAGGGTGCAAATGGGTGTATAAAATCAAGAGAAAGTCTGATGGGAGTCTAGATCGTTACAAGGCTCGCCTTGTTGCCAAGGGCTTCAAGCAAAGGTATGGAATTGATTATGAAGATACATTTAGTCCAGTAATTAAGGCTGCAACTATTCGAGTTATATTGTCTCTAGCTGTATCTTGTGGATGGTCTCTTCGTCAACTCGATGTGCAGAATGCATTCTTACATGGAATCTTAGAAGAAGATGTATATATGCATCAACCGCCTGGTTTTGAGGATCCAAACCGGCCTAACTATGTGTGCAAACTTGATAAAGCTTTATATGGGTTGAAGCAAGCTCCTCGAGCATGGTACTCCAGATTAAGTGAACGGTTGATTCAATTGGGGTTTAAAGCATCCAAGGCTGACACATCCTTGTTCTTCTTCAGTAAGGGAGGCATCACAATATTTGTTCTTGTGTATGTTGATGACATAATTGTGGCAAGTTCCACCGAGCAAGCAACAAGTGCATTACTTCGAGATCTTAAAGAACAATTTGCATTGAAGGACTTGGGAGAGCTTCACTATTTTCTTGGCATTGAGGTACATAAAACAAACGGTGAAATTCTACTTACACAAGAAAAATATGCGTCTGATCTACTGAAGAGGGTCGGCATGGGAGATTGTAAGCCAGTCAATACACCATTATCCACTAGTGAGAAGCTATCTCTGTATGAAGGAACTCCTCTAGGACCTCAAGACGCCACAAGATACAGGAGCATTGTAGGAGCATTGCAATACCTAACATTAACACGACCTGATATCTCATTTGCTGTGAATAAGGTTTGTCAGTTTCTTCATGCTCCAACTACAGTACATTGGGAGGCTGTGAAAAGAATATTAAGGTATATAAAACAATGCACCAGACTCGGGCTAAAGATTCACAGGTCAGTTTCCACGCTAGTAAGCGCTTTCTCAGATGCTGACTGGGCAGGCTGTGTGGATGACAGAAAATCAACTGGAGGATTTGCAGTTTTTCTAGGAACTAATTTAGTGTCTTGGAGTGCTCGCAAGCAATCCACTGTCTCTAGATCCAGTACTGAAGCAGAGTATAAAGCAATAGCTAATGCTACGGCAGAGGTTATGTGGATACAGACTTTGTTACATGAGATAGGCGTGAAGAGTCCTGATGCTGCCAAACTGTGGTGTGACAATCTAGGCGCCACATACCTTTCAAGCAATCCTGTGTTTCATGCTCGAACAAAACACATTGAGGTGGACTACCATTTTGTGAGAGATAGAGTCAAGCAAAAACGTTTGGAAATTGATTTTGTCTCCTCTAAAGATCAAGTAGCTGATGGATTCACCAAGGCTTTGCCTGTGAGGCTAGTTGAGAATTTCAAGATCAATCTCAACTTAACCAAGTTGTGATTGAGGGAGGCTGTTAGAAATAGTTTGTGTAACGTGTTAGTGTGCCAATGTAAATCCTGGTAGGATGGCATGAGAGTCCATAGCTGCAGGTTGTTAGTAAAAATATATTCTGTTGTATAGATCCTAGAAACGTGGGACTCTCATGCCGTGATTACCGAAGGTTGTTGCTTTGTATATGTGCTGCGCTATTGGCGTTATAAATTAACACGTACAGCGCCCCTGGCTATCATCTTGCTAAGCGCTTCCACCATCTGCCCTCTGTATTTCCTACATGGTTTATGGTGCTGGCATTGGCCTGCAGCTCAGCGCCAAGTGAGAACCATCGCTGCAGCGGCCTTTTTCTTTTAATTACAAGGAGGGTGCCATCAAAGCCATTACTTGTCTTGAATAATCTGGGTCCCGTGTATCCGCTCCGTCTGTGGTTAGGTTAGTTTTTTTTTTCCTTGGCACGATTATTGCACCCTGCTCATACTTTACTCTTCAGGAAATTTGGTTGGTTGGTGGTTTTGAGGCAAGTTATCCTGTGCACTTGGTTTTTGTAAAACCTAGTGGATATCTGAAGTGTTTGATCTGCGACTCCGAGGTGTGTTACGGCTCGAATTACCTATCTCATTATAGGCAATAAAATTATCTGGTGTGCCATGTTTTGGCTGTTGCTCTCAGATGAATGATCGCCCATTGCCGTTGCCCTGTAACAAGTCTCTTGGGTTGTCGATGCCTAGAATCTGTTTAGCTTGGGCACGGCAGTTTCTATGCTGTTGAAGTTTGGACCACACAGGTTTTTCGAACAGAAGTCTTGGATGTGTCATGCCGAAGGAAATCCTTTCTATCCCAGGGTAGTGTGTTTATTTGTTTTGACACACAAGGATCTCAACTTGTAAACTGTTGATTGATTGTTTCGCACACCCATAGGCACCATGTTTTGGCTGCTGCCATACGATATACTTTGCTTTGACACACAGACGAGTGTGTGCGACGATGCTCGCTATATCATGTGCGGTGTGAATGTTATCGGTTCAGCCCCTTCATCAATTTCATATATTGATGCCACATCCATACGAAATTGTTACCACTCAGCAAATAAATAACACACAACTAGTGAAGTACACAACCATGCTCCATCAAACGAACTCATGGGCCCTGTTGGGCTGGTAATATGCTGCAGCTGTTCAGCAGCTGAGGCTAGCTATTCGTACTGCTGCTGGATGCAGCTGCAGCTGCAGTGCAGCCGCCCAGCCTAGCAGCCGAACAGGGCCATGGTTCCAGCGTGCAACTCATGGTGCATGAATGATGCATGACACAATTACCATATGACTTGAAGCAACGGATGCATGCATGACACAATTACCATATGACTTGAAGCAACGGATGCCACCTACACCAGAGATCGAATACCAGTGTCATATATATGTACTCCCATGGAATAGATCAAGTAACATTTGCTTCTCTTTCAAGCAGCTATGCATGCAGTCATCCATCTATGGCAACTTTGAAATATTGGAGCAAACCAAACTACTCTTCCAGGCTTTTTCTTTCATGCTTAGTTCCAAGGCGGAGCGCAACATAGTCGTGTGAGTGACGGACAGCAATATTTCATACACCATCCACTGCGTGAGATATTTCATTCACCGCACTAGCTCGCATGTGGCACTCTTGTCTCGCTCATCGTGCACTTTGTGTCCAGTTTCCATTTGGCACAAGTGTTACGAAATTTCACACGTCGAGTTTGGAGTGTATCTGCAGCAGAACAGTCCGCTGCACTGCAAGGACCAAAATATGGTCGTAGAAGGGTGCCTTGGCAATAGTGGCAACCGCCGCATCAGTTTAACCATTAAGACACGAAAGCTGTTTGTCGTGAAGGTCATCTCTTTTGATGCCTCCCAGCATAGGTTGTAAAGTTTGGTTCCTTTCAGGGAAAAGCTAGTGAATATTTCTGCAACCCGATGTTTGTTACGGCTCGAATTACTTAGTATCAGCAATAAAATTGCCTGATGCATGTCTTGGCACATGCTCTCTCTCTTTTTAACGAGCTGGCAGGAGAGCTACCGGCACATGCTCTTGCTCTTAGATGAAAGATCGCCCATTGCGTTGCCCTGTAACCTGTCCCTTGCGTCGCCATTCTAGTGCCTAATCAGCTTAGCTGGAACACGCAGGTTTTCGAGCAGAAACAGCTATGGACGTGTCATGCTGAAGGGAAACCTTGCTATTCAGGGTACTGTGTTTGATTTTTCTTCACACAAGGATCTGAACTTGTTAAGTGCTGATTGATGCACGCACACCCACAAGGCACTCTGTTTTTTTTTTGTTTCCATACAGTAAGACTTTGCTTTGACACACAGAGGAGTGTGCTCTGTTTTTTTTACATGGAATCCTCTGTTTGGGAATGACAACCTGTGGCTCTGTTTGGTCAATAAATACAAGGAAGTACAAGCTGCGATCCATTTGAAGCAGCCAAATAAGCAACTGTTTCTAGCTGCTGAAGTTGCGGGACACCCACCAGATGATCCCCACGAGCACGGCCGCCGCCGCAACCGTGTTCACCAGCAGCTGCCTTTCTGGCTCCGGCAGCGGCGCTGTCGTCGTCGTCATCTGAGCCCTTCCCGCCGCCGCCGGCGCCGCCTGGTTCTTCCCCGACGCCGTTCCGGCTTCGTCCACCTTTCCCATCTCCTCCGTCACCTTCCTTTCCTTGCTCCTCCTCTTCACCTTCTCCGGTAATGGCCTGCTGCTGATCATGCCCTCTTCCTCTGCTTGTACCTTGCTATCGTCTTCTTGCCGTGGCTTCTTCGGTGCTTCCTCACCAACACGAGGTGGCATCGCTGCCTGAGATGAAGTGGCACCTTGCAATGGCTTCTTGGGTGCTTCAACCTCTGCGGGAGGAGGAGGAGGAGGTGCCGGAGAAGGGGGTGACACAGAGATTTTCCTCTCTGGCGTTGGCGTCCCTTGTGGCAACGCCCACGGCTTTGGCTCTGCGGCGCTGGCATTTCTCCACTCGTCAATGTCGGGAATCGCCGGAGATGGTCGTGGAGGCGGTTGCGGCTGTGGCAGCTCTGGATAAATAGGAGGGCGAGGTGCCGGTGCCGACGGTGGTGATGGACGTGGAGCCGGCGCTGGTGGCAGATCATGGTGAGGCTGGTGAGCATGAACTCTAGGTGGCTGCGACGGTGGTGGCTGACGTGGCAGGTCAGAATAAGTCTGACGAGGAGGCGGAGGAGGTGGTGGTTGTGGTGGTGCAAGACGATCTGGTGGCCGCTCGTATTTTGTAAAAGGCGGTGGTGCTGCTACCGGCGGCGGCTCAGTGAAGTAATTTGTAGTTGATGGTGGTGGCGGCGGTGATGGAGGCCGAAGCTTTGTTAACGGCTTAGAATAACTTGGAAGAGGATATGGCGGTTTATAATAAGGAGGCGGCGGTTCCATCGTCGGCGGTGGCGATGGAGCCCGACGCCGCGGCGACAGAGGAGAATAGCCCGAAGGAAGACGAGGTGGCGGCGGCGGCGGCGGCGGCGGTTTAGAGTAGGCAGGAGGCCAGCGAGGTGGTCCCGGCGGCGGCGATGGCGTCGGCGACGAGGACGACGTCGAAAGCACCGTCTCGGACTCCGGCGTCGACGTCCCGCCCGGCGGCGCCGCCGCCGGAGGAGCGGCGGTGGCGACGATGGGGAGGGTGATGATGAGCTTGTCGTTCTCGAACCTGGCGCGGACGGCGTCGGCGTCGCAGTTGTCGGGGAGGCGGAGGTCCTTCTTGAACCGGGCCCACCGCCGTCCACCCGCCGGGCGCTCGCCGGTGGCGCGGAGCACGCCGTGGTTGTCCACCTGCACCCTCACCTGGTCCTTTCGGAACCCCGGGAGCCAGATCTCCACCACGTCTTGCTCTTCTCCGGCGAGCTTCCACTCCACCGCCGGGTCGAAGTCCTCCCACTCCCGAGCCGCCGCGCCGCGCCGCCGGGCGTCCATGGCCGGTCGATCGACCGGTCACTCCTTCACTGTCGTTCTCTCCGGAGACGACGTGCTTCCGGCACGGCGACCAAGCTGCTCGCTCGCTTTGGCCGCGAGAGCGGGGCGACACCCGGCCCTCTCGTGTATATATATATATGTATATATATTCTCACGGAGGAAGGAATTCCATTTCCATGGCTGCTGTGAGAGAGAGAGGCATACGCATGGTGGGCGTGATGTGAGGGAGAAGAGGGATTGCTTGGTGAGGATGGATGAGCAGGAGCTGATATGGAGTGAGATGAGCGTGTTGGGTCACCTCCTTGCTTGGGCAAGGACATGGTTCCTTTCCTTTTCTTGCCTCCATTGCTCTGCTCTGCTGCCTGCCGCTATGGTAGCTGCTACTGTAGTGGTTAGCGGTGTCTGGTGTGCTACCTGAACTACAGAGGCAAGATCAGTATTAAAAAAAACTATGGAGGCAAGATCAAAGCATCTGGTTTGCATTGCCGCCTTGCCGGTCTATGTTAATGTCCTTGCTTGGAATTACATTAAGTTTAAGGACTATAAAAAGAGGAAATTTGATCGAGAAAGCAAACCTTAGGAGTGGTGCAATGCCTGAATGCCCACATGTGTTTGCTTTTTTTTATTTTTTTTTGAGAGAGGCCCACATGTGTTTGCTTGTGATTATTAACAAGATTTACACCAATCAACAAGAAGGGGCCCAACGAAATGAGGCCCAACATGTACTTTAGGTTGTATAGCCCACGTTGTGTGGATTGACTCCTGCTCCTTTGCTGCTTTAACAAAGAAACAATCAAAATTCACAATCTTTTTCACTTTTTCAGCAATGGGCTTAAGAGATGAGGACAGATAAGTCCATGGCTACATGAAATGAACAATGGACAGTCAGTTACTCAGTTGGATAACAACAAATTAAGATATTTTTAAGTAAACTGATGTTAATTATGATGAGAGATCCAAAGAGTAGTGACTTACCAATCTTAGTTAAGACAAGCAATAGGTACGCCAGGGGGCTTCATTCATTCCCCATGAAATTAAACAAGCATAATCCAAATTGGTTTTCTTAAAAGGGGACTATTAAAACAAGAAAACGGGACTATAAAAACAAGACGGATTGAGAAAGCAAACTTTAGGAGTGGTGCAATGAAACATCTTTTGCTTGTGATTATTTATTAACAATCATTTATACCAATCAACAAGAAGGGCCCAAAAAGCAATGAGGCCCACGTTGCGTGGACTGACTCGTACTCCTTTGCTATTGTAAAAAAAATATATCAAATTTTGCAATCCTTTTCACTTTTTCAGCGATGTGTTTGAGAGATGACGAACTACTTCAATCGACGACAGTGGCCAATTCTATAGCAACAGATTAGAATATTTTTAGGTAAAATAAGGTTAATTATGATTGGATATTCGGAGAGTAACTTGAGAGGGCATTCGCCGACCAATTTTGGTTAAGACAAGTAACGGTGAAGCTATATGCCAGTGGGGGCATATGTCTCATTCCCCTAAAATTAAACACCCATAATCCAAACTGGATGTCATCGTGCAACATAGATCCAGTGCTTGGGTTCTTTCTAAGTTTCGATTATATTTCCTTCTAGTGATTGCTCAAATTATGACTATTTCTTCTTAAATGGTCCCAGAAGGAGCAAGCTCTAGTCTATTAGTACAAGGTGCAGCTGATTACCAAAAGAAGATAAAAATAGCCGCCACATGCCTACAAATCATGTTTGAACACCTACATTTTCATCTTCACCGTCTTACATCATATTCTCTGCCATGTATACAGTATATATACCCTGAAATCAGATCCTGTCTTGTTCAGCTATGTCCATCAAGTTCTGTTCAGCGATATTTACTTACTGGTTTTGGTAGCTTGAACATGTGACATTGCAACTCATGGACCAAGTTATGTGATTTTTGGACAGCCAAAAAGTTTGGCAAGTAAATGCTTATTGTACTTTCTCCAACTACAGCACTTCACCGAAATGGAGATGAATCTTTTTTTTTTTTTGAGGGAAAATGGAGATGACTCTGTGCAATCCCCTTGTGCCCGCCCGGCTGCATGTAGTCGTGGTGTTCTTGGGCTGCCTTTAGCTTTAGGATTCAGCTGCAGCACTGATACAGTGAGAGCAGGGGCTTGCCCAAGAGGCGACTAACGCATGAACTTAGTTCTATTCCCCATTATCTTTTACCCCTCTAGGACATGTTTGCAGCAAGAAGTATGCATCCCAAGGAGCAGACAATTGCTTCTCAATGCCTGCAAGAGCTGCGGCAATCTGGTGGAATTCTCACAGCTCTCACATTCTCCTTGCCTTATTCTATTACAAACTCAAATATTTGTAGCTGTCTCTTAGAATTGAGCAAACATTTTCTTTTCAGCGCAAGAGCTCTGAAACTGTTGGTCAGTCTGAAGTCTGAACTTGTTGAAACTGCCTTGTTCTGAACTTGTAATGGAGATACCTGCCTGAAACTGCAAGTCCGCATGAGGTGGCCGGCCGATGGCAACTTCGTCTACCTGGACCTGGAAAGGCCGCGCCTTTGACGCCGGCCAGCACTTGGAAGAGAGTAACCGCCGGAGAGCGGCGGCGCCGCCAGGCGAGCCGTACGCGGCATCGAAGTCAGTGGCGGTGTTTCCTTGGGGGCTCTCAGGAGACCTAGCTGTTGTTCCCCGCAGCTTGGGCTGCTGCGAGAGCAAGCGGCGGCATGAAGGCGGAGCTCCACGTGGCGGCCCCGGTTCCTGTTGCGCCACGTCATCACCACCAGTAACCCGTACGGACGAATCGGAAACAAGTGACACGGCGCGGCAAGATATAGGATGCATATCCTTTCCCGCCCCTCTGCTTCTTCCCTCTTACAGCACCGACACTCCATCCCTTCTCTCTGCTTCCTCGTACACACTTCATTCCTCTCTCTCTCCCTTATATATATATAAAATTGATCCCCCAAGTAAAGCTACCTTTGGCCATACCAAACGCCGATCGACCTCAGAACATGGCGTTTGCATTGCCAATGGGTGTAGGATTGGTTGCAGGATTTGCTGCTGGTGCTTTGTTGCGTCAAGGAGAACGAGAGCCTACCCTGATGCGTCTACCAAGGACGCCCCTAGCAAGGACCTTTACAGGTTCCTCTTTCGCACCAGGAGGAGCAGGTTAAAAAAAAAATGTCCAATTTCTGTGCACTATGGTCCTACATACTTCCATCTATCTACTCTGATGCCTGCTCTAAAATGAACTTTAGGCACAAGGTCCAAGACCTCTTCCCAGTTGCTGAGCGAGTTGGACGAGTGTTTGGCCACACAGGGTGAACTCCAGAGGCAACTGGATGAGCTTAGGAAGGAACACGATGAACTCAAATATGAACTCGAAGTGAGGGCAAAAATAATTAGAGAACTAGAATTAAAGATTCGAGTCCAACTGGAAGTCGAAATAAAGGTTAGGCTGGAATTGGAGGAGTGTAGGAAGGAACACGGTGAACTCGAATCTGAACTCCAAGTGAGGGTAAAAATCATTCTGGGGCTCGAATTAAAGCTGAAACTCCTACTGGAAGTCGAAATAAAGATTAGACTGGAACTGGAGGAGTGTAGGGAGACAAACGATGAGCTCCAAAAGCAATTAGATGAGTGTGAAAAGGAAAAGGTTACACTCGAATCCGAATTGGAGGCGTGCGAGGTGGAAGAGGGTCGACTCCATGGGCAGTTGGAGGACGCAAGGAAGACGGTGGGTGTGTTGGAAGAGGCTAATGAGGCAGCTAGGAAGGCATATGATGCTGACAAGGCAAAGATTATGAAGGAAATAGAGGAGTTAAAAAAAGTAAGCGAGGATGTAGGACGTGACAACTAACAAGGCATACTTATTGGATCACACATCTCCAAATGATTAGTGATGCCGACCTATTGTGTTACCAGGTATGTAATCATGACCCAATATATATGCAATAAAATGGAACATTTATTTCTATTATTATATTTCTAATATGAAAGCCCCGAGCCCCGAAGCTCGACAGGAGGATAGACGTGCCACATCATCATAATTATTTTTTCCACCGGCCTCAGGCTCGTATGATTCAGTGATTTATCCCTTATGACTGCCAGTTGCAGGCGGGCCATATTAGGAACTTCACTTGACATATTTGTATGTTTCGTTGAACGCTGCTCTATCCGGAACATCCGAGATTTTTTTTTTAATTTTATTTATTTTTTTAATAATATTATAAAAAACCGGTCCAGGATAATATTTGCGCCCGGTAGCCGTTTTAGCCGCGCCAGCCCGACTGGCGCGGCCAAATACCCCTGCCGCGCCAATGCATGTGGCGCGGCAGGGCCGCCACGCTGGCCGCGCGCGCCAGCGAGGCGTCCAGTGGGCCGGCCCTGCCGCGCCACCCCGCCTGGCGCGGCGAGCCCTGCCGCGCCACCCCGCCGGGCGCGGCAAGGTCGTTTTGAACTGGGGCCGCGGGCTCCTCTTCTCTTTCTTCCTCCTCCCTTTCTTCTCCTGCACGCGCTCCTCCGCCGCCGGCCATATTCCGGCCAAATCCGGCCGTGTTTGGCCGGGAAAAGCGGGGGAAATCGTTCTCCTCCCTCCCGTGAAGGTATTCCCACCTTTTTTCCCTTGTTCCACCATGTGATTTGGAAGATATGAGTAGGCTTAGGTGTTTTAGGGTTTGTGATATGTTTTGAAATTGTAGTGATTTATACGTTTGTTTCTTACAATGTGATGGTTAGGATGAACGTAGTACTAGATATGCCCTCGATTTGAACGTTTAGAATTAGTTGCATGCTTTTATTCTACGATGTTGTGAGGGGATTAGGTTTGTAGGGTATATTAGGAGAAATGCATTTGTGAAAACTCATGTTGTTTGTCTAATTCTCGTTTAAATGGTTATTTTGTAGATGGTTTGTTTAGTCTGTTGGTTTCATGGTGGGGTTGTGAAAGAGAATGGGGAGTTTGAGAATATGAAAGATGTCACGCGAATGTTTGAGGTTGCCCCGTGTTTGCATGAGATAGTTGAATGTGCTCGGAGTCATTTTAGTTGTGGGGTAGATGATGACATCAGCTTGAAAGGCGTGTTGATTGTGGTAGAGGAAGAGTGGCATACGCTCTAGTGGATTTGAAAACTGATATGGAATGGGATCAATTTAAGAGATTAGTAGAGCAAGCTAGTGTGCCTTATTTGGACGTGGTTGTTGCTAGCCGAAAAACTGCCGGTAGAGAGGGAGGTAGAGAGTTAGTGCCTCAGCTTGGGATACAGGAGTCAACAATCTCACAGCTAGGTATTGGTGTGATCCAACAAGAGCAAATGCAATCAAAGGAAACAGAGTGTGCTGATGATTCTGATAGCGAGACCTTTAGCTTTGATGAGATAGAACCAGGCACGGCACATGATTATTTCCCTAATGAGGTATTTGAGATGGAGGAAGCTGATCAGGATGATGATGATATTTCAGAAGGTTCTGATGGTGGGGATGACAATGATGGGTATGAATCCGAGGGAGAAGAGTTAGAAAGGGACAGTGCACCACCTCTAGGAGACAGTCATCATGTTGTACCACCTCCTCATAAGCATGGCTCTGTGACGTACACTGCTCGTGAGATCAATCTGCTAAAGCAATGTCATGTAGAGATTCCACATGTTGCCAATGACAAGGACATAAGCCGTGTCGATAGGGCTATCTGTGAGACCACCTTGGTGCATGCAGAAGACGAAGGTTTGCCACAATATGAGACTTCTGAGATTGAGGCAAAAAAGAAGTTTGAAACCTTTGAGGACCTCAAGTTTTTCTTGGCTGACCATGCGGTTAGATTTCATAGACCGTTCACCATTGTTCACTCTGACAAGAACGAGAGGTATGAAGTCATGTGCAAGCAAGGGTGCATGTGGCGTGTTTGGTGTCGCAAGGTGCGTGGCACAGAGAAGTGGAAGATTATAAGAGTTAAGCAACCTCATGAGTGTCATTCCTCTAAGCCTAAGCAAGTGCACCCGCAGTTGACAACATCATATCTGGGGCACCGAATTCTAGGCATTGTTTTGAAAAACAATAATGAATCGATTCCCTCTCTCATTGAGTCGATATTCGCCTTTAGTGGATACCGTGTGAACTACTCTAAGGCATGGCGTGCAAAACAAAATTCCATAGCCCTGCTGTGGGGAGACTGGAAGGAGTCCTATGCACAGGTTCCACGGCGCCTTTGCGCAATGTCTTACTACAATGAGGGCGTGAAATGGTTTATCCACACAGGTGACATGGTCCAGCTTGAGGATGGAGTGTACAAGCCCGTAATGCAGAGGGTTTGGTGGTGCTTTTCACAGTGTGCCGCTGCTTTTCAGCATTGTCGTCCGGTTATACTCGTGGATGGCACGTTCTTGACGGGAAAGTACAAAGGTACACTTATGATGGCCGTAGCTGTCGATCCGGAGCAACAACTTGTGCCCTTAGCTTTCGCCATTGCAGAAAGTGAGAACAACGACAGTTGGTCATGGTTCATGACTCTTGTTCGCCTTCACGTCCTTGGTCCTGAACGGACCGTTTGCATGATTTCTGACAGGCACGCTGGGCTTCTTAATTGTGTGAATGACCATTTGGACGGGTTTCCCGCACTAGTTCACCGGTGGTGCATGAGACACTTTGCAGCTAACATGTGGCGTCGTCAGAAGAAGAAGGAAGTAATTGGATAGTTAAAGGAGCTTTACGGCGTGCATACGAAGGAAAGATTTGAGGAAAAGCTGGAGGCACTAAAAAAAGATTTGAACGAGGGTGCTAAACAATGGTTAGAAGGTGAGATGGAGGATAAGGAGAAATGGGCACAAGCATTTCATGGTGGCTACCGATACGGTATGATGACGACAAATTACTCGGAGTCGTTGAATAACGTGTTCAAAGGCATTAGAAGTAGACCTGTCTCAGGCATAATTGAGTACTCTTTCTCCAAATGCAATGAGTATTTCATCAATCGCTGGGAAAAGGCTAGCAAAAGCTTGGCTGCGGGTGAGAGAAATGGACATGTTGCTGAGGTGCATCTACAGAAGGCTGAGGAAAGAGTTGTCAATCAACTGGCTGAGGCATTTGGACCTAATCGAATGGTGTACGATGTCAGAAGTGCTGGGGGAACTAGCGTAGGTGGTGAGAGTCACGGTGGCAGGCACTATAGAGTGGACTTGACTAATGGATCCTGCATGTGCAACGTCCCTACACTGTTGCATCTTCCTTGCTCTCACGTGATTACAGCTTGTAGGGCTAGAGGCCTAGACTATGAGAGCCCGACTTTCATGTTGCCACTATACCATAGGGAGCACACCATAAAAATTTAGGAGTCAAGTTTCGAGCCTTACTTTGATCCTAGCAGATGGCCGCCTTACCACGGACGTGACTACGTGCCTGACTCGTTCTTGAAGAAGGACAAAAAAGGCCGACGACAAAAGAAGCGTTTGAAAGGGGACATGGATGCTTCACAAGGTCAGTTCGCAGCTGATAACAGGACTGGTGACTTCGATGAGGATAGGTCTCAAAATCGTTCCTCTAAGTGTCACAAATTCATTAAGGACTGCAAATGCCGCACCAAGAAGAAGAGGAAAAGGACTAACAAAACTCCTCGTGCTGGGGTAGTATATTGTTTGTGTGTTAGTAAAATAGAAATGTCGTCTTGAATGTTTGTAATGATGGTGACCTATTGTTTACATTTGTTTACTTGTTAAAACTATTGTTTTATAATTAATGTGTTACCTTGTTATAAATTTATTGTAACATGTTATTGTTATTTATTTTTTCAGGATGGCGCACCCTCGGTTCCCGCTCCTTGAGCTGGCGTACGACGACACCCACCGCGCCCACATGATCGCCGACTAGAATATGGTAATAATCTCTGCATATCTTAATACGTTTCATATCCTGGTAATATGGTCAAAATTTATGCATATGGTAATAATTGTTCATTTTGTTTCAGGTCCTACCTTGCCTACGCGCACGGGTGCATGCATCCATGCACTGGGACAGCCGCTACGCCCCCTACGTGCTTCGGGCTGGTTTCCTCCCCATAGCGAGGACGGTTTGTATGGGCCTACCCCCCATGGATGGGGCTCTACTTACCGCTCTGGTTGACCGGTGGCGTCCAGAGACGCACACTTTCCACATGCCTTGTGGGGAGATGACGGTGACGTTGGAGGACATGGCGATGATCACTGCTCTCCCCTTAGAAGGAGCGGCAGTAACAGGAATTATCCAGAACGAGAACTGGCAGGACATGGTCGAGGAGCACATAGGTATTAGGCTCTCTGTCGTTATATTTCATACTATGTTTTGATTATCTCGTTACTTATTAAACTTTTTTGTGTATCATAGGTGTTCGGCTGCCCTTGCCTGGTTGTATAGACAATTGTGTTTTGCTTGCAGACGGTCCAAAGATGGGTCAAACATCGGAGGTTGTGCCTTTCTACTTCAGATTTGGGCTTGGGCACGACTTCCAGTTGGACGACCTTTCTGTGAGGCTCCACCAGTACGTATACTATTCTCAATATGATCTATGTTAGCACGTTCATATATTTTTTGTGACTTATTGGTTTTGACAGGCCTGGCCATTTGCTGATTCCATGCCCCCGTACGCTTATGTGTGGAAAAATGCGGAGGCTGTTCGTGGACCTCCTCGTAGACGCTACACAGCCTACACCAACGAGATTGACTGCTTGACAGGGAACCAGGTATACAGGCATTTACTACTCTTATGAGGGGCACAATGTTTAAATTGTTACTTCTGTTATGGGAGGCACAATGATTAAACTGCTGAAAACGCCTATGCACAGGTGGAGTGGACACCGTACAGACACAACGAGCTTGCTGCCCATCTGTCCTTCATGTGTACCAGAGATCAGGATTTGTGGAGAACACCGGTACCAATGATCTGTTACTACATTGTCGAGTGGCACCTGCCGCATAGGGTGACGCGGCAGTTTGGCAAGAGACAGATCATGCCTCCAACTGATGTGTCTACCTCACAAGCTCGGCACCAGTAATACATCGAAGCACTTCTATTTAATTTCATGCATTATTGGAATATGGTTCTAATATGTTTGTTTGTATAGGTTTGTGAGGACGAAGAGGTACACCGAGAATGACTGGAGGGTGACTCATCAAGACTACCTCCACATGTGGGAGCAAAGGCAGAGACACCACATCACGGTAGGAGAGGACTGGTTTCCAGGTGAGAACCAACACTACCTCCTTTGGTTCCACAGAGTGGCTAGGACAAGGTGGACCCCGCACGTGCCCCTGGTGGATGGTCTGATTCTCAGCCCACGGGTGGTGGATCTTCGGCTATGGCTGGACCATCCTCCTCGCATAGGGCTGGCAAGGCACCTGCATCCCCACAGCCAAGTGACGAGGGCGTGCCTGGGGAGGACTCAGAAGGCTCACCAGCCCCGGGATTCGCAGATCAGTTCATCTTCAGTCAGCACATGGATGACGCCCCGCCAAACACTCAGACCCAGGGAGAGTCAAGCTAGATGAACATGACGCAGACTCAGGGAGAGTCCAGCCAGGTACGTCAACGCTGTGTATTATCATTTACCATTATTTTCCTATGAAGTGTTGAATTATTTATTAAGACATTTTCATTTGACATGTTTAATTAATAGGAGTCGGACGGCGATGCACTACCTCGGCGACGCCGTCGGCGTGACCGCTCTGACGTTCCCTGTAGTGCCAATCGCCTACAGACCGGGGCACGTAGGCAACGTTGGGCAGCAAATGTCTTCAGCCCACCAGATCAGAGGCCGCCACGGCGTTGAATCAAGACTTCCAGTTGAACCATGTGTATTGAACTTGACTGTGTTCAAGTATGCTATGTTTTAAACTCTGTGTGTATTGAACTTTGCTATGTATTAAACTTTGTGGTGAACTATGTGTGTTGAACTTTGCTATGTATTAAACTCAGTGATTCTATGTGTATTGCACTCGAGTCAACCTTATATTCATGTCTATATACATGTTGAATGCCGAGTTGAACGTCGAACACAACCACAGCAAGCAAAGCAAAGAAGAATAGAACTCTAGCGTCTGGGCACTGCCGCGCCTGGAAGCCTGGCGCGGCAGTACTCTTAGGCCGCGCCAGGCAGCATGGCGTGGCAGGCGCGCCAGAGCGCCTGACTAAATACCTATCTTATCCAATCTTATCCAAAATTACCATATAAATGAAATGATATAAATGAAATGAGTTTAGGCATGGTAAATCATATTAATAAGAGCGTAAAAACTTACATTCTATAAGTTTTTTTCTAAAATACAAAATTCTTTGTAGTTAATGATGAAATTATAATGTTCCTAAATTCTATGGCCTCTCCCAGTCTCGACGATTCACGAGAAAATAACTATTATTCTTTTAAGTTAACTATTATTTTAAGTTAGCCGCATGAAACTAAAGGACTAAACTCTAGATCCGTTACAAATATAGTTGAAGGACTAAACTCTAGGTCCATTAGAGAAATACAAATAACAATTGCAGGACTAAAGTCAAAGTCCAATGCACAAATACAAATAATACTTGCAGGACTAAAGTCAAAGTTCATTACACAAATACAAATATTACTTGCAGGACTAAAGTCAAAGTTCATTACACAAATAAAAATAATAGCACGATGATACAATAAAAGATACACCATACAGCTAGTCCGACTCACAACCAGAGAGTATCTCATCGTCACCCCAACCATCATATTCATCCGAGCTGATAACCACCACTCCCTTGCCCTTGTTAACCGCAGGATCAACTGGTGCAAATGTCACGCATAAGCCCGTACACTTTCCTTTGTCTTTTTCTTTCCGCAAAATAGACCCAGGAGCCCTCACCGCATCTCTCTGTGCATCCCTCATCCCAACGAATCCATCACTGCTCCTCTCCAAAGCACCCTTCCTAATTGTCATGTTACAGGGCAAGTCCCCAACAAGAGCCCTCATAGCCTCTAGTTGTGCCTCTCTTGCCCGATCCTGTACCTGTCTCTCCAAATGCCTCTCCTCCTCCAACTTCCTTTGCTTCTCAGTCCTCTCATCTCTGGATAGAGGTCTTGGATACAATATCCTATTCAGCCTCCAATACTTGATAAGCATGTCGTGAGCCTCTAGAATAGGGGGCCTATACCTCTTCTCCTTGATGTACTCGTCAAGAATGGTACTAAATAGAATCTCATCATCTGGCAATGGGACATCATACTTGTTCCTTATCTTGTCCCTCAATTCTCTAGTTTCTCTTTCTTTGTCTCGTTGACCCAAACATCTGAACCTAGCAACAAGCTCATCACGACCACTGAACCATTCCCAATCACATGTCCGGCCCTCCTGCGCAAACAATATCGCTTCATCAATACAAGACTGTGCAACACTAAACTCCAAAATATAAATCAAACATAAATATCATATCACTTACCCAAAAAGCGTTTCCATTGCCGCAATACCATCCATAAGCAAGCTCTGAGGGAACCACACTACGCTCGGCCAAAATACCACACTTGCATCTCTTTTCAGGATACTTCGTACACGGCCATGGAGCCTGACCAGCCTCCTACGCACGCACCTCCTCATCACTCGGCCAAACTGACCGCGGGCCCTGAACGTACTCATTGAACTGACATACTGGGCAACCGTCCTGCAAGTTTAGTTAATTTCAGATTATGAAAAATAATATAACTGCATGAAAACATATAGGTATAAGTATTATGCACAAAGAATACAAATGCAAACTAACCATCGTCTTTATCGAGCAACGGAAAAATGGGGAGTACTTTAGCCGACCGCTAGGGGAACCACCACGGGGAGGCACCACCAAGGTAGCACGGACTCCACAATGGCAGAGTGGAGGATCCTTCCTACGCCTTCGTGCAGCGGCCATCCTCTCGTCTACGGACATTGGAGGGGGGTTTGGTGGGGGAGCAACCCAACGCCGAAACTCATGGTATGGCACCAGTTTTTGACTCTCATATGGAAACAGACGGATCCTGGGATCAAATTTCTCTGGGCCATCAATCCATTGGAAAAACCAACAAGGCAGGGACTCATACGGATATCTCGCCCTCTCATATTTAAACCTGCATATATAGGACGCTCGTCCTGCAGTCTTTGGGTGCCTAGATTGTTTGACCTCCGCTGACACGCCGCAACAACAATTTGGAACGGGAAGGGCCGGCGGAACAGGGCCATGTGCATCCTCCACAGATGGATACTGACCATACCCCCTCTGGCGTAGCATCCTCTCATGGACAACGGCAGGATTGTCAAAGTCCATCACAGAACTGCAAATATATACAAAAATAAAGTGAATGAGGACCGAACTCTAAGCAGAGCATAACAATAGTGACAACTCTTCCATTACATCATCTCTAAAAACAAATCATATGAAATGGGACAACTCTTCCATTTCACCATAAAACCCTCCCCAAACTCTAACCAACGCGTTCATTTCACCATCTCTAAGCAAATCATAACAAATGTAACAAGTATTTCATTTCACCATCTAACCCTAACCAACCAAACTCTAACAAAAAACTAACAAATGAGGTCGAACACAGAAAATTCAAGAGGGGAGAAGCTTACCGGAGATGGGGGGACCGATTTCCACAAGTTTAATCCGCAAAAAATGGCACAAATGGGGGGAGTGGAGCTCCAGGCGGCGGCTGCAGCGCGAGCAGCGTCGCTCTGGACGGAGGAGGAAGAAGGGAAGAAAGAGAAGAGGAGCCCGCGGCCCAGTGCAAAATGCCTTGCCGCGCTAGGCGGGGTGGCGCGGCAGGGCTCGCCGCCAGGCGTTGTGGCGCGGCAGATGCCGGCCCACTGGACGTCTCGCTGGCGCGCGCGGCCAGCGTGGCGGCCCTGCCGCGCCACATGCATTGGTGCGGCAGGGGTACTTGGCCGCACCGGTCGGGCTGGCGCGGCCAAAACGGCTACCGGGCGCAAATATTATCCTAGACCGGGTTTTTTTATAATATTATTAAAAAAATAAATAAAATTAAGAAAAATGCACATCCGAACACGACCCAGGCGAGATCCTACGCCAGGCGCCGCCAGCCCCCATGCTCCCCCTGTGAGCTGCAGCCTGCAATTATGTTGCACTCGGAATTGCAACGCGAAGGCAGTGGGCCGCCTGCACGCCGCCGAGCTGCCTGGAGGACGGCACATGGCAGCGCTCATCCGGTGAGATCTTATGTTGCCTTAGGTACTCCATGCACGCACTCCAACGGCACTTGAGGAATGAGGATACAAATGAAAATATTGTTATATTTTTACTGACATGCACGCACGTATCCATAGCCAGTATTCAATCTGATTTCTAGAGACAACACCCGAACACATCACATATATCTATCTAGCTACAAATGTTCGCGTGAAACATTAGAGCAAAGAAAAAAAACATGTCATCGTAACCTCAAGTTTGATCTGATAGGATTAATCATGCATGGAAGTTAGATCTGATCAAAAGATATTCCTCACAATTTGTATATTTTACAATTTTAAGATATAAATATATAATAGTTAATCTATTACCTCGTACGAGGTAATATGTCATCTTAATTATCAAGATCTAACTAAATGGACGGTCTACAGTCATTCAGAATATTGGGGTTCATGTATGTCTGATCGTGTATGCTTGTTTGTCAGTAGTAGTATCTGATCCCTCGTCGTCCTTTTTCCTTGCTGACACTGCATACTTTCCCTCCCCTCTGCTTCCAACACCGACACTCCATCCCTTCTCTCCTTTATAAAAAAACTTGCTTCTCCCTGCTTCCTCGTACACACTCCTGTATATATTGACCCCAAGTAAAGCTACCTTTGCCTGGGGCACGGCAAAGATAGCGGAAGCGAAGCATCTTCCAACTCTGGCGAGTTCGTGACAACACATCAGTAGCACCCGGAGAGAACATGGTGTTTGCATGGCCATTTGCTCAAGCATTATGTGCGGCGGCGGCGGTGGCATTAGAGGCGGTGGCGGCAATAGAGGCGGCGGCGGCGGTAGTGGCGGCGGTGGCTGCTCCTGTAGCAGCTGTAGCTATACCTGTTGCAGCTGGACTGGTGGTTGTGGAATTGATTGTGAACAAAGTGGCAGAGGAAATGGAACGTGAAAAAGAAAAGGTCCATCCAGGTGAGGAAAAAAAGACATCATTTTTCCAATGTCTAATTCCAGTGCAGTGTCATTGTATTCGCATCTATCTCTCTCCCCTCTACTCACCCCCACTAAAATTAATGAACTTCAGGTATCTTAGAAACCAATCTCCCCTCTACCGACGTGGACACTGATGATCTCCAACGGCAACTGGAGCAGTCTAAGGAGAAAACGGCTGAACTCCAAAGCCAACTGGATCAGTCTAAGGAGAAAACGGATGAACTCCAAAGCCAACTGCTTAAGTCTATGGATATAACGGCTCAACTCCAAAGCCAACTGGTTACTTCTGCAGAGATAACGGCTCAACTCCAAATTGAATTGGATGAGTGTACGATGACAAAGCCTAAACTCAAAGTCGAACTCGAAATGAAGGTTAAACTCGTTGTGGAACTCGAGTTAAAGATTAAACTCCAACTGGAAATCGAAATAAAGATTAGGCTGGAACTGGAGGAGTGCAAGGCGAGAAAGGATGAACTCCAGAGGGAATTGGAGGAGTGTAGGGAGGAAAAGGCTAAACTCCAATTGAAACTGGAGGCGTGTAAGGTGAGAAAGGGTGAACTCCAAAGGCAATTGGAGGACACAAGGAAGGCGATATGGGTGTTGGCAAAGGCAAATGAGGCATCTACAAAGGCATATGATGCTGACAAGGTAAAAATGGTGAAGGAATTAGAGGAGTTAAAGAGCAAGCAGCTGAGGAAGTAGGACGTGACAAGAAGGCCGGCATACTTATTATCATCATGCATAAATCTCCAAAGGATTAGTGATGCTGACCTATTATAAGTTACTATATATATATGTAATCATGATCAGTCTCTGTACGTACTATATATGCAATAAAACGGAACATGTATATATTTACATTATTGTTACATGTGTTATGTTATTGTTTGGATTCATTTTGTGAACTTGCTCGATGGCACCCCACGCGTTAGTTGTTGCCCTCCCCTGCATGGCAGTTGCGACGCTAAATGCTGGAACCAGCACGCTGTGATGCCCGGCCGGCACAGTGTGTCCTCGGTGGTCTGCATATGTATGGTAGTTGCGTCGTGTGCTGCGCAATGGGCTCTCCTGTGAGGAGGTTGCCCGGCCGTCGCGGCGAGTATGCACGCGTGGCTGTGCCTGATCGAATGAAGGCTGCTTTGGGTGCTTGCATGGTAGAGCAAACTGTACATGGATACTACGGTCATCCGTACGTAGGTCTGTTGGTCATGGCATCGGACAGGTGCTGATCTGACGCGCGTCGTTGGCTTGAAGGTTGTTCGGTGAATGCACGCGACGACCATGGTGCGGCCTTACTCGCCGCGCCAACGTTAGAGAGGAGCTGTAGTGTTAAATTGTTGGTTTGCTGCGGGACGGGGATATATTTGCATCGTGTTTTTTTTAGTGTTGAATTTAATATTTTTGCCGTTGGGTCACTGTTCCATTGGTTTTCGTTGCTAGAAACTGGGCGTGCGAGGTTGGCCTGGTTCAATGGATGACTTGTGAGTAGTATTAGCGTAGCCCATGCATGGAGGTGGAGATGATTCTAGTGGATATGGGGATATATTAAGTGGATCGAAAAGCGATGATGGAGCCGCACTGGAGATTGTAGTTGCAGGTCTGCCAATTTTGCAAGTAAACGGTAACAAATACTTCTAAACTACTTAGTTGTATATTGCAACTGTATTTTAGAATTAACTAAGGAAAATAAATTATATTAATTGATTGAGCACTCTGATTAAAAAAGTGAAGCTAGTGCAATGGTCGTTTTTTTAGGAGGTATGCAATATGTGTCCTTTAGTCAAAGGCACACCAAGTCTAGTTTAATGGCATCATGTTATGTTAGTGGCAAATCACTAGATTCATGATTAGTGAGAGTACTTAACTTGCAAGTCCACCTACAATTACAAACCAACTCCCCAACCTCAACTTGCCGGGGAAAGTCACACGTTACCATTTGCCTGCACTGCAAACCAGACAAGAACACTCATTCTGCAGATATGACAGAGTTAGCAAGATCACTGGCTCGTGTCCAGCAGGCCAGCTAAAACTCGTTATAGTTTATGCGTGGAGAAGCAAAGATCCCTTGGTCGTCGGTGTCTGCCAGCGTCACCTTCCTGACCTCACAGCTAAGCTAGCGTTCTCTGCAGATCACGGCCGGTGGTTGAGGTTTGAGGCAAGCATGCGTGAAGAATCTTTGCAGATTAGTCTAATCAGAACTTTCTGCAGACTCTGCTATTATATTAGTGCCGGCAGGCATACATAATTGTACTGGCACGGGGATTTTAGTTGATACGTTCACACGCAGATTCGATCCCTGGGGTTGTCACCTTCCCCGAGAGAAAAGTTCCTGGGATGATCACAAACCTGCGGGATTTCATAAATTAAAATCCCTGACGATACTATATGACCGGATCTCACTACTACTAAAATCTGAAGCAGCAATGTGCAAGAGAGACACCAAACAGCAGTCCGATCCATCAAGAGCCCTAACAACACTGCAGGGCCCGCAGTTAACCTGTCTGACATGCTGACAGTGAACTTTGTAACCTCAACTGAACCTGAGCTGGTCGCCGTCGATTGTCCTCTGGTTGGAGCCAAGCTATGGACGGTCACCGGTCACGGCCGCTTGTCCTCTGGCTGGCGCCGCCGCCGCGTGTTGTTGTCTGCATCCCCTTCAGAGTTCAGAAGCAGAATCTGACCTGTGACGGACGGTGCGACAGTGTCTTCAGGCCCGAATGATCTGACATCGAGTCGCCAGTGTGGCAACGTTGCTGGCTGACAAGACGGCGAGGCGTGTCGTCCATGAAATGGCCGGGGATCTGTTGATCGTGGAATTCAGGCGGGCAATTAGCGGCGTCGTGGTGGTGGTGGTGGTGGTGAAGCTTTCAGGTGCCGTCCGTGTCAGTCTCAAGTGTCTGAATGGCTCATTAGCCCCTACCAGGAGGAGGGATCAGCAGAGCCAGAGGAGTGTTATCCACTTCAGCCTTCTCTTGCTTGCATGGCACTGTGGTCACTGCTTGTCTTTTAGTGTTCAAGTTGCATTATTCCATCTTGACATCTTGTGTCTGTTGCTGATGAAAGAAAGCTAGTACCTTTTTTCCTGCCTACTAATTCCACACCAGCTGAGGCTCAAGAGCTCTCCACGAGCACTAAGCAAAGCTCCCTTCCCTCTCTCCTGTTCATGCCATCCGGAGCATCCAGCTAGCAAGCTCCACAGGTGCAGACACACACAGTGCTGCCGGTGATCGTATCGTACCGGGAACTTTGTCTGGACACCGTTCCATCCCGGGTACGTGGAACACGTGGAAATGCAAAGGCCAAATAAAGATGCTTCCCTCCTGTAAATTGAACTGGTGAAGATAAGTTTGATTGTCTGAAGCTGAAGATGATTGTACCGGCACAATTCTGATTTCTGTGGCGGACTACCCTGAAATTAATCCAACTTAAGTGCACCCGGGACCATCGTGAGGCATCCGTACACTTAAATCGGATTAAGCTGGAGCACCGTCGAGTCTAGCTCGATTTAACCACGTACTTTCGATCGAAACAACACGCCCGCACGAAGGCGAGTCCCAGAGATTACAACATACCATGGTTCAAATTTAAAGTTACATGATTTAATTATTACAAGCCAAGTTCGAAAAGACATAAATAACGTTTTTAGAGTTCGATGCAGCAGAAAATAAAAGATCTAAACGACGATACAAGTAACATCATGATGAAGCCGTTCATGACGCTACTCCTCACAATCCTCGCCCGAGGATGGCTCCCAAACAACAGACCAACTAGGAGGAAGCTGACTCGGCCAAGTAACAACATTGATGGACTCGACAAAATCATTACCTGCAACATTAAGCCACAAGCAAGGCTGAGTATACTAATACTCAACTAGTCTTACCCGGCAGGTGATAGCTACTTCACCAACCTCTAGGCATGCAAAGCTTTTTGGCTGAGGGTTTTGTTTTGCCCAAAAGCACTATTAATGGATCCTTACTTTTAATATTTTAGCATCCAATTCTAGTAATTTAATTATTCTAGATGAGCATCCTTTCTAAACAATCAAGTAATGCAATACAATTAGATACAATCATCATCTTTATCAAACTCAAGTTCCACTTGTTACTCAATGCAGCACAGCGGTCAAGCAGTCTCATTAACCGCGAGAAGCGGACAGTTCGAACCGAATTTCACTACCTAGCCAGGGAAAACCCAACACACACGGATAATATTGGCTATAAAGGCATAACTACTATCCAACAATTCCCATCAATCCACAATTCGGAACCGGGGCCAACTCCTTAGGATACACGGTTATCGGATACTCGCGGACACATGCCGGCCGATCTCACGCATGTAACCACATGTGTACAGCAAGGGAAATAAATTTCCAAGGAAGTAGGCAAAGCGGCCCTAGCTGTTTCAATCCGGTACTAGGCTTACCGATTCCCATGGGTCGGCATGTGCGTGGTACGTTCAAAAACTTGACACAGAGATACCAGACGTTACGACCTTAAGCAATTATCATACACGGACGGGAGATCTACACATACTATCCCGCCCGTCAATCCTTATGATTCCAACATAAGAAAGACATTCAACTCCTATATCTCGCGAGTGACAGGAAATCACTCGACTTGTAACGAGTCCTTAAAGCATAGCAACTATCGATCCTATCATACTAGTATTCAAAACATAGGTATTACGGTTATGCATCTAGTTTTCATTCAATTCCTGAAACGTAAATGTACAATCATAAAGAAATCAAAGTTGCGAGAAGTTTAGAAATTAGGCCATGCTCCGGTGCTTGCCTTCTTGCTCGGCTTTAGATTCCGGCTCTGAAGGAGATGCTTGCTCGGCGATGAGGGTGTTCACTTCTCCCTCCGGCACTTCTTCTTCTACGTCCGGCACGAGTTTGTAGTTCCCATCAACGATTTGATCTTCTACACGAGATGCAAAACATGATGATTTAATTCCGATGATACTTATTCACTTCAAAATTATTGGTACAATTATTGCCATATTCACCTAGACAACAATTGTTATTAATTTATTTCTTACAAAACAAAGTAGGATTTTATGCATTTCTTTCTTTCTTTTGATGGTGATTGTGTACACATATTATTTGATTATTTCTTTTTCTTTTCAAAACCATAAATGGTTCTACTGTATACATATATTTTCAGATTCCTATATGGAAGTCCATTTACCTTTGCTTGCATAAAATGAAAGCTCCCCTTTTATTTACAAATTTTAGGTTGTTTTTGATCTTATATTTGTTTTCTGATTTCTGCACCTTAACTGATGGTAAAATTTTTATGACAAGTTCTTAGGGACATGATTTGATCTTTGCACCAAGTTGAGGTCATTTTGATTTACAGAAAAATTATGATAAATAACACAAGTTCAGAAAGCTGTAAACGTAAATAAATCATAAAAAAATAATTAAAGCAGATATGAGAGAGATCTATTTTCTACAGCATGTACTAGTAATACAGAGCCCATACACCAATTTATAGCTCAGTTCAGTAAATCTGATGAGTTAAATAAATGCTACTTCAATTTCAGTTCTCTATTTATTTAAGAAAAACAACATCAGATAAATGGAGTTTGACATTTTTCAAAGGCAACTGATGACATGGAAAAGCTACTGCAGAAAGATGAACTTAAATTGAGCAGTCCATAATTTTCTAAAATTCTTTAATAAAATCAGGGCTGATAACATGAGATAAATCATAACTCGAGTTACGGTCAATATTTTTGTGCAAGATTTCGTCTGTAGCCTAGTTCTAACCATGGTAACAACATATCCAAAAATCACAATCAGGGCAGTAGTAGATTTCGAATTATGCTCAAATGTGTTCAAACTGACTTTCAATTTTAACTCAAAAACTATTCACCAAAAGTATATACTTCCAAAAAGTAAGATGTTCTTTAGGATGTCACGGTTCCACAGAATTTTAGTTTGCATTTTTAGGATTTTCTGCGAATTTATATGGATTTTTGAACATCTCAGCTTTTAGATCTAGGTTTGAAGTTACGTTTTTCAGTTTGACCCTCGGAACGTTTTCGCGCCCACAAAGAAGTCCCTGGAAATTTACACTGGAAACCCTAGAACTATCGGAGACGATGAAAAGAGGCCCCTGCGGCGACGGCGGTGGGTATTCCGGCCAAACGCCGGCGAGAGGAGGTGGGGAAAGTGGGGCAAAACGGTGAGGGGCTCACCACGAGTTGATTGGAGGTGGTCTCGAGGTCGAAGGTGTGGCTCGTGGAGGGCTGGCGACGGCGAGTGGCGGTGCTATGCTTGCGGTGGCGGATGCCGGCGAGCTCGGCTAGGCAAGGCGGCGGGGGAAGAAGCTTGAGAGCACCAGGGGGATTGAGGTGGAGGGGGTGAGGAAGTCGGGCGGCCGGGAAATCGACTCGAAGGTGGAGCTCGTCGAGCGTCCCCCAATGGCGAGCATGGCGGACAGGGGAAAGGGTGCGGGGAGGAGGGGAAGCTTCCCCTTTTATAGGCGCGGTGCGAGGAGGTCTGGGTGAAGGCTCGGGAGCTCCCGAAGCTAGCTCGGAGGCTCGGATAGCGTCTGGGTGCGGTGCTCGGTGGAGCCGCGCGGACAGCGCCATGGCTGGTCATCGAGCTCCACGCGGCGGCCCGGCGATGGTGTCTGTCAGCAGGCGGAGATATTCGGCCAAAGTGGAAGATACTCGAGCTTCCCATTGGCACGGAGGGGCGGTGGACAGCGGCTTCAATGATGGCCTGACGGGGCGGCCATGGTCGGCGCGAGAGCTCGCCGCCGGTTGGGAAGGAGCGCGGGGAATTAGCGCCTAAGCGCGTTTTGCCGCGGTTGGAGGCTTCGCCGCGAAGCGAGCGCGCACGATTGGCTTGTCGCGGAGCGGCGTCAGGCATCGCCGGCCACGTGGAGACGCGGCGGCGACGCAAACACGCGGAGCGCGGCCGGCGAGCTCCAGAGCTGGTTTTGCTCGCGTGGCGAGCTCCTTGGCGAGCCGCGTTCGTCAAGCAAACGAACTCAAAACTGAAAACTCAAAACACAAAAGTTCTTCTCGGGACATTGAAGTTTCATCTTGGCAAGGTCTGACATAGGAAAAACTGAACGGTTTAAGAGGTGACGCGGTGAGAAGTTTGGTTTGCCACTGCATTGGGAAACTGGCAGAAAAGGAAGTTTTTGAGCACCTTCCGGTCAAAATTGGCTCAAACTCAAAAGGAGTCAGATGTTTGCTATAAAATTTATGACAACTTCTATTTTTGGATATTTTCAAGTTGTGTTCAAAAATCAAGAGTAATTTGATAATCTTTGAACTCAGCATAGGGTTATTAGAAAGAAAAAGTGGGTTTCTAGAACTTTTCGGGGGTTTTTGACATTGTTTCATTCATTTTTGGACAAAACTTCAAACAAGTAGAAATTCAGGTTTGAAATTTTGTGCAACATTTATTTTGACCAAAATTTGAGTTTCATATGATTTTTGGCTTTTGAAGGTGAAATCATTTCAACTTGTCCTTTTTAACCTTGAATAAGTATTTATTATTATTTTTTTAATCTTCTTTTCTTAACATAAACCCTCCATTAGTGTATTAATCCTCAGGGATGTTACAATTTCTGTCGTTGCTCAGCCATGGCAAGCAGTGCTCTGGATTGATTGTTGATGAAGGTCAGGATAAACTGAAGATACATGGTGGCCATAGTCGTCGTTTCCTAGCTAGTCCTAGGCCGCTGCTATACTGATGAATTGTTGCCTGCTGCCGCGCAGTCATTCTTGTCCGAACTTTCGTCGGCGGTGGCCGCAGCGACTTGACCTGTGACTCGGCTGTCGAGCGTGACCAAAAAGATCTCCGTGTTTGTTCTGCTGCGCCAGCGTCCTCGCCTGAAATCTCATGGGAATTTGATCAAAGATTTGTAGTGTTTAGATTTTTAGGAAATTTTTTTTTAAAACATGTTATGTTAGGAGGATAAATAGTAAATGTAGAAAAATAATATTTCAAAAAACGTGTTCTGAAAAGAAGTGAATAGAAAGTAAAAATATTTTTTTTAAACCGAACACAGCCCAGCTTCACAGCGTCCTTTAATTCGGCAGCTTCCCCGCGACCGAATAGAGATGGCAGATGAGGCGGGCAATTATATTCTTTCGTGTGTCAGTTGCTGACGAAAGCTAACTAGTAGTACTACGCAACACAATGATAACATGACGCCAACAACAAACAAACAGAGTTTTTTTTCTATACTACAAACAAACAGAGTTGGTAGCAGTAACCGGCACAAGGTATGTGCTCACATTAAGAGAGCTCACAGCACAGCTCAGTCACGGCCTGAAATTCTAGCTTGTCCGAACAAGCGCATGCAGCGAGTGACTCGCCCTCCCATCGAGTGTATATGTGGACTGACAGTGTCAGATATAGATAGATGCAGAATATTCGCCAGCTTCTCGGCAGGGCCATCTCTACACTACAGCTGTGAATAAATCGAGCCGATACATGATCAAGTTACACGTCTCGTCTACCAACAAATGACTGTAATTGACAATGAATGGAGCTAGCTCCACCAAAATCACTAAGCTTTCAGGCGACCATGCCGCGGCAATGCAGTTCCTGTCACAACTCCTGAACCACTCAAAATTGGAAATCCCCTCCCTACACTGCACGAGGGGATATATATATGTATATATATAGATCAAATTGCAACTGTACACAACTGAACCGCCCGGAACCTCCTGAAACGGCGCCGGGCGACGAAAGCAACCGTTTCGCTTTCCCGTTTTATTTTCTGCCTAAACTGACTGCAACGGATCAAATTGGGAGTGCATGAACACTTGCACGTGGGCAGTTGACGAGCCACGCTTGAACACAATAAGCGAGCGATCAAGATGAGGGAGGCAAATGAATCAGCTCCGCTTGCTGCTGCTGCAAGCAGGGGACCTCGTGAGCTGCCACTTGTCATTCCTTCTTCTTCTTCCCCCACCAACAACATCACGTACTTTTTGCCTGCACTGAAAACCAGGCAAGAGGGAAGAACATTCAGGCCATGTTTAGATTCTCAACTATTCACTGTTCATTCCAACTTTTCACTGTTCATTTTAACTTTTCACTATTCCTCCCTCACAAAACACGTTTCCCAACGAATGCTACAGTATTTTTTCCTACAATCTAAACACACCCAGCAGATGTTACGAGCTAGCAAGATTCGGCTGTGTTCAGGTGAGTGTGGAAAAAGTATTTTTTTTCTGGGATATGTGTTATGGGAAAGGGATGAATGGGAAAGGTGAAAAATGAATTTTTAGAGATACATGTTCTGTGAGGAGGATGAATAAAAAGTAAAAATTACTTTTGGGAACTGAACACAGGCCAGCTGCTTGGAGGTGATTGATGCTGTCACTTACTTGTCAAGACAAATCTGGTCAGGTGTTACTGTGCAGCGAAGAAAACACTGAAGATGAACCGGCTTAATTGCAAAGGCTGACAGACAGAGGACTGTTTTCAGATTCATAAGTTTAGACAATGCAAGCATCATCTGGGGATGACACCCTGTTCATGGGTGTTTAATTGGGTAAAATTGGTGAAATACATCGTAGAAAACTTTGTTGGAAAGCGTGTTTTCTAAGATGAATGCATACTACCTCCGTCCTAAAACATAAGTATTTTTTTATTTTCGTGCCAGCATTTGACTATTCGTCTTATTAAAAAGATTATAAAAATATTATTTATTTTGTTATAATATGGTTCATCATCGTATATATTTTAATACCATAATTGTTTTTAAAATTTTATAAATTTTTTAAATAAAACGAATGGAAAATGTTGGCATGAAAATCTAGAAGTGCTTATATTTTGAGATGGACATAGTAATGAGTTTCGAATGAATAGCGAATCTCGTGTTCTCGTTGGCGTGAACATTGGCCTGTAGGGAGTTGTAGCCCACGTTGTCCAAACGTACTCCTCGTATTCCACGCTTTGCAAGTTTTCTTTTGAGCTTGGCTCTTGAGATGACTGGAATCAGAGTCGTTCCTTCATCGACTCTGTGAACTGAAGTCAAAGGCACACCAAGTCTACTTACTAGTTTAATGGCACCATGTTATGTTAGTAGCAAATCACTTGATCCATGATTAGTCAGAGTACTTAACTTGCAAGTCCATCCAGAAACCAACTCCCCAACCTCAACTTGCCCAGAAAAGTCACACTTTACCATTTGCCTGCACTGCAAACAAGGCAAGAGGCGAGAACATTCAGCAGATATGACCGAGCTAGCAAGATCAATAGCCCATGCTTGTCCAGCTAAACCTCGTTGTAGTTGTTGATGCGTGCAGAAGCAAATATCACTTGGTTTGGTCGGTCTCTGCGTCACCTCCCTGACCTCACAGCAAGCGTTCCATCCCTGCAGATCACATCACGGCCGGTGGTTGAGGACTTGAGGTTGAGGCAAGCATGCGTGAAGAATCTTTGCATGCAGCTTAGTCTAATCAGAGAGCTTTCTTCAGACTCTGCCTGCTATTATATTAGTGCCAGCAGGCATAATGAATTGTACTGGCCGGGGATTTTAGTTGATACGTTCACACACAGATGACAGATCCATGGGGTTGTCACCTTCCCCGAGAGAAAAGTTCCTGGGATGATCACAAACCTACGGGATTTGATAAATCAAAATCCCTGACGATACTAGTATATGACTGGCTCTCAACTAGTAGTGTTGGTTCTGAAGCAGCAATGTGCAAGAGAGTCACCAAACAGCTACTAGAACAGCTCAAATGGATTCCGATCCATCAAGAGCCCTAACAACACTGCACGGCCTGCAGTTAACCTGTCTGACCTGCTGACGGTGAACTTTGTAACCTTAGCTGGTCGCCGTCGATTGTCCTGGGGACAGTCCAGGCCAAGCCAAGTCAAGGCGCCAAGCTCGACGGTCACCGGTCACGGCCGCGTGTCCTCTGGCTGGCGTTGCCGCCGCGTATTGTTGTCTGCATCCCCAGAAGCAGAATCTTCTTTCACCCTCACTCGCATATCTGACCTGTGACGGACAGTTGACAGTGTCGTCAGGCCCGAATGATCTGACATCGAGTCGGCAACGTTGCTGGCTGACATGATGGCGAGACGCGAGTCGTGTCGTCCATGCAGTGGCCAGGGATGTGTTGATTGAGGAATTCAGGCGGGCAATGTCAGTCTCAAGTGTCTGAATGGCTCGTTAGCAGGAGGAGAGATCAGCAGAGCCAGAGGTGTGTTATCCACTTCAGCTAGCCTTTCTTCTTCTTCTTTTTTCTCTCTAGCTTGCATGACACTGTTGTCACTGCTTGTCTTAGTGTTCAACTTGCATTCCATCTAGGCAATTTGGCATCTTGTGTCTGTTGCTGATGAAAGAGCTACCTTTTTCCTGCCTAATTCCGCACCAAATGAGGCTCGAGAGCTCTCCACGAGCACGAAGCAAAACTCCCTTCCCTCTCTCCTGCTCATGCCATCCTCTTCCAACAAATTAAGCTCGACAGGTGCAGACACACACCCAATGCTGCTGGTAATCGTTTCGTACGGGAACTCTGGACACAAGGTGTTGAATATCCCTACGTGGAATGGAACACGTGCAAATGCAAAGGCCAAAGATGCAATCCTCCGTTTTTTGCAGAATTGGGCCACTGTATTGAAAAACAACTCAAGTCTGAAGATTTTCATTTAAAAAAAAAACTCAAGTCTGAAGATGATTGTGATTTCTGTCGTTGCCCTCTTCTCGGTCATGGCAAGCAACACTCTAGTATGACCACGCGGAATCTACTCAGAAGAAGAAACATGGAACTTCCCTCCTATTGCTGTGTGTTACGCAACCAGACGACTGAAGAAACCCAAACTTACCTATTCTTGGGTTGCCCTTTTGCACAAGATTGTTGGCACATAATAAATCTGCATATCCCAGATGTTGAGCCTCTTCAAGTGCTCCAGGCATTCAGGGACCAACTTCATTTGGCCTTTTCAATGGATGTAATCATTCTCATGGCGTGGTGTATTTGGATGGCGCGCAATGATATGATCTTCAAAAATATACCTCCGTAGTTAAACTCGATGAGATCAAGATTCAAGAGTGAATTTGCTCTAGTTATTCTAAGAGCAAAACCCTATTTGCAACCTGCTATGTCTTTATGGATTCAAACTCTGTTGTAATCTTCTTTATTTTCTTTGTTTCTTTTTTTGTTTCTTGAATTTTCTTGAACTGTTTGATGTACCTTTCAAAAAAACATTTATATATATATATCTAATCAGCACTGTTCCATAAAAAAAAACACTCTAGTATGACTGGATGCTTGTATCTGACTGAAGAAATCTCAAATATGATGAAGGTCAGGATAATCTGAAGATACTGCAGGTCAATTAGTTTATGGCTATGGTACTATTCTCCTACTGCTGCTATACTGAATTGCTGGCTGCTGCCGCGCAGTCATTCTTGTCCGAATCTTCGTCGGCGGTGGCCGCAGCGAGTTGACCTGTGTGACTGACTCGCTTGTCAAGCCTGTCTGACACTGTCAGTCCACACTGACACGAGCCCATTGCTGCTACATTTCCGTTCATTCTGCTGTGGCAGCGTCTTCACCTCATCTGAAGTCGGCCATGAGAGTTTTATCAAAGAAAAATGCAGCAGCTTTGCAGCGTCGTTATCCGGCAGCTTCTCGCGCGACGGCGACCTCTGTGGAGATCACGACACGGCCGTTTCTCCACAGCTGTGCATAAGGCCAACCGATGATCGATCACTGACTCACTGACCATGCTGAACAGAGGCTCAGAGCTTTCAGGCGATCGTGCCGCAGTAATGCAGTCCCTGTCTCACCTCCTGAACCGCTCGAAATTGGGAATCCTCCTCTTCCTGATGAAATCACAATTGCTTGGTAATTCAGGATGGATCAAAATTGGAAACACACACCTGAACGGCCGGCGCTGACGACAGCAACCATCTTTACGTTGTGCCTAAACTGAATGCGACAAATCGGGAGCAGCGGTTGCATGAGCACGTGGCCGATCAGTTGACGAGCCACGCTTGGACACGATCAACGGGTTAGCAGATCGAGAGCGAATCATGACAAGATGAGGGAGGCGAATGATGGAGGAGAATAGGAGATGAGGAGGTTGTCAGGTAGTAGCTCGAGCTGAATCAGCTCCGCTTGCTGCTGCTGCAAGCAGAGCAGGGCACCTCGTGAGCTGCCACTTGTCCTTACTTCTCCACCCCTCCTTCTTCGTTCTTCCCCACCACAAACAACACGTACTTTTCCTACCAAATTCCACACGAACACTCCCTCCCAATCCCACGAGCACAAATCAAAACTCACCTCTCTCTCTCTCTCTCTCTCTCTCTCTCTCTCTCTCTCTACAGAGTACAGAGTACAGCAGACCAACAAGCCAAGAACACAATCAGAGAGAGACTAGAGCCAACAAGGACCAGGACAAGCTGTTTGTTTCAGACTGTTCATTCCAATTCACTGCATCATCCATGTCATCATAGCTCATCACCTTCTAGCTCACTCTCCGCCATCCATGGCGTTCCTGCTCAGGCTCCTCAATTACCGTCGCAACGCCGCGTCCGCGGTCGCAAGCTTGTCCTTCCTACTGCTCATCCTCATCTTCTCCGTCCACCTCGTCGCCACGCGCCGCCGCGACGACCCCGTCAGCGCCGGCGCAGCAGTAACATCCACGATCTCCTCCTCTTCCGGCGCTTCTTCTCCGGCGACGACGAGGTGCGATGCGGAGGAGCTCCGGTCGCTGCCGGACAACGCGGCTCGGTGCAGGTACCTATCGTCGCCGGGGCGTTCGCCATGCGCCCCGCGAGGGTACGTGGACTACCTCGCCGTCTTCTACTGCGGCTTCGGGAGCTCGCCGCCATGGCTGGTGCTCGCCGCGGCGGTGGCGCTGCTGTGGCTGCTCGTCCTCTTCTACCTCCTCGGCGACACGGCGTCGACCTACTTCTGCGCGTCGCTCGAGGGCCTCTCGTCGGCGCTCCGCCTCCCTCCGTCCATCGCCGGCGTCACGCTCCTCTCCCTCGGCAACGGCGCCCCCGACGTGCTCTCCAGCGTCGTCGCCTTCGCCGCTGGCGACGCCGACGCCGGGGACGTCGGGCTTAGCAGCGTCCTCGGCGGCGCGCTGTTCGTGTCCACCGTAGTCGCCGGCGTGGTCGCCATCGTCGCCGCCGGGAGGAGCGGCGGGGATGACGTCTCGATCGAGCACCGCGGGTTCGTGCGCGACGTGTGCTTCTTGCTCGTCGCCCTGTGCTACCTCGTCGCCGTGTTGGTGCTCGCCGGCGGCGAAGTTACCGTCTGGACCGCCGCGTCGTTCCTCTCCCTCTACGCCGCCTACGTCCTCCTCGTCTCCTTCTCCCACTGCTGCTCCGCCGCCGCCGGAGACGAAGACGACGACGGGCTCCTGCCGGAACACCACACCAAGTCGTCGAAGCCCGCCGCCGCCGACCTCGCCGCGCCTCTCCTCCTCGCCGCCGGCAACAATGGCGACGCGGCACCACCAGTCCCCATCGCCACCAAAACAACATCACCATCCACCTCGCCGCCGAAAAAGACCTTCTCCCGCCGCGCCATGGACGTCCTCGAGTCACCTCTATACCTTCCCCGGCGGCTAACAATCCCCGACATCGCAGCTCACCGGTGGTCGAAGCCGTACGCCATCGCCTCCGCTTTCCTCGCACCACTCCTCCTCGCCTTCATCTCCTCCTCCTCAACCACCAACCCCATCTTCCTCCTCTCCGGCGTGTTCTCCGGCTTCGTCCTCGCCGCCTTGGCATCCCTCTCCACATCCCCCTCCTCCCCACCAACCACCCGTCTCTCAAAGCTCCCATGGCTCGCCGGCGGGTTCGCCATGTCGATCCTCTGGTCCTACCTCCTCGCGCGGGAGCTCGTCGCCCTCCTCGTCTCGATCGGTCTCGCCGGCGGCGTCCGCGCCAGCGTGCTCGGCGCCACCGTTCTCGCGTGGGGGAACTCGCTGGGGGACCTCGTCGCCGACGTGGCGCTCGCCGCCGGCGGTGGGAGTGGTGGGGCCCAGACGGCGGTGGCGGGGTGCTATGCGGGCCCGGCGTTTAATGTGGTGGTGGGGCTCGGGTTGTCGATGATGGTGGCGGCGGCGGCGAGCTACCCGAGGGTGTATGTGGTGGCGGTGGACTCGCCGGCGTTTGAGGCGGTGGGGTTCTTGGTGGCGGCGCTGGTTTGGGCGGTGGTGGTGTTGCCGGCGAGAGGGATGAGGTTGGATAGGGTGTTTGGGGTGGGATTGCTTGTTGTCTATGGAGGTTTTCTTGCTGTCAGGCTTGGGTCGCTCGCCGGAGCATTCGGATAGCGAGTGATGAACTGATGATCATTCTCTCTTCCGCTGCTTCTTGGATTATTAACTGTTTCTTGTTTCTTTCCTTTGGGGGATCGGATGATGATTGTTAATTATTGTCAGTAATTATAATTATATATATAATTGGGTGGTGATGGTGGATTAATTAGATTGTCAATTGTTCTTGGTGGATTAATTGGATAAACAGTAGATACATTTCTCGTTCAATGTAATCGGCGTCATGAACGATTTGTTTTATTGCTCCTTGTGGGTGTAGAGTCCTGACGGACTAAACAACCATGGCAGCCCATCCTATGGGCCGGCCCACGAACCAGACTTGGCGCACAAGACAAGAATTAGTCCTAGTTGGTTTGGATATACTGTATTAGGAAATTAGAGATAAACTTGTAAAAGTCTCCTAGTCCTATACGGTTCTCATGTAACCCTGCCCTCCGAGCTATATAAGGGGAGGCAGGGACCCCTAAAAAAAAACTCATCAATACAAGAAACACCATACAGGACGTAGGGTATTGCTCTCTGGCGACCCGAACCTGTCTAAAACCGTCTCTTGTCACCTTCGACTCTAGATTCTCGACGACTTCTCCTTAAACCCTTCTCTCGGGGCACCCCCTCGAGAACCTAGTCAGCATAAATCGCCGACACTTTGGCGCCGTCCGTGGGATCGGTTCGTCGAGTCTTCAGTAAAGAGTCGATGGCCTCCTTTAGCGCCTCCATCGTCACCAAGTTCGAGGCAGGCGCCTCCTTCATCTTCGGCTCCTGGCTTTGCATCGCAAACCAGGAAGGCGAACTTCAACACCAATTGCGCGACGAGATGGCTGTACCAGCCTCGCCGCACGCGCAAACCACTCCGCGAGGACCTCGGAAAATCCCAAATTCCGACACGATCTCTGGATCGTATCCTGCTCGGAGGAGTACATGGCGCCCGAAGCAGATTCAATCCCGGGCAAACCACGTCAACCCAACCCCTATCAAGGGGCAGGATCAAGCCACGTGTCCACGACTCCCCGGCGGACTCCGGATCACTTCCGAGTCCCGCCAGGGTTCGACGATCAGGACCGTGACAGCAACCCCGCGGGTACCCAGGAACCCTGGCTCCAACCCCCGCGGGACGAAGACTTCACCACGTGGGTCGCGCGCATCTCAGTTTCCCTTCGGGTTAACAAACTCAGCCGCGGTCCACCAGAAGCACCTGAAGAAGAAGGTTCTCCAACCCCGCGGAGCAACCTCGGATCTTGTCATGACCACAACTCCCTCGGGGGTTATCGTTCATTGGCCTGACATGGATCCCGAGGTGGCTCTCTTCGAAGCAAACGTACCTTCCACGGTACGGGACATCCTACATCTGCTTCCTTTCCAAGAAGGCAGAGAGCTCCCTGTTGCCACGAGTAACAGAAGAACCGGGCCTAGCAACCCCGGTCGCCAGTCCTGCGTGATCCTCAACGATCACAGCGACGAAGAAGTTGTCTCCGACGATGCTCCAACAGAGGAAGGAGAAACCGATGCGGACCGAGAACTCCGTATCGAGCGCAATCGCAACCGCGCCCTCCGACGTCGCTTCATCAAGAAGAAAAATCTCAACTCTGAGTTCGACAAGCAAGACATCTTCAACTCCCCTGTGGCCAATATCTTGTTCGGGGTCAGCGTCTTCGAGGGGTTCCAAACTACCCTTGAGATCAACCTCGCTAAGGCTCGCCTAGAAGCCGCAGCGGTCATGGTTGATCGCCTGGACGGAGGCCACTCCGCCTCCAAAAGCAAGAGTTCTTCGCGCCACCAAGCACCGTCAGTCAAGCGTCAGAGCAGCCACTACGGCAGCTCCGCAGGACAAACCAAGGACAAGAACAGGCCTCGCGAAGAACCCCGTCGTCCTCACGAGGAACCTCCAAGGTCCCAGCGTTGCGAAGAACCCCGTCCAGCTCGCTCTCATGTCACACCGAACGACGCCCGCAACGACATCATCCGGATCCGAGGGGGGAGAGCTACCTCTCACGTTGCGGATTCTGCAGGAAGATGCAACGCCCCCAACCCCGATGCTCTGCCATGCTACACACGCGCTATCCGCGTCAGCTCTTTCCCGCGAAAGTTCAAGCCGCCAGGCATCGCCAACTTCGACGGGAAGCAAGATCCAAACATCTGGCTGCGCAGATACTCTTCCGCAATTGAAGCATCAGGGGGCGACGACATCTCCAAGATGCTCTACTTCCCAGTTGCGATGGAGCAGGGTCCTCTCACCTGGCTCGGGTCCCTCCATCCAGACTCCATCGACAGCTGGCACGCGCTGAAGAAGGCTTTCGTCTCCAACTACCAGGGTTCTTTTGAGCGCCCTGGCAGCAAGTATGAACTCCGCGCGTGCAAACAAAAGCCAGACGAGTCCCTGCGCGACTACAACAGGAGATTCTTCGCCATCAAGGCATCTTGCGTTCCCATCCCCGACTCAGAAGTCATCGACTACTTTCAAGAAGGATGACCGATCGCACCCTCTTCCGTGACTTCGGTCACAACCGTCCTCGTGACCTCGAGGAATTTCGCGCACTGGTGTCCAATTGGATGGACACCGATGATCAAGAACGGGAGCGCTACGGCAAGAGACCCAACAACCCTGGTCGTAAAAACCAGGAAGACAACAGGGATCAGCCGCGCGACTCCTTCCAGCGCAACGGCAACAACCCACGGAAGCGACCACACAACACAGTCGCAACCGTCCAGACCGTCCGCTCCGCCAAATCCGCGCAGCAACGAAGGGAAGAATTCAACAAACTTCTCAAGAAGCGCTGCCCCTACCACCCCGACAGCAAGCACACCATGGGCGAGTGCGTGCTCCTCCGGGAGACATTCAGCACGCCCAACAAGAAGCAAAAGTCAGACGGAGATGGAGACGACGGGCACGACAAGGGAGACAGCGGTTTCCCAGACATCAACAACACTGTCAACGTCATCTTCGGAGGCATGGCAGTCAGCGACACCTCGCGCAACCGCAAGAATGCGAGGCGCGAGGCCTATGCAGCAGAACCAGCGGTGGTTACACCCCTACGGTGGTCGGACACCACCATCACCTGGTCCCGAGAGGATCAGTGGGCGGAGATCACCTCTCCTGGACGATATCCTCTTGTCCTCGAGACCGTGGTAGCAAATAGCAGGCTCACCAAGGTCCTGATCGACGGAGGCAGCGGGCTCAACCTCATCTTCGCCAAGACGCTGAAGTCCATGGGCCTCGACACGAGTACGCTGCAGCCGGCGGATACTCCTTTCTACGGCATCGTCCCCGGGAAGGCCGCCATCCCCCTCGGGCAAATCACCTTGCCCGTCACGTACGGTACGTCATCTAATTACCGTACAGAGTTCATTAAGTTCGAAGTTGCAGACTTCGAAACCTCCTACCACGCCATCCTCGGGCGACCAGCATTGGCCAAGTTCATGGCCATCCCCCACTACACCTACCTGGTATTGAAGATGCCAGGACCTCATGGCGTTCTCTCCCTTCGCGGTGATATCAAACGCTCCTACCTCTGCGACAAAGAGGCAATGGAGTACGCCGTCAGAGCCGCGTCCACCATAGATCGCCAAGAGCTCCAACCCTTGGCCGCCGCCGTTGTCACAGAAGATGACGACGCCCCGACGCAGAAGAAGACACGGGCTATCAAGCCTGTGGAGAAGGTCGCAACAAAGACGATCGATCTCCAAACAGGAGATCCATCGAAGACAGCAGTGATCGGCTCCACCCTCACTCCCGCATAGGAAAGCGCGCTCGTCGACTTCCTGCGAGCCCAGGCGGATATCTTTGCTACAAAGCCCTCCGACATGCCTGGAGTACCCAGAGAGTTGATCGAGCACAAGCTGGACCTCAACGAGAGCGCAAAGCCAAAAAAGCAGCGCCTCCGAAGATTCGCCACAGAGCGTCGGGAAGCCATCAAGAAAGAGCTAGCTAAGTTATTAGCAGCCGGCTTCATTAAAGAAGTCTACTACCCGGATTGGTTAGCCAATCCGGTCCTTGTAAGGAAAAAGAATTCAAATGAATGGAGAATGTGTGTTGATTATACTGATCTCAACAAACACTGCAAGAAGGATCCCTTTGGGCTTCCTCATATCGACCAAGTCATCGACAGCACCGCCGGGTGCACCCTACTCTGTTTTCTCGATTGTTACTCAGGATATCATCAGATATCGCTGAAAGAAGAGGATCAGATTAAAACTTCGTTCATCACGCCATATGGCGCATATTGTTATACAACTATGCCTTTTGGCTTGAAAAATGCAGGTGCCACATATCAGCGTGCTATACAGGGTTGTCTTCAAGAACAACTTCACCGAAATGTTGAAGCCTACGTCGATGATGTGGTAGTCAAGACAAGAAATCCCGAGGATCTCATCGCTGACCTCACCGAGACGTTCGATAACTTACGCAAATGGCGATGGAAGCTCAATCCCGCCAAGTGTGTGTTCGGCGTCCCATCTGGAAAGCTCCTTGGGTTCATTATCAGTGAACGCGGCATTGAGGCAAATCCAGAGAAGATAGCAACTATCATGAACATGGAGCCGCCGACCACTGTCAAGGATGTCATGAAGCTTACGGGTTGCATGGCTGCACTCAACCGCTTTATCTCCAAACTGGGGGAACGCGGCACTGACTTCTTCAAATTACTCAAGAAGCAAGATAGATTTCAGTGGACTCAGGAAGCTCAAGTCGCCTTCGACAAACTCAAGTTATTCCTGACTACGCCTCCTGTGCTCACCGCACCGCTCCCGGGCGAAGATCTCTTGCTCTACATTTCAGCAACCACTAATGTCGTTAGCGCCGCCATTATTGTTGAACGCGACGAGGAAGGCCATCTTCAGAAGATTCAACGGCCTGTGTACTTTGTGAGCGAAGTCCTCTCGGATTCCAAATCCAGGTACCCTCAAGTTCAAAAAATTCTATATGCTGTCTTAATGACATCCAGAAAATTGCGGCATTACTTCGACACCTACAAGATCATCGTGGTTACTGGTTATCCTATTGGCGAGATTCTCCATAATCAAGACGCTACAGGGCGTATCGCCAAGTGGGCTGTTGAGCTCGGAACATATAGCATTGAGTTCCGTTCTCGCACGGCCATGAAGTCTTAGGTCCTTACTGATTTCATATCGGAATGGACCGAGCACAATCTCCCAGTCGCCACTACCTAGCCTGAGCATTGGATCATGTATTTCGACGGGTCACTCAAGCTGGAAGGTGGAGGCGCTGGCGTTCTGTTGATCTCACCTCGAGGGGATCAACTCAAGTATGTTCTGCAGATTCAGTTCGCTGTCACCAACAACGCTGCAGAATACGAAGCACTTCTTCACGGCATGAAGATGGCCATTACCCTCAGTATCAAGCGTCTGCTGGTATATGGGGACTCAATGTTGGTCATCAAACAAGTCAATAAGGACTGGAATCGAAATCATGAAGACATGGACGCATACTGTGAAGAAGTTCGGAAATTAGAAAAACACTTCCTCGGCATTGAATTTCATCATGTCGAGCGAGATTACAACGTCGCTGCAGACGTCCTATCAAAGCTGGGTTCTTCCACAGCAGAGGTGCCTAGTGGGGTGTTCGTCAATGAACTCTCCAAGCCGTCGATCTCTGCAGTGGTAACTTCTGATGATACAACTTCAGCTCCCGAGGTTATGCTCATCGACGCCGTTTGGAGTGCTCCGATCATAGACTACATCTTGCACAATAAACTTCCTGCCGAGAAGGCAGAAGCTCAGCAAATTGTCCGCCGTAGCAAGTCCTATGTTATAATCGGTGATACACTGTACCGACGTGGTGCACGCTCTGGCGCATTGATGAAATGTGTCTCACAGCAAGAAGAAGTCAACATCCTGGAGGAAATTCACGCAGGAGAATGTGGCAATCATGCAGCTTCCCGCACCATCGTGGGCAAAGCCTTCCGTGCCGGGTTCTACTAGCCTACAGCTCTACACGATGCTGAGGAAATTGTTCGTCACTGCAAGGGTTGTCAATATTTCGCTCATCACTCACATCAGCCTGCTCACAAGATCAAATTGATACCTCCGTCATGGCCATTTGCATGTTGGGGTTTTGATATGATTGGGAAACTACTCAGGGCGCCTGGTGGATTCGAATACTGTTTCGTCGCAATTGATAAATTCACAAAGTGGATAGAAGTCTTTCCGGTTGTCAAACCAACCTCTGAGAAAGCAGTCCAATTTCTACAGGAATTGATTCTTCGCTTCGGGATACCACACCAAATCATCACAGATTTGGGTACCACCTTCACAGGCAACAAGTTCTGGGACTACTGTGAAGATCGTAGCATCGAGGTATCCTATGCCTCGGTTGCTCATCCTCGTGCCAACGGACAAGTTGAAAGGGCCAATGGCATGCTCCTTGATGGACTTAAAGCTCGCATGGAACGAACCCTAAAGAAAGCAGAGGGCCGGTGGATGAAAGAACCCTTTCCAGTTGTCTGGGGCCTACGATCTCAACCCAGTAAGGCTACAGGGCAATCTCCCTTCTTCTTGGTGAATGGATCAGAGGCTGTTCTACCTATTGACGTCATGCACGGCGCTCCTCGCGTTGAGGAGTTCCAAGAAGCCATGGCAGACGAACAACGGATGTTGAAAGTCGACACGGCTGAAGAAGTGCGATTGGCTGCCTTGTTACACAATGCTGCGTATCTTCAAGGACTCTACAGATTCCATGACAAAAATGTGAAGACAAGATCATTTCAGATTGGAGACTTGGTGCTTCGACGAATCCAGAATACAGCCGGTCACTCCAAGCTTACTTCACCCTGGGATGGTCCATTTATTGTTTCCAAGGTACTCAAACCAGGCACCTACAGACTTCAAACAGAAGACGGTGTGGAATTACCAAATCCTTGGAATATAGCACACCTACGCAAATTCTACGCGTAGCTCCTTTACTTCAGCAGTGCTTTGGCACCACAGGAACCCATCGCTCCGGCATCCAGGGTTCTTCTGTAAACATTGCTCCGGCAATATATGAACTAATTGCTTCGGCATTACACGTTCTCTTGTGCCGTTGTTCCGGCAACGAGATATATTTCAAAAAAGCTCCCTTTACTGGGTTGTTTATTTGTCTTCGTGACATTATCTAAAACTTCCGTGTTCTTTTTAGAACTGGAAAGTTTCTTTTACGTAAATTCGGAGCCTATAACTGAGGTCTATCCGGGTTCTTTCGAGGCCGAGAACGAATCTGTTCCTCCTATTACACTACTCTGAGATAATTTCCAGCTCAACGCTGCCGCTCCGTGGGTCTTCCTGGGTTCTTGCTTTGGCAAACCATATACAGATAGTTCCCAAGTATCCTCCCAGGGTACATTTTATTAGATAGCTTATGCTATAAGAAATCTCCCTGGGTTCCTTCGGGTCCTTAACGGGGTTGTTTTTCACAAGTTAAAATCTACGCAACGTATATTTTGACTAAGTCCTGGTTATCAACACAGAGACAACCCGGGAATTCATAGAAATTCTTGGTTTTTTATAACATGGCACTAAATATATTACATTGCATGAAACTTATATTACAATAATATTTGTTTATATTTACAGCCTAAGGCTCTGAGCAATTGCTTCTGCAACTGGCTCGGCCTCTTGCTTCAGGTCCCTGAAGGCAGACTCAGTACAGTTTGGCTCTGCGCCTTCAACTAATTTGCCTATGTCTACCTCTGGGTACCTGGACTTCACTACGGCAAGGACATGCACAAGACAAGCTTTCGAAGATCTCTTGATGTACGCCTTCAGTTGTCTTGGCATGGCCTTCAGGCGCTCCAGGAATGTTTACGGTGCTGCAGGGTCTTCTGAGACCAAGGCTTTCACCACCGGGTTCGCTGCCTTCTCTAGCAGTGAGATCCGGCTCAAGGCTTCCGCCAGGTCGTCGTCAGACTTCTTCATCAACCGCAATGACTCTTCGAGCTCTGACATCCTCCTGGCCGCCTGTTCGAGCTTCTCGTCCAGCACCTTCTTGTCTGCAAGATGCTTCTGTGCCTGGACGAGATCATTGGCAAGCTGACTCTTCTCGGCGCGAGCATCATCCAAGTCTTTGGCAAGTTTTTGCTGCTGCTCGAGGACTTGGATTAGCTGCGCGTCAGCATCCTTGCGTTGCTTGATCGCCACTCTGAGTTTTTCTTGGAGGCTTTCATGCTCCGCAGAGAGGGTCTTCAACGCTTCTTCATAACGGTTGGCCACGTTGGACCAATCCGTCATCTTGCTCTGGGCTGTTGCTAGCTGCTGTTGCACCCCTGAGAACATACGACAATGACAGAGTTGTTATTCAACAAAAGCAGTGGAAAATTTGTTACAAGACTTCGGTGGTGGCAGAGTACCTTTGAGCTCTGTTTTCGTCGTTGCAAGCTTCTTTTTCATGTCCTCCTTCTCTGCGGCCAATTCCTTGGTCCGCAGGTGCAAGGTGCGGATCATGTCGGCGTCTTCCGCCTCCTGGAGTTTCCGATCTTCGCGCTCACGCTCCAGCTCCTTTTGGAGACGGTCCGCCTTGGCGTGCATCAAGGATATGTTGTGGAGGTACTCGGTCTTCTTCCTTGATGCCTCGCCAACAGCCTACAACAGAGTTGTTATAATAAATGCTCCATCAATACTACAAGACCAGGGTTGTTTTACTAACCTTGAAGTAGGCTACTGCCCTCTCGGCGTGGTAAAGTCCCCTGTCGATGTGGTGCTCATCCTCCTCCGCGTCCAATATGTACTCGAAGGTCTGCGGGTTCGGATTGAGCATTGGGTCGAAGCTCCCGATGCGGAAGCTCCCACCCTCTTCTTCAGCTCCGGTACCCTGGGGTACCCTAGGGATCTCTTCAATTCCTTGCTCTTGGGTTGATGCTTCGGTTTGTTTCCCCCTTGAGCACTCTGCTTCCGCCCCGGCCTGGGTTGTTTCTGTGACGCTCGGGGGCTGCGCAGAGGACTGGTCACGGCGTTCCAGTTCGGATTCTTCAATCACCATTTTCGTGACCAATTGTTCGATACCCGCCAGCACCTCAGCAATTGTTTCTTCGACTTGGGCTTCTTCTGGTACTGGCGGGTCTGATGGCAGAGCTGCTTGAACCTCCGGCAGGGTTGTTTCTGGAACCATCCTGGGTTCTTCGGGCACTGCGGCCTCTGGCTCTACAGCTGCGTAGTCAACCGAGGATTCTACCCTGGTTGTTGTTGGGGTTTCTTCAACTCTGGAATAATGAAGTTTGTTAGTTACAGCAGTATTATGCAATGATACATTATGTATTGCTTGACAAAGTACTTACATGGTGGAGGGTCGCATGGGGATCTCTGGCTCCCCCAAGGTGAATTCTTCCTCCACCTCCTGTTCCGTCGCCGAAGGTCCTGCTGGACAGGGTTCTTCAATAATTGGCGTTGTCCTTTCAAACGGCGCGGAGACAGAGTTGAAGATCTCATGCAGGATCTCTTCATCAGATAATGTTCATCGAGCAGCGCTGCCATGCTGCGGCATGCTGGTTCCAATTTCTCCTATAGATATCCCCACTGAAGCTGTTGCCCTGGGTTGTGGGGATACCTTTGCCCTCCCCTCCGGGATCGTCCTGGCTCGGGGCTTGGGCAAGGTACGTGCGCTCTTGGGCACTGGTGCTTGTGCTTCTGAATGCGCTGGTCTCTTGGACCTTTCTGCTCCCCTAGAGGTTGCTCCTGACTTGGATTGGGATTCTTCAGGACCCTGTGGTTCAAATTTAACCATTGGCTCGTCAGGGTCTTCAATTGCAGTTGGCTTGCTCGGGCGACCTTGATCTCTTACCTTTGGATCTACACACCGAGCCAACAGAGCAGCTTCTTCGGTGTTGGTCGGGTCCAGGGGTGGCAAACTCACATAGAGTGCGCGCCGGGCTTCATACTGTGATGATCAAGACATTAGTTCACAATATATTTTCAACAATGCAGAAATGTATTCAGATAAGGAATTTACCTCAGGTGTCATGGTAATTGCGGAAATTTCCATTATCTCTGGAAATTGTTCGTCGGTGACCACCAGAAACTTCTTCAAGAGTTGATTCACTCTCTTCTCTGACAAGTCTCCGGTGGCATTCCTTGAGGGGTCTGCTGCCCCAGAGTACAAGTACCCTGGGTTACAGCGTTGCTTGCATGGCTGGATCCTCCTCAGCAGGAATGACTTATATACCATGGCCCCTGTCAGTCCTTGTGCCTTTAGGTCTCTGATCATGTTGAGCAGATCAGGGATTTGCATGGCTTGGTTGACTCCAACTGTCTCGCTCCAGAATGGCTTCATTACTGGAGGATTTCCTGAGCGGCTCTGCAACTGTGGCTGGTGGTTCCATGCGTAGAACCATTCCTTCTGCCAATCTTTGAGACTTTCCTTAGTAGTGTAATCCAAGTATACTGGCCTCATGCCTTGGCGGAACTGGATAACTACTTTACCTACCACTTGCAGTGGCCCGCTAGAGGTCTTTACCCTAAACAAATGGCGGAAAAGGGCAAAATGGGGATCTATCCCTAAGAAGGCTTCGCACAGATGAATGTAGATGGATAGATTCAGAATGGAGTTGGGATTCAGATGACATAGTTCAATCCCATAGAATTGAAGCACACGGCGGAAGAAATCACAAGTGGGCATGCCAAATCCAACCTCATAGAAAGCTTTCCATACCGTGATTTCTTCGGTTTCTTTGGTGGGGTATTCGTGCCCGTGTGCGCTTCTCCATTGACTGATTTCTTGTGATGGCAAGAATCCATCTGCCTCTAGGGCCTTAATGTGCTTCTCCATCAGAATACTGGTCGGCCAGTCGCTGATTGGATCTTCAATGATCGGCATTTCCCCCGTGGATGCTGCCTCCTCGGTCGTAACGACCTGCTTCATCGCCTCTGCCTTCCTCTTCGAACCCTTGCCTCGGCTGGATCCTTCACTACCGACCATTGGGATCTCTTGTGATTTGGTGTGGATTGGCTCTAAGATTGGGGGAAGCTGTGGATGCTTGTGCGCGGTCTCTGGATTGCGCGAACTGCGACTGTCGCAAACCCTAGATCTGTTTTGCGAAAGCGTACGGATACGAAGGGTCGCGGGCAGTTTATATGAGCTTTTCGAAGCGTTACTTCGGTAATTTTCACTTTTGGTCCTTTCTTGATCCTATATTTGACTTCGTTCAAATTTAGGCTTGGGGGCTGTGGCTATATTTTCAGGAAATATTTTTATGAGAATTTTTTGGCTTCAATTGGTAAAATTATGAGGAATTCTAAAAGAATTCGGGTTTCTTCGGAAATTGATTCTCTTTTGGTTCGGACTTCGAAAGAGCCTCGAATTTCTTCTTCAAAGATAAACGAGGCTCGGGGGCTGCCCAATTGGGCGCACCTAATCGGTGCGCACCAATCCGAACTTCGAGAAGACTTATGAGCACATCATTACCTATTGAACAGCATGGTTGCAACTTCCAAGATCAAAGAATCCTGTGGGTCTCAAAGAACCCTGTGGGTCTCAAAGAACTCTGGAGGACTTCAAAGAACTCTGGAGGACTTCAAAGAACTCTGTATTTTCAACAAGGCTGTTCTTCAGGAGATAAGGTGCTCGGGGGCTTGTGGGTGTAGAGTCCTGACGGACTAAACAACCATGGCAGCCCATCCTATGGGCCGGCCCACGAACCAGACTTGACGCACAAGACAAGGATTAGTCCTAGTTGGTTTGGATATACTGTATTAGGAAATTAGAGATAAACTTGTAAAAGTCTCCTAGTCCTATACGGTTCTCATGTAACCCTGCCCTCCGAGCTATATAAGGGGAGGCAGGGACCCCCTCAAAAAAAACTCATCAATACAAGAAACACCATACAGGACGTAGGGTATTGCTCTCTGGCGACCCGAACTTGTCTAAAACCGTCTCTTGTCACCTTCGACTCTAGATTCTCGACGACTTCTCCTTATACCCTTCTCTCGGGGCACCCCCTCGAGAACCTAGTCAGCATAAATCACCGACACTCCTGTATATCGTATCGTTTTGAGACGAATTGAAGACAGCAGCAAGCTTGCAAACAGTACTGGCGCCAGTGAATTATTGTACTATACTCTGATCCAAGTCTGTTTGGAGCGATGCATGCGCATGCATGCATGGTTCATAGTATTATTGTACCATGGAAACTAATAATTGAACGAGTAGCGATTGAATCCGGGGACAAGGATAGAAACAAAAAAGACTGGAAAAATTAAACAGTCGTGTTTAGTTATGTTAGCACGAGAGTCAACTTGTATAGCCGATCAAGCATGTATGATGTATCAGATAAGTAAGCTTTTGCATTATGTTTGTAATTATATGTGGACTTGGATAATTTCTGAATTCTGATAATGACATATCTTGAGACTTTAATGCAACTAATCCAGCTAGCTGTAGTGCGGCAATGCAACTGTGACATCATGTCCGCATCTTAACTCTAATTCAGCATTTCAATTTCAGCAAGCATGACGCTGGCGGCTTCAATGCATGCATCTTGTCTGCTGTTCTACTGCATTCCTGTATGTGGTTGGGATATTTGTGGGTGTATGATAAAAAAAAAACAATGTAGCAGTACCACACATGTTGATTGGAGACTGCACTAGAAAAAGAGTAATTAAAATTCACATCGCAAGCACCAGTGGTCTAGTGGTAGAATAGTACCCTGCCACGGTACAGACCCGGGTTCGATTCCCGGCTGGTGCATTCGTTTGTTTTTTTTTTCCCTTTTCCATTTTTATACTACCCGTTCCAATGCTCTTCATACATCTGCTTACATCTTCATTCTCGCGGTTCGCTGGGCTGCAGCTGCAACTAGCAGGCAGCCAACAGAACCGCTGCATCTAGGCACAAGCAGCGGCTGTATGCCCCTAGGCAGTTCAAAATTAGGTGGCAGCCCGCCAGCCGAACGGCTGTTAGCAGCCATCCAGCTGAAACAGCCAGCTCCAGCCCCGTGAACACGGCCGATTAAAGCCTAAAGGTTCAGACACTCTTAACATCGATGTCCTTTTTTCCTTTTAGAGGGAGAGATCCTTGAGTACTGGCAGCCAAATTCGATGAAAGTACTTGTTTTGTTGGATAGCGACGCTGATGCTGAAACATGCACAATGCAAGGACGAAGCAGAATAAATAGTACTCGATCGGCTGCTGCTGCAGGATGGGGTGGTGGTACCAGTGTACCATGCAGTTGCCTAGTTTGGTCCCGGAGATCGATATCGATCGAGGGTGTATATGTGTGCTGTCGCGATCCCAGATGACGTATTAATTAGGCTTAATAGATTCTACTCACTCACGATATGGAGTCCATCTATTCGATGTGACAAATTGGTAAAATAAGTTAGCGAAAGTTGGCATCGAAGATCGATCGTCCATACGGATCCGTGCAGCGGTGCTGATGTGTCCCGGCGACGGTTGCCCAGAGCTCAAGAGCTCCTAGGACTGATGTGTCCCGGTGCAGCGGTGCTCTTCTCTGGGTTGGACTGAATATATAGCAGCTACATGAATGAATGATCAGACTCCTGGTCACCTTGTTCTGAGTTCTGAATTAACGGGGAAGAAAATGTTTACCCTCCTGTTTGAGGAGAAAAATCACAACAAGGATTTTTCTACCTTTAGGAAAAAGGTGCGGGTGTGCCAGTGTCCTATGTAAAAAAAGAGACAGGAACACATTTCATTCATATTATAAAAATACAAATACAATGCTCCTGTATACATATGTGTGCTCCAGAGCCTACTAACTGCGATATTGTCTTGGACGATATGGTCTCCATGGTTCCTATGGCCTCGGAAGGCTCCTAGTTAATTATCTCCGCAAGTCTAGCTTGCCAGAGAACCTCCGATTCCGTTGTCGTGGTCGTCTTCTTCGTCTTCGCTTCACGTTCTCCATGCATGTGTGGTGTTGGTGTAGATGTGGCGTCGGTGTCATCCATGGCCTCATCGGTCCATGAGCTGGTGTAGCGCAGCTGGGATATCATCAGCTCCGCCCGCCCGCGTCGTCCGTCCTCGTCGGCAACGTACGGCGCGTTGTATTCGTAGTAGAGGTTGATTGGGGATGTATGGATCGGTGTCGCTGAAGCCGAAGAGACGTCACGTCATGGACGTCGGGGGCAACGTCGATCGTGGAGGTAGTGAAGGCCTTCGTCAAGTCTTGAGCAACTTGATCTTGGTTGGCTGTACGTATATCGCATGTGAGTAGCATGCACATATTAGCTAGCTTCTTGGTTTGCTTGGTGTATACACGTACGTGCATGGCTCCATATGAGGTTGTTGTTCACATCTTGAGGGACACCGGTCTTCACGGCAGCATGTAGCTAGGCGTGCCGCTGGTCGGCCGTCAGCATGACGCCGTCTTTGCCCTTGGCGGCGCCGATCCTTCCGTCGGCTTCCGGTCATACGTCATCGCATCATGCTCCGGCGCCGTGTTCATGTTCGGCTACCTTCCCGCTAGTTTCCAGTTGTCAACTTGCGACGTCGTGGTCGGCGAGATGAGCGGACGGCCTCCTGGCCGGACGTGCTGTGCATGCACATGCATCTAGAACCTGTAGAGGGCAGGAGAGGAAGAACAAGAGATCAACCTGCACCGAAAACAAAAAGAGGCGCCATGGCCGTATCGTGCACGCTCTCGCCGGCTTTGTGGAACTTCGAGGGACTCGTCGGCCTTGCCACGACGACGGACGCCGAGACTTGGTGATGAGATGGCCGCAGCACCGGCTCCGGGCTTGATGGCCGAAGAGGTTGCAACTCCTTTCTTTCTTCCTTCCTTCCCGCAGCGCCTGATGGAAAGAGCAGCTTGTTCTCCTCTCGGCGGCGGCTCGTTGGCAGAAAAAAATTAGCCTCTCACGTTGGGAGGCTGGTCGTTTATATAGGCCACTAACTAGGCAGGAGGCGCTGGGAGGTGCAGCCGCCGCCTCTAGTTTGTTGGAGAGAATCCTGCGTTATCCTTTGCTTAGCGGCCAAGTTGATCACCCAACGGCGGTTGATCGTTGGTCAGTGAGTGTGGGCCAGGCTCACGTACGCGCATGCATATCGGCCTTGCCTATCTTTGGAATGTTGCTGTATAGATACGCCTCACCCACTCACCTGCAAATCCGGTCGCTTGATTAACAGCCTGCAACAGATACATTTCCAGGCCTCTTGATATTCCGGAATCTTCTAGAAATTTCAAGAGTGCGCCGGCTGCCATGTGGGCCCCGGCTGCATCATACTCAGCGATACGCATCGTGAAGGATCAAACGCGTCTATACAGAGTCCGGTAGATACACTAGAGTCCAGTAGATACGTATCAATACGTGCGCACGTTTTGTTTGTTGCCGTGCCTAGATAGCCCCATGCACGTACAAGCTAACATGGCCATGCAAATGACAAGTTCGTGCATATTAGCCCAAAGGACTCCCATGCACGTACGTGTTATTAAACTTGTAGACTCAGACAAACCTCTTGCATGTACGTGAGTCCGAATAAAACTAGTCTCTTGTAGAGCTCGTTCTGGTAGTTCCATACGAGGATGAACCATAGAACAGCTCATGATCACCGTGGCCATTGATCCGAGTGATCAGTATGTTGCTTGTTGATCCCCCGCCCGTATACGCGTATGCATACTCGGATACGATTTCGGCGAATACGTATACCGTGTGCTGGACGCCTTAGTGACCGGCGGTCGTGACGGCCGTGGTGACGCAGCCGTATCTTATTTCATATATACAGCTTTACGTGGTGCACTAATTATCACCTTTGTGCGCATAAAGGATTTATGCAACCTGTCACACGTGAAAGTTCAGGCTTAAAATATTGTAAGCCAAAAATACCTCGAACACCTCCTACTCTTCTCGCTCCTCCGTCCCCAGGCAAAAATCTCTGACCAAGCCCTATTATTTAATCGCAGATGATTTTCACAAGCTGGGCAAGCGCTGATTGGTGAGAGGCAGAACCACGAGAGAGGCAGAGGCACGGAGGAGTCGACGGGGACACTGCAGTTTTAATAGTAGTAGAGATACAGGCCCTCTACTCAAGTTTGTCTGATTGATTTGTGTTGCTTAGATTTTCTATATTTCCTTAAAACATGATTGCATCCTTCGCTGCCGTTACTGACATGGAATCCTTACCTGCAGATTCCAAGCGGCTTATTGGTAGGAGATTTACTGATGATTCTGTGCAGCGTGACATTAAGCTCTGGCCATTCAAGGTCATTTCTGGAACTAATGACAAGCCCATGACCGTTGTTCAATACATGGGCAAGGAGCAACAGTTTGCGGCTGAAGACATCTCCTCCATGGTTCTCGTCAAGATGCGGGAGACTGCTGAAGCCTACCTTGGCACAGCCGTGAAGGATGCTGCTGTCACTGTACCTGCTTGCTCCACTGACATGCAGAGGAAGGCCACCTTTGATGGGTCTGGAGGAAATTGTCCTTGTATTCGACCTGGGAGGTGGTACCTGTGCCGTATCTCTGCTCATCATCGAGGAACGTATTTTTGAGGTTGTGGCCACGGCTGGTGACGCTCACATTGGTGGTGAGGACTTTGACAACCGTATGGTCAGCCACTTTGTCCAAGAGTTCAATAGAAAGAATAAGAAGGACCCTCTCGTCAACTGCGAAGATCACCATTGAGATCGACTCATTGTATGAGGGCATCGACTTCCAGTCAACCATCACCCGTGCCATGTTTGAGGAGCTCAACATGGATCTCTTCAGGAAGTGTGTGGACGTTGTGCCTAAGTGCCTCTCGGATGCAGAAATGGACGTGAGGTCAGTTGATGATGTTGTCCTTGTTGGTGGCTCCTCTAGAATCCCAAAGATTCGGCAGCTTCTCCAGGAGCTCTTCAAAAGGAAGGAGCTTTGCATAAGATTATTTATAGTATTTCTAATATAATAAATGGTCATCCATTCTTACAAATAGTAAATTAGTGAAACTAAGACACACGCATGATCAAAATATTATTTTGCAAATTACTCCTCCCACCTCCCATGTGCACCCCTTGGGTCAACATCATGTGACCCAAATTAGAAGTGTGCATGATTGCATGGAAACATTAGTTCCCACTTGATACATTGCCCTTTATATTAGCATTAATCGTGATGTGAAGCCACATGTTTAATTATTCCTCTATGTTTCCAAACTCACAAAAAAACATGATTTTTTTGTTGTCTTTGCTATTTGTTCTTATCAATATTTTCATTGGTGTATTTTAGACTCACATGCCCTAACTATAGTTATAGTTATGATTATGAAAATGTAATCGAGGATCAATTGTACATCTTTTCAGGCGCAGCAACAGCGCACCCCTCTTCCTAGTTCTTTATACTACCATCATTATCTTCTGTTTGGGAACTTAGCCAAAATAGAGAATGATGTAATGATTTTTGTAACATCTTGTAAAAAACTAGCTGTTTATATAAAAAAAAATCACTGGTAATGTTGGGACATTCTAGTGTTCGCACTTCTCTTGAATGTTGGCAAACATTCTATATATGTGACAATTGTTTATTCCCCCTCAGTTTCTCTATTGAACTGGCTTAGTATATGTTAGGGTAAAGATTTAATATTTTTTTAGCACATGATAAAAATTTTAATTGTGTACAAGGTAATATTTGGTACACGAATTTCATTACTAGTGAGAACTGAGAAGTGACATGGAAATATAGCAGCAGTAGGAGAGCTGCCCCCATGTCGGATGGAGTAAAGAATGGTCTGGCTCATCTCCTAAAAGTTAAAACAAGCCTTTGAAAAAAAATTTATGAAACGAGGAAAGGTCATTGTATACTGCTACATACTTATACTGCGCGTATATCAGTCTGATAGACAAAACCGCACCATCAATCGAACGCCTGCTTCATGTCAACGCAACTGATTTTCAATTTTGAACTTTGCAATACCATGCATTGTGGGGAACATCAAGGAAGATTTACCCTTTCAGCCAAAGGAAAAAACCGAAAACAGGGGAAACGAATCTTCACAGTTGGTAAACATTAGGTCCCATGGGAAAAAAATGAGAACGAAGAAAGTGCTACAGAAATTATGATGTCAGAAAAGTGAAATACAGAGCATATTATCTTCAAGTGCAAACGTCATATATTGTGCAGCTAAGACAATTGCATAGAAATGTAATGGTAACTTACACAAATGCCTCTAAGTGTTTGCTTGCAGCATCTACTGGACAATTCGTGAGATGGAATACATTGAAGTACCATCAGATTGCTAGCTCCCGCAAACATCAAATTTGACTAGTACCTAGCTCACAAGGCACAATTTCAGTGCTTACTAGCAAGGGCCGGTGACTCCGCGAAATAGGGAATATATGGTGAAATAGTCTGACGTCCAACTCCTAGAGAGCGGATAATGCACACTTCCTGGCTATCCATGTCATATGATTTCAGTTTCAGGTCCCAGTGCTGGAAGAAGAAGATTAGATTGCGATCTGGGTGAATGGCAATCACATTATAGTCGAAATGAGCTTGGCAATCCATTCTTCCAAACAGGTGCAAAAAGCTCACACTGTGTTTCAGAACCCATTCTTCTGCGTAGTAGTCCTGAAGAACCCAAATGGACAGCTCAGCCATCCCTCGGGTGATGTCTTTATGTTCATCCACGAAATGCAGACACCCTTGGGACTCAGTAACAAAAGCAACATTGCAATCCTCCTTAGGCCCGCTGATGACCCTATGGTTCTTCCCTTCACCATCAACTGCGACTATTAGCTCCCGGTGTTTTCCGCTTCTGAAAAACCTGGTGGCACTAAGATGCAGCATGCCATTTACAAATGCGCCTCTTGCGGCGAATGCAACATACTCATCGTCGTCCCACGTGCTCGTCCTTTTAGACCATACTCCGGTTTCCGACGAGTAGGTGTGCAGCTCTTCCACGACGGAAGCTTCGTACGTCGGCGTCCAGAACTCGACCAACTGAACGACGCAGCAGGGTCGAACATCATATAGGTGAACTTGCAGTTACCTTCATCTTCAGTGTCGGAGTCAGATTCAGATTCAGATTCAGATTCAGAGGATTTGTAAAGTGGAAGAGGTTCCCAGCCGGAGCTGGGCACGGCCACCCATTGCTCGGTGGCGGGGTTGCACACGATGTAGCCAAGTGTATCATACGAGTCCCCAAATTGTCTGTGCCCGAAGAGGACAAGGCCATTGCAGGAGCTCACCATGCCGAATTGCTGAATCTCCGGCTGCTTCCCTAGGAAGGCGAAGGAGACGAAGGGGGCGGATCTACCCGACGGGTTGACGAAGCGCCCGACGATGCGGTCCGAGCCCGTGCATTCTGCATCTGAATAGCTGATTAATTACCAGGTCACAAACTAAAAGGATTAGCACATCAAAATTGTCACCAATTTCTACTATTACAGAAGGCATATGCAAATAAGTATTAGCGTGCGAAAAGAAAATTGATTGCTTACCGTAGTAAACAAATAAACACCTTTTAGCATGCGCCCTTTATAAAGATTCAGCAAACATGGCAGGCCAATATTAACGTTCCTTCTGTCAGACGATGAAATTAGCACATCTTTAGAGATTCAGCAATCAGCATGCACATTTGCTAGCTTTCACAATGATGGTCCAGCAATCGTACCATCTCAAACCACATTCCGGAGCACAGGCAGGTACACCAACAGAATTCCAACCAATTTCCACTGATTTGCAACAGATCGTTATTCATTTTCACCTAAGAACCAGCATACAGCATTCTCATGTATGCTGACAGATCTGTATACGGTACGACATTATACAACTCCTAAAAGCCAATGGCTTGATGCACAAGTACAATGGCACAGAAACGAAAATAACTTCTTACAGGGACACACGGTTGTACATAGGCAGACGTTATGTAGGTACAAAATATAGCTCATTGCCAGGATGCTGCTTCCACCAAGCTAACAACACCGCGACAATTAACACGATGCAGACAAGAGGAATGACTCGACTGCTAAAAAAGTTTGTTTCTCTTTTATTCGTTCCACTCATCTTTTGATTCTCAGCAGCATCAGCATGGCGTTGTTCACATGGAGCCCGTTCACTATCAGTATTTCTGCTGTTAGTCGGGAACTTCAGGTCTTCGGTCAGCAAATCGGTACTTTGTGCATGGTATTGGTTGCTCTGAGGGATTGACTTGGAGTAGCCTATCCTTTCTTCAAATTCACCATCCTTTTGAAACAAATGACGATCTGGGCACTGCATCTGCCTAAAAGCTAGGCTTTTAGGTAGGCGGTGGCTCTCTCTTTCTGAATCGCTGCAAGAGGTGAAAGAGTAGACTTGCTTCCTTGGAGTTGACAAAGCTTGCCGCCTGTGCATCTGGGTTCACGGCAAAAATAAGAGCTATGAATTCAATTTGATCTACAAACTCAAACCAGAGTTCTGAAAAATGAACATCACCAGATAGATATTTACACATCTATCAAATTACCATAGCACACCCACAAGATGTAGACAATATTTATCGCACATATAAAAGAAGTTTATGAATACAAAAAGGAAAAAAATATGAGTTGATTCTGCACCAAAATTCAAAATGATGATTTTCAGCATCAGTCAAGGAACAAAGTAAAATATGGATAATACTCAAAAAAGGGAAATAATAATAACACATGTACCAAGCCTTAACGTGGTAAGCATACCAAAGATCTAAAATTACTCAATTCAAACAATGATCTGCCACATACCTGATTAGTAGCTCGAGGTGTTAAACAAGTAGGACATGTGTCACCAACTGGTCCAACTCTTGTCAACACATCTGAGCACCTCCGACTTGCCATAACAAGACCAGCAGAATTAGATTGTCTTGTTATACCCGTAGTATCACGACAATCAGGTGCCGAAATGTGGAAAAAATCATCATTGGACATTCCATGAGAAAAGTGAGATCCACTACTCCAAAGTCGCCGCCTTGCACGTGTGCTTCCAAGAATATCAGCGCATTGTCCAACTGGCAGCTGAGAATCAAAGTCATTGAGCGAACGAACAGATTGCACCTCACAAGGAGATTCACTAGAGCCACTGTCTCTAATATCTACATCATCAATTGGAGAATTTGATCCATTCCTGCTATGCCCCCCACTGCAGTTTACCAACGGACTAAGTTTTTTGCGATCTCCAAATTCATTCTGCCTCTCAAGTAGCTTAGCAGTCGCGGCCGCCTGAAACGCTGCAGTGCAGATATCTGGAATATAGCCGCCTTTCAACTGCTCCAACGCTTGGATAATGCTGCTGATCTCTGAAGATATTATCCTCACATTCAACCTTTCCATGATGGAATGTATCATTTGAATGGATGACATGATCATCTGAGAATTGGTAGCCTTAGTGCTATGATCCAATATCTGTAATCCAGATCTTATCAATGATCGCCCGTAAGGCTCAAGTGTCAAAGGATTATATTTTGAAAGAGCAACCACCAAGCTTAAGTGCACAGAAGTGTGACAGTGAACCTCCTCTAAAGCCCCCGAGACCTTCAAGCAGGCGGCATTGACCAACTCATTGGGTGCGAATTGCCAATTGTTGGACTGGACAAGTGCAGTGATACAAAGAGCAGAACCAGAAGAGATGCTCTTGTTAGTGTTCATCAAGCAATCTGATAAGGGACAGCAAAGGGAGCTAACAATCTCAGATTTCTCTTCTTCCCTACCCAGAGGATCAATGCCATAGCGAGATAACGTGCAAACCACCTTGGAGCAACCAGCAATATGACAGGACCCTGATGACATGATCCTGATGACTGCTGAAACAATCTGTCCGATGTGTGGTACAATGTTGCGGCCATGAACTTCTGCGGCAGTCTCAAAAATGCATAAGATCTCCTCCTCAGAGTACGAGGTTGGCTTGTCAGGAGAGCACACACGGGTGAGAAATGGAGGAAGCGTGTTCGAATCAAGACCCTTCACATACTGCTTCAAGCCTCTGAAGGCAGGCTTGTGATCAACGGGATCCATCATCGAATCATCCAGTTCTGGGTATTCGGGCACTACAGTACTTCTAGCCATTGCATACACTGGAATTCATTCAAGAAACAAAAACAAGTCAGCAAAACTGGAAAAGTAAGTGCAGCATGCCGTTTTCAGGAGCAAATAAGTGAATAAAGCAGATCTATCTACGATAGTTTCTTCGGCTAAAACATACCAAAACAACAATATACTAACAATATATGCATAAGCATGTTGTGGTTGGTTGTATAACAAGATTGACCAGAATGCCCACTAACAAAGAAAAAAAAATGACCAACTACAACTAGTGACTATACTGCGACAGTGATATGGTGCTTCTTTTCAAAAACAAAGATTTTGCCCGGGATACAAAGAAATGGTCCCGGGATCACCCTGCAAAGCATCGACCCAAAATCTTGGATTAATCACTTGGCAATCCTAATGGAGCATGGCAAACCCCCTGAAACCCCATCTGATCCCGCCCAAGAATTCAAAATAAACGGCATCCACGCAACGAAATCCACTGACACGCAACCCAAAACCGAGACCAATCGAACTTGCGCGCGCCGACGAAGAAGAATGAGGGACCAATCGAACCGAGCAAGAAATCAAGAAACGTTACTGGTGGATTCGATTGGCACACCAACATGATGGAGCAAGAAAACAGCGCCGTGCCCCAGATCTCCCGTGGAGTAAGCGAACGAGAAAGATGGACTTTTGACTCGACTTCCCACACCAGTTCAAAGATCCCACTGAGCACAATCCACGCTTTGGGAAAGAACAATCCGAGGAGGAAGTTAGGGTACCTTACCGACAGATAAATCCGGAAGGATCCTCGCTCCAGGCAAAAACCAAGACCGGTGAAGCGGCGGAGGGTTATGACGACGAGGAGGAGGAGCGAAGGGTTCTTTCGGCGGGGACGGGTCGCCGGTGGGGAGGAGGGGACGCGCCCTCCGGTGGTGGGTTGGTGGGTGGGGGCGGGTTCGACGGCGCGGACGAAGCGGAAGGGGCGGCGGTCTGAGCGGCAAGTTCGAGTTTTTTGAGGTCTACTGGTGTTTTTTTAGTCTTGGGCCCCGCTGCCTCTTTCGGCCCAAATGCTCAATGCATGCTGTGAGGCCCGGCCGCCCGAGGAAAGAAATAATAAAGTATTTTCTGTTTTTCTTTTCGTTCAAGAAAATAGAAGCTGCCGTTCCGGCGCTGGTAGCGTCCGGTTTAACCGACGAACCGATCGGTTCTTTGGTTTTGGAGAAACTTCGGTTCTCAGAAACTGGGAACCGATCGGTTCTTTGGAAAACTAGGTGGACAGGCTAAGAAGTGGGGAATGGAGGAAACACTAATTTGAAAAAAAAAAATCTCTACCTGCAAATAGTTTCATCAGGGGAAAAAATTGGAACAGACACAAATCCTCCAAGAGCAATTATTAATCTTAAAATTGAGGAGTGGGAGCACAAGACAAGAAAACGGTGCGAGATTATCATTTTAGATAAAAAAAAAACTATAATAAACAAATCAAGAAAAAGGTGAAATCCTATATATTTTTTTCAGTGACCCTCATCGCATGTCTTAATCTTTCTCTTCATTATTGGCTTCACTACTAAAAACCAAATCAAATACATAAGAAGTCAAAATTTATTCTTATGCATATTGAACTTTCTTTAATGATAATGGTTCTTTACATATATTGTCATCCAAATTTCCATTCCAAATTGTCACATGATGGTTGCGTGGACATTGTATGCCAGCTTCTTATATATTTTTCTGGGTAAGATTCTTTTTCCCTTTTTGCATAGATGATTCATTATAGAGATTTTACAGTTGGTAATTGGTTAATCTCATGAATTCATGTGTGTGATTTGATTTTATTTATAAATTTTGATGTGGTGTTTTCTTAACGAACAATTTTTTGTCACCTTTGTGCCAAACAAGAAAAGGAAGTTTCACGTTGCCCTTATTAAATTGTGTCGTGCTCCAATGATATTGCTCCCTTTGCTAATGTAAAATAGGAAACAATCTTTTTTGTTGTAGGAGACAACAATCATCCATACAGTCGTTTTTGCACGGTGCATGGAGTTTAACAACATGCAAATGGACTTTTGAATATACTTGGCATGAACTCTTTTGACACACTTGAATGTAGCTAAGTTGAGACGGATGCAATCAACGGCTGTAAGGGGAATGATCTCCTTCTTCCTCGTCTGTTCCTCCAATATTTTTCTTCTTTCTTCCTTCTTCTCTCCTAAGCTCTTTGTCTTCTCCACTAACTCTCACTAATTGGGGGGGGGGGGCTAGAGCCCCCGCACCCCTAAATCTCGCTCGTATAATCAAGACATGCTGCATCTCCAAGTGTGTTTTAGTTGGATATGAAGATATCATATATCAGTCATTCACCAACCAGCACAAACGAAACGTGCTAGTAGAAGCTGATGTGATGGGGCTGGTTAATGCCCCCATGTTATGTGCACAGTTTTTTGTTTTGTGAATGACCTCATAGAATTGGGTTTTTCTTTTCTCCGCCGCTGCAAACGGGTTTCTAAGGAAAAATGGAACAATTAGAAATCCTCCAACAATGATCAAATCTTACAATTGAGAGCGGGAGCACATAACAAACAATGTGGTATTATAGTTTTAGATAGATACTCTAGAGCTTTTGCTCAGTTCAAAACTTTATTAAACAAATCAAGAAAAAAGCGCAATTCTATATTCTTTGTTGTTTTTTTGGTAGTTACGCTCATGACATGTCTTTTTTTTTCGCACAAAAGCATGTCTTAATCTTACTCTTCCACATTGGCTTCACTACTAAAAACCAAAACAAAGACACAAGAATTCAACCCAGCACATTACATATTTTGCCGCCACATTAGTAAGGCTACCATATTCCCTTGATTATACACTCGAATAATCCCCGAATGGTAGATCGCGTGCATTTGCATGATGCCATTCACCTCGATTTATATACATCATGTCTTGCAAGGACGGAAACATATGGCCCTGTTCAGATTCCTCAACTTTTTACTATTCATTTCAATTTTTCACTATTCATTCTAACTTTTTACTTTTTCTTACTCATAAAACACGTTTCCCAGTGAATGCTGTAGTGTTTTTCTAAGGGTGTGTTTAGATCGGGGAAAGATTCCCAAAAAATGCATTGTTCACCAAAAAAATACTGTAAATAAATAGTGTTCTGTGAGTAGTGTGAGTAGAAGAGATGAGATGAATAATGAAAAGTTGAATGAACAATATATTTTTAGAGAATCTTTTGGAACTAGACACTCCTTAAAGGTACATAAAGGTACAGTAGTTGGATGACTAAACTCCCGAAACGGACCTTCTATAATCGCCCATTCGTCTTCAAGTCCTCCTTCTCAAAGTCACCCTCCAACAATTCCACGCCTCATCAGATCACCCACGCCCACTGCCAGATTGACCCCACCAAACACCCTACCCCCACCCGTCATTCCCCTACACCCAGCGAAACTCCACGTGAGCAAAGCCCTCGCCGGCCGCCACGCCAGCTCCCCGTCCACATATATAAACCGTGCACGCCACTACCCACCCTCCCCTCTTGACCTCCCCACCCCACCCGACCCCTCCTCGACGGAGACGCAAACCCTAGCCCAGCCACCACCACCACCTCCTCCCTCCCGCGCCTCCACTCTCTGAAATCCGGATCCACCCGCCTTCTCCTCTCCCCAATCTCTATAAAAGACCGCGGATTTCGAATTTTTTTCCCGCGGATCTTTCAACGCCTCCATTGGCTTCCATTTCCCGCGCGAATCGGCGCCGGTGCTCCTCCTTCGGTTGGGGATTTTCGAGGGGTGGATGGCGGAGCCGTCGTTGGAGGGGAGGCAGCCGGTGGACCTGACCAAGCACCCCTCCGGCATCATCCCCACGCTCCAGTAAGTCATCACCTTGCTGGTTCGTTCGGGCGCCCCCAAAAGATTCCACCTTTGGTCGCGTTGGGGTTGGTTTGGGGATGAGAGGTGTCCGACCGAGGTCGGCGGCGACCGAGATCTGGCTGATTCGCTGGGCTGCCTTTCTATTTTTGAGTGATTAGTTGTGCTTCAGCTCGTGCTTATCCATCGGGCTTCATGTGTTGTTTGAGCTGACGGGGCGAATCTGGTGAAAGTTCGATCGGGTGTTTGCAGGGGGTGTTGGGCTAGGGGCAAGCTGTGGCAAGGACTCAAGCATATGCAGGGGGTGTTGGGCTAGGGGCAAGCTGTGGCAAGGACTCAAGCACGTCCTCTTGTGCGGTGAAAGCTCGTGACGATATTCTCTTTAGTCTGCTCTGTTTCCTAAACAAGTTCCTTTCAAGCATGCTCACCAAAAACTACACGAATTAATCAATTAACTACCATTAAGCTGGATCTAATGTTGAGCTCTTGAGAATGATGCTCTTTGGTCAATTAGGGGCATGAAAGATGGCACAGGATCTTACTGTACTCTTTTAGAATACTACTAGAAGATGAGTTCAATGAACTATGGTTGAATGTAAACGTCTGCGCTAATTCGCAATGTTCTTCTCCAGCTTGTCAAATGATAATATCTCTACCAGCTTACCAAATGCTAAGTTTTTAGCTGTGAGCTTACTAGCCATTGTTCTGTACTTCTGTTTGACCCTGCTACAATGTTGAAGAATGCACTAGCTTGGTGCTCACTTAAGCAGTTATGTGCACTCTACCGCACTGCTTTGATTAGCCCTTGTGCATTGAATAGCGTCAGCTAGCTAGGCATTTTACTCTGTGGCAGTTTTGACTTTTGCTGCTTTGGAGTCGATGTTGTTACTTTCTGTACTCCAAGACATAAATGTTGATGTTTCTTGCTCTATTCTGCTTTCTGTTGTTTGGTCTGATAACAGGAATATTGTGTCGACAGTCAATTTGGACTGTAAATTGGACCTGAAAGCAATAGCCCTTCAAGCGCGAAATGCAGAATATAACCCCAAGGTCAGATTGTTGTCTAAGATACATTCCTCGTATTTTTTTATTTATTTTGCATGTAGTGCTATGTAGCCAAGGTTCTGGCGCTATGTCTGCAAAACTATATGTTTATTCATGTTTGGTTGCCTGTTTCAAGGTTTTTGATAAATGAATGGATCATAGTGCTATACTTCCAGCGGGGTCTGTTTTACATGTAGTTTGGATAATACCACTGAGCTCCATATCTGTGGTTCCTGTCTGCGGATGACAGATAACCTGGAATGAGGATTATATCTTTTCACATGTGATCGTTGTCGATCCACATGTTTTACCATCTCTTTTGAAGTCTTGCTTGTTGCTTGTACACTTCAAGAAAATTCACTCCCCTATCAATAAATAAATCTTAGCCTAAAGTTTTTATGGATATTGGGTTATGATAATCCAAAATGTACAAATGAATGAATCTGTTTAAGAATTCACTTCTGCATAACTAATCTGCAACATTTTGATGTGCATATGATTCTTTCTACTATACCTAGCAGATATAGTGAAAATGGAATGATATCAGCTCATAATCGCATTCAGTTCTCACGTCATGCAACTTCATTATCATGCTTTATGTTGGTATGCTTACTCTTTCTTTTAAACAGCGTTTTGCTGCAGTTATCATGCGGATAAGAGAACCAAAAACAACGGCATTGATATTTGCATCAGGAAAAATGGTGAGTTTCTTCCCCATGCAACTGATGCTCTGCATGTTCTCTGATCCTTTACCATAACAAGATGAGATTGTTGCAAGCCATTAGTTTTTTAGTTCTTGCTGTTGTATTTTGGTGCGAACACCTTATTACAGAAGGATTATTTGTTAGTTATCTGTTTTCTTGACTGTTTCTCCAATTAGCTTCTGCCTGAGAAGTCATTCTCCTACATGCGAGCTAATATAAATAAACACTCATTGTGAATTATCAGGTCTGTACAGGAGCAAAAAGTGAACAACAATCTAAACTTGCGGCTAGGAAGGTACATTGAGTTCTTTTCTCTTCATCTAATTGTACTTAATGAGCTGAAGAGTGTCTGAATAGTAATTGTTTGGCTGCTTACAGTATGCTCGCATCATCCAGAAGCTTGGTTTTCCTGCAAAATTCAAGGTACCTATTCCATTCTTTAGTCTTGCGTGCTGTTTAATTCTTTGATAATTAGTTGTCACTGAACTTGTTGTTTCTGTACTGTCAGGACTTCAAGATTCAGAACATTGTTGGGTCTTGCGATGTCAAATTCCCGATCAGGCTTGAGGGCCTTGCATACTCTCATGGTGCTTTCTCAAGTGTAAGTTGCAACATGTGTATCTGCTGCCTTTTTTTTCTTTATTTCTTATTTTCCTGCCTGTGATCTGGAACTGATGTTTTGCCTGGCTCTCCCTCGCAGTATGAACCAGAGCTCTTCCCTGGCCTAATCTATCGAATGAAGCAACCAAAGATTGTCCTGCTGATTTTTGTTTCAGGCAAGATTGTTCTGACTGGAGCTAAGGTTAGCAGTCATTTCCCTTGTGTTCATTTGTCCTGATTGTATATCTAAGCTTTGTCACTTTCCAGGTGAGAGATGAGACATACACAGCGTTTGAAAATATTTATCCTGTCCTTACAGAGTTCAGAAAAGTTCAGCAATGGTATGTACCGTCGAAATACATGTTTAGTGGGCTTCCCTTTAGGAATTGTTATTGGACTAATGGCTGTGATTGCATATTCATTGTGTTTGGGGTTTATCACATTTTAAGAACACTTATGGTTGCCACTTGGTGTATGCAGATAACTTACTGGAAGTACGAAGAAATGCGGAATAGGAGATGTTATTTCTGGCTGCCAGGTTCAGCTTCCAAGTGTACATTACTGGAAGTAAGCAAAATTGTAGGATGAGATGTTATTACTGGCTGCCAGGTCCAACCTCCAACTGTACATATGATCTGGACCCGGGAGGAGTCTATGCTACACGTCCCATCAATCCTTCGAGCTCTGATGTGGTACAAACGTTGTCTTAACATATCATGGATCACGCTTGGGCATGTAGATTTATGGATAATAGTTGTAGCTTGTGATCCTCTGGAGGTGGAACGACAATAAAAATGAAAAGCAAGATTTGGTCCTGGCTTTTCAGACGTCTTTTCTCAATGTTTCTGATGATGAAAAGACAATGTAGTGTATGTACTACCTCATGCTACGATGCCAAAAATGAATTTTTTGATGTACTAATGTTGTATTCAGAAGGATAGGTGTTTCAGTTTTCTCGTGTTTGCTTTCTCGTTTGCTGTGCCAAGTTCATGGAGCCACTGAATGTTTCCAAATTCCATTACTCTCATGCAGCAATTTCCTCTTGATATTCAGAGACAGTGATGCCATGTCAGTAACCTTAATTCTTTGCTGACATTTATGTGTAACTTTTTTTTTCTTAGTTGAAATGTTGTTGTCATGTTCATGTACTGGTTTCAACCGGGGCGCCATTCTTGTAGAAAGCCTGGATGGGAACTGTTACTAGAACTAGTCTGATCTAACGTATGGTCAAATTGTTAAAGCCAAAAAGGAAGGACGAACGACGTGGCTGTGCGCTCTCAAAAAGTCATGACAGCATGAAGAGCAGCATCTGTTCACTCTCCTCGTTTATCTTCATGCATTTATGCAGTGGCAATGTTCTGCGATAACTTCTTTTAACAAGATTCCATTTCTTCCTACAGGGTGCCAATCAGTGCTTGTTTGCCACTTGTCAGTTCTTTACACTTCCAATTTGAAACTTGAGGGAAGTTCCAAAATCCAAATGGGACCTAGTAAGATGAATATTACAGCGAAGCTTTAGCGCAATGATGTCAGGTGTGAGATGTCTCTTGGTAGGGATGTAAAAGGATATAAAGGGAGGGAGGAGCTCACACATTTTTGGCTTTGAGCTTGTGTTTTACGTCAGCCGCTAGGACCAGACGAAACTGAAACGCCACACCAGAGAAGAAGGGAAGGAAAGGGAGGGAAGCAATACGAAAATTGAAAGCAACCAGCACACTATATTCGTTTCAAATACATACGCACGGCACAAAAATAAATGAGGTGGGGACGATTGCTGCAGATACATATATTTTTCTAGCATTAATTGAAATCGATACACACATGTATACGATATTGCACCTGTTTCTTTTTTTTCCCATTAATTGAAATTGGTATTTGGATATCGGCAAGATGACAATATCTTCTTTTTTTTTTCTATTCATTGATTTATTCACCTTATGAAATTGAATAGTAGTGATATTAACAATAACCTAGGAATCTATTCAATTGTGGTGCGCTTCACTCCTAAGGAAATATGAGTACCTTTCCAGAATATAATTTTTTCATGAAAAATAAAATAATCTTGCATTTACCAACAAAAACAAATGCTCCTTCTCTCATGGAACTTCCTGTTATGCCCAAAAATCAAACGCAAGATAAACTTTTTTTTTATTGTGAATAGCGCAAGATAAACCTTAAGCTTGGTACATATACACACGTCTACGATATTCCAAAGAGAATTTCTGTATATACATATATTTGCCCAACGTAAACAAATGATACAAACATGTCTACGATATGGCATACATTTTTGTCTATTAATTGAAATTGATAGATGCATATCACAAATATCTTCTTCTGCTTTGTACCTATTGATTAATTTGACCAAGATAGTAAGAACAATAAGATTTTGATTCGAATTGTCGTGGTAGGATGCTTTAACCCTAAGGAAACAGGAGTATATCTTTGGGTCTCTTTTTTAGAATATAGATATCTTCACGAGAAAAGGATAAACACAACACTTACTAATATAAACATGTTCCTTACCCCATAGAACTTCCTGTTTTTCCCTGAACATCAAGATAAAACCTTTTCCTTGTTGTTAGAAAGTCCTAAAAGAACTCTAACTCCAATGCAACCGACCCAAAAAAACATGAAACACGAAACCTAGGGACGAAGCAAAATAAAAAGTGTAAAAAGGGACCTAAAAAAGAAACTGAATTTCCATTTGTAGTCCTTTCACAGCTGTTGCTTACAAAAACCACGAAACCCGGCGCCTTACCGAGAAAGTTAAAACCCACCCGAAACAAAAGGCCTCCCGAAATCCCCTCACCTACTCTCCTCCCTCCCTCCCTTGCCTACCTCTCCCTCTCCTCTGGCAGCGCCGCCTCTCCGGCGGTTGCCTGCCTGCCTTCCCCTCTGGCTCCGGCGTTTCCTACTCCCTCTTCCGCCGCCGTTCTCCCGGGCATGGACGTGCACCCGGCGAATGCGGCCGCTGAATCCCTCGGGGACCTCTTCCCGCACCAGCCCGCCGCCTTGGTCAGTTTCTTTCTTGGCCGCCTCCCCTCCCGACCTCTAGAGAGTCTCGTGCCTTGTTGGTTGGGGATTTTTCTGAGGATTTTTTTTTGTTCTAGGGTTTTGTTTCGCCAAGAAGGTGGTTTTTGGGTGTCCTTTCTTGGAAGAAAGGAATTGGAATATTGGAGTGTTCTTCTTTCTTGGTTCTTGCGCTGGAGAGCCATGGGTTTAGGCGTAACCTATTCAAAATTGTGTTGTTTCTTGATGTTATTGTTCGCGGAAACTGTTCCTGGTGTTCTTCCCCTGGCTGCAATTTTGGCTTGCATGTTTGGGAAAGAAACGGTTGCTTCGTCTCCAGGCTGTTAACTGCAGTAATCTTCGTTTTGGAACAATTTCCCAGGCTTTTTGTTTAATTTTCGCAAATGTTTGACGGTTCTTTGGTTCTGATAGAAGAAATTTACCGTGCAATTTAACTGTTCTTGTCCTGGAGAACTGTCACGGCCCCTGAAATAGAAAGAGGCTTTCTGGGAAAGAAATATTCCACAGAGCAATCGAACAATTGCACAATTTCGGGCTTGTTATCTTTTGTCTGCGTTCATGCGGTGTTCATCTGAGTTCTCGGGATTAAGCGATGTAAAGTTTTGTCCTTTTAGGCCGTTTCTTCTATGTGAGGTCATGTAAAGGAAGAAGGGGAGAAAGAGTAATGTGCGCTGTTGCTGTTGTAACCTTTATTGTTGATGTGTATATGTTCCTTCCCTCCTGTCATGGTCGGTGCTGAAGTGCATCCATTGTCTGAGACTCTAGTTGCTGTGGTATGATGCGTATGCGAGATTGCGATGGTGATATTTTGGTTATGTGTCAATTCTAGTGGAAACTTCTACTACTTGAGACATTGACAATCGGTTTCTTTGAGAATTATTCACTTTCGGGTGGAATTCCAAAGTTTTATTTGTCTAATTTAAGGAGCCATCATTTTCCCTGCACCCGCAATTCAGACATTTTTCTATTATAAAGCACGTTTCAAGTTTTCATTTAGTACGTTCCGTTTCTCGCATTTACCAGCTATTCATTCTATCACATGGCAACTGTAGTACTTAATTAGATTGTAATATCTGAGAAACTGCCGTAGTAGTTTCTGTTCATCGCAAAGGCACAATTGTAAATGCAGGACTTTTCTATTCAAATAACTTGTTGTGTCAAATTTGTTTTCCATTTATCCCTAGATGATTCTAATGCTAAATACTTCATTCATGATATCGCTCGCCTACAAGAATTTTATCTGTGTTAGCTTATCCATCAGAAAATGTGTTGAAGTGGAGAAATTGATTGCTCAATATTTAAACTCTTCCTTGTCTGGAAATCATATAAGAATAATCCCTAGCTGTGAAATTTACACTTGTTTATGCGTCCTATAACTAGAAATTCTGCTCAGGCATTAATCGATCCTATCAAGTTTTTGCTTGCAACATTGTCGAAACTAAACTCTGTAAAACTGAAGTTGCTTTAAAGCTATGTAACATCGATTTCTTGATTGGCTATTAACTATAGATAGTTATTTTAACCATTACATTCTTACTAACTGTTTCCATGCCATGCTACTCTTTACTTTGCAGGATAGTGATCAGAGCAACCTAGAGTGGCTCTCTGGCTATGTGGAGGACTGTTTTTCTAGCTCTACAACCTACACAAATCATGTCTTCGCAAGATCTGCTCCTACAATGCCAAACCAAAGCACTGGAAAACCGAAGTTACCACCACCTTCATCTTCCAATGGCAGGAGAAAGAAAAGGAGCCTGGCCTCTGTTATGGGTAATGACGACGACAAACAGTATATCATCCCATTGTATGTTGAGCCACCGCTCCTCCTAATTGATCAGAAACATTGGATGGCTGAGAGTGAGCTGATACTACCCAAGAAAGACAATGACCAAGAAGTTTGCCAGCAACAAAAGCAAGAACAGGAGGAAGAGGAGTGTGAAAAGGGTGTTTTGATGCAGGTCCGGCAAGAGAGGCTGGTGAAGAGGTGTAGCAATTGTTTGTCCTGCGAAACACCACGATGGAGGAATGGTCCATCAGGGATTCAGATGCTGTGCAATGCGTGTGGCCTGAGGCTTAAGACAGAGAATAGGTTCGCCCCCATTTCTAAGGAGCATTGTGGCCAAGAAACCAAGAAAGAACAAGAATCAGGAAAACGGCGTGATAAGAAGAAGATGATCAGGAAGACATATGTGAGTAAGGATCTGTCATCGGAGAAGCCAGAGCAGAGGTGCACCCATTGCATGTCCTCCAAGACCCCACAGTGGAGGACCGGTCCTTTGGGTCCGAAGACCCTATGCAATGCCTGCGGTGTGAGGTACAAGTCCGGCAGGCTTCTGCCAGAGTATAGACCTGCCAACAGCCCAACTTTTGTGAGCTGCTTGCACTCCAACTCTCACAAGAAGGTCATGCAGATGCGGCAGGCCATTGCATACAAGGAGTGAAACGAGGCTGTTGCATACAAGGAGTGAAACGATGGCCAAGAATATCTCCTGAATATGTCGTAGAGTCTCTCTTAGATCGTAGTTTAGTCAGTGCTCAGAAGATGAGAGTAGAGTCAGTTAGTAGGCCTCTTCGTTAGCTCTAGCGGTGTCCTATTTGAGAGACCGATTTGCTAGATGTTTTAGACATTGAATTCAATACCATGTGGTGGTTGCTGCTATATATATCATCTGAACCGTGCTATGTTTCTTGGCCCTCTGGAATGTTTGCAAGGTTGAAATTGTTTCTTTTCTTTTTCTTTCTATTTTGAAATTGGATCCATGTTTGGGAGTGGTTTATCCCAAGTAGTGTATGTCTTGTGCAGGAAACTTGCTAGAGAAGAGAAGCAAGAACGGCAAGACACATCAGGCGGCCTGATAACTGAAGCCATGTGTTGTGTATCCCGTTCTCATGTCTTATGGTGTGCGGAGGTGTAAATAACAGTCATGAAAAGCCATCAGTTCTTGCTAAATCTGGGAATGTACATTGCCTGTCACAAATCCCATCCCAAATGAATGGCCTTTCTGACAGCAAGAGCTTCGGGTGCAGGAGTGCGGTAGCCGCCATGTTTAGTTTCCAAAAGTACTTTTTACTTCCTATTCATCCCCCTCACAGAACACGCATCCCCAAAAATTTCTTTTTCCCCTTTCCTATTCATCCTCCTCACATAACACGCATCCCAGAAAAAAAAGTACTTTCTCACCACCATAACTAAACACGGTAGTCCCAGAAGGTTGGCACCGCTTCTTTTGGGGTTAGAGACGATCATTCTGTTCACTCGTTATGATAGGTGCCTTTTCGCCTTTTGTGTTGCACATGGAAGGCATGTCTTTTAGGTCAAATGCAACAATGGCTATGAGATACAAAGTAGAGTAGTACAATGCCAACAAACAGGCGTACTTTCTCCCTCTTTTTCATTTGAAGAAAAGCGTTATCATCATCCAGAAAAGCATTATCATCATCCGGGTGATGAATTGAAGCTATGGTTGTCCGTTCCAGCACCAAAAAACCCTAGCTTGCGTTTTTTTACGGTGTGAATTGCGATGCGTTCTGGTCAAGTCTCTGTGCCTGGAACTGCAAGAACATGGTTGCAGTACAGGAGCCTGCAGCGCTCATGTCGAGCTGTATGTACTCTGTTCTGGCACTGCCTACAGTCTGACAGTACAGTAGTGACTTTGCAACACACAGGCTGGCTGCATTACATACACCCTTTTGACTCTGTTGGCCTCTCTTGGCCGTTTTTATCTGTTGTTGCTGATGTTGCAAGGTTCAATTCTTCAATGCGCGTGCGCGTCCATGACCATTCAATTCTTCAATGCAGTTCTGGGATGGAAATTTTTTCAACTACATGATTTGTATGAGTTCATTTTTGCATGATTCCCCCAAGAAATGTTCAAACAAGGATCCAGGCATGAAACACACTAACGCTTTATTGCACACTGGCTGATGCGATATACAGAACAGAGAATGTCGAACTGTAAATAGGAATCATGTTATTCTTCAAAGAACACGGCCCAACTGAACTGGACATCCACAGACATGTATGCTTTAATTAGCAAAGCCAGGCAAAAGTCACCGAAGCTTTATTTCTGTGAAAATGGAGACCCTCTCCCAAAAAAGCTGCTGGAATTGTGCGCTTAGGGCTCCACCACCATGCTCTCTGCTTCCTTCTTGATGGACTGGAACAGCACCGACGAGAGGTAGCGCTCACCAAAGCTTGGGAACACGACCTGCATATAAGAAATGATATAAGATCTCATCTTTTCATGGAAAAAGATGCTCACAACAGGATGCAAATGTGAACCACGGCAATGGGATAATATCTTCCCTTCACAAGAATTGAGAAGCACATATGTTGCATGGGCAAAATTAATTTCACTGATGTTCAAATATAGCGTACATGTGATCATTTGTGATTCATTGAAGATCAGATAAACTTCCATTAAAGAGCTATGGACCTACAAGTGCTGGAAATTCACAAGGAGGAAGTGTAACACTTACAACAAATAGCTTTCCAGAATTTTCAGGCCTCTTAGCAAGCCTAACAGCTGCAGCTGCAGCTGCACCAGAAGAGATTCCAACCTACAAAATTTGACATCAAGGGTCAAGGCATGCCAACACCATATTAATGATCCATATAAGTACATAGACTCAAAGAAACAATGAGGCCACTAGTTCTTAGGTACAAAATAAAACATATGTAAATTTCAGACAAAAGACTCACCAACAATCCTTCTTTCAAAGCAAGAGCCTTTGCAGTCTCAATAGCTTCATCGCTTGAAACCTGGGAAACAATTGAAATTTTTGAAGGCGTCAAACAGTTGTGCCATGGTAGAAAATGAATTCAAATACAAAACATACGTGAGAAATGTGGATCAACCACAAACTTCTGTTAATGGGGGGAAAGTGCTACTGTAAACAAAGCAAGCGGCAAAAAAAGAGTGTGCTTGTTCATATACTTCATCTGACCTCAAAAGTAAGCCTGTTAGGTCATTAACATGGTCTCCAATTACCATGTCATTAATAGTACATATTAAATATATCAAATCAAATAGAAATGGTTACATATTGTTAAAATGTTTCTTTATGATGAATCTTGTAACACCAATCGTATGATGCCAGTCTATATGGTTTTTTCTTTAGACACTGATGATCATTTAAAGCTAAAAAAGTTGAATCAACAATCCAAATGGACTTATAATTGGGACCAGAGCTAATATGTCTTTACTACAATGCAATTTAATAGTGAAGAATCATACTTGTAGAGTTTCATCAATGAGGTCAACATCCAAGACCCCAGGAATAAAACCAGCTCCAATTCCTTGAATCTTGTGTGGCCCTGCATTATGAGCACTAAATCTCATGAATCCAAAACAAGCAGCATAAAAGAAATCGTTGGAGCAAAATGGGAGGCTACGATATCTTTATTTGTATAGTTGAACAAAAAAACTCCTTACAGTGTCACACTAACTATCATGTTCCATCTATTTTAAAACACAGCTATGTGCATATACCATCTGTTAAATCTCCATCATTTATAAAAAATTTCATGTCACCAAGTCCTATGGAGAGGAAACAATAAGAAGGAAACTCTTATATAATTTCTCAGATTTTGATAATTGTGGGAAATTTAGAGAACAATGAAAATTTATACTAGGGTAACACTCATAACTGAAAATGACCATAACACTATCTACTTCGGAACATATGAATGTACTATTAAAGATGCAAACATTTACCAGCTTTTCCACCATTCAAAACAGCACTCTCTACTGGCTCCACACCATAGAGCTAACATAAAGATTAAAAAAATAAAATAAGATACTTCGTTTCATAAAGGAAAAAAAAATGTACTATCAAAATGTCAGCTATTACTGCCATGCACATTTACCTTCACATTAGGGTTTTGCTCTCTGAGGTATCTGCCAGTTCCAGTTATGGTACCTCCAGTCCCAATACCAGATACAAGGCCATCAATTTTTCCGGCAGTGGCTCTCCAGATTTCAGGCCCTGTAGTCTCATAATGAATCTGCATGACGTATTCAGATGAAATGTTAGAAAGTAGGTGTCAACAAAGGGAAACAGCATGGTCTCCAAATACAAACGATATATTATGCTGCACCTTTGGGTTAGCAGGATTTTCGAATTGCTGAAGGATGTATGAGTTGGGTGTCTTTGCTTGAATCTCTTCCGCCTTTTTAACAGCTCCTTTCATTCCCAGGAGTGGGTCAGTAAGGACCAGTTCAGCACCAAAAGCCTTCAATATGATTCTCCTCTCCATGCTCATTGAGGCAGGCATAGTAAGTATAAGTTTGTAACCCTTGGCAGCAGCCATGAAGGCCAGTCCAATTCCTGTGTTGCCGCTAGTTGGTTCAATCAGCACACTCTGGCAACAATTGACACACAAATGAAAATTTTAGTAAAATCCAATATTGACATTCTGAAATTTATACGACTCTAGATTTAAAAGCAGTTTTCTGAAAGTTATGACGACCCCAAAATTGAATACCCTTGCTGCTACGAGATTCAATTAAGCTAATTCCAAAACAAGAAAACAACAATTTTTAATCATATAAAAAGTAGATATACACTTTAGTAGGTGATTCTAGCGACAATCAAATCAAGCCAAACAGATGGCTTCAACTTGGTGCTGGATCAATTCAAAATGCTACTTGCACGACGGAATTAACAATACCAGGTTAGGCACAAGCAATAAACATTAGGTCATTTCAGCTGCAGAAGTGCAAAATAATGCTTACAGGATTCTCCATTGAGGACTGGGACAGCTATGCTATTATAGGGTGGTCGGGAGAGCTTTCCAATAACAACTAATAATCATACCGTCTAAGAAGATCTGTAGAGCTTTGTTTCTCGTAATCAAATATATACTGATCAAAGCACTATGTTAATTATGTACACGCTGCACTATGTAATGGTTGAAAACAAGTCATGCCAATTTATTTATTGCGCCTTCACCACATGGGCAGATCAGAGAAAATACTTTCAACTGAAGCATCTGCTCCAATAAGGTACTACCAGGCAGGGAAGAATGTAGATTAAATTAATCCCATAATCAACTTCACGAAAATAATAACCACCAGATATGGGACATGCAGGCCAGCACATTAGATAATTTTGCTTGCAAGCTAGATCCATGAGAATGAAAAATGGCAGCTACGATATGCTTCTGAATCTGATGGTATAAGAATTAGTATTCCTGTTGAACATATACGTCAGAGAAAAGGCAGTGGTCGCTGGGCTGGGCAAGTCAAGAGCACAAATTATTTCCCTTGTAACAACAAAGGAAACGCTCCAAAAGGTTCAGTCACCCACCGTGCCTGGAGTGATCAGGCCCTTCTCTTCTGCGTCAGTGATCATGCTGTAGCCAATCCTGCAAAAAAAGGCGTGATTTGTTTTTTCAGCTTAAAATCATGAAGGTAAAGGAAACACAAAGCCCTACAACCACCATGACACCTAATAATTGACCATAAATCCACTAAAATGATAAGGGAGAACAAATTTAAATTCTGCTAGGTAAACCATCGATCTGAAATTCTGAATTCGAAGTAGCCAAAAAAAAAAACTTCAGTCAGAGCAAAAATAAAGAACCGATCTGTCTCACACAACTCATTCCTTGTGCCACAGTGGACAGGATACGAGAAGCGAGAGAGCTTTCTAGAACAGCGGGAGCTCACCTATCCTTGACGCTGGAGCATGGCTCCATGGACTCGAGCTTGGCTGCGACGCGGCCGACGCAGCCATCGGTCACCTTGTTGAGGTACACCAGCGGCGTGTTCCCAATCAACTGCGGACCACAAAAGATTCAGTTTTTTTTACGGGGCACACAACAAACACCAACCGCATCCCCGCCTAAAATAAGTCCGCGTAAATCGAGAGGAAACGGGGCCGGCGCTCACCTCGGTGACATCCCTGGCGATCGACGGCGAGGCCTCGCCCATTGGGTCACGAAGCTGGAAAATCAATCGAAGAGGAGAAAGAAAAACAGGATAAATAGCGAGTAGTATAGGAGAAGAGAATCGGTTTGTCCACCGAATTAGCGAGAGGAAACCTGGGGATTTTGTGCAGAAATCCTTGGTGAGGCGAGGCGGCGGGGGTTTCGAGAATGAGAACTGGCGGCTCTTGTTGGACTGAGAAGCCGCTGGAGAGGAGGTGTGTGGCTTTATGGAGGGCGTGGCGAGGCTGTGGTGGACAAGGGTAGGAGGTTCGCGAGACAGAAATGCCTCGTCCACGATGAGCCGTGTCGCTGCAGGTGGGGCCCACAGAGGAGATGCCTTCGATGTCCGGTGGACCTGGCACGACCTGGAGCGGAGGCCACGGCGTTCGTTGAACCTGGACGGCGTTTTTCACATACCCACGGCAACGAAACGAGAGGCCCCGGCCGGAGCCGGCGTGGGCGTGGCGGCGTTATCATGAGTGTTCTTCACGCACATTCCCGCCCCTAACAAGGCAACAAGTTAGCCCTGTCATATGGAACTTTAGTTAATAATTGAAATATTGAATGTATACTAATTATAAAATTAACTAGCCTATCAACCCGTGCGGCTGCACGGACTAATTAGAATTAATATAAAGATTAAAATTAAAACTTATAGTTAATAATTATAATTATCTATGGAACTCTATCTTTCATCTGTTAAATATCTTAAACTCAATAATCTAAAGATACAATAGTCACAATTGTTTTCACATGGCATCACACCTCCATATGTGTTTTTTATTGTTTGAGATATGTTAACAATACAAAAATTTATTCTAATGTTTTCTCTCATATACAACAATATTAATAATGATTGAAATAGTAATTTAGAATTTCATATTGGTGCATCTTAGGATTTTTTTTATAATATATATTCTATATTCAGATTTAGGGGGCTTGCTACGGCACACCTCTTAACCTGTAAGGAGGTAAGATTTTAATTAAATATACACCATTCAAAATATATATAGAAAATCAGTTAGAAACTATGAACCACTTATTAACAGCCTCCTTAACTACGGTCGGCCACATGCATGCATGCACAACAATTACTCCAACTCCCGCCACGATCTTCCATAGGTTTTGATTTTTTGTTTCCGCGTTCCTTGTCATCTACATTAAGTTCGTATTATGGACAAAAAGTAGCCATGTTGATCACATAGATAATGAAAATGTTTAGATTTTGGTTGACAATAAATGGACATGTCATGTACACTGCACGTAGAGTTCATATAGAGAAAAAACATTCGAGCTATATTTGGTTTGAGTGTACAATCAGGCTATATTAGGCATGTCACATTCACGTTGAGTGAAAAAAATGAAGCATTAGCTGAGAAAAAATATTCAGGCAACGGGCATGTCACATTCAGGTCGTGAGACAAAAATACGTTAAGGTGTAGAGACAAAAATAAAGATGAATCAGTAGTAGAGAACACGGTCGGGAGATAAAAAAAAAAGGAAAAAAATAAAATTAACCATATCTCCTTTTTAATTGGATCTAGGAAAATATTTTCATAATTTTTGTATTTTTTAAATTTAAAAGCTAAGAGGTAATATATCATCATGTCCATCTTGATCTAATTAAATGGATGTGTCACAGTTATTTTAGAGACAGTAGCAAACCCTTACTTAGTCACAATTTTCTCACACAACATCACACCTTCGTATGTCTTTTTTTATTGTTTGAGCTATGTGAACAATATAAAAATTTATTCTTGTGTCTTCTCTCATACATGAATATCACGCAACAATGTTAATAATGATAGAAATATAGTAGTTTAGAATTTTATATTGTTAGATCTTAAGATTTATTATAAGGGCAATGCTAGAGTACACCCGTTACTTTTTAGGAGGCAATAGTTTGAATTAATCACAACCCTTGATTTTTAGAATAGATAACATTTGAATGAATAAAAATAATTAGGGGAAAAGTAAAACCCCATCAATCTCGGCATGCCTTGTTTGTCAGCTCTGTTAGTCTATACTCTTTCTTTATTAGTTGTTAACTGTTCCAATCTCACGTATGTCAAGGAAGTCTGTTAATGCATAGCCTTTGTACATCACGTACACATATGTGGCCGTCGATCATATGCATCAACTATCAAAGACTAATCAATCCAACGCCTGCCATGAGACCATGTCAAGTTTTTTTTTCCCAAAAGATCCGTGTAAATCCATGAGACAAAAAGAAAGAGGAAAGTTAAAACTAACCCAACCAAGTTAGATCTAATAAAAAGATATTTTCTCATATTTAAAAATATAAATAATAAATATTAAACCTATATTAAATAATATGAGGTAATATGTCTTTAGATTTTTCTTTTATAGTCATTTAGGAGTACCTTAGCAAAACTCTTTTTTATAATATATAATCTAGATTCAGATTTAGGGGTAGTTTAGATATGTACATAAGGGTCACTTCATATTTATTAGTTGCAACTTGCAATGGATAATTATTAAATAAAATATATTAGTGTCCACGTAGGATCCTAGGTGGATGTTTTGTTTTTTTGAGAGAATTTCTAGGATTTCTCTATTTTCTTAGAGTGTCCACCTAGGATCCTAGGTGGCATAACCTAGAGCCTTCAAAAGAAGCCTCCAATTAGTAATCCCAACCAAGTTAGATCTAATAAAAAGATATTTTCTCATATTTAAAAATATAAATAATAAATATTAAACCTATATTAAATAATATGAGGTAATATGTCTTTAGATTTTTCTTTTATAGTCATTTAGGAGTACCTTAGCAAAACTCTTTTTATAATATATAATCTAGATTCAGATTTAGGGGTAGTTTAGATATGTACATAAGGGTGGTGTTTTGTTTTTTTGAGAGAATTTATAGGATTTCTCTATTTTTTTAGAGTGTCCACCTAGGATCCTAGGTGGCATCACCTAGAGCCTTCAAAAGGAGCCTCCAATTAGTAATAGTAAGATTACACAGATGAATACTAATTTATGAGATGAACCTATTGAATTTAATTAGCTCATGATTTGACGGTGTGGTGCTATGCTACAGTGCTAATGATGGATTAATTAGGTTTACTAGACTCTTCTCGTGAATCATCTTAGGGGCTATGTAATTAGTTTTATAATTCGCTCGTGTTTAGTTCTCTAATTTGGCATCAAAACATTCGATATGACTGCGCTAAAATTTAGCCTTTATGATCCAAACACCCAAGTAGGATGTTAGGTCTAAAAAAAAGTTTTGCTTTGGAATTCTCGTGTTCTACATCACTAGTGCCATACAAAATAGAAACATTTTTTTTAAAAAAGTATTAGAAAATTAGGAGGCGCTCACTTGGGTTTTATTAGATTCAAATGTGTTTAGTACTTGGAGATCGAATAAGGTGATTACCGAGCCAGCTGGTTTAGATAGCGTAGGTCCGGCTGTTAGAAGCTCAAGGAAGCTTGTTTTTGGCTTGCTACTTTGGCATCCAAGGGACAATTTTATTTCTTTAGAGTTGTTATTAAATCTCACTGGCTAAAGTGCCAGCTTTGCTCGTGAGCAAAAGACGATGAACCGAACGAGCTAAGGACCACTTAACATTTATAATTAGTTACATTAGGATTGCGATTTGTAACAATGGGCCCTCAAAATATGGTTGTAAGACTTAATTAGAGGCAATGAACGAGGATAAACATTGTGTTTGGTCGGGTTGCGCGCACAAAGCATTTTTACACATTGGGTCTGCGATAACTAACGAATTTCCTTTTTTGCCAATGGATGCTCGTTTCCTCTCCTTTCCCCTGTGCAATGGTTCAACCACCCCTTCTAGATAGTCTTGTTAACTAAAGTATTAGTATGTTCTATTTGTTCCTGATCAAACACTGGTCATCCATGTGTTGAACTTTGAACAAACAATACTAGCTGCTGCTGCTGCTGCTGATTTCTTTGCATTATTGGTGCAGAAGATAGCATTTGGCTCTTATATATCTGCAAGTTGTTCGATCGAGATCAACTTGCTGCTTAGAGGCAGCAACGCCGACGACGATCTTTCCTGTCTCATCATCGATGACGTCACCATCCGGACAGTAACGTACACATCCGACTGACGCCTAATATATCACCTATACTATACAGGAGGAATTTTTTTTTAAATACAAAAGAAATACCAGTAACGTCTTCCTTCCATGAAACTTGTCGTAAAAACAGGATTTTCGGTTTCTTGCTACAGTACTCGGTGTTATTAGCTGGTATTGACAGTTATACGTTGATTTGACCAGTAGGTTGCTTAGCATGTATACTAGGATTAAGCAGAAAACGAATGAAGATGCCAAAGGCATCATAATCCTGCATCTATCGTCACTGCACAGACATGATCTGCGTTGCATTCCAATCCAAAACTCTGCTATTTGGAGCACTGGAGCCTCCAAGGCAACACTAACCGTACCTATGGCAAGAGATGGGCCCGGTCGACGACATACGCATATACATGTTGAACTGATAAAAAAAACACGCGCTTGCTTGCATCCAACAACCTGCGGCAACGACTTTTGAGTTCGTGGAGATAAAAGCAGCGTCCATCTCGTATGCTGTCATGCAGTCGTGAGTACGTTATTACCACATGACAGTAAGACAGTTGCATAATAAAATTCGAAAGCTATATATAGAACGATATAGAAGACACCAACAATGGTCGATCACGTCGATTCAGCTGACACGATCAAGTTGATGTTTTCCATGCAACGTGACAAGAGGTGAAGAGGATATGGATGGAAGCATTGCTTGTCCTTCCAGAATGTGACTTGTCAGCCACTCTGTACCGTACATGCAGCTTGCTGAATGCTGATCGAGACGGCCGGCGATGTTACGAGGAGGGGGAAAATCTCCTCTCCTCGCACAAGTGAGAGAGATGCTTGCAGAATTCCCACATATATTTCTTTTTCTTTTAAACTAATCGAGCAAGAAACCTGGCCAGTTATATTATTTTTGTTAAAAAATAACAATGATATCAAACAATGAAACGACAATGACTTGCATGTACTGCACGTTTTTGTGTCGCCGGAATCTTATCTTAGAGGAGAAAATGTCACATTAGAGCATACTTCTATCAGCTGTGCAGTGCCCGGGAGCGACTAAATGGAGAGGCCTCTCCATTTAAGCTTAAGTGGAGAGCCCTCCACTCTTTCTATATTTGTAGAGAATTACGAACATGTGGTGATGTGGTAGCAAGGAGTAAGGGAGCAGGAGCACCACGAATGTTTATGCATGTTTTACAGAGATTTGTGGTAATTTTTCTACTCTACTGGAATAGAAGTAACTTTCTACTCCGCTGGTATCTTGAAAAAGTAACTTCATAGCCAATAAGCATCAGAGAAAGTACATCTTTATATGTTTTACGATGTGAAAAGTAACTTCTCTTTCTGACAAAAGTAACTCCGCCACCTTTCATCAAAACATATTCGACTGAGATCTTGTTTTGAAGTATTTAACGAGACAAATATAATGGTGTGGTCTGATTACAGTTTGGATGCGTGCTCGTAAAGTTGTGGCTTTTTTAAGCTTCGAGCTCCACCTTGCATGCGGTTGCACATGGCTCCCAACGTGCAATAGATGGTGCTCCCAGGCTGGCTGGCGGCCCCCTGGTTAGGAAGTAACTTTGTGCTCCGCTGATGTCTTGAAAAAGTAACTTTGCGGCCAACCAGCATCAGAAAAAAAGTAACTCTATACTCCGCTGCTATGCAAAGAGCGGCTGTCGTGGTAGAACGTAACTTCGCCGTATCTGTGCGATATAGAAAGTAAGTTTCGACATATCCGTGCGATACAGAAAGTAAGTTTCTTTCTTCCAAAAAGTAACTTCGTCATTTTTCGTCAGAACATAGTCGACTGAGATCTTGTTTTGAAGTTTTTATCGATACGAATATAGTAGTGCAATCTGATTTTCATTTGAATGTTCGCTCATAAAGTTATAAGTTTTTTTTCTTCATCCACCATCCCACCTCCGCATAAAGGTTGGAGGCCTTTCCTCGTAACGTTAAATGGAGAGGGCTCTCTCCTTAGATTTTGCGTCACAGATGGACTCTACATCACAAGACAAATCTATTAAGCCTAATATGTGCTGCCATTAACGTATTTTTAATGATGGGTTCCCGTAGCATGACAATGTCTAATGACGAATAAATTAGGTTTAATAGATTTGTCTTATGATGTGGAGTCCATCTATGTAATTAGTTTTTTTACACCTATGTTTAATACTCCTAATTAGTGTCAAACATTCGATGTGAGAAGTTGACAAAATAAGTTGGCGATCTAAACGAGCCTTAATTAACAACGCGCAGATCCGCATGAGATCTTTCTATATATAATATGTGGCGAACGTATCTGGTGGATAAATCTCGAATTTTTTTTGGAAAATTCGGACTTATATGACCGGTCAACAAACTAAAATTTAAATGGAAGTTGGCTATAATTTGATGGATATTTTGGCATTGAGCACTTCTAGAGAATGATTGTGAGGGAAAAATGGGGAAATACAACGATAAGGTAAGGAGAAAACAGATAGAGAAAACATACCAATTGTGAAAAGACATCTAGACTAGTGGTTAGAGCACCTGGGTAGGACCTAGCAAACCCAAATTTGATTCCTAATATATCCAACACGTAGCTTTTTTCCTAATTTGTCTAATAAAAACAAGTCCTACACAACCAAGAGAACGTCTCGACTCTCAACCACAATAGTGGGCGATAATTCAGAACACAAAACAAGGCATGAAAAAAAAAATCCAAGCAGTGTGCTAGAAAATAAAAGCCGGTAATGATCGATGTTTAGCTTCACATAGTATTTAAGAATATAATAAGAGAACACATACTTGATCCTGCCGAATTGTGCTTAAAAAAGGGAGCTCGTGCAGTGCGTGAGGGACCCACATACGCGTTAACACGTTTCGCCAACGTCGTAGAGTCGCCCATCAGGTGGCTAAATATTCGTCGTTAATCTCCACGTCAACGATGTGATTAATTACGAACCACCTAATCATCATGAGTCAGAGCTACCATTTTAGGATGCGACAGCACTGGTGTCTTTGTGAGCTCTATTGCATATGACACTCAGCATTAACCCACGATTGGAACATGATGAAATCAGTCCATGGATATCTGACTTGCAGGCGCATGACACAATTGTTTCTTTCTTTTTATGTCCTTCAATTTCTTACAGAGAAGCTGGATCATGGATCTGATAATGCTTAGCTTCAGTCACATGCATATGCTATCAGCATACACCATCATATCCCTGCATTCTGGGCTTCAGAGGCTTGAACCGTTGCTGATACGTTGTTGGACTGAATTGATTGAAGCCTGAAGATTTGGAGAATAATATACATTACAACGAGCAATTTTGGGGTCTATCAGACTTGGTCATCACCATACAGTAAGGTTCATCAACCAGTCAGTGTCAAGCAACTCCTGAAGATTACTACTGATGAGATGGGCTGAATTAACTGAACCCTGAAGCATGAACATGTACGAATTTCTACAGCGAGCAATTTTGGTGGTTTCAGACTTGGCATCATCACAATTCATACAACAGAGTCCATCAACCTCTCAGGCAACTCCTGAAGATTTCCAAGATTTCCTCTTGGGCTTGTGGCATAACCTCTAGTCAAGCGCATGGGCTATCATCATGAATGTAAAACATGAAACTACGCTATCAGTTGAGTCTCATGACAATGTTCTGAAATCTGAATCTGATGAAATTCTGTTCAGTGTTTGTCTGTCAGAATTGGCCAGAGGCCAGAGTTAGCCTGGCCACGGCTGCTAGTTCTACCGGGCATCAGATGCAACGCCAAGGCCCAGGGACCGAGCCTCACTTATCCGCCTTCGCCGAACCGATCTCCGGCGAGCCGCCATGCGCGTCGCTCGCGAGAACGCTGAAAGGCGGCTGGCTCCTTTCTTACGGAGCTGAGCAACGGCATGGTCGTGGAGACGCCGGAGAAGCTGCATCTCCGGAGGATCTCCGGCCGTGCAAGGCGTCGGTTGCTGCAGGTACTCCGTCCGCCGACGGCGCTCGCCTGGGAAACGCGCGGCGGCGGGATCGACGGCGGACGCAAGTCGGCGGCGCAAATTTTGCGAATAACCCATTAGTTTACAGAAACCCCCTTTGATGTGGATCGCGATTATTAAAATCGCGATCCTAAATTATGCATAAAACCCCTAATTTGGATCGCGAATAATAGTCACGATCCAATATTTTACAAACAGACCCCTACTATTTACAAATATGCCCTTTCTTTTGGATGGCCGGGTTCATCTGTTCTCCTCCTCCGTCTCCGGTAGCGCCCGTCTTCCGCCGCTCGCCGCCGGCGTCCTCCCCACCTTCCGAACCAGTCGGCTAGCCCCTAGCACCGGCTTCCCTCTGTTCTCCTCTGAATGCAAGCTCAAGCTCAGCCATGCCGGAGACCGCGCGCCCTCTCCGCACCTCCCCGCCTCCAGGACGCGGCCATCCACCTCGCGCCGCCATCCTCCGGCGAGCGGAAACCACGTCGCCTGTCCTCCATGCGCTGCGGATGAGGCGAAGAGAGGGACCAGCTTTTTGCAGAGTTCTTCGGGAGTTCTGAGTACATGGAGAATGGAGATGGAGGAGCTGCGCCATTACGACGAGCGCTCGGGCTGCCGTGCTGGATACCAAAGCATCACCCTGCAATCCACATGGATTTTTTTGCACTATTTGGTTAAAATCACCTGCAAAGTGCCACGAACATTAACCATTATAACTTGATGGACCTGTTCATGGCCAATTGGCCACCAGGATCTCTGATTCGGTGGGGAATTCTTTTTGTCCTTCACTTTCTTAGAGAGAAGAAGTGGATCGTCAGTCTGATAATGCGTAGCTTCAGCCTAGCACTCACATCACATATACCATCCCTGCATTTTGGGCTTCAGAATCTTCATCTTCTGCTGATGTTTTGATGAACTGAATTCATTGAAGCCTGAAGCTTTGGAGTCTACACATTACAATCAGCAGTTTTGGGGTCTGTCAGGCTCGGACATCATCAGACAGCAGAGTTCATCAACATGTCAGGCAACTCCCCTAGATTTCCATCGATGGGATGGGCTGAATTAAACTCAAGCGTGAACACTGAAGCTTGAACATGTAGAGTCTGCACAGCGAGCCATTTTGGGGTCTGTCAGATTTGACATCGTCATACAACAGAGTTCATCAACCAACAGCACAGTGATTCACTCAAAAGTATGAGATCAAACTTGAAATCAGTTTGAGTTTGAGTTTTTCTTTTCATCGGGACTTATGAAGGAATAAAGCTATCACCACCTGCAAGGCTTGTTATTGTGTGGTTAATAGAAAATGTTTTTGTTTTTTCCCCTCTAAGCATTGCATTTAGCAGAGAAATGTGCCTGCCGTGTCCCCAAGACTGTTTGTGGTCTAACTTCTAGTCGAGTACGAGGGCTATATCATCCTAAAAGTAAAAACTGAAAATATGCTATCAGTTCAGATAGACATCGTGAGAACGCTCTGAATATGATGAAGCGCTATATATGTTCTGTCAGAATTGGCCAGAGCTTGCCCCTCCAGACTGCAGGGCTGTATATGTCACGCACAAGTCCTCTGCATTTGGAGACATTCAACGGAGCCACGAGCAGAGACATTGTTGGCAGCTTCTTGCCATCAGTCAGTTCGAGATATGTGGCTAGCTCTACCGGGAAAATAAAATTTTCATGAGGGTTGCTAGCCCGTTCCTCTCACGAAAATGGTGGTAGTAGCGTGTATATATTGTCTGTTCAAACATGGACGGCGATGACCATTCCAACAACAATCTAAGCAACCAAGCGAAAAGGAGGCAATGTTGGTTAGTTTGATTACTGGCTTTAGTTGATATTCTTGGGCTCTTGGCCTTCCTTCCAATAATTGCACAAGCAAGGAAGGGAGAGGAAATTAATGAGCATCATCCATCCATTGGCAAAGAAGAAATTTGTCAGTTGTGGTAGATCGAGCACAACCCAATGTCCTAGTTTAAGATGCTGGAACATGAGAGCTGAACAATTTTTAGACCCAGCATAGTACTTGTATTGCCTTGTTGGGTGTGGGAATAATGTACGTCGCTAGTAGTTTCTCGTTTTGGTTCACCACGTCAAAACCCGTTTATACGGTCATGTAATGTTTGGTTTGCATTGTATTCCTCCTATAATCCTCCTAAATCCCCCTGAAATACTATGCAAATCGAATAAGATGTCCGGGGAGCTGTTTGTGGAGCGTGTGGAAGAGATTGTCATTGGCACACATAAAAATGACATGGAGCTTTTGTGAAGGCCTAGTTTTGCCTGTTTCCCTGTTGGGCTTAGGGTTGAAGCTAGCGCTTGAAGGTTTCGTCTGCTGCTGGCTCCTCGGCTCAGAGCTTTCTATATATCTTGTGGAAGATAGATAAACCATCCAACTTTAAATCCCATTATAGGCCCTGTCAGCCTCCCACCAGCAGCCAGCCGAACAGGCTGATAGACTAATTAACTTTTGTAGGAAATTAAACTTTTGCATATATGTTCAACATTGCTTGGCCAGGTTGCTCGATAAGGCCCAAACCAGATAAGAGTAACAACTGGCAGCGAGAGGAGAGCACATCTTCCAGCATATTCTGACACTGCAGGGTACGTCTTCAATATAATGCTGATCGTCGTTGATCATGCACAACCAACCTAATAACGCATTAGTATGCATGCTGTATGCATGTTTTTTTTTTGCTCCCAATTGGTTGTGTTAGACTGCTGGTCATCGCCGTCCATGTTTGAACAGACAATACACGCTATGTTTGGTCGTAGAGGAAACACGAAACAGAGTGCTGAGAAAAGAAGAAAAAAGAAATTAGTGTTTCATGTCTCCACGAAAAATGGCGTGCATTTGTAAAGAAAAAAAACGTCTCATGCACCGCATGATGGATGCTACTGATGCTTTAGTGGTTGTAAAAGATACTATTATTAGTGGCGAAGATTGCATTTGGCTCCTACTCTCTCTTTTCCAAAATATAAACATTCCAAGATGTGAGAGGGAGTCCAGGTTCATCTTCAATGTATCTGTCCAGGAAGTAGTATCTGCCGGTTGTTCGATCGATCGAACTTGTTGCATGGAGGTAGCGACGATCCTGTCTCATCATTGATGACGTTGCCATCCGGCCGTCATGTACACACACCCGGCTGACGCATAATCACCCATATACAAGAGAGGTTTTTTTATACAAAAGAATAATCAGTAACATCTTCCTTTCCATGAAACATGTCCTAGAAAAAATAGGGAAAAGTCTATTTTTCACCCTTCAACTGTTACAAAAGTCTGATTTCCAACCTCAAACTGCAAAACAGGATACTAAAGGCCCTCCAACTATCCAAACCATGCAAAATTGGCCCTTTGAGTGGTTTTGAGGGTGGTTTTGGATTTTTTAAAAATAGCAGAAATATTATTTAAACTTTAAAAAGCCATAACTAATTCATTTTGGACCCAAAAAATATGAAATTAGTGCCAAAAGTTCTCTTATAAAATGTAACAAACCTATTGCCACACCATTTAATGTTATTTGGGTATTATATATTTATGTTACTAGTGTGTTATTGTTTTTTGAAAAATAATTAGAATAAAAATAAATAATACGCAAATAACTTCTAATGGTGCACCAACATGTAGGTCGCAGTTTTAGAAAAACATATGCACCAGATTCTAATTTTTCTAGTTCAAAATAAATTAGTTATGAATTTTTTAATACAAAATTATTTTTAAATTTTTTTGGAAAATACAAAACCACCTTCAAAACCACCTAAAGAGCTAATTTTGCATGGTTTGGATAGTTGGAGGGTATTTAGTGTCTGGTTTTGTAGTTGTGGGTTGAAAATCAGACTTTTGTAATAGTTGGAGGGTGAAAATAGACTTTTTCAAAAAAAAAATGAGTTTTCGGTTTCTTGCTACATGGAACTACGTGTGCTAGCTGGTATATTGACGGTTATATGTTGACTTCATGACTTGGCCACCAGGTTGCTTATATTGTACTAGGAGACGGAATACGACGGAGAGACATTGCAATCAAGGTGTGGAGCCTCCATGCAAGCAACACCTATGACGACGGATGATCGATGGGCCGGTCGACGACATCAATGTTGAACTGACCTGAACTGAACACGCGCTTGCTTGCATCATATGCATCCTCCATCCAACCTGCTGGCTGCAACGACTTTATTTGGAGTACGTGGAAGCGTCAATCTCGTGGCTCTCATGCTGTGTCATGCAGCCAGGTCAGGAGCCGTGAGTATGGCAGTTATTGGATAATAATTAAAATTCCAAAGGTACAGACGTACAGTATATTCCGCCGTATATTCCTACTAGAGACGTTCATATGTACAGTACATGGAGATATTTTTTTTCCCTGGGCGGGCGAGAGGAGTACACCCACAAGGATCGATCACGTCGATTCAGCTGGCAAGATCAATTTGATGTTTAATTTCCATGCAAGATGATGCATGGTTGATGGATCATGGATGCAAGCATGCATTTCTCGCTCATCGTCGGGTTTTATATCTCCAGGAAAGACTATTCACATCAAATCCACAATGTATAGAGCATAGTCATAATTGTTAGCCAAACAAGTAAATCAACTCCACATTTTACTGGAGTTGGAGTGTATATGTATTTTTTCTGGAGCCGAGCAGTCCCAAACACGTCTACTATCTCAGAGATGCTCATATGGGGTTGTGGGTTTTCGCTGCATACATGGGATCTCTGCACGTATCAATCCTACTGGTCAAGTCAACCACTCAACCTATACCTGTACAACGTAAGCACACCTGCTGGACAAGTCAATCACTCAACCTATAACTGTCATTACCAGCATGCACGCGCGCCCACAGTTTCTGTAACAAGAAACCAAAAATCTTCTTTTTCTTGTTTCTACCATTTTCAATGAAGGAAGATTATCGGCAATTCTTTTGTACAAAAAAAACCCTCTTGTATGATGGCTCTTTTGCACTACGACCGGATGGCTACGTCATCGATGATGGGGGCAGAAGGTGCCAAAGGTTCGTTCGTCGCCATCGCCGCTCCCTTCCAAGTCAACGAACAACCGGCAGATATGAGCCAAATGCTAGATCGGTCACCAATAACGCGGATATATCTTGACAGCCAACACAACACAACAAAGTAGCATCAGCATCCATCCATCAAACGATTCATGAATTAATGCCAGAAAAATGCACACAAAGACATCCATATCCCATATGACACAACACACATCCATGCTTATATACACTCAATATCCATTCATTTTACTGATTCAAATATTGATATGTACAATAGACATACATTCACGTGGTATGCTAAATAGGAACTAGAGCATATAGAACCGGCCTACATTTGCTTCGACTCCCTGAATCCAACCAATTGGTGTCCAGATCTTCACACAATTGTATGAACATGTGAACTGCTCCTGCTTTTATATCTCTTCAAGAAAATAGTAATCTATTCTAATTTTTCATGAGATTTTCTTTATCTCACCGTACCTGCACGAAAAGAAAAAAATTCATGAGGGTTGCTTCTTCCTCTCAAGAAATGGTGCCCATCCCACTAATAATTCTCGGTTTCGTGGTAGTAGGGTTTATATATTGTCTGTTCAAACACGGACGGCTATGGCCAGTCCAACATCGAACCTAAGCAAAATGGGCAGTCCATTGCAACGGCAATGTAGAAACTATCCACGACCACGAGGGGTGGTTGAGTAGCAATTACCACAAGCAAGGGAAGGGAGAGGAAACTAATGAGCATCTATACATTGGCAACACAAACAAAATTGTTAGTTGCATTATTGTTGTAGTTCCATTGGCAACACAAACAATGTGTGGGAACAATGAAAGTTGCATTACATTACACTAATACATATGCATGGAGTTGGAGAACACTCCATCGATCTCCATGTAACAACACGCCACACGCCAGCTCTCTGGCCGGCGGCTCTCCGTCCGTCGGTCTGACCATCGATCTCAACATCGATCTCCATGGCTCATCGCTGACGTGGCACACCAGTACAACTCATCAAAATCTGTCTCCCGAATTGAACCTTCCCATGCTACCATTCTCAACGTCTCCACCAGCCTCAGCTCGCCCTGCATATCTCTATATAAAGCCACCTTCCTCCCTCCAGCACCAGCAACATCTCAGTATCTCACTCCAGCCTCGCGCGCCTCGCCTCAAGGATTATACTGTAGATATTTTTGTGGCAGAACCGCCCAATTTAAACTGGCTCAAGTGCGTCGAAACATCCTAACTCAGGGTATTCCTCACACGCACTTCAAACAGTTTAAACCCGGTAGTCTGTCGAGTGTCCCCGGGACATCCCGAATCATCCACTGACAACACTTTCTTTACCATAGCTTAGGATCCTTACCAAGTTGGAGATAACACAACAGGCATTACCTTTTTACATACATACGGAAAGGTACGAATTATTACAAACCGAGTTTTGAACCCTCTTAACTTCAAGCCATAGTACTAAGATCCAAATACCAACTAGATTTATACACTGAAGAGTCAGAAGAGTTCTAGAGTACTCTAACATCTAGAGTCATCTGGGACCTCCGATGCTCTAGGGCTTCTGGCTCTCCTCTTCGCCTTCGGGTTGCGAAACCTCCTCTGGAAAAACAGAAAGGGAAGAACCCTGAGTACAAAGGTACTCAGCAAGACTTACCCGTCTTACCAAAGAAAAGACTCTCAAGGATGAATGAATAGGCTTTTGGTGGTTGTTTGGCTGACCCGACCTTTGCGGAAAAGCTTACTACGAGTGAGTCCTTATATGGCAGTTTTATTTCAATTTATTGTTAGCTACTCAACTAAGTGGTAAATATCTTTTTCACTCAAGTGATACTAGGTTCAAACAGCATTTTGGACCACTCACATATAACAGTTCAACTTGTTTCCTCTACGATGTTTAAGACCTGATCAAGTGCACTCATAACCAAGAGTAGTGTTGATCCGGATCCATATACATCCTGCAGGAGATACCTAGCCACCAGCCACGTACAGCTGCGCCAGCTGTCCGCAACAACCTTTCAATCAGTTGGACCAAGGGCCGGAAATATCCTTACCCGAACCCGGGAACGCATCCCCACGTGGGCCCCACGTCTGGCGACCACCCCGTGAGTTCCAGATGTCGATCCCGCCTTTCTTCGACCCAGCAAGCACCGGTAAGCGATATTTCCAATCCAAGAGCCAGCTAATCTAGTTGGCTTTACTGGCCCCATTACCCAGTAAGAAACCAGGTAGAATCACTTGATCAAACTTTTAAACAACGGATCGGTCCTTAGTGAATTTTGCTAGTAGGCAGAACTAGGGATCGAGCTCATCTCAATCCATTCTATCATCTTCTGCCCACTCTCTCTTCTCTTATTTTCTCATGAATGATTCATCTATGATTAGTAAGCACCTAGATCATCATTAACATATTAAAATCTCGCAAAGCATAACTAAGTGGATGCTCTATAAACCATTTTCTTCTCTTCCTAACAAGGGTAGTGCTAACAAGGAGTAGTTCATGCATCAAAAGTTTTCATTCAACTCCTAACCTAATGCACACATAAAATCATAAGATTTGGACTCGTGATCTGCTGAAATAAAGTAGGTAAAGATGCATCCGGGGCTTGCCTTGGGTTTCAAAAAGGTTAGCGGTCTCGGTGACTTCCTGAAATTCCGGAGCAACCGCTAACACCTCCTCGTACTGAACTGGGTCGTCAGAGAATTCCACGTACTCTACTTCCGAAGCTTCAGATCCTATATGCGATGCAAGTTAGTGATGAGAGATGCATAGTTTGAAAACATAGCACACAAACTTTATTTCTCGATACAGTTGCAAGCCAACAAAGCTACCCAAACTTGTCCCAAAGAAAAGTTATTTTATAAAGTGGGTGAATTAATTCCTATTTCTTTTATTTATGTATTAAAGGAAAATTCCTAAGTATACCAAAATTATTTTCTACTCATATCTATCACTTTATCTATTGATAAAAGTGTTTATAAAACATGAATCCTATTTTATAATATTTTTAATACTATTTTAGCCAATTTAAATAATTATTTTCTAAGTTGATATTATTAGTAAATTCTAAACATCACAATTTTTAGGGTTTAGCATTTTTAGATTATAAAGAAAAATCTAAGGAATTTATCAAAATTTATTTCATATTTTTCTGATTTTTCTACAATTTTCTAGAATTAAAACAGTGGATAAATATGATTTAAAGCTAAATTCTAAAATCTAATTGGTATTTTTACAGAAAACCCCCTGGCCTTTCTTTTCTTCCCCACCGAAGCCCCTGCCCACGCGGGACAGAGTCCTCGCGCGGACCGAGCTCCTCGCCGGCGTTGACTGCGCACGCCCGCCGGCGGCGAGGTCCCCCGGCTACCAAGACTAGCCCTAGGGCCCCTCTACACTACCGCGTACCCATTCTAGACGTCAACAGCCCCGGCAAACTCTAACCCTAACCCCCACGGCGGCACGGCGGCGAGACTCGGTGGCGCTGCGCACTCCGGCGAGCTTCACCACACCAACCAGCTTCGCAACCGGCTCACGAGCTTCACCGATACCAGGGACACCTCACGCACCACCTTAGCCACACAACGCGACCTCGCACGACCGAGCGCACCACGCCGGCCATGGCGGGAGCGCGCGTGGCGCACACGGCGGCGAGCGCCTAGCGGCTCAACTACGGCGAAACTAACGATGACAACTACCCTACAAGCACCAGCGAACCTCCCCGCACCCAGCGCACGCACCAGCTCGGCCGGAGGAGGTCCGAGCGAGGCTGCACCCGTGCGGCTGCCATGGCGGCGGATTTTCGCGGCGACGAACGCCGTTCCCGGCCGTGGAAGCGTCGCGACCTGGCTACTAAGCTCCTAAGCACGGTTCTTGACCCAAGCACAACCTCACTACCCTCTCCAACTGCAACCACAAGAGCTGTAAAAACAAGAGCACGGCGAAGGGTTCTCACCCCGGCGAGCCGTCAACGGTGAGCTTCAAGAATTGGTTGCGCCGGGCGATGGAGCAGTGGAAACTGAGCAAGAAAAGGTGGAATCGAACTAGGAGACCAAGGCGAAGCGGATGGTGGCTAGAGACAGCGCGGAGCGGCTCAAACGGCGGCTGCAGCACTCTGGCTCAACGGCGGCGAGGAAAAGAGAGCAGAGGAGCTCGCGGCGAAAGGGGGAGGAGAAGACCGTCGTTGAAGCTTTATCAGCGGCTGAGCTCACCGTGGCTTGACACCTCCAGCTGCGACGCCGCTCGAGCTGGCTCTCACCGCAACCGACGCGTGGCCAGTGAAGTGGGCCGCCGCTCGACGCCGGCAGCAGCTTGTCTGCCATGACGTCACCTTTTCCCCCAATTGACCTCCATTTTCACCGAGATTGAAGCTTCAATTTCTCCCAAATTCATATGGCAACATCAAAAACTCCCAACATGAAACTTGTAGCTGGATCATCCAATTTCATTTCGTACATTGGCACTTACCTCATTTGAGCACGAATTGAAGTCGAATTTGAGCTTCAAAGTCACTGCTGCAACTTATCCCCAATTTCAGAACCCTAACTGAATTTCCCAAATTACTCTCAAAACTTGAATAGAACATGCCTCTGGTGCTAAAGACAAATTTGAAATTCAACTTCAGGAGAACAACTTCCTAGTTGGAAGTTTCTGCAGAAGACTTCAAATTCGATCTCAATTTGATCAAATTCAACTTAACTGCCATTCTACTGAATTTCTCTGAAAACAGCCTTTGATCGATTTTCTTTCGTGTTTTCATCCTTGATCCAGCCAGTTTCTGAGTGTGACCCAAAAACAAAAGTTGTTCTTCATACTTCCCTTAGCAACTTTGTTTAAGACACCTTGGTCATACACCCCACAGATCAACCACTAACCTGCCTTGAAGTTCGCTGCTCGTTATGAATTCCCGACGAAAAACGGACAAGTGAGGAAAAACGGACAAGTCCTGTTGTCGGACGAGGAATAGTGCCATTTTTCCTTTTTTTTTTTCCATTTAAATGAAGCATCCTTTCTCAAATTTTCCTTACCACTGATAGCCAACTAAGTTGCTTAGCTTATAAACTTCCTTTAGAAATTCTTAGTCTCTCAAAATTTTCAAATTTAGCCACTTTGTTGACTTTGGTCAACCATTCCTTTTTACCTTGTATTTTTCTCTCTTCTTTTTTTTTAAGCCCACCATAATTCTTTTGAGGTTGACAAAAAGGTGGGATGTCACAGTCCTTCCCCCTTAAAAGAATCTCGTCCCGAGATTCCGATAGGGATAAAGCTCAAACTTTGACAATGGAAAGGATAATGTGTCATTACCCGAAGTCCTTGCTTACTTCATAAAGGAACGGAAACGTCCCACTCATTTTACATATGTACACAGACTTCCTTTGTTATTCATTTAAATAACTCGGGATACATAGAAATTAAATAGGACTCTTGTTCCCAAGTAGCTTCTTCGGGAGTATGATTACTCCACTGTACTTTATAGAACTTAATGCTTCTTGTTCTGGTATCCCGGGTCTTTTCATCCAAGATTCGGATGGGCTTCTCTTCATACGTCATATCGGAACTTAGTTCCACTTGAGTATCATCAACAATCTTGTCTGGTACTTGCAAACATTTCTTGAGCTGGGATACATGGAATACGTCATGCACAGTCGACAGCTGTGGACTCAAGGCCAGCCGATAGGCCACAGAACCCTTCCGTTCTAGAATCTCATAAGGACCAATATACCTCGGCGCTAACTTTCCTTTTACTCCAAACCTCTGGAGTCCTTTCATAGGAGACACACGCAGATAGACGTAATCCCCTTCTTTAAATTGCAACGGTGTTCTTCTTTTATCAGCATAACTCTTCTGTCGCGATTGAGCAATCCTTAAGTGCTCGCGAATCTGAGCGACCTTCTGCTCGGCTTCCTTAACGAGATCCGGCCCAAAAGTGAACCTTTCCCCAGCTTCAGTCCAATTCAATGGTGTTCTACACCTTCGGCCATACAAAGCCTCAAAAGGTGCCATTCGAATGCTGGACTGATAGCTGTTATTGTAAGAGAATTCGGCCAAATGCAAACACTCGTCCCATCTCTTGGAAAAGGTTAATGCACATGCCCTCAACATGTCTTCCAAGATTTGGTTGACTCGCTCTGTCTGCCCTCCGGTTTGCGGATGATAGGCAGAACTTTGAATTAAGGTGGTACCCATTGCTCGATGTATTTGCTCCCAAAACCGAGATACAAACTGTGAGCCTCTATCTGAAGTAATGGTCTTGGGTACCCCGTGTAAGGACACAATTCGCTCTAAAAACAAGTCTGCATATTTGTCCGAATGATATGTTGTTTTGACCGGCATGAAATGAGCCGACTTAGTTAACCGATCAACAATAACCCAAATGGAATTATATCCCTTAGATGTGGTGGGTAAACCCACAATAAAATCCATAGATATATCCTCCCATTTCCACACAGGAACGCTCAAAGGTTGTAACAACCCTGCAGCCTTCTGAGTGATAGGCTTCACCCTTCGGCAGGTGTCACACCTCGACACATAACGGGCAATTTCCCGCTTCATTCGAGTCCACCAGACTCTCTGTTTTAAGTCATGGTACATTTTTGTACTCCCAGGATGAATGGAGTACTTAGACAGATGTGCCTCGTCCAAGATTTTTCTCCTTAACTCCCAATCTTTTGGGACCACAATTCTATTTCTGAAATAAAATATGCCATTTTCATCTTGAGTAAAACAAACAGGTTTTCCTTCAGCGATACGTTTCTTTAGGATTTTCATTTTCTTGTCTTTTAATTGGGCTCTTTCAATATGCTCTTTCAAGGTGTCGGGAATCACAATATTCCTGACAGAGCCTTGAATAACCATTTCGATTCCCATTTCCTCCATCTCCTGACATAGGGTCTTCGCCCTTCTATGGACGGTTAAACAATGACATTGAGCCTTCCGGCTCAAAGCATCGGCTACCACATTAGCCTTACCCGGATGATAGTGAATGTCCAGGTTATAATCCTTAATCAACTCCAACCACCTACGTTGTCGCATGTTCAACTCGGATTGGGTAAATATGTACTTTAAACTCTTGTGGTCGGAATAGACACGGCACCCACTTCCCAGCAGATAGTGTCGCCATATCTTAAGAGCGTGCACTACGGCAGCAAGTTCCAAATCATGTGTGGGGTAATTTTCTTCATGTCGCTTTAACTGCCTGGAGGCATAAGCGATAACCTTACCCTCCTGCATCAACACACAGCCTAAACCTTTCCCGGAAGCATCACAATATATATCAAAAGGCTTTTCTATATCAGGCTGAGCTAGAACCGGAGCTGTAGTCAACAACTTCTTTAACTTCTGAAATGCCTCCTCACATTGCTCGCTCCATTCATACTTATTGTCGTTTTTAAGTAACTCAGTTAACGGTTTAGCTATCTTGGAGAAATCTGGAATGAACCGCCGGTAATAGCCGGCCATTCCCAGGAAACTTCTAACTTTCGTTACCGATTGCGGTGGTTGCCAATTCAATATATCCTCAACCTTACTCGGGTCAACTTCTACACCATCAGCCGACAGAACATGACCCAAGAAAGGTACCTTTTTCAACCAAAACTCGCATTTACTCAATTTAGCATATAGTTTATGATCTCTCAACCTTTGCAAAACGATGCGCAGGTGCTCGGCATGTTCTTCTTCATTCTTAGAGAAGACTAAGATATCATCTATGAACACCACTACAAATTTATCCAATTCAGGCATAAACACAGTGTTCATCAGGTACATAAAATGCGCTGGGGCATTTGTTAACCCGAAAGACATCACTAGATATTCATAGAGACCGTATCTAGTGGAGAAAGCCGTTTTAGGGATATCCTCCGGCTTAATCCGTATCTGGTGATACCCGGACCGGAGATCAATCTTAGAAAAGACTTTTGCTCCAGCCAATTGATCAAACAACAAATCAATCCGGGGTAAAGGATATTTATTCTTGATGGTTACCGCATTCAAGGGACGGTAATCAACACATAACCGTAAGGTGTGATCTTTCTTTTTCACAAAAATTGCCGGACAACCCCATGGAGATGCACTGGGCCGGATGAAACCTTTATCTAGGAGCTCTTGCAATTGCACTTTTAGTTCTGCTAGTTCTTTGGGCGGCATTCTATAAGGCCTTCTAGATATAGGAGCTGTCCCAGGTTCAAGCTCAATGGTAAATTCCACCTCTCTAACTGGTGGTAATCCCGGTAGATCTTCCGGAAAGACATCCGGAAACTCATTAACCACCGGTATTGACTCGAGAGTCACTGCTCTCGTCTTTCTGACCATACAATCTAAAGTTTGATGGGCAGGTAAAGTTATCTTCACCTCCCGACCAAGAGCATTAGTGAAACAAATCTCCCTAGATCCTGTATCTATCAATACTTTGTTCTGGGTCATCCAATTCATTCCCAAAATTATATCAATCCCTTGATCCTCAAGAACTAAGGGTAGAACATTAATCATGTGCCCCTCTAAGCTCAAAACCACATCACTAGCCACTAGATTAGTAGTTTGCTTTGCCCCCGTGGATTCTATCACATACTTGTTTCTTAATTCCCGAGTGGCTAATTGATGTCTCTCAACAAAAGCTTTACTTATAAAGGTATGCGAAGCACCAGAATCAAATAACACAATGGCAGGTTGGTTATTGAGAGGAAACATACCAGCCATCACCGGTTCTCCTTCCGGTATCTCTTCAACATTCATATAGTGGACTCGTCCCGTCTTGGCATTAAAAACCTTCTTCCTCACAAACCTCTGGCCCACACCTTGCCCTGAAGTTTGGGCCTTGATATTCTGAGTACCACCCTGCTTGGGAAGACGGCAATCACGAGCAAAATGTCCAGCTTGGCCACAATTGTAACAGGGCTGCTTATTGCCTGGCGTTGCCGGATACCGGTTACCTTGGGGCAGAGGGTTCCCTGGGCGAGGTGCATTATAGAGATTCCTCACCGCCCATGATTGCTGTGGCGGCTGCGGTTGCGGGGCTCGGAAAGTAGGACGAGGTGGTCCCCGATATACCACCTTGTATCGCGGTGGGACACTGCTTGAGGCTCCCATGGGAGGGTTCTTTCTCTTCAGAGCTTCCTCCCGCCGGAGAGATTCATCCAATGCTTTCATCTTCGCCTCAGCTGAGATGGCCATACTGACTGCTTCTCCATAATTGTGCAGGGTGCAAGTAACCAGCTTCTCCTGCATCCGGACGTTAAGCCCTCGGAGATAACAGTCCCTCTTCTTAGTCTCACTGTCAACATGTTCCGGAGCATACTGGGCCAAATGTTCAAAATCACGAGTATAATCCAGCACACTCCGGTTACCTTGCTGCAACCTCAGAAACTCCTCCAACTTCAACTTCAAGATACCCTCAGGGATGAAGTGAGCACAGAAAATGGTTTTGAAGTCTTCCCAATTCAATGCTCCTCCCGCAGGTTGTCGAGACAAGAAGCTTGCCCACCAAGTACCAGCGGGTCCTTGCAGCTGTAGTCCTGCAAACTCCACCTTCTGGGCTTCAGTACACTGCGGAATAACCCGGAACTTCTGTTCCAGAGTCTGAATCCATTCCCGCGCTTCAAGTGGATGTTCAGCTTGACTGAAGACAGGTGGATGGGTCTCAAGGAATTGAGAGTACGTAACCCCCTGCTGACCAGCTTGCCTTCCGGATGGACGATTGCTCAGGTTCTGAGCAATCAGGTTCAACAATCGGGTCTGCTCAGTCCCGGAGTTTATGAGGTGAGCAAACGCGTCTGTCAAGGTAGGAGGTCCAGGTGGAGCATTAGGGTCCTCCCTCGAGCTCGGCTGCTGGTTCCTTTGATTTGCCATTCTACAAAAAGTTCAGTGCAAAAGATCATTAACTCCCATCTTACTGATTTATCCGGACTTGCAAAGGAAAAAGGTAAACTCCTTTCGGAACCACTTGCACATAGATGCAAACAAACATCATATATCACATCAGAACATGTACAACTCCATAGGAGTTAGAACCTACAACCTCAAGCCATCACATATTCATACATAGTTTTCAATTCTAGGGTTCCAAGTGCAAGCATATTAGTTACATGTACATATGCACAAACACTTCGCTCATAGCCTCACTCAAACTCCCCAAAAGAACCCTGCAAACCACGCTTCCCTCACTCTCCACCCTCCATCGGAGCAGGCTGGTTGACGGAATTCTCACTCCCATCCGACCTGACTGCACTGGAAGCTGACGACGAAGTCGAAGAAGACGAAGAACTGGTGACGGTGGTCATTCCGGACTCTCCCTGGATCTCACTGGGATCTTCCTCATCACTATCCTCGTCCACCACCATGGGATGGAACTCCAGTGGTCCAAGTCCTTCAGGATCAAATCCATCTGCATTTGCATTAGCCCATGCAAACGCATTTGGATCCTCTGGCAGCGCTTCATTGTTTTCCTCGACCTCGAACTCAAAACCCTCGAAACCTTCCAGAACCTCATCGGCGAACTGCGCATCCTCTGGTGCAGGTGGTGCAGCTAGAGCAGGCTCCATGCCCACTATGTCCACCTCTTCATCTGCCCCTTCCGGAGCTGGCTGCTGATCCTCAACTGGAGCTGGTGGTGCTTCGACATGGTGATTGGCAGCTGCTACCAGATGCTCGTACTGCTCCAAGGCTGTCCTGAGCGCAACGATCTCATCCTGCTGCATTGAGATACGAGCCTGCAACTCCTGAGTGTTGACTCCCATGGCTTCAGTCTGTGCTGCGGCAGTCTCTGCCCCGACTTCCTTGAGATGCTGGATCTCTGCATCCTTCTCGTCCATCCTACGAGCCATATCCCTCATAGATCTCTCCATCTCATGCTCTCTATCAAACATGGCCCGCTGGGCTTCTTCCAGACCAGACTTCATTCCCAGCATCTTCATCTTGAAATCCGTGTTCTTCTCCCTCTGACGCTGATAGCTCTTCTGGCAAATCTGTAGAAGACTGAACATGGACACCATGTAGTCCACTGAAGATGCTCCAATCTCATCGCTCTCCACCCTTGCCTTGTTCTTCAAGGCCTTGACTCGACGCTTCCAGACCCCATCTTCTGGATCCTGTAGCGGAAAGAACCTGGCAGAGCTTGTACCAATCTCGAACTTATTCTTCTGGCATAGCTCAGTGAGAACGGTCAAGGCTGCAGTCTGGACAGTATCCTCAAACTCAAATCCCTGGACTCGAGTCTCGTCCAGCTTCCATGTAGCATGAGTCTCGGACTCTGAAATGTGTACATAGACAGTACACCCAACCTGCTGCAGAGTGTCAAACTGCTTCCAGATATACAGTGGTGGCTCCTCAAAGCCCTTTTCCTGCAAGATCTGCCACAAGACTCTGGTGAAACCAGGGCGATCATGGTAGCACCCCTGGGTCCAGCCGTCCTGATCCGTATGCTCCATTGTCTCCATCTGTAGAGACAACCAAGATCAACAACGGCACACACCAAAACCCCCAAAGAAAAGTTTTGAAAACATGCAATGCACATGATGCAACGTTTTTCCTACGTCCTCACAGACCCATATCTCACTCGTATAAAAATTTGGTGGCATCGTATAGCTCTTCCTATATATAAAGTCTACCGTAGCTAACGGTATGCTAACAGTCAGCATCTGCAAAACAGCAACCATTAGACTACTGCCACCTAACGACACAACCTTTTTATACTTTAAAATAGGTCCCTAAAGTTTTAAAATAGTAACACCTCTGAGTTACCCCAACTTGGCTCTGATACAAGCTGTGGCAGAACCGCCCAATTTAAACTGGCTCAAGTGCGTCGAAACATCCTAACTCAGGGTATTCCTCACACGCACTTCAAACAGTTTAAACCCGGTAGTCTGTCGAGTGTCCCCGGGACATCCCGAATCATCCACTGACAACACTTTCTTTACCATAGCTTAGGATCCTTACCAAGTTGGAGATAACACAACAGGCATTACCTTTTTACATACATACGGAAAGGTACGAATTATTACAAACCGAGTTTTGAACCCTCTTAACTTCAAGCCATAGTACTAAGATCCAAATACCAACTAGATTTATACACTGAAGAGTCAGAAGAGTTCTAGAGTACTCTAACATCTAGAGTCATCTGGGACCTCCGATGCTCTAGGGCTTCTGGCTCTCCTCTTCGCCTTCGGGTTGCGAAACCTCCTCTGGAAAAACAGAAAGGGAAGAACCCTGAGTACAAAGGTACTCAGCAAGACTTACCCGTCTTACCAAAGAAAAGACTCTCAAGGATGAATGAATAGGCTTTTGGTGGTTGTTTGGCTGACCCGACCTTTGCGGAAAAGCTTACTACGAGTGAGTCCTTATATGGCAGTTTTATTTCAATTTATTGTTAGCTACTCAACTAAGTGGTAAATATCTTTTTCACTCAAGTGATACTAGGTTCAAACAGCATTTTGGACCACTCACATATAACAGTTCAACTTGTTTCCTCTACGATGTTTAAGACCTGATCAAGTGCACTCATAACCAAGAGTAGTGTTGATCCGGATCCATATACATCCTGCAGGAGATACCTAGCCACCAGCCACGTACAGCTGCGCCAGCTGTCCGCAACAACCTTTCAATCAGTTGGACCAAGGGCCGGAAATATCCTTACCCGAACCCGGGAACGCATCCCCACGTGGGCCCCACGTCTGGCGACCACCCCGTGAGTTCCAGATGTCGATCCCGCCTTTCTTCGACCCAGCAAGCACCGGTAAGCGATATTTCCAATCCAAGAGCCAGCTAATCTAGTTGGCTTTACTGGCCCCATTACCCAGTAAGAAACCAGGTAGAATCACTTGATCAAACTTTTAAACAACGGATCGGTCCTTAGTGAATTTTGCTAGTAGGCAGAACTAGGGATCGAGCTCATCTCAATCCATTCTATCATCTTCTGCCCACTCTCTCTTCTCTTATTTTCTCATGAATGATTCATCTATGATTAGTAAGCACCTAGATCATCATTAACATATTAAAATCTCGCAAAGCATAACTAAGTGGATGCTCTATAAACCATTTTCTTCTCTTCCTAACAAGGGTAGTGCTAACAAGGAGTAGTTCATGCATCAAAAGTTTTCATTCAACTCCTAACCTAATGCACACATAAAATCATAAGATTTGGACTCGTGATCTGCTGAAATAAAGTAGGTAAAGATGCATCCGGGGCTTGCCTTGGGTTTCAAAAAGGTTAGCGGTCTCGGTGACTTCCTGAAATTCCGGAGCAACCGCTAACACCTCCTCGTACTGAACTGGGTCGTCAGAGAATTCCACGTACTCTACTTCCGAAGCTTCAGATCCTATATGCGATGCAAGTTAGTGATGAGAGATGCATAGTTTGAAAACATAGCACACAAACTTTATTTCTCGATACAGTTGCAAGCCAACAAAGCTACCCAAACTTGTCCCAAAGAAAAGTTATTTTATAAAGTGGGTGAATTAATTCCTATTTCTTTTATTTATGTATTAAAGGAAAATTCCTAAGTATACCAAAATTATTTTCTACTCATATCTATCACTTTATCTATTGATAAAAGTGTTTATAAAACATGAATCCTATTTTATAATATTTTTAATACTATTTTAGCCAATTTAAATAATTATTTTCTAAGTTGATATTATTAGTAAATTCTAAACATCACAATTTTTAGGGTTTAGCATTTTTAGATTATAAAGAAAAATCTAAGGAATTTATCAAAATTTATTTCATATTTTTCTGATTTTTCTACAATTTTCTAGAATTAAAACAGTGGATAAATATGATTTAAAGCTAAATTCTAAAATCTAATTGGTATTTTTACAGAAAACCCCCTGGCCTTTCTTTTCTTCCCCACCGAAGCCCCTGCCCACGCGGGACAGAGTCCTCGCGCGGACCGAGCTCCTCGCCGGCGTTGACTGCGCACGCCCGCCGGCGGCGAGGTCCCCCGGCTACCAAGACTAGCCCTAGGGCCCCTCTACACTACCGCGTACCCATTCTAGACGTCAACAGCCCCGGCAAACTCTAACCCTAACCCCCACGGCGGCACGGCGGCGAGACTCGGTGGCGCTGCGCACTCCGGCGAGCTTCACCACACCAACCAGCTTCGCAACCGGCTCACGAGCTTCACCGATACCAGGGACACCTCACGCACCACCTTAGCCACACAACGCGACCTCGCACGACCGAGCGCACCACGCCGGCCATGGCGGGAGCGCGCGTGGCGCACACGGCGGCGAGCGCCTAGCGGCTCAACTACGGCGAAACTAACGATGACAACTACCCTACAAGCACCAGCGAACCTCCCCGCACCCAGCGCGCGCACCAGCTCGGCCGGAGGAGGTCCGAGCGAGGCTGCACCCGTGCGGCTGCCATGGCGGCGGAGTTTCGCGGCGACGAACGCCGTTCCCGGCCGTGGAAGCGTCGCGACCTGGCTACTAAGCTCCTAAGCACGGTTCTTGACCCAAGCACAACCTCACTACCCTCTCCAACTGCAACCACAAGAGCTGTAAAAACAAGAGCACGGCGAAGGGTTCTCACCCCGGCGAGCCGTCAACGGTGAGCTTCAAGAATTGGTTGCGCCGGGCGATGGAGCAGTGGAAACTGAGCAAGAAAAGGTGGAATCGAACTAGGAGACCAAGGCGAAGCGGATGGTGGCTAGAGACAGCGCGGAGCGGCTCAAACGGCGGCTGCAGCACTCTGGCTCAACGGCGGCGAGGAAAAGAGAGCAGAGGAGCTCGCGGCGAAAGGGGGAGGAGAAGACCGTCGTTGAAGCTTTATCAGCGGCTGAGCTCACCGTGGCTTGACACCTCCAGCTGCGACGCCGCTCGAGCTGGCTCTCACCGCAACCGACGCGTGGCCGGTGAAGTGGGCCGCCGCTCGACGCCAGCAGCAGCTTGTCTGCCATGACGTCACCTTTTCCCCCAATTGACCTCCATTTTCACCGAGATTGAAGCTTCAATTTCTCCCAAATTCATATGGCAACATCAAAAACTCCCAACATGAAACTTGTAGCTGGATCATCCAATTTCATTTCGTACATTGGCACTTACCTCATTTGAGCACGAATTGAAGTCGAATTTGAGCTTCAAAGTCACTGCTGCAACTTATCCCCAATTTCAGAACCCTAACTGAATTTCCCAAATTACTCTCAAAACTTGAATAGAACATGCCTCTGGTGCTAAAGACAAATTTGAAATTCAACTTCAGGAGAACAACTTCCTAGTTGGAAGTTTCTGCAGAAGACTTCAAATTCGATCTCAATTTGATCAAATTCAACTTAACTGCCATTCTACTGAATTTCTCTGAAAACAGCCTTTGATCGATTTTCTTTCGTGTTTTCATCCTTGATCCAGCCAGTTTCTGAGTGTGACCCAAAAACAAAAGTTGTTCTTCATACTTCCCTTAGAAACTTTGTTTAAGACACCTTGGTCATACACCCCACAGATCAACCACTAACCTGCCTTGAAGTTCGCTGCTCGTTATGAATTCCCGACGAAAAACGGACAAGTGTTGTCGGACGAGGAATAGTGCCATTTTTCCTTTTTTTTTTCCATTTAAATGAAGCATCCTTTCTCAAATTTTCCTTACCACTGATAGCCAACTAAGTTGCTTAGCTTATAAACTTCCTTTAGAAATTCTTAGTCTCTCAAAATTTTCAAATTTAGCCACTTTGTTGACTTTGGTCAACCATTCCTTTTTACCTTGTATTTTTCTCTCTTCTTTTTTTTTAAGCCCACCATAATTCTTTTGAGCTTGACAAAAAGGTGGGATGTCACAATTTTCCAGCTCCGTGACCCAAGCAATGGGAGAGCAGGCCTCGCCTCGCCTCAAGGCTTATATATATTTGAGTTTCTATATATTTTTCAGCTTCGTGACCCAAGCAATGGGAGAGCAGGCCTCGCCGTCGATCGCCAAGGATGTCACCGAGGTGCCCGTTTCCTCTCGATTTTCGCCAGTTTATTTTCGGCTGGGACGGATTTGATCTGTGTCTGTATTTAATTTGGTTTACGTAAAAACCCAACCTTTTTGTGGTGCGCTGCGCAGTTGATTGGGAACACGCCGCTGGTGTACCTCAACAAGGTGACCGATGGGTGCGTCGCCCGCGTCGCAGCGAAGCTCGAGTCCATGGAGCCATGCTCCAGCGTCAAGGATAGGTACGGTGGTTTTTTTTTTCACTTCTCGTATCCTTTTTTTACTGTACCTCAAGGGATGGATTATGCATGTGAGACAGATCTTGGTTCTTTATTCTTGCTCTAGCTGATTTTATTGGCTACTTATTGGAATAACATGCATGGTTTACGTAGCAGAATTTAAAATTTTCCACCTTATCATTCGAGTATATCTATGGTCAATTATTAGGTGTCAGCATTGTGGATGTAAGGCTTATTTTCCCTTTACCTTCAGGATCTTGTTAAGCTGAAAAAACAACGCTGTTTTTTGTGCAGGATTGCCTACAGCATGATCACTGACGCAGAGGAGAAGGGCCTCATCACTCCAGGCACGGTGGGTGACTGAAACTTTTGCAGCGTTTCCTTTGCTGATTTGTTGCAAGGGAAATAGTGTGCTCTTGACTTGCTCAGCCCAGTTCCATTGTCCACTGCCTTTTCTCTGACGTACGTATATGTTCAACAAGAAAACTCTATACGATTAGATTCACAAGCACATGTCCGTAGCTCCATTTTTCATTCTCATCAATCTAGCTTGCAAACTATGTCCCATATGATATCTGGTGGTTGTTATTTTCGTGAAGTTGACTATGGGATTGATTTAGTAATCTACATTATATACTTCCCTGCCTAGTAGTACCTTATTGGAGCAGATGCTTCAGTTGGATATTTTCTCAGATCTATCCATGTGGTGAAGGCACGATAAATAAGTTGGCTTGACTAGTCTTCAACCGTTATGTACTGTAGCGTGTACATCATTAACATAGTGATTTGATCAGTATTTTTTATTACAAGAAACAAAGCTTAATTTACAGATCTTCTTAGAGGAAGGCAAATGTATTTTTGTCTCTTCTCCATTTGATGGCATGTTAGTTATTATTGGAAAGCTCTCCCAACAATCCTACAATAGCATAGCTGTCCTAGTCCTTGATGGAGAAGGACTGTAAGCATTATTCTGCACTTCTGCAGCTGAAATGACCTAATGATTATTGTTCGTGCCTAACCTGGTATTGTTAATTCTACCTTACATATATCATTTTGAATTGATCCAGCACTAATTGAAGCCTTTTCTTTGGCCTGATTGCCACTAGAATCATTTCAAATTATAAGTCGTTTGACCTTTTTCGCCCCAAGTTTGACCACTCGCCTTATTAAAAAAATTGTGCAAAATATTATTATTTTTTGCTATAACTTGCTTTGCTAATAAACATTTTTGAAAAACGACTTAAATTTGACTATGTTTGTAGATTTTTTTTTGAATAAGACGAACGGATGGGGCTAAAAAAGTCAGATGACTTATAATTTAGAACGGAGGGTGTCTAGTTTTCATATGATTAAAAATGGTTGTTTTCTTGTTTTGGAATTAGTTTAATTGAATCTCGTAGAAACAAGGGAATTCAATTATGGGGCTGTCAAATCTTTCAGCAAATATATTTTAAATCTGGATTCATATAAATTTCAGAATGTCAATAGAGGATTTTACTAATATTTTCATTTGCATGTCAATTGTTGCCAGACTCTGCTGATTGAAGCAACTAGCGGGAACACAGGAATTGGTTTGGCCTTTATGGCTGCTACCAAGGGTTACAAACTTATTCTTACCATGCCTGCCTCAATGAGCATGGAGAGGAGAATCATATTAAGGGCTTTTGGTGCTGAACTGGTCCTTACTGACCCACTCCTGGGAATGAATGGAGCTATTAAAAAGGCGGAAGAGATTCAAGCAAAGACACCCAACTCATACATCCTTCAACAATTCGAAAATCCTGCTAACCCAAAGGTGCAGCATAATATATCTTTTGTATTCGGAGACCATGCTGTTGCCCTTTGTTGACAACTACTTTCTAACATTTCATCTGAACATGTCATGCAGATTCATTATGAGACTACAGGGCCTGAAATCTGGAGAGACACAGCTGGACAAATTGATGGCCTTGTATCTGGTATTGGGACAGGAGGTACCATAACTGGAACTGGCCGATACCTCAGAGAGCAAAACCCTAATGTGAAGGTAAATATATATGCATGGCAGTAATAGCTGACATTTCTATAGTTCATTTTTTCCCTTTATGATACGAAGTATCTGATTTTTATATTTTTTTTATCTTTATGTTAGTTCTATGGTGTGGAGCCAGTGGAGAGTGCTGTTTTGAATGGTGGGAAAGCTGGTAAAGTTTGCATCTTTAATACATTCCTTTGTTCCAAATTACATAGCTTTATGATCATTTTGAGTTAAATGCTTATTGTTCTTCAAGTTTCCTGCAATTACCAAAATATGGAAAACTCCATATTAGTTTCCTTTTTATTGTTTCCATTCCTTAGGACTTGGTGACATGAAATATTTTATAAATGATGGAGAGCTAAGAGATGGTATACACACATTTCTGTTTTTTAAAATAGATGGACCATGATAGTTTCTGTGACATTGTAAGGAGTTTTTTTGCAGGTTCTTGACAATCATTTTTAAAAATTTTACAAATAAAGATAGCTTAACCTCCCATTTTGCACCAGTGACTTTTTGACGCTGCTTGTTTTGGATTCATGAGATTATGTGCTCATAATAATGCAGGGCCACACAAGATTCAAGGAATTGGAGCTGGTTTTATTCCTAAGGTCTTAGATGTTGACCTCATTGATGAAACTCTACAAGTATGTTCTCCTTCACTGTTAAATTATATTGTAGAAAAGATATATTAGCTCTGGTTCCATGTATATGTTCATTTGGATTGTTGATTCAACCTTTTATATTAGCTTTGAATGACCATAAATTGTTTCCCAGGTTTCAAGCGATGAAGCTATTGAAACTGCAAAGGCTCTTGCTCTGAAAGAAGGGTTGTTGGTAAGTCTTTTGTATGAAATTTACATATGTTTTATTTTATAGCTATAAGAACTTGTGATCTTGCTGTTTCTTTAAGCCTATGCACTAATGGGTCTTTAATATGGTGTCGGCATGCCTTGGTCCTTAATGATGTCAAATTTTGTAGGTTGGAATCTCTTCTGGTGCAGCTGCAGCTGCAGCTGTTAGGCTTGCTAAGAGGCCTGAAAATGCCGGAAAGCTATTTGTTGTAAGTGTTACATTTCCTCCCTGTGAATTTCTAGCACTTGTAGGTCCAATAGCTATTTCCACTGCATGAGTTATTTGTGGAAATTTATCTGATCTTTAATGAATCGCAAATGAACACATGTACACTATGTGAACGCCCTATATAAGGAGAAACAAATTTTGCCCATGAAACATCTGTACTACTAAATTCTTGTGAAGGTAAGATTTTACTTGCAGCACTTCAGATATTATCTCATTGCTGTGGTTCACATTTGCATCCTATTCTGAGCATTCTTTTTCTTGAAAAGATGAGATCTTGATATCATTAGCATCATTTCTTAAAATGGTGAAATGTTTATATCATTAGCATCCTTTCTTGAAAAGATGAGATATTGATATCATTTCTTATACGCAGGTCGTGTTCCCAAGCTTTGGTGAGCGCTACCTGTCGTCGGTGCTGTTCCAGTCCATCAAGAAGGAAGCAGAGAGCATGGTGATGGAGCTCTAGAGCCTACAATTCCAGGAGCTATTTTGGGAGAGGGTCTCCATTTTCACAGAAATAAAGTTTCGGTGCCTTTTTCTTGCTTTTGCTAATTAAAGCATACATCTGTCTGTGGATGACCAGTTCAGTTGGGCCGTGTTCATTGAAGAATAACATAGTTTGGGATTCCTATTTACAGTTGGACATTTTCTCTGTTCTGTATATCTCATCACCCAATGTGCAATAAAGAGTTGTTGGTGTTTTCATGCCTGGATCCTTGTTTGAATATTTCTTGGGTAAATCCTGCAAAAATGAACTCGTGTATAAAATGTAGTTCAAAATTTCCATCCCAATTTTGGGGTCTGTCAGACTTGGAACATCGTCAGACTTGGAACATCGTCGGACATTAGAGTTATAGCATCTCCAAAAGCTGCTGTATCCAAGGAAGGTTAGCCAAAAAAGAAAAAGAGGAAAAAAGCAAGGAAAAAATCGCTTCCAACAGACTCGGCATCCGGATAGCTATATCCCCACGCTCGCTATTTCCGAGGGGTGGTTGAGTAGCAATTACACATGCAAAAGAAGGGAGAGGAAATGAGCATCTATCTGTTGGCAACAAACAAATTCGTTAATTGCGTTCACAATATTGTGGTAGATCAGCACAGCTCAGTTAACGTGTAAGATGCTGGCCCTCTGCTCTTGGTCCTAAGTTTCTAATCTTTCAACCCATAGTTTTTGCCTTGTTGGGTGTGGGAGTAATGTGCGTTGCATTACATTATTACAGTCTTGGATCGGAGAACACTCCTTCTCCATGTGCCGCCGGCTCTCCGTCTGTCGGTCTGACCATCGATCTCCATGGCTCCTTAGAATGGATTCCAACTCAGCACCGTTCACGCGGCATTTTTGTCTCCCGAACCTCTCCTATATATCCTTCTCCACCAGCAGCCTCGCCCTGCATATATACATATATGTATATAAGCCACCCTCCTCTCCAGCACCAGCAGCATCTCATTCGAACAAGAGCCTCGCCTCTCAAGGATTTTCCAGCTTGGTGACCCAATGGGACAGGCCAAGTCGACGATCGCCAAGGATGTCACCGGGGTGAGCATCCTCCAGTTTCCTCTAGATTTCCCCTCGTATATCATATATTTGGCCTGTAAAAACTGAACCTTTTAATTTGTGGTGGCGCAGATAATTGGGAACACGCCGCTGGTGTACCTCAACAAGGTGACCGATGGCTGCGTCGGCCGCGTCGCAGCCAAGCTCGAGTCCATGGAGCCATGCTCCAGCGTCAAGGATAGGTACGGTGGGCTCTTCTAAAAAGCTTTTTATTTTCACTTCTCGTATCTTTTTTTTTCTTTTGCTGTACCTCACTACCTCGAGGGATGGATTATGCATGTGAGACAGATCTCGGTTCTCTATTCTTGCTCTAGCTGAAGTTTTTGTTTTTTTGGCTACTTGGAATTCAGAATTCTGATCGATGGTTTATGGTAAATTATTAGGTGTCATGGTGGTTGTAAGGCTCTGTTTTTCCTTTACGCTCAGGATCTTAAGCTGAAAAAACCACGCTGTTTTTGTGCAGGATTGCCTACAGCATGATCACTGACGCAGAGAGGAAGGGCCTCATCACTCCAGGCAAGGTGGGTAACTCAACCTTAATTTTGCACCGTTTCCTTTGTTGATTTGTTGCAAGGGAAATAGCTAGTGTGCTCTTGACTTGCTCAGCCCAGTTGCCATTGCTGCCCACTGCCTTTTCTCTTGCGTATATGTTCAACAGGAAAACTACATACAATCAGATTCAGAAGCATGTCGTTGCTTCCATTTTTCATTCTCTTGGATCTAGCTTGCAAACAAAGTTATTTAAATATGCTCTGCATGTCCCATATGGTGGTTGTTATTTTCGTGAAGTTGACTCTGGGATTAATTTAATAATATACATTATATTCTTCCCTGCCTAGTGGTACCTTATTGGAGCAGATGCTTCAGTTGGATATATTCTCTGATCTGTCCATGTGATGACGGCACGATAAATAATTTGGCTTGACTTGTATTCAACCGTTATATCCTATAGCGTGTAAATCATTAACATAGTGCTTTGATCGGTATATTTTTTTGAGTCTACTTAACCCCCCACCTATGGGGGTTAGAACACATCACCCCCAATCTATGAAACTGACTCTTTTACCCCTTGAACTTTTTAAAACCAGGAAAATCACCCTCTGAAGTGGTTTTGGATGGCGGTTTGATACAGTAACATCAGTTTTGTCTTTTTCTTTTTTTGTTTTGTTGGCTGAATCTTTGAAAAATCATAATAAACTATAGAAAAATCATAAAATAGAAAATCTAATTTTGTTGGACTCTACATACGTAGATATACACTGTGAACATACAATATGGTATGCTTTAGAACATTTGTTTCGTTGTAGGCTTTAGATCTATGCTTTTCTGTAATTAATTTATAGCTGTAAAAAAATGTATTAAAGCATACCATATTATAAGTTCCATGTGTATATCTACTCATGTGTATTCCAAAAAAATTGGATTTTATATTTTATAATTTTCTATGATTTATTATGATTTTTCAAATATCCAGCCAAAAAACAAAAAAGAAAAAAAAGAAGAAGACAAAACCTCAGTTTCGGTAGCAAACCACCATCTAAAACCGCTGTAGGGGATGATTTGCCCGGTTTTGGAAAGTTGGGGGGGGGGGAGGTAAAAGAGTTATTTTCATAGGTTGGGGTGATGTGTTCCAACCTGAATAGATGATGGGGTTATGTAGACTTTTTCCTTACAAGAAACAAAACTTACTTTACAGATGTTCTTTAGAGGAAGGCAAAGCTACTTTTCTCTCTTCTGCATTCGATGGCATGTTAGTTGTTATTGCCAAACTCTCCCCACCATCCTACAATAGCATAGCTGTCTCCTCGATGAAGAATCCCGTAAGCATTATGCTGCACTTCTGCAGCTGAAATGGCCTAGCTAACGATTATTGTTTGTGCCTAACCTGGTATTATTAATTCCATCTTACAAATGTCATTTTGAAGTGATCCAGCACTAAATTTAAGCCATTTGTTTGGCTTGATTGTCGCTAGAATCACCTATTAAAATGTATGCCTTAGTTTTTATATGATTAAAATGGTTGTTTTCTTCTTTTGAAATTTTAATTTAATCATAGCAGCAAGGGAATTCAATTATGGGGGTGTCAGATCTTTCAGCAAATAATTTTTAAATCTAGATTCATAAAATTTCAGGATGTCAATGTTGGATTTTACTAATATTTTCATTTGCATGTCAATTGTTGCCAGACTGTGCTGATTGAAGCAACCAGCGGCAACACAGGAATTGGACTGGCCTTTATGGCTGCTGCCAAGGGTTACAGACTTATACTTACGATGCCTGCCTCAATGAGCATGGAGAGGAGAACCATGATGAAGGCTTTTGGTGCTGAACTGGTCCTTACCGACCCACTCCTGGGAATGAAAGGAGCTGTTAAAAAGGCGGAAGAGATTAAAGCAAAGGCATTCCCCGACTCCTCGTACATCCTTGACCAATTCGAAAATCCTGCCAACCCAAAGGTGCGGCATAAATATATCATTTGTATTTGGAGACCATGTTGTTGCCCTTTGTTGACACCTACTCCCTCTGTAAAAAAAAAAGAGTAGTTTGGGAACCGTGTTTGTGAGGTAAATACGGTTCCCAAACTATTCTTATTTTGGTATGGATGGAGTACTTTCTAACATTTCATCTGGATACATCATGCAGATTCATTACGAGACTACAGGGCCTGAAATCTGGAAAGGCACATCTGGAAAAATTGATGGCCTTGTATCTGGCATTGGGACAGGAGGTACCATAACTGGAACTGGCCGATACCTCAGAGAGCAAAACCCTAATGTGAAGGTAAGTATGCATGGCAATAATATCTCACATTTTGATAGTTCATTTTCCTTTATGAAACAAAGTATCTGATTTTTTTTGTTTATCTTTATGTTAGCTGTATGGTGTGGAGCCAACAGAGAGTCCTGTTTTGAATGGTGGAGAAGCTGGTAAATTTTGCATATCTAATACGTTCCTTTTTTCCGAAGTACATAGCTTTATGATCATATTGAGTTATGAGTGTTACACTAGAATAAATTGCTTATTGTTCTTGAAATGTCCCGCAATCACCAAGACCTGAGAAATTCCGTAAGAGTTTCCTTTTTATTATTGTATCCATTCCTTAGGACTAGGTGACATGAAATATTTTATAAATGATGCAGATTGAACATATGGTATATGCACATATCTGAGTTTTAAAATACATGGACCATGATAATTAGTGTGACATTGCAAGGGTTTTTTTTCATCTATACAAATAAAGATACGTTAACCTCCCATTTTGAACCAACGACTTTTTGATGCTGCTTGTTTTTTATTGATGAGATCAAGTGCTCATAATGCAGGGCCACACAAGATTCAAGGAATTGGAGCTGGTTTTATTCCTGGGGTCTTGGATGTTAACCTCATTGATGAAACTCTACAAGTATGTTCTCCTTCACTATTAGCCCTGCTCTGGTCCCAAGTATAACTCCATTGGATTGTTGGTTCAACTTTTTGAGCTTCGAAAGACCATCAGTGTCTAAAGAACAAAAAAAAAACCTATATGTTGGCATCATAAGATTGGTGTTACTAGATTCATCATAAAGGAACATTTACCCCATTAAGTGAAGTTTGTGGCCGATCCACATTTCTCATGTATATTTTGTATTTGAATTCACTTTCTACCGTGTCACAACTGTTTGACGCCTTGAATGGTCTCCCAGGTTTCAAGCGATGAAGCTATTGAGACTGCAAAGGCTCTTGCTTTGAAAGAAGGGTTGTTGGTAAGTCTTTGGTCTGAAATTTACATATGTTTTTGTTTTATACCTAAGAACTGTTGACATGCCTTGACCCCTTGATGATGTCAAATTTTGTAGGTTGGAATTTCTTCTGGTGCAGCCGCAGCTGCAGCTGTTAGGCTTGCTAAGAGGCCTGAAAATGCCGGGAAGCTATTTGTTGTAAGTGTTACATTTCCTTCCTGTGAATTTCTAGCACTTGTAGGTCGATAGCTCTTTCCACTGCATGGGTCATTTATGGAAACTTATCTGATCTTTAATGAATCGCAAATGAACACATGTAGACTGTATTTGAACATAAGTGCCCTATAGGGAGAAACAATTTTTGCCCATGCAAGTATGCAACATCTGCACTTCTCAATTCTGGTGAAGGGAAGATTTTACTTGCAGCAATTTAGATATTACCCCATTGCCGTGGTTCACATTTGCATCCTATTGTGAGCATCTTTTGTAGAGAAGATTAGATCTTGATATCATTAGCATACTTTCATGCAAAAAAAGAGATCTTGATTTCATTTCTTATACGCAGGTCGTGTTCCCAAGCTTTGGTGAGCGCTATCTCTCGTCGGTGCTCTTCCAGTCCGTCAAGCAGGAAGCAGAGAGCCTGCTGGTGGAACCCTAGAGCGCACAATTCCAGCTGCTATTTTGGGAAAGGGTCTACACATTTTCCCAGAAATAAAGCCTCGGTGCATTTTGCCTGCATTTGCTAATTAAAGCATACATGTCTGTGGATGTCCAGTTCAGTTGGGGTTAGTGGGAGTTCTATTTACAGTTCGACATTCTATGTTTTGTATATCGCATTGTGCAACAAAACGTTGTTAGTGTGTTTCGTGCCGGGATCCTTGTAAATCCTGCAAGAATGAACTCGTGTATAAAAACTGAATCTGTCGTGACCCCCAATCCAACCATGTATCGATTTCCGCTGGCCTTTTTTTCGGCGGGGATGCGGTTGCTGTTTATTTGTTGTTCCTAAAAGCTGAATCTTTCATTCTGCTCTGCGCAGTTGATTGGGATTTGGGAACACGCTACTTCGAATTCATATCGATGTTTACTTAAAAAGTGTTTGGATCCCTAGGCTAAAGTTTAGCCCCGTCATATCTATAATGATATCAAAACACCAGCACGTGTATTTTCTTTTTTTAAAAAGCCAGCTCTGTAAATACGCTCCCACGACCATTCCACTTGACCGCTCTAGCCAACTCAGCTAGAGGACCTAATCAGTACTTAAATTTAATACTACCCATCTCTCATTATATCTCATTATATGGATTGGGAATGGCTTTAGTGGTGTTTGCATTGGAAGGGTAGTGTCTAGTGCTAGTTTCTTACTGATGTGGATCTTATGGACACTATGACTAGTGTCTTGGGTTAGGAATGGCCTTAGGCTCTAGATCCAAACACCCTGGAATCCAGTTGTTCGATCAATCGGCTTGCTTGCTTGGAGGGAGCGACAACAACGGCGATCATGAGGGGTCATCATTGATGACAACGTCGCCATCCGGCCATTATACGTGTTGCAGGAGCATGGGGCTAGGCCCCCAGGCACCCCGTCCCCTTATCTCCGCACATATCTATATTATAAGGAACACATTCTTTTATAAAACATTTATTACAAAAAAAATCAGTTCTTCTCAAATATCAACAATATTTGGCTCCACCTGTCAATTGGTGTATATAAGTTTGGGTCAAGACTCATATTATCATTTTCTAGATGTGTTCGATACATATTTAGTTAGTAGTGGTAACATTTTTTCACTTTATACGACACCTCCATATGTGTTTGATACGTATTTAATTGAACTCGTCGTTTCAGCTATGTGAACAAAATAAAAATAGTTGTTCTTATCTCTTCGCTCATATGTGATACTCTATAGTATTTTATATAAAATATAACATATACAATATATTAAAAATGATAGAGATGGTAATTTTGAGATTTTGTTTTAATTATATAACTTAGATTCAGACATAGAAGCGACTTTAATTTTTAAGCAAAGTCTACATAACCCCTAAACTATCTTTTGGTTCATTTTACCCCCTAAGCTATGTCAATTGGTCTATTCTACCCCCTAATACAATTTGTCTTTTTTTTATTTCTCCATACATGAATTGAATTTTAATTTCAAATTTTGTATGATTGTAGTGAACATTACAATATAGTATGTCAAAAAATATATTATGAATTTTTGTCATTAGTTTTTGTATAATGTCGTATCCTAAGGATTAGTTAATTATTAATTATCTTACCCAAATCAAAATAATGACAAAAAATCATTTTACATTTTTCTATCATTCATTATGATGTCTCATATCATCTCGCAAAATTTATACGTAATATGACACTTGTACATGGAAAAATAAAAAAGACAAATTGTATCAGGGGGTAAAATAGGCCAAATGACAAAGTTTAGGGGGTAAAATAAACCAAAAAATAGTTTAGAGGATTATGTAGATTTTGCTTATAGTTGAGGGTTGTAATTTGTACCTTTTCCTATTTATTTATATGCACATTTAGGGTGGTTATTTGATATTTTTATAATAGCGTAGGTGGGTAATTTACATAAAGATTAGGAGGTTACTTTAGGTTTTTTTTATAAAATAACAGAGGTGGGTAATTTAAATACATGTTTAGGAGGTTAATTTAGCCTATTTTCATAATGACAGATGGGTAATTTATTTAAAAAAATAATAGATCTAATGGCTATTATGATTAGAGTTGACGGATTAATGGATGAATGTTTCTGTTTTTTGTGAGAATTTCTATGATTTCTTTATTTATTTAGAGTGCCCATGTAGGATCGTAGGGGGCTTCATCTCGAGGCTTCAAAAGAGGCCTCTAATGAGTAATAGTAGGATTGTAAGGAGTTTTTTGTTCAACTATTCAAATAAATATATCTTAACCTCGATCCAAAACACAAGGGGATATTCGCAAAGTCTGCATCGACGTCATGGCGGCAGTTGCCGTGCGTCCCAGGGCGAGCGCCGTCGGCTCATGCAAGGCTGCAATATCCGCTCCCTCGGCTCCAAAAATATAAATAGATAGAACAGTAAAAAAACATCTATCAAAGTTTATGGATAAAAAACATGTATCATGATATCATCATGTAAAGTTTATGGATAAAAATATCTATCTTGAAATATTTAGTCCGAAGATCTCTTTTCGGACTCTCAGTTGCCGCCTCGCTACTGGACAATGTGACTGCACAGTGCACTGTGCATAGGTTGTGTGATCTGCAGGCTGCAAAAAATGAGGAGTGCAGTCCAGTCTTTTAGGTCTTTCACTAACTACCAAAGCCCTGTTCGCCTGAGCTAAAATGGTTGGGCTGGCAACCAGCTAGCCAGCCCACCCCAGCCACTGCCAGGTGGGCCAAACGAGGCCCAGCTAGACATTGCAAGGTGGGCCAACCAGCCCCAGCCAGCCTCCAGCCCAGCCACTTCCAAGCAACCGAACAGGCCCCAAGCTGTGTCATGTTCGGTCGTCTTGGGCCACAGCAAACAATGTGCTTAAGTACCTGGGCCTCAGCCTGGCCCAACAGAGAGCGATCCCTTGCCCGTCGCCAGCGGTCTTTAGATCCAACGACCTAGGAGACCCAAGGCTGTTGGCTCTTTTATTATATTGGGAAAAAGTTCTTTTTATCTCTCTACACAATGGGATGAGTTTGAGTTTTCTCTCTGGATCTGAAACTGAGCAAGCCATCTCTCAATTTTTGAAACAGTGTGTTTTACCTCTTGGCCTGAATATAAGCAGTTTTGAAGGCAGTTTATCTTTTTCTTTTTTATTTATTTCGGCTGAAACTTTGAAAAGTTATAGTAAATAAAAAAATCATAAAATACAAAATATAATTTTATTGGACTCCACATGAGTATATATATATATACAGTGAACATATATTATTGTGGTATGCTTTAGTACAAAGTTTTTGTTGTAGATTTAGATCTATTTTCCCTATAATTGAATGGAATAATCCATAAATGTGTGTTATATGGTCCAATTATGGTGACCTAATTATTGTATGCTTAAACTGTATTAAAAATCCCATACCCATTGGACATGTATAAGTTAGTTATGGATTTATACCCTAAATATCCATAACTAAGATATACAAGATCCATGATTTTTTTAATATAGTTGAACCATACAATAATATTTTGCCACCATAAAAATTTCACCACAATTGGACCATAGAACATGTAGTTATCAATTATTTCAATTAATTATAGAAAAAAATAGATCTAAATCTATGACAAAAACTTTGTACTAAAGCATACCATAATATATATTCAATGTGGGGAAAATATTCTGTGGAACCCACTTTTTCGGTGGAAACGTGAAAACCCCTCTAAAATCTATACTTACAACTTTCCAAAAAAAAAATCAGATGATGCATATCAACTGTGTATGTGAAGAATTACTTGGTTGCAAAAGTTAAGATGCAAACTCATTGTAGAAAAATTCATATAAAAATGACAAAGTTTAAGTTGGATGGGTACTATAAGACAAAAATTTTATATATGTTTATTCTAGTGCACATGCATTTGATTTTTGTTATTTACATATGGATTTTTACAAAGCTTGTTTGCATTTCAACTTTTGCAACAAAGTGCATACAAGTACGGATTATAAATACGCATCATTGAATTTATTTTATAAACTTATAAATATATTAGAGAGGCTTTCACGTTTCCACCGAAGGGTTGGTTTGCATTGAATATTTTCCCATTCAAGGTGTACATATACTCACGTGGAGTCCAACAAACTTAGGTTTTTTATTTTATTATTTTTGTGATTAAATATGTTTTTTTTAAAAAAATTGGTTACATAAGTAAAAAAGAGAAAGATAAAACTGAATTCAAAACCACTTATAAGAGGCTAGGGAGGTAAAAAGCATGGTTTCAAAAGTTGAGGAAAGTAGTTTGCCTGGTTTTTAGTAGAGGGAGAAAAATCAGACTCGGCCTGTTGTCCAGGGAGGTAAAAAGAACATTTTCTTTATATTGATCCAGAACCAACTAATCAATCCCACTTACTATAAAATGGATAAAGGTTTATTTTACCCCTTGAACTAATCGGACTCAGCCTCTTCATTTTCTTGGAAAAAGTCCAAATTACTCCCCTCAACTATAAGCAAAATCCACATAGCCCCCTAAACTATGTTTTGGTTTATTTTACCTCCTAAACTATGTTATTTGGTCTATTTTACCCCTAATACAATTTCTCTTTTTTATTTTTTCATGTACAAGTGTCATATTGCGTTCAAATTTTGGGAGATGATAGTAGACATCATAATATTTTTTGTCATTATTTTGATAGGGTAAGATATTTAATAATTAATTAATTCTTAGGACACGATATTATACAAAAACTAGTGACGAAAAATTCATAATATATTTTTTTGACATACATTGTGATGTTCACTACAGTCATGCAAACTTTTAAATTAAAATTCAACTTGTGCATGGAGAAATAACAAAGACAAATTGTATTAGGGGGTAGAATACACCAAGTGACATAGTTTAGGGGGTAAAATGAACCAAAAGATAGTTTAGAGGGTTACGTGGACTTTGGTTATAGTTGAGGTGAGTAATATGGACTTTTTCCCTTTCTTTATGATATCCCTTGTCCAATTAATAAACCTTGGCCCACGTCTGATTAAACTCATGCATTCCCTATGACGTTGGATTCCGTATAGCTGGGTTTGTAATTTGTAATAACCATCCAACTGTTGCTTAAAACTATCCAACTGTCCAAGAAATGTTTCCCATTCAGTGATCATCTATCATACGACATATGCGTGCACATCACGATCATGTGTGATCGTCCGTGCAAAGTCCGTATGATCTGCAGGCTGCAGAAAATGAAGAGGGGATGAGCTAATGTCCTGTTGCTTTGGTTCCGATCCGTCAGTTTATGCTTTGCAGGCATGTGAGAAGATTCATGCAGAGAGAGACGAGCGCAAAGCACAAAGATTGACCCAGCAAAAAAAAATGCTGTCTATTTTTTTTTATCATCTGTGCTTTGTCTCTTCCATGCCTGACGGAGGAACTTTGAAGGAATTCCACCCTCCTTCATTTTGCCTGCGCCGTGTGCTAGCGCCTAGCCTCCATGGATCTTGCTCAAGCGGCCAAGCTAGCATGCGCCTTTTTGATCGTCCACACCTCCCGTAGCCACCTCCTGTCACACGAACTTTGCTGGTACCTGGTAAGCAGAGGCCGACAAACCCACGGTGCCCGATGACTATCCGCCATGCCAACTGCAATTCGAACTGCACCGGAGGCAAGGGAACTACGTGTATCTCAATTCAATTCTACGTAACGCCAGAACCCGACAATGACGATAGCCTCGATCTCGGGCGCTTGTCCCAACTCTTTACACCAACCGAACAAGAGGGTTTAACGACAGAATAACTCTTTATTGCTAAAATACACATGACCATATCATTCTTACTATTTGCAAGAAATGTTTACTGGCACCTTCTTTGATGCTTTAGACACAATGAAAGGACTGTCAATAAAATAGTAAGATTAGCCATCATATGTCACTACTGCTCGCAGACATATGTGTCACTTTACTCGTAGACATATGGCTTGATGTATTACACCCAATACTCTCATAATGGCATTGTGGTTACCTCCAATGGCCCAGTACTCTCATAATGATACAAGTTTCTCTACCTCTTAGCAGCATTCGCCATTCAGTTTTGAACTTCGTCCAAGGCATGGGAGTATTTGGCTTTGGTATGTTCTACCTTCGAAGCATGCATCCCTTGATGTAAGTCATCCATCAGTTGTGGATGCATCATTCATCTACCATGAGTTTGTTTGACGACACATTTATGTTGTGTTGGTCTTGTACTAATGTCATGTGACATGAAGGAAATGAACATGGTCCTGAATTGATACATGATACAGTGAGCCTCACCAACAAATGATAGTAGCCTTACAAGAGTTTTATGATCTATTACATGGGATTAAACGCATGACACCAAGCATCTCCATTTTGCATGCAGAAGGTACCGAAACGCTCCAAATCACCCCCTAACATCGTTTTGGGTCCAATGTAGGCTATTGGGCGTGTTCGTGTGGAAAAATTCAACTGAAGTTCGGTGCGCAAAACAGTGCATTCGGGTGCTGAAACACCCGTTTTACTTTGATTTTCGTGCAGTAGGTAACCGAATACTCCAAAACACTCCCAAACATCATTTAGGGCCGGAGTAGATTGGAAGTGTTTGTAGCGAAAAACCCATTTTAAAGTTCGTTGTTACGAGGCAGTGCATCCGGGCACCGAAACGGAGCCTCGCCAACAAATGATAGTAGCCTTACAAGAGATGCTTTGGTAGGCAGTGTTTCCGGAGGAGCCTCTTCATTTTTTTGGCGTTCTGAGATAAAAAGATCAACCATGGTTTCAAATAGGAGTAGGCAATCGGCATGGAGTTGTTTGGCGAGATCAAAATGCAAAATCATGGTGTTTCTTCATTTTTTTCATCTACAAAAACATTGGACAAATAGTGCATTTGGAAAAATAATCGCTATCATCCTTTTATCACGCAATCCATATTAATCATCCAATGAAAGGGCAATGCATTTGGATTCCCTTTTCAAATGGTGATTTATATGCAAATTTGAAGTGGCCTGGAAGGACCTAAATCTCAATGATATCAAATAAGCATATGGCCATCTAAAATGCTACTGTAGTGTTGTGCATGTGTTGGCATATTTGATCAATTCATCAAACTATTTTTTCCAGAGCTAGAATATAAAAAAAAACGTTTACATTTTGGAGGAAATACATCTCAGCCTTCCATATAACTTTATATAAAACATATAAGAAATACGAGATGACGAGAACCACTACTGTTTGGTCTATATATGTGCTTATGTAGAGCCCTTAATTAACCTTTTATCAGCAACACCATCAACAGTAAATCCTTGAGGTCAAGAGGAGCGTGTATACTGGGATCAATCTCAGTGGAGTATCTCCTTCCGGACTACTGATACACAGACAGTCATGTGGAGGTCCTCAGGAGCCATGGCACCTATAAGCTTCCCGCAGTACGGCTCTCAGATGGTTTGCCCAGCGCAGGAAGGGCGTGCTGCATGACACACAAATGACAGCCACACCCAGACCACGAGGAAACTCGTGTGCTGGTGGCCTCTTGCGCGGCATGCACACACAGTGAACTAAAAAAAGTACAACATCCAGGTGAAACATCAAAATATTGTACTGCAAACATCCACATGAAAATATTTGCAATATCCAAAAAAATTACATTGCAAGTTTGCAACATCCGGTGGAACATTTCAACATTAGGCATATATATATTAATGCAGCATCAACTAAAAAATTAGAACATCCGGGTGAAACATCAAAATATTGCACTGCAACATGTTGATTATTGAAACATCCATATGAAAAATTTGCAACATAAAGAAACATTGTAACACTGAAATATTAAAAAAAAATTGCAACATCCTAGCAAAAAGGAAAGGAGGAAACATCCAAAACATTGAAAATTTTGATTGCAACATGCGCCTGATTGTGGAAACTAAAAATCCCTCCTAAGGTAAAAGTTTTTCTTTGGCTCCTTCACCGTTATAGTTACAAAACATAACTTGGCTAAATGAAATTGCCATGGAAGTAACAGTGTTGTTACTATATTAATGATGAAAATATTGAGAACCTCTTCTTCGAATGTCATATTACAAGGTTAATTTGGAGAATAACACACACCACCTTTGACCTTCATAAACCTAACAACATTTCACATAGGTTTGGGTCATTGCTACAAGGGGTAAGGTGAAGTCAAACGAATTTAATTGTAATTGGTGTAAGTGTTGTTTGTCGGGCCATTTGGCTTAGCAGAAGCGCTTATTGGCTTTTATAAAGTGAAAGAACAAATATGTTTGTAGATTCTATTCAGGGCCACACGTTCTAGGCTTTGCTTCAGAGGGAAGAAGACCGAGACACCATTTCAGGGGCTTGTTGAGCTTTGAAATCTACAGCTCTAAATATCTTTGCGAAGAACGTGTGGCGATTTAGTAATAGGCTTTGCTTCTAATCTGCCATCTTCGTTCAGCTTGGTATAAACAAATAAGTCTTAGCTTTGTAACAATGACCGGATATATACTATTCCTTTATCTAAAAAGAGTATGAGTGGTCATATGGCATAGGACTTTAGGAGTATGAGTGCATTGCTCACAATCATGTGATCGTCTGGAAAGTCACGGGCTGCAGAAAATGAGGGGCTGAGCCAATGGTACTGTTGCTTTGATTCCATAAGTTTTTTTATTTGTAGCCATGTGAGAAGATTCAGACACACACGAAAAAAGAGATTGGATAAACAGAGTTTTTGCTTTCTAGCCATGTAAGACCAGCGTAAAGCAGAGAGACTGGCAAGTGTTAGCAGAGATGGATGCTCTGCCTCTCCAGAATTTTTTAATCCGTCCTCTTTCTGTTCCATTCCTGGCTGAGGAACTTTGGAAGACACATGCAGATATCATATACCATGAGCTTGGATAGACTAGTAGTAGTGGCAACCTGGCAGGATCAGAAGAAACATCTTTGTATACCAATCAAGGTTGTAAAAATCACCCTATCAGAAATCATGCATCAGTTGTCGGGGTCGTCAGAAACTCAGAATAGGAGCGAGCAGATTTGAGAGAAGGGAATTGGGATATTCATTTAGCCATATTATGAGTACTACTTCAGTAGATTAATAAGACACAAAAAACAATTACCCACTATATTTTAGCTTGTGTAAATTGGTGATGAAGAAGAGAGAGTCGATCGGCTGGCCGATTCAGCAAGAACTTGAAGATATCGCGGAACCGGTGGCATATTAACCTGCAGGAGACCTTCCAACATCTGCACAACTGCTCCCATGGTGGGCCTCATGGACTCGTCTTCCTGCACGCACCAACAGGCAACCATGCAAGCCCTCTCGAGCTCCTCCACGTCGACGTCTCCTGCCACGTCAGCATCCAGCAACGCCGGCACGTCCCCTTCTTCCTCCTCGATAAGTTTCTCCGCGACTAGCACAGGGAAGAACTTGCGGCCATGATCCACGTTTCTTTTGTGCGAGATGATCTCAAAGAGCATCATCCCGTAGCTGAACACGTCAGCTTTCGTTGTGATGGCCGTGCCGCTTATCCATTCAGGTGCCAGATACCCAATGGTTCCTCGCATTGTGGTCATGACCCTGCTGAAATCGCGGCCTAGCAGCTTGGCCAGCCCGAAGTCTGAAACCTTAGGTGCAAATGACGCATCCAGCAGTATGTTTTGTGGCTTGACATCACAGTGGATGATGCAATCCCGGCACTTGTCGTGCAGGTAAGTTAGACCTTTGGCAACTCCGATGGCTATTTGGTGTCTCGTGTTCCAAGGCAACAAAACAGCATTGTTACTGTCAAACAGGAGACCATCCAATGAACCATGTGGCATGTACTCATAAACGAGCAGCCGATGGTCTCCCTCAGAGCAGAACCCGAGCAGTTTGATCAGGTTTACGTGGTGGATTCTTCCAATCGTGCTCGTTTCTGCTCGGAACTGCTTCTCGCCTTGACGAACACCTTGGAGCTTCTTGATGGCCACGGCAGTGCCATCCTGAAGGTATCCTTTGAACACGGAGCCGAACGAGCCCCTGCCTAGTAGCTTGTCAGCTGAAAAGTTGTTGGTTATCAGCTGCAGATCTTTGTACCTGAAAGCTACAATGTTCATGCCAATAGTAGTAGTGTTATTACGTAAACCACCACCATCACCCTTGGTAATCCTGCCTCTTCTCCTGAAAACAGTTAGACGCTTAACAACAACCATAAGGCAGCACAGGCCCAACACAAAGAATGCAGAGACAGCCCCTATGACAAGCCCAATTGTTCGCCCTCTGGCAGATTTTGTGCGAGGGATCTCAGAAGCAGGAAGCCGGATGAAAATACTGTTCCCTTGGTTGTCAGGATCTTCCTGCAGGTTCATCAGATCGGTGTGCCACAGCGAGCACGTGCCGTTGTAAGAGTAAGCCAAGCAAGAACAGTTGTTGAGGCAAGCTACCTGACAGTCACCTCTGCTTGCAGCCCCTTGCACTGCCACATGTGGCCCATCAGGCAGCCTCACGTTGTCGGTCCTGTAGAATCTGTCCGCCTTCTCATGTTTACTACCAGTGTTCAATATTATCGATGACAAGCTGCAAGGCAATGGAACGTTCCTAGTGCAGCCTCGAGTGTAGTTCCCTGAGCTCCACTCCAATGGGCTCAGTGCACTGAATCCCCTCAGGCAGCTGCACACAGGGACACTGTCCATGTCGCACCAGCTGAAAGCCCCACAAGCTGAGTAGACGGAGCACACACCAGGTTGGGAAAAGTATAGCATCCATTCTTGTTTCTCCTCCATCCACACCATGCCCTTCTGCTGGCCGGAAGGGTCGATCAGGGTACGGAGGAACACGGTGTCATCCTTGATTGTTAGCATGAAGTATTCCTCCTTGTCGTTGTCGACGTACTCGTAAGAGTAGATCGAGTCCGGCTGCGACATGGCCGTCATTGCCGGTATGCCGCTGAATGCGCCTGTCTGGGGGTTGAACTTCCCTGGGGTGTAGTATGGCAGAGAGTTGTTCCATATGAACAGGTACTGTGCCGCTACGTTGGGGTCCATCACGACGGAGAAGATGCCTGGGGATGGGTCTGAGTAGCTTCTCCATGAGACTTGGCGGCTGCTAACGCCTGTGAGCTTGTTGCGTCCAAACTTCTGTCCCGGAAGCTGGGTGTCGGTGGGGTGGTCGAAGCTTTGCCAGATGATGCTGGAGGTGTTGGATGCATATGCGAGAACTAGGTTGCCGGTGTTGAGCAGCACAGCAACGATGGTGGTGTTGGAGGCTCCTCTGCTGGTGGTCAGGGTGTCATTGGTAGACCAGACTATGGACCTAGACTTGTTGAGGAGAACCAGGTTGCCGTCGGCCCAGATGGTTAGCACCGACGAGTTTGGGTCCGGGATGGGCGTATCCCTGTTGGCTACCCACACTGGAGTCACCTTCTGCACCTTGTTATACCATATTGCAATGTACCACTTGTCTTGGGGTCCGCCATCACCTATAATAAAAATCATTTCTAATCAGTAGATTAAAAAAAAAGTTAGAAATTAGGTCCATGAAGAGACACATTTTAGAAATTCTAAAGCAAGTGTGCATGGCAAAATGATAGTCTCATACTGCAACTTTGAGAAGGTGCAAGCTCTCTTCCCCATGTTGAACAGTCAACATGAGGGAAGAGTGGGACTGCTTTATACACACGCCAGCATATACACGGATGTTTTCACGTTATGGACCGCGTGACTTGTGACATTTTGTCATCTGCGTATTAATCTTTTGATAATGGTCATTAGAGGTGATAAGTACACCCTTATTCTCGAAGTGAACTAGATGGCTTATACTGCCAATTAGTGGGGTGTTCACACGGGGGATATGGCCAGCAAATTAAAGAGCTATTGCGGCCTCCCTTATACTATAAGGGTATGTTTGGTTCATGAGTGAGCTGGGATGGAGCCGCTCCATCTCCTGTTTGAGTTTTTTTAGATATTACATCATTTTCTGAAATAAACTTGTTAAAACATAGGTCTAGAATTTTGTTTAAATGCATTTCAAGGTGTATCATACATTTTGGTTGCTTGAAATCGAAGTGGTAATGTGGTATTGGTGAATATTAGGCGTATGCGCCCCACTCCCCAGTCATATGACTGTGATGGGGCTGGAGGTCGCTGCTAGGATAAAGACGTTTCATAATATTTCTTCATTAGACTTTTGATAATGTATGAAATACTTTACTATTGCCGTTACAATACTGTTTTTGGATATTCATGGAAGTCATTATATGTGTGTAAACTTTTATTGGCTCACATATAATTATCATCTGGTTTTGCTTCTAAAACCATAGCCCGACAGAAAGCGTTTCACCAAATTGTTGGGTATTATTGAACTTTGAGTCTAACAGCCTAACTGTACATTGTATGGTCATGGATTTCAGTATATAGCAACTTAATTGTGGGTACTTTAAAATATGTTGCTTTATATTATTTTGGTGGTAGCTTGTGTTCTCTTGGTGTTTAATTGGCTGCCATGGAAACAACTGTATATAGCATGGCAGTCCCCGGCAATATAATTATCGAATATAATTAACGTGGTGGAGCTCATGACCACGCGGCAAGTATACAATTAACGTGGTGGATCAGATACTTGGCGGTTTGAATATTTTCTTGGCTCCATCACATGTTAGCCATCATCCTAGTTTCCTTGGGTACCACACCGCTTAGCGAATGATCCAACGCGGCCGACAGGCAGATAAAATTGCATTTTCTTGGCTCTATTCTTCACGGTTTTGGTATATTAGTTGGCGGGAATTTATCTTGATGGATCTTTTACAGTAAGGAACTAGTAACAACAACAAAACAGTAATAGCAATCCAGAACATTATAAAACAAAACAGAATAAAAGGGACCGGAAATAAAAGGCAACATCTATATCAAGGAAGGTACCTTTTCAATTGAAGAATATGTTGATGATGTTCAGCCAATCAAAGTCCTGGATCAGGTGTGGGTGACTGTCACCAAGGTACCGCGAGCGCTACGCTCTTTCCTTCCACTTTGGGCAGTTGGAACTATGATTGGGGCTACTCAGAAAGTGGATATTTACCACTTACGGCGTACTGGGGAGGTACGAATCCTTGTTGCTGTTTTGGACATAAAAAAAAATCCTAATTTCGTTGATGTCTGTGTCAAGGGATGCATGTACCGCCTTTTCTTCAAGCCTGATGAGGAGGTAAACAAAGTTGTTGTTGATGATGATGAGGACCTGCTCACAGATGAGGATAAAGGTAATGATGCGGATGGTGACAGGAGAATGGGGGATGCTAAACCTTCTCCAAACCCACAGGACGGCGGTATGGGGTCCTCTTTTGGTAACCTCCAGCATCCTACATCCCAGAACGGGCAATCCCACAGGCAGGCTACTTTGATCCAAGAGGCACTGGATTTGGCGTGTGAGCAGCTCTTTGATGAGATTAGCATTAAGGTCATGTTGGAGAAAGATTCTGAGGGAAGGAAAAAATATAGCCCATTGACGGAGGATGAGCGAAGGATGTACAATGCTATGGTGTCACCTCCTATTAACCCTCACCCTTTTTTCTCTGATGAGTTTGAACAGGATACCGGGGACTCTTGTGCCTTTGCTTCTGTGGGAGGAATCCCGCTCTTCGTCTACCCGGAATCGGAGGCGATACCCAGTCAGGGAGGTGGCACCTCCGCTCTTCCACTGGCGCAGGACACAGGGGCTATGGTGGTGCCCGCGCCGCCCACCTCATCAGCCCTTGCCGTGGCTACTGTCTCCCTCCTTGAGGGTGGCACGGCAGCGGTAGAGGCCACGGCGACTTTCCACGCCGATTCTGCAGGAGACACCGATCTTCTCCACGCTGGTGTGGGGGAGATATCTGCTGCAGCCACGCCTCCACCCACGTCGGAGGGGGGGCAGCAGCCGTGGAGGCTTCTGCGTCCCTCCACACCGACTCTGCCGCTGCAGGAGCCACCGCTCTCCTCCATGCTGGTGAGGGGGAGATATCTGCATCAGCTACACCTCCACCACACGCCGGCGAGACGACAGCCGTGGAGGCCACGGTGACCCTCCACGCCGCCGCTCTCCTCCACGCCGGAGAAGGGGTCACGGTAGCTGCGGAGGAGAGGACCGTTCGGGATGGGACGCCCCCCTGGATGGGGCGGCCCATGTTGCTGCAGCTGGAGATATGGAGGAGGTGGCCATGGCCACCATGGAGGACGACGCTGCGACTTCCACTAAGGGGGCCATCCCCCTTGCGCCTAGGACACAACGTCGGAGCAGCAGGAATGCGGGAAAGGCTGATGAACACACCCTACTCAAGGCGGAACGTTTGGCAAAGAAAAAGAACCTTGAAGGTAACTCCTTTTCTAGCTTTTCTGATTCCAATATTATTTCAAACCTTGGTAGGGTAGGCATCAACATAGCTACTTCTGATGTTGTTCGTATTAAAAACCTAGAAGTAGACAGATTAGTTTTGAGTGCTAATAAAAATGTTAAAGTTAACTCTACTAATCTAATAAGTGATGATGAAAGGGAAGAAAGACTGGAGGAAGTTCTCAACCACGTTTGTGGAAATTCAAATGAGGGCTTGCTTGATACAGAGAATGATCATATTATAGATCTCTCTCCAATCAGTCGAAAGAAGAAATATACTAATACAAAGAATCCAAGAAAAAGTAAACTTCCCAAAAAGCCAAAAACCCCTTCCAAAATTATTATAAAATGAAAGGGGTCTTCTAGAATAGCAGAGGTCTTGCAGACTTGGCTAAACACAGATACTTGGCTGAATTAGTTAAGGAGGAGCAGATTAATTTTATTGCTCTCTCTGAAACTGGTCGTGAGTCTTTCCCCGATCATGTCCTCAAAGGTTTATGTGCTGGACGTGACTTTCTTTGGCATGCTATGGCACCCCATGGTAGATCAGGGGGGATTTTACTTGGAGTTGATCTTAGCGTGTTTGATATTGGGGCCATCGATGAGGGTGATTTTTATGTGAAATTTACCCTTAGATACAAGTCAACTGATTTTAAATTTGTCCTTTATTTTATTTATGGACCGGCCCAATTACAAAACAAAGGTGCTTTCCTAGCCGAACTTGCTAACACTTGCTCTAAGGAGAACCTGCCGTATATCATAGGTGGGGATTTTAATATTATGCGAAAACCAGAGGATAAAAGCAGTGGAGACTTTGATCACAAATGGCCATCCCTTTTTAATGCTGTCATTGAGTCCCTTGATCTTAGAGAGATTGTCATGACAGGCCACCAATATACTTGGGTGGGTCCGGCGGATGATCCGACTTACGAGAAACTTGATAGAATCTTAGTTAGTACGGATTGGAAAAATCAATTTCCTATGACTATGGTCGAAGCGAGGGATCGGAATATTTAAGATCATACTCCTTTAGTGGTCTCCACGGGTACATCCACTCACCTGCCCGGAACTAGACCTTTTCGTTTCGAGAGGGGATGGTTTCTTAGGGAAGGTTTTTACGATATGGTTGCAGATATATGGCGATCAGAAATCTCTGGGTCTTTTCCGCTTGAGCGGTGGCAATCGAAGATACGTAGATTAAGACAACATCTTAGAGGATGGGCGTCTAATTTAGCGGGCACCTATAAAAAAGAAAAAAAATTCTCCTCTCTCTTCTGCATAATCTTGATAAAAAGGCAGAGCTAGATATGCTAACTGATCAGGAGATCAATTTAAAGCACTATCTCAAGGAGCGTTTAGTTTCGCTTTTGAGGGAGGAAGAGCTTAAGTGGTATGAGAGGGCTAAAGTCAAAACCCTCTTGGAAGGTGATGCCAATACAAGGTTTTTTCACCTAGTGGCCAATGGGAAACACTGAAAACAACATATTTATAGAGTTGAAGATGACCAAGGCGTTGTTGTTAGTGTTAACCAACTCAAGAGCCACATTACTACTTATTATAAAAGTCTGTTTGGGGACCCAGACCAGACGGATCAGATTCTTGATATTCCACAAGTTTCGGCTGAGGAAAATGACATCCTCATTGCCGAGTTCTCTGAACAGGAGGTCAGGGAGGCTATCTTTCAAATGGAGCATAATAAGGCTCCTGGACCCGACGGTCTCCCCGCTGAATTCTATCAAGTGTTTTGGGGGGTAAGCAAAGAGGATCTTTTGGCTCTGTTTCATGAGTTCCACAAGGAGGCTCTAGATCTCTTTAGCCTCAATTTTGGGATCATTACTTTAATCCCAAAAATTGAGAACACCACTAAAATTCAGCAATATAGGCCTACTTGTGTCCTGAACGTCAGTTTCAAAGTCTTTACAAAGGTTGGAACTAACAGATTGAATAAAGTGGCAAAAACCGTTGTGAGGCCAACACAAACTGCCTTCATGCCTGGTAGAAATATTATGGAGGGTGTTGTTATTCTACACGAGACCATCCATGAACTTCATACCAAAAAAGCTAATGGAGTTATTTTTAAGATCAACTTCGAAAAGGCTTATGATAAAGTTAAATGGTCCTTTCTCCAACAAACTTTACGGACGAAAGGCTTCTCACCTTAGTGGTGCAGATGGATTCAAAACATGGTGACGGGAGGGAGTGTGGGAATCAAAGTTAATGATGACATTGGCCCATTTTTCCAAACGAAAAGGGGACTTAGACGAGGAGACCCCATGTCACCCATCTTATTTAACATCGTCGCTGATATGTTAGCCCTACTTATTGATAGAGCGAAAGCGGATGGACAAATAAGAGGGGTATTACCCCATCTAGTTGATGATGGTCTCTCTATTTTGCAATATGCAGACGACACCATTATCTTTCTAGATCATGACCTTGAGCAAACCAAAAATCTTAAGCTCCTGCTATGTGCTTTTGAGCAGCTATCAGGACTGAAGATTAATTTTCACAAGAGTGAAATCTTCTGCTATGGTGCAGCCAAAGAGATGGAGCCTTTTTATACTTCTCTTTTTGGTTGTAACTCGGGGCTTACCCTTTCAGGTATTTAGGTATACTGATGCACCATAGACAACTCCTGAATTCTGAATGGAGTAAAGTTGAAGAACACTTTCAGCAAAAGCTCTCGTGTTGGAAAGCAAAATACCTATCCTATGGGGGGAGACTGGTCCTACTTAACTCTGTGCTGAGCAGTCTCCCAATGTTCATGATGTCCTTCTTTGAGATACCTAAGGGAGTTCTTAAAAACCTTGATCATTTCAGATCAAGATTTTTCTGGCAAGGATCTGATAAGAAACATAAGTACAGGCTTGCTAGATGGGACATCTTGTGCCGTCCAAAAGACCAGGGAGGCCTTGAGATTTTGAATTTACAACTTCAAAACAAGTGCCTTTTGGCTAAATGGTTAGTTAACCTCTTGAATACTAATGGGACATGGCAATCCTTGCTACGGAATAAATATTTGAGAACCAAGTCTCTTACACAAGTAACACCCAAACCTACTGATTCTCACTTTTGGAGAGGTCTCATGCATATTAAAGATGAGGTTCTTACTAAAGGTTCTTTCGTTATTAAAGACGGAACCAACACAAGATTTTGGGACGATACTTGGTTAGGCGATAAACCATTAAAGGATACATACCCAGCCTTATATAATATAGCGCGAGATAGGCATGTAACTGTCGCCAAGGTTATGTCATTTAGGCCCCTAAATATTTCTTTTAGACGGTCCTTGGTGGACAATAACCTTAGACTTTGGCTTCAACTAGTAGCTCGGGTCTCTAATGTTGTCTTGGTGGACGGAAAGGACTATTTTAAATGGATGCTGACTAAAAATGGTCTTTTTACTGTCCGGTCTATGTATCTTGATGCTATAGATACCCATCCACCTTTTCGGCATAGGAAGATCTGGAAATGGAAATTACCTCTAAAAATCAAAAATTTTCTTTGGTTCCTTCAGAAGGGTGTCGTTTTGACAAAAGACAACCTAGCAAAGAAAAACTAGAAAGGGAGTCAAAAGTGTGTCTGCTGTAATTTGAATGAAACGATACAACATCTTTTTATTGGCTGCCCTTTAACAAAAATGGTTTGGAGGATTATTTTCTATGCTACTAATCTAAACCAACCTAAATCTATTAACCATATGTTTGGCAGTTGGCTTAATAATCAAAATAAGCATCTCAAGCAATTGATTTGGGTTGGTGTCGCTGCTTTTTGCGGGGCTATTTGGAAATGCAGGAATGATATAATTTTCAAAAAGACGAAGTTTAATTCTCTTTTGCAGGTTATTTTCAGAGGAGCTTATTGGTTACGCTTCTGGGCCCAGTTGCAGCGTGAGGAGCAAGCTAAGGACATCCTCATTACGATAAGCAGGAATTTAGAAGTCGTCGCTCTACAATTTACATATGGAGGATGGAATATTTTTTATCGTTTGCCTTAGTGGGATGGTTGTTTACCCGTTGCTACTTTTTGCTCCTTTTGAGACTGTCTTGAATGTTGTAATAATTGGCTATGTACATCTTCGGATGTAGAGTCTGGATTTAATTAATCCATTATCTAAAAAAAATATCCATTGGCATGCACTAGCTATATAGTATATGGATGAGGAAGTTAGTTATATATTACCTGCTGACTGGTAAAACCCTAGAGCGAACTTGCCACCCTGGGAGACCAACTTGCGCTGCCCAGAGAGCGGCTGCGTCGCTGTGATCACATCGTCAGTAGCTTCTGCGGTCGCAGATTCATGCACAGAAAGAAGCAATATGAATAGCATGTAGAGCGCAACCGGCCGATCAAGTACAGCGGCCATGGATGTATATCAGAGCTAGAGAGAGCTATAGCGATGAATATTGTGGTCGTCAATGGCGGCAGAGCCCGGCCCTTCTTATGGGCCCTTGGGTGTGTTTGTGCTGCGGTAGCTTCGTATACGACTTGGTGTCGTGCTACGCATGTTGGAGACTTTTTGTGGACTCGTCAGGTCTACTAGCGCGATCGATGTTGATGGAAGTAAATCTCGGTCAGTCGTCGGTCATGTAATGCAACAGAGTTGACAAGTTGATCTGCCCAGGAAGGTCGACACCGGCTTCTCGATCAGCCGGCCCTTGACCGCTAAAACTGTGGACAAATGAGCGAATTGAAGGGGACAGCAGCTAAAACTGTGGCCTCGCAGTGCAAGATTCAATTCAAATATGCTCATCAGTCATCAGTCCAGTCCATCTGACGACCGGCTTTAGTTTGTAGTGGAAGGGAACAAGTTGAAATTCAAAGACAGCGAGAGCAACGACGACGGTGAAGCTGCTCACTTGTTGAATGAAGACCCAGATTAAAAGCACCAAGGAATTAAAGAAACCTCCGGGAACAAACACAAAGGTAGTGTACTGTGTACACACATCGCAGACGATGTTGTCGATCCATCCCGCACGGCATGCAGAGTCTAGTAGCCAGTAGGCCGATGTTTTTTTAGCCTTTTTAGATTTTTTTCCACATTTAGGTCCTAAAAAAGATCATGGCACCGAGATTTGTGTCGATATTTTCTGAAGCAACTGAGGTGGTGCCGACGTGCCAGGTATCTCAGCGCCACAATTTATGACGCCGAGCCCGGCCTACGCTAAGAGCAGATATAGTAACAGGTTGTAAGCAGGCGCAAGTCTACGTGGAGCAGAGAGAAACACGGAGGGAGAAGGAGGCTGGCGTCCTGCAACTCGCCCGTTCAAGCCGGCGAAGAGGTACTGCCGTTCTTGCTATTGGCTGCGCAATGGTATTGTTTAATCAGTGCTGGTAGGACCTACATGTCTTCCAGCCCGCCGTCGGTCTAATTCATCCCGGCGTCGGTCTGAACACAGGTGGTGACAAAGGATGTGCGTACAGGTGATGTCTCCCATGGCCCATGGGGTGCAAGCAAGTAGGCAACGGACAAGAGATGGCACAGTCCAGTAGTGCGGACCTGCGGTAGTGCCGTAGTGCTACTGCTTTCTCTCCAGCACATACCCCGTCTAAAAAAACAAGTCATTTTAATCTTTTATTAGATTCATTAAAAATACTATGAACCTAGACAAGGCTCATAATGAATCTAGAAACCCAAAAAAACACCTAGAACACCTAAAATAACTTTTTTTTTTGGACGAACGGAATACATATGCATCATATCGTTTTTATATTGGCAATCCGTTGGTGTGATGGATTGTCTAGTATGGTATGGTAATAAGATTTTTTTCGATGACTTGATCTAGTGAACTTTTGCTATACCATACTCCCTCTATCTTAAAATATAAGAATTTATTGATTTTACAACACCATATTTAACCATTAGTCTTATTTATTTTTTTAACATATTATCTATTTTTGTTTTGATATTTTTTACCATTAGATATATTTTAAACTTCTAACAAATGTGTCAAACTGTAGATATATTTGTTTTTTGAAAATATTTTAAATAAGATGAACTGTTAAATGCGACGCTGAGAAGCCAAGAAATACTTATATTTTACATTTTAAGACAGAAGGAGGCCTGTACTAGCGTGCATTCTGAAGAAAGTGACGTTTTGCTTTGCCCATGGCTGTCCCCTAGCGTGCAATCTTGAAGACTATTCAGTTCCTCTGACATGCCTTTCCCTTTGACAGCGTTAGCCACTGCACGCATTGAGACGCTTTCTCAAAAAAATTAAAAAAACTTTTAACTCTCAAATACATAATTTAAATTATTGTCACGTCGGTGCCACCTAAGCTGGTTTGGAAAAATATGGGCACAAACCTTGAAGCCATGGGACATGGCATCTAGCCGTGTTACCTCGGCGCCAATGATCTTTGGTGCCGACCTCTTAAGTCCAAAACTAGATATCATTTTTCCAAGGGCCTAAATATGAAAAAAAATAAATATAAAACGGCTAAAAAGTAACAAAAAAAAAGTCTACCAGGCGTGCATGGGTTTTTCTTCTCGACCGACCTTGGTATGGTACCAGTAATTCAAACACGCATTTGTTAGTTTCAGGGCAACGATATGATCGATCTAGTATGTCCAGTCTACACGGCATGCAGAGTAGTCTACATGCATGTATCCGCGTACGTGCACGGTAATTCATTCATATGCATGTTCTTCAGAATGGTGGGGACGATCATTATAAATAACATGTATCACTCTATACTTGACATCGCACAATAACATATAGACGGTCGATCGATCGATCGATATGGAAACATTAACTGTTTTATTGCTCTCGCTCGTTGTAGCACTACTAGTACTCGTCGTTTTTATACTCGCAGTAGCCAAGACCAACAAGAATAACAATGGTCTCCCACCGGGCCCTTCGAAGCTCCCGTTGATAGGCAGCATCCACCATCTGGCCACCGCCGGCGAGCTCCCTCACCACGCTCTCACCCGTCTCGCCGGCGAGCACGGCCCGGTGATGCACCTCCAGACGGGCCAGACCGACCTCGTCGTGGTCTCTTCCCGGGAGGCAGCCATGGAGGTGATGAAGTTGCATGACGCCACCTTCGCACACCGCCCTGAGCTCACGGGGCCCAAAACCCTCCTCTACGGCTGCGCCGACGTCGCCTTCGCCTCCGGTCCCCATTGGCGCCGCCTGCGCAAGCTCTGCGTCGTCGAGCTCCTCTCCGCGAGCCGTGTCAGGTCATTCGCGCACGTGCGGAGGGAGGAGACACGTGCCCTCCTGTGCAACATCGCCGCCGCCGGGAAGCCGCCGGGCACGGCGGCCATTGTTGGCATCCGTGCCGTGCTCGAGGAGCTGAGCAGTGCTATCGTCAGCAGGACGGTGCTGGGGAAGACGTTCGAGCATAGAGGGGCCCTGTTGAAGGAGGGGGTGGAGCTCACCTCGGTGTTCTGCCTGTCGGACCACTTCCCGTCGCTCAGCTTCCTCGACGTCCCCATGAGGCTCCGGCTGCGCCGAGTGCACCGTCAGGTCGACCGGCTTCTCGAGGACATCATTGCAGAACGCAAGAAGCTCCGGCAGGAGATGCTGTTGTTCACGGCCGAGAACATGCTCGATGTGCTTCTCGATGCCATGGAACAACAGACGACAGACAGTAGGGAGGTGCCCATTACGCAAGACAATATCAAGGCTGTCATTATGGTCTCTCTCTCTCTCTTCCCCCCCCCCTCTCTCTATATATATATATAGATACATACATAGATATATGTATATATATATATACATATACATCTCTCTCTGACACACGCAACTAATTGACAGAATGAAATCGCTTGCTTCAGGATATGTTTGTTGGTGGGACAGAGACATCATCGACAACGATAGAGTGGGCACTGGCAGAGCTGATCAAGAACCCCAAAGAGATGGCCAAAGTCCAAGAGGAGCTAAGGACTAAAATGCAGGGAGACGACGACTATGCCATCGCACAACAGCTCAGCTACCTCAAGCTGGTCGTCAAGGAGACGCTACGGCTGCACATGCCAGCACCTCTGCTAGTCCCTAGGGTTTGCAAGGAGCAGTGCAGCGTCGGTGGCTACACGATTCCGGCCGGCAGCAGGGTGGTTATCAACGCGTGGGCTATGGGCAGAGACCCGGGCTACTGGGAGGACGCAGAGACGTTCCGTCCAGCAAGATTCATCGACAGAGACGACCTCGACTACAAGGGCACAAACAGCTTCGAGTTCCTGCCATTCGGTGCCGGCCGGAGGGTTTGCCCCGGGATAGAGTTTGGGCTCGCCACCATTGAGCTTTGCTTGGCTCAGCTCCTCTTCCACTTCGACTGGAAGCTTCCCGGTGGCATGGCGCCGGAGGACCTTGACATGACCGAGACATCAGTGGGTGTAACGATAGTCCGGAAGGAGCCACTCCACTTGATCCCTAGTGTATATGCACGCTCCTCGCTAGTGTAACAGGCTCATCAGACCATACCTCTTTTTTTTTTTTTTGTTACACGTACGTGCTACTTCTGTTCAAAAAATGAGTTGCACTGGTCTTGTTAAATAACGGCAGCATATGCACAATGTACCAAAGTGATAATGTAGTGTTTAGTTCACTCCTGATACAAGACTCTCTTCTCTCTCGACGCCGGCAACCCGGACGCCGCCGCCTCCTCTTCCGTCTCTACAAACTCTGGTCACGAACACCAACACGTTACAGTGGGCCACCCTGGGCCTGGGCTGCTACTCCGTGATCCATCATTGGTCGCCAATGAACTTCGAGTTGGGCCGAACCATCCTTCTGGGCCTTCCCTGCAGTTGCCCCTTCACGCCAGAGCCATCTGGGTGGCTGACAGAATGCAGTTTGATTGGTCCCATACCGTGGAGGCAAACCAGCACGAGATGTAGTCAAATACGTGGCCGTGAGAACGATTGACGTGCCGTGGTGAAGGCACGCGCAGAGCACGAGGAAGCTCGTGTGCTGGTGGCTTTGTGTGTGCGGCATGCACACGTAGCAATCCATATTGGAATTTCTTTGAGTGAAACCCCCAAAACCCGGCCACCAGATCTGCTTGTTGTGGGCGCATGACACATGCGCTAGGCAATTTCCAAATTTTTTTATTTTATTTTTATAATTTTTGCATATGTGAATGTTCCGGATTGAGTTTATGTTGGGCCAGGTCTAGTTCAGTTTTTTTTTTATGAGATAAGGTCTAGTTCAGGTTAGGCCGAAAAAAACATTTGCATGAGCCCGACAGGACGATAACAAATCGGCTAGGCCCATCAATTTTCATGAATCTTTGTGCTTCCGTATATGTAATGGGCAAAAAAGTCTTGGCCCTAGCCCACCCATTGTAGGTCGGGCTATTTTCATATTTTAAAATGAGTCATAACCATTGACGCCCAATGATCTAATTTAAATCACCATCCATGTATTTTCAGATTTGAATTGATCCCATACCGTGGATCCAATGTGTCACGACGGCTCTCAAATGGTTTCCCCAGCGCAGGGAGGGCGTGCTGTATGACACACAAATGACAGTCACACCCAGACCACGAGGAAACTCGTGTGCTGGTGGCCTCGTGCGCGGCACGCGCACGCAGCGACTATATTGAATTGAAAGAAAGGATTCACCCCCGGCAACCACGATCTATCTTAACCCCCAGGCGCATTACACATACGCCTAGTATTTTTTTTAGATGTTACATCTTTGTTGAAACCAATCAAACAGGAATAAAGGACCTGCAATAAACCAAACAGGAATAAAGGACCTGCAATAATCCAAGGCAAAACTAATATAGGAGACATGCCATTTAACATCCTTTGTTCAATGATATGATCTCTGCTAAGCAATGCACGTTCCTTGTTACAGACAAGGCTAATAACACAATCAAGTCATCCACTCAGCTCAGTGATCTCCACTTGGATTTCAAAATCGCTCACAATTACAGTTCATTAACCCGCTGCTTTGTTTCATACTCCACACACAAGATAAATCAACTGAAAATCGCCACTCCCTCGCAAATTGCCCTAACAACATCACATATACTGATATGCGCATACGTGAGCACCGGAGATTCAAACATGGTGCATCAGGAATTACAAGAAACAGAACAGCTGCTTGAATTGTGGTCTACCATCTTCGCTTGAAGTCGAGCCCTCGTATGCATGCCTCTTGTATGAATGCTTGGAGCTGGATTTCTGACTTCTAGAACGCCTCCGCGCCTTCCTCCTACCATGGGACTCCTCGTCATAGCCATGGGACTCAGAGCTACTAATGTCCACTGCATGTCTATGTTTATCGCCAAACCGGCTTCTGGAACGCGCTCGCCCCTTCCTCCTGTCGCCAAGCTCCTGATCATAGTCATGGGAATCAAAGCTACTACTGTCCACAGCACGTCTATGCTGATCTCCATCCTGGCTTCTAGAACGCGCTTGTGCCATCCTCCTGCCATCAAACTCCTCATCATAGTCATGGGACTCAAAGCTACTACTGTCCTTGGCACATCTGTGCTGGCCTCTATCCCTTGGGCTGCTAGCAGGATGTGTACCAGCCTTCTTCCGACTATGGCACTCCTCATAATAGTCATGGTACTCAATGCTGCTCTCCTGCATCTCTGGAGCCGATCGAATTTGAACCGATCTGCCCCCGCTCCTGGATCCTCCTTTCTGAGTTGAGGTGCCGGAATGGTAACGCTCTGGTTTGTGAGATCGTGGACGCGCGCCTTTGCAGCTGTCGGACAACCTTGCGTGTGCAGGAGCTTCATGATCTTGGAAAAGTCTGGGATCGAATCCACTGCTCCAGAAATCAATAGTTTACAAATGGTCAGTGTAGAAATCCAGGGTTGCAATAAGACAGACAATGGATTGAAAGTTTTTTTTTAGCAAACGATGGAACGAAAGGTTAGGTTGTGAGAATCTACAAAACATGTCCCCACACAACACAGCTTCCAGCATAATCCAGTGCAACCACAGTTTGGTTTGCTAGTGACTGCATGTGCTACAAATATATCTAGTGATTAGCTGTTAGGTGTGAATCTATCATTTTGACTCAATATAAACCTGCAACTCTACATACCTGTAATAGCTTGCTGGGTAACCTTGCATTCCAGGAGTGTGAAGTGGTAAGTTGCTGACACCATTGACATTATTATCATACAGGCCCATAGGGTAGCAGCTGGAAGCCATACTAGACATAACGTACATGCTGTAAGGATCAGCTCCCCAAGGCAGTCCTCCAAGTCCAAATGAAGAGTTGTAGCATGATTGTTCAAATGGAATATTGCAGTCAAATTCAGCATAGTTGGTGTCACCATTTCCAGAGTTGGCAGCCTTCTTTTTCTTCTTTGATGACTTTGTCTTAAGCACTTTCCGTTCAAGCTTCCCTGAAACTATTGTTACTCCATCAGGTGGCGATTGTTTCTGACATATTGGTTCTGGAGCGGTTTTCATGGCACCTGCCACCACTATGGTCTTCTTGACTGATGTTTTTTCAGTTGCTTCGGTTTTACTCAAGAGACCAGAACATGTCAGTTTTTCATGATGACCTGAATTCTTGCCATCTAAATTGCTGCTATTGGAGCTTGCGAGATTCCCTGTACCATTTGAAAGGCCACCACCCCTTGATGACAGCATGCTTGAGATTGTGCTTCTAAGAGTTTGATTGGGAATTAGGTCATCAGCAAGTATTTCGACACCACAAATGCACTTCGATTGGGCAATAATGTAGTCCCGAATGCCTGACGAAAGGAAGACAAATAGGCTGGTTGGGTTATCTTTCATGCGGAATGAAACTAATGTACCTTTGATATACCCAAATTTGAGCTAGCAATACCACTAAATTATGAATAGGCATATTGCAATGGCTATCAATGAAGATTTGAATGACAAAATTGCACCACTTACATTTATCACAGAAACTATCATAACAGCACTTGCTTGTCAACATTGCGTCTGTGATAACCTTCTTGCATAATGGACAGTAGAGTTCTGCTGGCAATCTATCATTGACACTGCTAGATATGGCCTGGACAAGTTCTCCTTGGATGCCATCATCAAAGCTGGATAAAATGGGTATCAGTGAACTGGTTCTTCTGGAATTATATTTCCCGTCACCATAATTTGGGCAAGAATGAATAAAGTGCCCTGGAACTCCACATTTATGGCAGATATAGCCAGGTGGAGGGGGCTTGTTCCCTGATGGGCAATGCCTAATGAAATGTCCAGGAGTGTGACAAATGCGGCAGACATAGCCAGGAGGGGGTGCCTCCCCTTCCAATGGCTGGCCTGCAAATAAATACAGGGTCAGAGAAGGCATGTAATTTTCCTAAATATAATGCAAAACACAAACATAGCACGAAAATGTGAAGAAACTACCAAGGCACTTATAGTTCCAACTCTCTCAATTGAGTCACCATCAGTTGGCATGAACATTGTCTAACACTCTAACAACTATAGCATATCAGCCTATCACCATTAGCCTGTAGTTCACGAGAGTGCTACACTTTAATCTGGCTAGGGTGATTGGCTCAAGGGCCTAATCATAAGAAAATGTCGACATGATGTCAAATTAGAAGTATGAACATTGGTACATTACCATGATGATGACCCAACTGTCCACCGTCATATCCACCTCCAGATGAAGAGCCTCCCCTACACAAGAAGTCAAAATAAATAAATAATACATCAGGTAAAAGATTATTCGAGTTTTCCCAGCTACTACAACAAAAGGGGACAGAAGTGCATATATCTTACCACTTAGTTTCTGCTGCATCAATCACAGTTCTAATTGCTGCTACCTCTTCATCATCAATTTTTGTAAATGCACTTGATTTCAAAGTTGATTCAGTAACTGGCTTGTTGGATGCCATCCCATCGTTCTCTAAGACTATGGGCCTGATTAGGAAAAAAAAAAGATATTTTTTATTATGTTATATTACTTACACAAGGTTTCCCATACAAGTTTCTAATTTGATAAAGAAGAGCAGAAGACTTTAGAAAATGACAACACTGCCATCTGTTTGGGGGCATGCATGATTAAGAGTATCCCCAGAATGCCTGGAAAACTCTGACATTTTTTATCAGCCCTTGTATATTAAGAACAACATTGCACATTGCAATCTTCTATTTACATTACGCACGCTGATTTATCGCTTCAGAACTACAAAACTATCTTTGACTGGACCAGAAGCATATGCATTTTGAATGTGAATTTGTCTGCACGAAGATAATGATTTACAGGAGACACAAACAAGTTCCTCTTTGCAGCGATCTAGACACTACATTACCCTCAATCGAAGTATAGCCGGGCTCAAACTTTCACTCTCACACGTCCCTCCAGGCAAACAGAGTATTAACGAGCAAACATTAGATGGTTACAGAGTCAGGAGAGGAAACAGTACGATGTGTTGATTGCGTCTGTCGGATGTCCAGCAACCCGATGGACCAGCACTGTAGAATTCTGAGGTATCATGGTATTTTCATCAGCATATTCTGCACCCACAAGCCAAAAACAAGGAAAGCAAGCATAAGATCATGATAGTACATGAGAATTATACTATCTGTGATTCTGGTAGTGAAACCATAGAACTACCTAGCAGCCCAGGAAGATGAAATTACTCTAGCGCGAACAGATGAACATTACGGCTATGGACATAAACAACTACATTCCCCTGTTGCAAACGCAGCGCGACAGTGGCCCCCAAAATTACACTATCGCGACATAAAAAAAACCCTCTCCTCTCCCGTCTACCCACAGAGCGATCACTTCACTTCCGTTGGGATGGGGAATCGGGCACGACGGCGGAGGCGGCGGGGGGTCGCACGAACGGACGAACCTTCCCCGGTGCGGGGGTCGCAGAGCGCGATGCCGTCCCGCGGGCCGCGGCCCCGTGTCCGCCCCGTCCCGTGCCTCCCCGTGGCCGCGATCAGCCGCTTGAGGTCGGCGACGGAGGCGAAGGCGCCTGGGACCTGCACGGAGAAGGTCTGCACCCCGCTCCGGTACCGGTAGTGCACCACCCCCATGCTGGCCCCCGCCGGAGGGCCGGAGCAGCAGAGCCGGAGTGCCGGACCCTAGCCCTCCCCCGCCGGTGCCGTGGAGCGGAATGCGGCGGCGGTGGCTTCCCGGGGAAGCCGAGGCGGTTGCGGGGAAGGAAGGGGGCCGAGCTGCTGCTGGTGGAAGCCGACCACCGGACTGGACGGAGGAGGCTGTGTTGGGCTGTGAATTGTAGGATGGGCCTCCATAGGCCCATGTAGCTATCGGGCAGGAATGTGTGGTGTATGGGCTTTGAGGCCCACGAAGAAACGAAACGGAATGCAGCAGATAGAGAGAAGGAATGTTCCTCTGGAAACAAAAAAACAGAGAGAAGGAATGTGTAAAATAAAATCCAGCTCGGATGTGCACTGTCATTCATTTGCACCATAGTAGATCGTCAAGACTGTTAGTTCGATAAACCGCAGCGCATTTGTCGATGTCTCTTCAGTATATGTGTCAATTTGACGTACTTTAATTGCGCAGGCCTGACGTTTACGTTGGTATTTGGCACGAAACAAGCGGCAACCGCAGCTTGGAGTTGTGCACTCGCTCTCACTCGCCGTATTTGTCCAATATGTACAATAATGTATATGAACAACGAATTTTTGTACACAACAGCTTGACATCATCATAACCACACAAAAGTATGGAAAACTAGAGCTAGTGTATTACCACACGCAATCTTAGCACCCGGTATTGCTCTCTCTTGTATACTACTCCCTCCGTCTCAAAAATAGATGACGTTTTCTATTTTCTGACATCAAGTTTGACCATGCATTTTATTCAAAATTTTTTGATAAATACTAAATCAAACATGTCATGATGAAAATATATTTAATGATAAAACAAGTCATAAATAAATAATATTAGCATAAATTTTTTAATAAGACGAATGGTCAACCATGATGTCTGAAAGTAAAAAAACATCATCTATTTTAGGACGGAAGGAGTATAATACAGTATACTAATCCCTTCGTTCCAAATTATATATAAATCATTCCAAGTTTCTGGAGAGTAAAGCATCTCAAGTTTGACCAAAACTATACACAACAGAATACATTTATGATATCAAATAAGCATCATTAGTTTTTTGTTTCTTCATTGAATATATTTTCATAATATAAATCTTTATGGTCCTTTTTATAATTTTGGTCAAACATAAATTGATTTGATTTGAATGACTTATAATTTCGAATGGAGGAAGTGCTTGTCTAAACAACAAAAGGGCGAGGAATATAAAAGAGGAAGTCCAAAAGAGCCAGGCACTCACTTTTCATGACAAAGAGATGCCCAATATAGAACGGTGCTTGGATCCTAGCTCATGCCGAATCACAGGCGGCATCTGTCTGTCTGATGCCGCCCGGCATCGACGACCCATAATGATGACCATCACCGTGATGATTGCGACCGTTCATTAAGAAGAATTAAGAATCGATCACCATCAGGGGTGATGATCACATCATGAACATAGGTTTCTTCAGCTCTGACGACATGGTCAATCATCCGGAGAGCTCGCTAGCTCGATCAATCTTTGGCCGTTTCCGGCGAGCAGCCGTGGCGGATCATGGCACACCTAGATCCTCGAGACCGCCGCCCGTATGATCCCAAGGGGTTGTCCGATCGATCGGGCTAATTTGCTTCCCTTTTAGGTTTTAGCATGATGGATCTATCAAGCATGGGTCTGATCTCTGAATGAATGGATCGATCGGATAACCAAGTGATGACGCACTGAGACTGCTGGTAGTGATTAACTACGTTAATATATTTTCAGGTTTTAGTTAGTAAAGTAAAGCTGTAGTGCGATAGAGCTCGATCTGTCGGCTTTCAGTGGCCAACTGCAACTGCAAGAAGGTTTCTAGAAGGAGGCAGTGTCAGCCATGTTTGTCACTTGTTACTCATTTGTATATATGCATGTTAGCATGTAGCTAGCTGGATCATCGCTCTGAAGCCATGCAAGTGCACCAGTTTGGCTGGCTAGTTGACGAGTTCTTAAGTTAGGGCCTTGATCGATCGATCGATCCCTTAATTAGCTTCTATGTTTTGTCTCTTTGCGTCGCCATGATCGAGAGTTCAGAGCTCTCAGCATCTTGTACATGCGTCTGCTGCCTAACTCGGTCTTGGTAATTGCAGCTTTTGTTTTGTTTTGACGATGTATGAACTGCTAGCTCCCACTAACAGAGACAGGGTCCAAATTAATGTCCCAACGTACAAAATTCTTGCAGAGTGCAAGCACTCATCTAGATAATGATCTATTGACCCATGCATATCTTCTCAAAGTTATTCCTTGCATTGTCAACAACGCATGGCTTCTTAATTGTAAGATGCTTTCAATCGAACTGGTGGCTAATTATTCATAGGTTTCTAGGCTCAAGTCATTGTCATTTGAAATTCACAACTATTCTTCGGGACTGACCAACGAAAAATCGACATGGGCCAGTGAATTTTCAAAGTAATTTAAATTTGTTAGGGACTGGTCCATGGAAAAAAAATCAGTGCCCATCAACAAAAGCACGACGATGAAAGCATCGACACGTAGCTCTCTTACGAATCCTTAGAAAAAGACACCGAACACAGAAATGAATGAAGTCGAAGCACTGAAGGCAACACGTTGGCCAAAAAGAAAAAAAAAGATGGAGAAATTATTGACGTTTATTATTTCGTCGGCAAGCTAGAGCGGTGTATGTATGCTGGCCACGAGAAATTAAACCTTTTAAATTTCTAATGCTTCCTGTTGTACATATAGGACTCTCTGTATAAGGTATTATAGTATAGTTTTTTTTTCTCTTTGAACGGATTATTGCATACTCCTAGCTAGTAGCTAGTATTATTAAGCTTAAATGGTCATCGATCGATCGTCATTTACAATGTGCAACAATTCTGGAAACTAACAAACTAATCAACCTGGCGGCCGCTAGCTACGTGGTGGTAAATTAATTACACCTTGTAGAGAGCATGCACGCACGGTAAAAAAGAGAGAGAAGGATGCATGAGAAGAAGATAGAAAAGATAAGAAAATTGGTGTCCATGAGAATGGGCGCTGAATTTTCGAAGAAAGGAAACAAGAACCACATCAAGGACAATCTCTCACAAGATGGACAAAAGTACAACTGAGAGAGCTAGCAGCAGGGGGGCCCACGCATGCATGCATTCTAGTTGTTGGTGGTTTCCTCGGTCTCTGATGGAGAGACGAGTATGTAGGCTGGCCACGAGATGCGTATCTCTGAAACATGTGCCGGGAATTGAACAATGCAAGCGCCGCCTGTGTCTGCTTCGATCGACCGAATGGGGACGACGTGGCGGAGCCCATGGCCGGCCGTTGCCGTCCTCCTTGTGGACGATCGATGACAAGTAAGGTGCTTTTTTTTTTTTTTTTTTTTTTTTGGCGAACTGAAAGACGCCATGTGATGTATGAAAGCTAGCGGTCGATCGAGAAGAGGACACTGCACGCAAGGACGACAGCTAGCGAGGCAACCAAAGTGAAAGATGTGTGTCTTTGGCGACGTGGTGAAACCAGAGGCCCGTCGCCTTCCATGTGGACGAGCACGAAGCACGAAGCAACAACAACACGGCCGCTGGAGATCGATCGATAGATCGAGGCGGAGGGACGAGCTAGCTAGGAACTGGTACGGTGGTCGATCTTACACTCTAGTTATGCTATGCTAGTACGTCCAACAGGATCTCGGAGGACACACCACACCAAATTAAACAGCGATCAAACCAAAGCATTATTTCTTCGGTGATGTATATATGTTTTACTAGTAGTTTGGTGCATATATTATTCAAAGTTGATCGGTTTGAGTTAAGATCTATATATGCATCAACCATTTTTTTTTTTTTTTGAACGAGCCGGCAGGAGAGCTGCCTATGCATCAACTGACACGATGTAACGATCTTGATTTAAATAAAACTTCCTTTATCAACCGCAGACAGTATGTCAATCGAGTTCAGACACCGTACACACCAGATTGTTGTTTGATGAAACAAATGGCACGTCAACGTCACTTTGCTACTAGTGGAAGTAGTGGATTGCGTACGTGTACTAGCCTAGCTACTATATATGTATATAGTGCCAGCTAGCTAAGTAGATCGCCCACTGCCAGCACTAAGTAAAAATGCTTAATTAGCTTCAGCGTTAACATAGAAGCTGCTTCTTAACAGCCATAACTGTTTTGAGACCAGTCAGAGCTAGCTATACCAAACGGAGCATAAACAATGACACACCGTCGTCGTGGGATGATCGGAGAGGAAGCAAGAGGGATCTTGGGCGCTCCCGATTCTGCTACCTGTTGCGACACAGCGCATTGGCGCTAAGCACTTGTACTTATCTCCTTTCTTTATACCTAGACTTTAATTTGTTAATTAGCAGCAGTAGTGACCTGGTCAGATGCGCCTTAAGAAAAGAAAGATGGGAGCGAGATCCAGTGTCATATGCTAATCTCTAATCTTAATCAATAGTATTATACTCTAATAATGAAAAAGGAAAAATCTAGTTTACACCCTCTAATTATAACAAAAGTATGCTTTTCAACATGTGATTACAAAACCTGACATATATAATAAAAATCAGAATTGGGCAAATTTGGTCCTTTAAGTGGTTTTAAAGGTGATTTCTATTTTTTTAAAAAAATATATAAATAATTTAATCTAAAATTCAAAACTATTCATATATGTTGAAGAATAAGATCGAGTGTAGAAGTTGTATCATACTCAAAAGGAAAAAGTCTGTTTTTCACCCTTCGACTGTTACAAAAGTCCTATTTTCAACCTCATACTACAAAACCGGATACTAAAGGCCATCCAACTATCCAAACCATGCAAAATTAGTCCTTTAGGTGGTTTTGAGGGTAGTTTTGGATTTTATAGAAATAGCAGAAATATTATTTAAACTTTAAAAAAATCATAACTAATTTATTTTGGACCAAAAAATATGAAATCAGTGCCAAAAGTTTTCTTAAAATGTAACCAACCTATTGACACACTATTTAATATTATTTTAATATTATATGTTTATATTACTAGTGTCTTATTGTTTTTTCTAAAAACAATTAGAATAAAAGTAAATAATATGAAAATAACTTCTAATGGTGCACCAACATATAGGTCACATTTTTAGAAAAAAAATTGGCACCAGATTCATATTTTTATAATCATAAATAAATTAGTTATGAATTGTTTATATAAAATTATTTTTATATTTTTTTGAAAAATACAAAACCACCTTCAAAACCACCCAAAGGGCCAATTTTGCATGGTTTGGATACTTGGAGGGTCTTCGGTGTCCGGTTTTATAGTTGTGGATTGAAAATCAGACTTTTGTAGAAGTTGGAGGGTGAAAAATAGACTTTTCACACGCATAATAACCAATGGGCGAGCTAGTAGTATATGATACGAGATACGACTAATTGTAACTAGCCTTTATTAGTTATGATGAGCGAGGGCGCGCAATTATCCATGTTGTATCGCGCACATGCATGTTGTTCCGTATCCGCTTGGCCACCTTGTGTGTATATACAACTTAATATAATAGATACTCCTATATTATTTTTATATACGTATACGTACTACTTTAGTATGCAGCGGCGCGCTGCCTGCTTCACAAGGCACAGACATGCATGTGCATCTACCTCTACCTTCTTCCTCCCCAGAGGTTAAGTAGCTAGTGATAAATTAGTTGCTGCTTCCTGCTGCGGCCACTTATTGATTAATCCCGGGGGGGGGGGGGGGGGCACGCGTATCATGGCCAATGAATAGGAAGAACGTCTTACTTTGTTTCCCTTTAGTTATAGTTGGGTTGAGAGAACTGGACCATACATATATATCTAGGGAATTGCTAGCGCCCGGACGTCCGACGTCAGGGCCTAGCATCGGACGGTGTCTCACTGCAACATTTGTTTACGGTTAGATGTAACATTTGTGTACTGTTACATTGCAACATTTGTGTACTGTTACATGCAACATTCCTGGTGTCCAGGTGCAACATCAGACGGTGAAAGTGAAACATTGGAACAGAAGCATTGCAACACCAAAAGCTGTATTTTGCAATATTGGTTGTGTCCGATATTTTTATCTGGCATCGACGTCCTATGTGTAGCATTACTGATATATCTATCGGATAATAATTAAGAGCGTCTGCGAAAGGACTGGAGCATGCATATACTCCGTAGTATATAGTTATAGTCATAGTTGTAGTTCCTTGTTTAATTTTCAGCAAAACATATATATTGTGTGTATACATGAATGAAGAGTGCATGCATGTTTCATGTGTGTTCCCAGGCTAAGTGGCGATCATCGGCAGTCACGCAGCTACAGCGTGCATGTGGGCACGGTGTTTTTTATTTGAGAGGAAGTTTACTACGAACGCACGTGATATTCTTTGCGGCTCGAAAGTCGATACGAATAGCGCGTGCTCAGTTACTATACTCGCAAAACTTTAGATAGGAGATATCCGGTGAAATTCTCCGTAGCAAAAGTTTGTGAGAGAAATTACGGGTTTTAATGAGTAACAGTAAGATGCACATATCTAAGCACCCCTGCATTGATTATTAGGCCTGTTTCATTAGGTATATATTACAGTAGCTTGTTCTACTGTATGGGAATCTCATTCAGATTCTACTTTTTTTTTCTTTGGCAAGCTGTTTCTGAGCTGAATTGAAATAGAACGTTCGCCAGAGATTTTTTTTTCTTTGTGAAGTGATTAAAGATTGATTCCATGAAGTGATTTTTCTGAAGTAAACTAAGGGATTAGGAAAATAAAAACGTCATATTGTCCTAATTCACTTCTCGCTAATTAATCAACAAATTCATAATTAAGTTCTAGAGAATCATGGTGAAATATCACTTATGCCAGCTATAGAGAACCATTTTCTCTCAGTGAAACAAAATAGAAAATAATTCTACCAAACAGGCCCTTAGTTTAACTAGCTAGACAATACATTCTCGTCATAGAAAAATGTAAAGTGCTATCGTGCTGGTTACTTACTCTGTCTCAAATGGTATTATGCTGAGAATCGCATGATGCATATACACTATTAAAAATAAAGATGTTTATGGTAAATTTAGATACGTCTGAGACCTAGAAGATATTTAACTACTCACACGGTTCTAAATGGTAAGTCGATTTGGTGTATGTAAAACATACTACCTCCGTCCCACAATATATTATTTAGACAGATATACGTCTGAATGTACGTGTGTCAAAACAACTTACGATGTAAAATTGAGGAATTGGATTTAATTTGCAGGAGGCATGCAACCCGTTGAAGCCGAAGGAGAACGATTCACCTGGTTGCACACTGCTGGCTGCTGTGAAGGACAAGAGGAGAAGGGGTAAAGAAAAGGAAGGCTGTGCACTTTCCGTCTAGTGTGCTGGTGCATTGAAAGGCCTGCGATGGGTCCACGTCTGCTTCCAAAGCAACGGCCCTCTCAGCCAGCCATTTAAAAGCCCCCCCCCCCCCCCCCTCCCCACCCACACACACCACACCACATCCCTCCAATCAAATCCGACCCGATCCCTCCTCCCCGCCGGAATGGCGGGCTCCTCCGCGGTCCGGGCGGCGCACCACACCGCCACCGGCTGCACCAGGCTCCACCACCCATCCTCCTCCTCCTCATCACGGCCGCGCGTCATCCTCCCGCTGCCCGCGAGGCGGCGGGGCGGCGCATCCCTGTTGAGGCCACGGGCGAGCCTCGCCGCCGCCGCCACGGCCACCGCGACCGCTGCGCCGACCGTTGGGAGGACGGCGACGGAGGAGGCGGTCTACGAGGTCGTGCTGCGGCAGGCGGCGCTCGTGGAGGGCGCCGCCGCGGGAAGGGTCGCCAGGGAGGACCGCCGCCGGCAGCAGCAGCAGCAGCAGCAGCAGCGCCCGCGATGGGCGGGGGAGAAGGAGGACGAGGGGCTCGTCGTCGGTTGGGGACTCCTCGGCGACGCCTACGACCGGTGCGGCGAGGTCTGCGCCGAGTACGCCAAGACCTTCTACCTCGGTCAGTCATTCGTTTTTTATCTAATTAATTGTTGGGGTGCCTAGTTCAGTTGCAGAGTTGGTGGTAGTTAACTAGTGATGGTATAGCCAAATGAAAGCCCAGTAGTAGTGAGTGAGTGGAGGGAGCCACTAGATTCGATTCCTAGCCAGCCTATGCGATTCATTCCACTACTCCCCAGTTCAAACACCTGTCATTCTGTTAATAATACGCGCGCACGCACTTCTTAAGATCATCATCGTCATAATCATCCTATAACTACTGGAGGGACTGCAAGGATAATTAACCAGTTTGCTAACTTCTTTGCCTGAATAAAACAATCCTCAACATTCCATCTCTCTACAAAACACAGATGATGTCCCCACTGTCGTCCCTAACTACTTGTACAACGCACATGACTACATGAGGCAAGCTCCCTCACGTCTCGACAACTATACATGTTATCGTCCACGATATTCAGAATCCCGCCGACCCAAGGTCGTGCACGTGGGCGCCGTCTTGGCCATCTATATATCTCAAGGGAACAATCAGTCAGGACGACCGCGTGCTTTTATATATATACTTGGCTGCCTGTATAGATATAAGTCAAGGTGGACTACTGGCATGGCAGCTCATAGATTTCTTCAATAAGGCATGCTAGCTAGAGTGGTTGTTGGTGGGGTCTGGGTGATCGATCTGGAGCCGCATGGGCTTGATTTAATCCATCTAGCTAGTTTACTACCTTTTTAAAAGCATCTTGGAGCTGAGATCTTTTAACCGGTGGTTTTTTGTATTGACATGAGCATATGGGACTATCAGTAGCAGTATCCTCGTCATTAATGCTAAGATTTGTTCCTTTTCATATGTTAGCTTATGGCGCCTCATGCTTGCCTTGCTTTACCTTTTCAGGCACACAGCTTATGACCCCTGAAAGGCGCAAAGCCGTCTGGGCAATCTACGGTACGGTTTAACCTGTGGATTTACTTGTTCCTATCACTGTCAGCTTTCGAAACTAACATTGTAGTTCTTGTTTGTCGTGTTATCACTGTTTCTTATGTGTTTTTGTTGCCTTTAACTTTTGCAGTATGGTGCAGAAGAACTGATGAACTAGTGGATGGTCCTAACGCGTCTTACATCACGCCGACTGCTCTTGATCGGTGGGAGAAGCGATTGGAAGATCTCTTCGAAGGCCGCCCGTACGATATGTACGATGCAGCCCTCTCAGACACGGTGTCAAAGTTTCCAGTAGATATTCAGGTAAAAGAGCCGACTGACATCACCACATAATGACTCTGGAGCTGCTAAAAGTTACGGAATAGTAAAATTAGCAATTTACTGATGTTTCCGCGACATCGGATTTCTTCCATTTCCAGCCATTCAAAGATATGATTGAGGGAATGAGGCTTGACTTGTGGAAGTCGAGGTACAGGACCTTTGACGAGCTCTACCTCTACTGCTACTACGTTGCTGGCACAGTTGGCCTCATGACAGTTCCTGTGATGGGCATCGCCCCGGACTCAAAGGCCTCGGCTGAGAGCGTGTACAATGCTGCACTGGCTCTTGGCATTGCTAACCAGCTGACAAATATTCTCAGAGATGTAGGCGAAGAGTAAGTACCAACTTATCCACCCGTAAGCATAAAATTGTATTTTAGATCACTCCAAGCCAACTTCTGTTTGACACGGCTCCCAACAATTTTTATATGAACCACTTATGTGATATTATCTAGGGCAGAATGTGATATTAAAATGCAAGTAGGCGTACCGTACTTTAATTTCTGTTTGTCAGCAAGGAACATGTTAACTTGTCGCTGTTCAGAATTATTTTTCTTCCTTTTCTTGATTGTAATATAGTTTGTTTGTTCTTGTGGTGGAATGTCAGTGCAAGGAGGGGGAGAATATACCTTCCACTGGATGAGCTTGCACAGGCAGGCCTGACGGAAGACGACATATTCAGAGGGAAAGTGACCGATAAATGGAGGAGGTTCATGAAGGGCCAGATTCAGCGTGCCAGGTTGTTCTTCGATGAGGCTGAGAAGGGTGTGGCACATCTAGACTCTGCGAGCAGATGGCCGGTATGTGAGCCTCGAAATTATGCCTACAATCTGAACCTCTAGGAAAACTGGTGTTTTTTTTACAGGCTCTGAATCACTCACCCTTTTGCACAATTCTACTGCTGCAGGTTCTCGCGTCTCTGTGGCTGTACAGGCAGATCCTCGACGCCATCGAGGCAAACGACTACAACAACTTCACCAAGCGCGCCTACGTAGGCAAGGCGAAGAAGCTGCTGTCGCTACCGGTTGCATACGCAAAGGCAGCTGTTGCGTTGTGAATTGTGATCCGTCTGTAGTAGATCAGATGCTAATTTTTCCTCCTTGTTTTTTCTCTCTCTCTCTCAGTTTCCCTATTTTTGTCTCCTTTGATTTTTAGGAGATTCCCTGGCTGTTGTATATAATCAGCTTCAGCTGCCTGCTTGGCATAAGCCTGTCTGTCACACAGTTTTTACTTTTTAGTTCAGGGTACTGGATTCAGGCCCCTCAATACTCAGCCGTTGTTGCGACACCAAATTAATGGAAAGAAAGTTCGAATCCAAGAAGCATTTGTTCCTGTTCAGAATCCAGGGTCACCGCCAACTCTGTGAACCTAAGAATTTTCAGGGGCTGTTTCTGTTGTGTTTTGGTTAAACCAGACTGAATCTTGGATTCCTTGAGTGAAGGGACGCGCGGTGATAGATACCACGTTTCACTAAAATTTGTAACGAGTTTGGCCTTGTTCTTGGCAACTGGTGAGGGCCTGGCTGTCTCTCTCTGAACTGCCAAGGAATGAGAGCCACTAGTGGAGGTGGTCCGGACCTCACTGCCTGCACGATGCAACGCCAACGCCATGCATGTCTCTGGTGGTTTGGCCTGCTTCTGCTGGTTTAACCTGTGGACCTGTCTGCTGCAAGACGAGTGCAAGTGGCATATCGAACGCTGCTGCTGCGTCTGTGGCTGGGAGATGGGCCTCGTCGTGAGCCACATCCTGTGATACACTACACCGGCTGGTCTGTGAATTGGCTGGCCTAGGTTTTGCAGGGTGGAGGGTGAGGCTGCATCTTGAACCGCGTAGAAAGATGGTTTGGAAATTCTGTATGGTAGCCTGATAATGTTTTTGTGGGGTCTCATTAGTTTTTTTCCTTTTAGTGCCACCCATTTTTTTTTTCATTTCATTTTAAGTGAGAGAACAAAATGAGCGAAAAATGGAAAGAATGGTTGCATTACCGGGCCAATTTTATGTGGGCCCAAGTTACTACTACATAGCCCACAAGCAGCAAGTCCGATCTACAGCTTATTAAGGCCCATTAACTACCATTGGGCCACAACCCTCTCTCGCTCAACGAAGCCAAAAAGCCCAAGACCAAGCCCCGCGACTAGGAGGCCCGAAGCCCAAACTCTTTCACTCCACTCTCCCCCTCCGGCGCCGCTTCTTCGCCGAGCCAAAAAAAAAAGAAAAAGAGGGGAAAATTTTCAAAACCCTCGTACTCGGCGGCGACGGCCGGCGGCGCCATGAGCCTGTTCGCGGGGGTCGGCGGCGGCGCGGCGGCGGGGGACCCGGCGTCCGCGGGAGGCACCGGCAGGGCGCTGCTGGAGCTCACGCCGCACAAGCTCGCGGTGTGCCACCTCGTGCAGGTCTTCGCGCCGCCGGCGCAGGCGGGGGGCGACGTGGTCCCGCCCTTCCCGTTCGAGTCCGTCGCCCACCACAACCGCCTCGGCCTCTTCCTCTTCACGCTCACCCGGGTACGTCTGTACACGCGCTTGCTTAGGAAATGCTGCTTCCTGCTCATGTCACTGACGCTGCTGTGCCCTGTCTTTGGATTGGGCGCATTAGGATGCCAATGATTTTTGGAATTACTTGTTCCATGAGTTTGTGAGACCCCGTAGCATCTATACTTGTGCTGAACTGTAGACCCAGCTGGCCAGCTAGTTCTTTCTGGGAGTAAATGAACTGTTTACCTCGCTCAAATTACGTCGGGGATCTGTTCTATCACCTGCATTCTTGTGACCGCACATCTATTTCGTTTTCACTGTTTCTATGATCCGCAATTTCCTTACATTTCTTGCACAAGTGAAGCTGGAATGCTTACATTATTAATCTTGTAGTCGTGCGATGATTTTCGGGAGCCTTCGCTGGAGGAACTTTTGAGGCAGCTGAAGGCGGTTGACGATTTAACTAATGGTTGGCTCTGTGAGCAGCTGACAAGCACTCTGTCAGTGCTGATCTCACCTGATGATTTGTTCAACTTTTTTGATAAGCTACGAGGTGAGGCCGCATGATATGTTGATGTTTTCGAGTCCTTTATTTATGTTTATCTTCTAGAGATACATTGAAATAGACAGCTAAATGTGAAATGATCTTTGCCAGGTGTGCTCACTGCACCAGAAGGTGCAGGTGCAGAGGACATACTTCTGGACCCAAATAGTCAACTTGGAGTTTTCCTTCGCTGCTGCATACTTGCTTTCAATTCAATGACCTTTGAGGTGCTAGAAGTAGTATAAGATGTTCACAATAATTTGTTCTTCATGTTTCTGGAAAACCCCCTTCCTATTTTTTTTGTTGAAAAGGATTAAGGCACTAATGTGGTCACTGAAAATTTGCGTAGGGCATATGCCATCTTTTGGCAGATCTTGTGATGTACTGTAACTCCACGGACGCTTCATATGACTTGGCAGAAGACGAGGACTTCGATACTGAAATGAGCAACTTGATGGATGCAGACATATCTTCTCAAGCTGATATATATCAGAAATACCGTCAAGGTCGTGAATCTGAGAGCCATATGGGGGAGAGCTCGTCAGCTCTAACTCGTGCACCAATGATACTCCATGATTTTGACGAAGGTATATTTGAATTCTAAACCCTATCATGATTGCTGCTTTGATTTTAGCAGAAGCATACGATTACCTTAAGATGTAAAAAAAGAAATATTATAAAACACATAGACATTTTCTGAAAAGGTGATGCATTTGCATATTATATGTATATATGTATATATATGTATATATATGTATATATATATATATATGTATATATATATATATATGTATATATATATATATATATGTATATATATATATATGTATATATATATATATGTATATATATATATATGTATATATATATATGTATATATATATATATGTATATATATATATATATATATATATATAGAGGGAAAATCCTTTTTACTCCCAGGTGTAGCTACTCCTATGTCTATATATATCTATATATATATATTTTGTGATCTTTCCTTTTTTTGTACTTATACTGGTGAATTAGTATATATTACCAAATAGATTAGGGCATAAGGTTTTCTTTTACTTTATTATCCAGTTTCTCAATACTGCATGCAACATTGATGCACAGAGTTATTTTGGTTTTATCCACGTGTCAAAAGGAAGACCTTTTGTTAAAAATTTATATTAATATTTTCCTGTTTCTTATGCTAGCTAATACTTTTAAAGTGGATGAGGACAACCCAACAAGCCTGAGATCAAGGTGGCAATTGGAGGCATATCTTAACCAACAAGCGGATCTTCTTGAGAAGTGAGGATCCGTTCCTACCTTAGTCTGCCACAAACTTTGTTCTACTATTTTTTAAAAAGGACATTAAAGATAAAACATTTTAGTGACTACTATTTTGTTACAGGGATCCCAGCTCAGTGCCTTTGAATTCATTTAATGCCACTATGACACAGCTTCAGACATTAGCTCCGGAGCTTCATCGTGTAAGTTATGGCATAGTGAATTAAATCTTCCAGGAGACTGGAGCTGTAAACATTTCCTAGTCATTTTGATATTTTTTTGTATCCATGTTCTACCTGTCAGGTCCAATTCTTGCAGTACTTGAATGCCCTCTGCCATGATGACTATGTTGCTTCACTAGATAATCTTCATCGCTACTTTGATTACAGGTCCGTCGCATTGTGCCTATTGCATGATGGGGCTATGCCTCACTTTTGAACCATCTTATCGTTAATCATGTTATAGTTTTGAGCATTTAGTGACAGTGAAGGATGGGTCGTGCTAGATGTTTTGGCCCACTGTTCTGTTCTTTTAAACAATCGTTCACAAAATATTCACCATAGTATATAATGCCTACTAACCAAGTATGCCAGTTATAGGAATCAAGAAATGCTAATGTCCAGCATGTTTAATCATTAATGTACTACATGTCCTTTCTGTTTGCATTTAAGAATGCTAATATTTCAATTTAGCTCATTTTTTTTACTTGTAGTTTGTATGTTAGCAATATGGATGAAATTGTGATAATGCAAGATACAAGGACCTAATACTTTAGTCTTCCCTTGTTCTAGATCATGAAACCACATATGTGAAGTAAAACCACAACACAACTATTCATTTACCATTGTGGTTCATTTATTTCCTCGTTCAACTTTGCTAATACTTCACTAGCCATTGTTTCCTTGCTAGCTAAATTTTGGAGTCTTTCAAGTTAAGAAGCTTATGAAATAATGACATATTTTGCATGAACCTTTTGTTGGAAACGCATATATCTCTTATAAGGATGTTCTTATTTTGGTCATTCTATCTGGTTTATGTAGTTCAGGGATGCAAGGACTTTTTGGTCGTTCTGTGTCTGCAGTGCAAGATGTTATTGTTGGAAAGTATGAGGGTGCCTTGCTATGCTTAGGAAACTTGCATTGTCACTTTGGACATCCTAAGAAAGCTCTAGAGGTAATGTAATATTTATTTTGTTTTGTTGTTTGTACATTAAGCCCAACACATTTTGGACCTACCAGTTTTACACTGTTTATGTTCCGCTGTCTTGCTTTCTTCCAGGCATTCTCAGAAGCAGTGCGTGTTTCTCAAATGGTAAGTTACTGAAATGATTATCTATCTGAAATATGATTGTACCCAATGATTTTGAATGAACTTGAAGTTTTCATCAAACTACTAAAGGTTTAAGAGGAGGGTTTCAGTCAATTTTGCCATTGCTAAGATAGTTCTGGAAAGGTGCTTTGGATTTCCTATATTTTAGCCTGCTTTCTCGTAAAAAGAAAAATTCTGGTCTCCCTGTTTAGTTGTAAATAATTCTACGTTGCACAATAACTGTCATTGACATACATCTTGTCGCCTGATATCATGATGAAATGTCTTAAAATTTCATTATTTTTCAGAATTTGACACTCCTTGTCCCCAACATCTTGTAATAGTTGCATAGCTTGAAAAGATACACTCCTTTTCATAAAGTTCAGCTTTGTCCTATTATGTTCTTATATCGCACCTATGTGTTTCCTGGAATGCCAAGGTGGCCTGGTAATTGTTGGAAGATGTATTTCTCCAAATTTTTAGTCTAACGTACTCTTCAAGCCCTTTGATTTATCAGGGATGACTTTTTTATTGTTTAGATTGCTAAATTAGGAATATTTGGCATAAGTTCTAGTACATTTTTTTTTAACAAAATTCAGGTGTGATGTGTTTCCCAATGATATTAGCATTTATGCAGGCTAACAAGTCCTCTTCAATTGTGTTAACAGATCCTACATTTTGTTTTTCAGAATAATGATGATTCATGCCTTGCCTATGTATTAGGAGCCATTTCCAATCTATTAGCAAAGATAGGCATGTCAAACACTGTTGGAATAGTCAGTTCTCCATATTCGCTTGGCACCAACATTGGACTGGGCACACCATTATCCATTCAGCAACAGTTACTTGTTCTTTTAAAGCGATCACTCAAGAGAGCTGATCTATTGAAACTTCCAAGCTTACTAGCCTTTGATCATCTTTCTCTGGCAAAATTTGATCTGAAGGTATGATCCGTGCTACTATTTGGTCACCTTCTCTGCTAGTATTGCGGAAGATCTCTTTAATACCTTGCCATGTTTAAGTTCAATTCTTATCCTTCCATGCATACCTCTGTCCTAGTAATATCAATATTTGACAAGATTCAAACTTACAGGGTAGTTGTCGCTTCATTTATATTATTGTTACTATTGCATCAGTCCTTTGATCTTGAAAAGACTAGATACAACTTAAGAATATAGTCAGTGTGTTTAGATCATCCTTATTTGTCGATCATTTCCTTCTGACTCTAAAACTTGGTTTTCAGAATGTCCAAAGGCCACTAGTCTCATTTGGCCCCAATGCATCTACAAAGCTTAGAACATGTCCTGCAGATGTCTGTAAGGTATGCTGCACTTACTCTAAATTCAAACATTATGCTCATCCTTAAGATCAACTGTAGTACATGTTAACTTCTATATTAAGGTACCAATAATTTCTGTTGTGCTTTTCTTTTGCAGAATTTGAGATTAAGTTCCCGTGTATTAACTGATTTTGGAACAGATGCTTTATCTACTTCAAGTGAAAATGGTAGTTTTAGCACTTCGTGGCTTAGGAATCTAGCCACTGCTTCTGATTCACGGCGTAGCAGTTCTATGAAATCTACAAAATTACATAATGACTTTGACAATTTCCATTACCTTGCACAACCAAGTCCAGTACCTTCACCTGTATTGCAATTAGCTGGCTCATCATATTTGCTGAGGGCCACTGCATGGGAGCACTATGGGAGGTACTTATCTGTTTTTTTTGTTAATGCATGGATTCAATTTTTGTAGTCGTTGTCATACCGTTTTTCCAACTTGTCAGTGGTGTGGTATTGTGGAAAGGGAGGGTTGGATCAGCAGCGAGCAAGTGTCTCCTGCAACTAAGAACAATCATATACTTGAGAATAACTAAAAGAGCTTGACTCATGTGTGGGAACTATCGATTGATATCTTATTTGGTACCAGGAATTATCAGCCTTGTGCCTATATGTATTAGGAACGACAAGACATTTTGCCCTATAGTTGTCATCTATAAAAATAAGAACTTTTAGACAATCCTTGCGTTGTGTATCTTTAATAGACCCCGTTATCCACTTATCTGTCTTTTCATTGCCTTTTTGTGGTTGTTTTGTCATATCGACTCATATCTTAAAGGGGAATATAATCCTACCTGTACCCTTTCTTGAAAATTAATATTTTTCATTTTTCTTAACCCTCATCACAGTGCTCCGATGGTACGAATGAATGCGCTGGTCTATGCAACCTGCTTTGCTGATGCTGCAAGGTGGGAATGTGCTGAAGTTTAGTTACTGCTCTAAATTTATATTGTCAGTATTCTTTAACTGTTTAATGCAGTCTTTAGCTTTTTAATTGAATCATTGTGATGCTTTGCAAACATGGATTGGTGATGGGATTGTATTTTTCACTACAGTTCATCAGAGCTGTCACTAGCTTATGTCAAGTTGATTCAACAATTGGCAGTGTTCAAAGGATATTCTGGTTAGTTCTCATGCAACCTAGATGTGCTATATGCTGTGGCATCTAATAATCTTGCTGCAAGTATCCACATTTTCTCATGGCCTTATATTTTATGATTGATGATCTGCAGCTGCATTCTGTGCTCTAAAGCTTGCTGAAAGAAAGTTCCCATCCTCAACGAGTTCACACATCCAGCTTCTTAGAATGCAGATACTACATGAGCGTGCACTTCATCGGTACAAAGCTGTTTCTACACTTCATTTGTTAGCTGCATTTGGTTCCATATCCTGATGTCTGTATACAAAATTGATCTATTTAGAGGGCATCTGAAAGTTGCGCAACAAATCTGTGATGAGTTTGGGGTGTTGTCATCTTCGGTTTGTGGAGTAGACATTGAGCTAAAGACTGAAGCTAGTATACGACGTGCTCGCACTCTACTTGCTGCAAAACAGTTTAGCCAGGTTCTGGACTTGCTTGCTTTTAATGTTTACACAAAAAGCATACATTTCATCTTATTTGTCCTTTTACATAGGTTCTTCTGGATCAGGGATCCTCCTGATCCGTAAACAGATTAAGATTTATGACACTTTGCTTCTTTGTGCAGGCTGCAGCTGTGGCCAATTCTCTTTTCTCTACATGCTACAAGTACAACATGCAAGTTGAGAACGCAAGTGTTCTTTTATTACTTGCTGAAATACATAAAGTAAGACATCATCTTTTGTTTGTAAACTAGAACCTGGTAAATACTGCAATCCTGCTCAGAGGAAGCTAATATTTTTTGTTGTTCTTTCTGTTTCTCCCAGAAATCTGACAATGCGGTCCTTGGGCTCCCTTATGCGTTAGCCAGCCAATCGTTCTGCAAATCATTCAACTTGGATCTGCTTGGAGCCTCAGCTACACTTACTCTTGCCGAGTTGTGGCTGGCTCTTGGATCAAGCCATGCAAAGAGGGCCTTGAGCCTCGTCTACCAGAGTCTTCCCATGATTCTTGGTCATGGTGGACTTGAGCTGCGTGCTCGGGCCCACATTGTTTTAGCAAAGTGCCATTTATCCGATCCGAAATTCTCAGGTAAGTCAGTTCCTGTTATGATTCTTGAAACTATGGATGCAGTTGTTCCCTTGATCCTCTTTATTTGTTCTCGCAGTTGCTGAAGACCCTGAAGCTGTTCTGGATCCTCTGAACCAAGCCACTGAAGATCTGCGAGTTTTGGAGGTGAGCTGGTCGATGAATCTTCGGCCTGTCTGCCCCCCCTTATGTTAACACAAGACGTTACATAGAAACTGACATCTCCATACTGTGCAAATTTCGTTGAGTTAAAAAGCAGCATCAGATATACAGTATGCTAAATCGGTTAAATCCTGCGTCGTGTATATGCAGCACCATGAGATGGCAGCGGAGGCGTACTATCTGAAGGCGATAGCATATAACCATCTGGGCAAGCTCGACGAGAGGGAGGAAGCCGCGGCCTGTTTCATGGAGCACATCACTGCTCTAGAAAACCCGCGCAAAGAAGAGGACTCGCTTGCGTACTGACAAGGCTACAATTATTGAATGACCATGCCGTGTCTTTGCTAGTTGCTGGTAAAGGAAGGTATGTGTGTTGATTGATGTACATTATTGTAAAATCCATGTGACGATAGTTGTAAAAGAAATCTGCGTCCTCATTGCCATGTACTCCTAGGCATGTTGTTTATGTGTTGCGATTCGCAATGCTTCAGACTGTTTACCACGTGATTAGCAGCTAGCTAGCCTAGCCTCCCCAAATTACAATTGATAAGTGCATTGGCTAGTACTGCTGGTAGGGAGAAGATAATCATCGTTCGGACAGTACGGTACGTTGCATTGGCTGATGGAGAATGAAATAGAAATCTGAACTGAACGGGGACGTAAGCGACATGTCACCAAACAGCAGCAACTTGACGTCGCCGTACAACCGACATTGCTGCTGTTTCAGGTGCACACGTACGGTACGTACAGCCGCCAATAGTTGGTGTACGTACGGTACGGGACTGGAGGGCGTGTGTGGCCGCAGCCCAACCATGCATGCATGTCATCATCATACGTACGGCGAACTCCCTCCATTATTCATGTGTATTGTGTTAATGTGTGGAGTATATATCAGGGAATAACAAAGTTTGATTTATCTTTACCGATGTATACGAGATGACAGACTGACATTATTTATCGGAGAGTTTCTTCTCAGCCGCTATATATAGCTCCATTATATACCTTGCTAATCAATGCCGCTACAGCTGGCTATTTCTTACACTGAATTTTACTGATCTATAATCACAACTAATAAGTTAAGCTAGCGCTCCTAAATGACCACTAAACCACTATACCGATCATCATCGGCCGATGCAGGTCGTCGATCGTCATGGCGCGCGTCACGGTGGCGTCACTGCGCGCGTTTTTATCTCCGGCCGGCGGCACGTCCTTTGGCTTGCACTTGCATGAGAGAGGAGCCAGAGAGTGAAGCTGACATACCATTGGTCTCCTAGCACCTAGCTAGCTAGGATTAGGTGTCATAAGGGATCAACAGGGCGTACGGCAAGCGCACCCGACGTGACTTGCGCGCGTATCCGTACGTATACCAGACCCACAAGTTGAACATCAAGAAGGAATCCTTATCTGACCGGTAGAGAGAGAGCTCGTGGGGGTAGCTTTTAAATTTGTAGTGACACGCTTAAGGTCACACTACTACTAATAAGCGCCAAACTAGCGTTGCCTACCGAAGTGTTCGCTACAACTAAAGGGCTGTACGCGTCGTCCAACGACGTTACGGCGAAATATTCTAGAAGTTAGGCTAGTGTCGATGGGGTTTCATAGACACAGTTACCTAGACTGGAAACTAGGTAACTGTGCCACAGGGGTTTCATGGTAATAAAACTCCCCTCACATACCATGAAACTCCCCCTTTCAATTACCCTGCCATGTCAGCAAAACTACTGATGTGGCAGTGTATTTAATACCCATGAAACCCCCCATTGAGACTGGCCTTACAATCTTCAACTTGTGCTCTTAGTTCTCGGTATTGTGATGCAAGTTTTTTTTTAAAAAAAATTTGGACCAGACTTTTTGAAAAAAAATAGGAATAATATCCAACTTTAAATTTCTAGCTCTGCCACTAAACGACAACGAAATATACAAAAAGTTACAATCTTCAACTTATCATTAGTATGCCCAATTTAATCCTTCATAGTATGATACTCCCATTTAACAAAAGCAGATGAAGCTAAACATCATCCATCATCGAGGATCCAAACCAAAGTTTTTCATAAAAAAAAGGAAAGAAAAAAAAACCAGAGGCATCTTAGAAAGCCCGTTAATTAAAATTCTGGGCCATTTAATTCCATTGGTTACACCTAGGCCCAGGCCCACGAGCCCAGCCCGCTCGCGGCCTGTGGGCCAAGCTAAGCTATAGCTAGCTACTCGCCGTCCTCCACCACATCGTCGTCGTCGTCGCCGGCGACGGAGGCGAGCGCGCGGCGGAAGACGGCGACGGGGCATGGGATGCGGATGGGACCCTGGTGTCGGTACCCGTACTCCTGCGCCGCTCGGCCGAGGAGCTCCGCCATCGCCGGCGCCCCCAGCACCTCCGCCCGCACCACGAACCGCTCGTCGCCGACGTACACCGGCACGTGCCCCTCCGGCACTCCCGCGTGCGCCTTCTTCTTCCTCCCGCCGCTCCGCCTGCTGCTCGACGACGGAGACGACGACGACGACGAAGCGCAGTCGCCGACGCGGGAGAGCCGCCGGATCAGCTGCCTCATCGTCGATCGGCCGCCGGATCTCTCTAGCTTTTAATTTCTCTCTGCAGCTTCGTCTTCTTCAGCTTCTGTGGATCGATCAGCGTGATGGTGAGCGAGGCGTTTCTGCGTGGGGGGCGAGGGCTCTATATATAGCGGTGGGAGCGTGTGGCTTCTGGGAGACTGGCATGTGGGGCCTTTGTGGGATATGGGCCCACATCTCAGTGGGGTTGTCGGGGTGGGGTGGGTGGAGGGTACGAGTGGGTGTACGGCGTCAGGTACGACACCTTTTCAGTTTCCTTGTTGCTAATCCCTTTCTTTTTTTCGGTTTTATATCTCCAAATAGACACAGTGGGAGAATATCTGCAAATCTCTTTGGGCTTTTGGTGTGCAGTGCAGTACAGGTCGGCTGCTGGCCTTTCGAATCGTGGTGTGCTGTGGACCTGCATGCGAATTGTTTGTTTGGGCAAAAGGGACTTGCCAAGCCATGGCTACCAAACTATTCGTACCCGGCTCATTGGGCATCATATCCCGTCTGGCTACTCATAACTCATGTATTCGGTGCACGACAATGATAAGTGAGGCGTGCATTTGTGGAGGCATAAGTGTGGTATGCACTTTCTTCGTTTCAAATTACAATTTGTTTGACTTTGTTTCAATAAGAAAAATTGTGCAAATATAGCATTTCCTTCATGATATACTAACTATATTTTTCCTATGATTTTCGAACGAGCTTGTGGCACAATAATGTTAGTCATACCCCAATAACATCAGGACTTTGAGTTCAAGAAAGTTATTAAACCCTCGTAACGCCACTCAAACACTCAATGCTAGCAATGTGTTGTGGGGGACAACAATCTGATATAAAGCAATTTGCATTGCGGGTCCATCATGACACTCAACCAAACATGCTTCTCTGAATCATTCTTCAATTCGATGCTTACGCCAAAGGCAAGTGACAACCTAGCTATTGCAGATAGATGCTCACATAAACTTTTAACCGAAAGTGATAACACTCTTGCATCAATAATTAACAATACTGTATGTATACCTGACCATGCATGGCCGGTCTTACTCATCCCAGTTTGTCATGTATTATTTGAACATCTTAAATGCCATCATTACATTAGTTAGTGATCCGTGACTATCCAATGCCATGTACTGAGAGTACTAGTTGATGAGTTGTCTCGATCGATCGTTCTATCAAGCGATGCGACTGCATATATGCACTGAGTTGTACTGCAGGAGACATGAAAACATTTCCCTGACTAGGCAACAGACAACAGAGACTTGTGTGCGTGCATGGACAAAACCCAACCAACACCAGGGAAACTTTTTCCGATTTGGCTGCTGAATATGATCTAGCTAGCTAGCTAGATGAAAATTAAATATAGTTAGCGAATTAATTGAATTCGTAGTAAATTATAGTAACACACTCTCTGATCTAGAATTTAATTGGATGCGTGAGATCTTGGCATTGACATTTTCCGGATTGCCCTTTTGTCTCTTTGTTTCTTGACATGTTGCAATGCATGGTTCATGTGCTGCAGGAGTCTGTAATTGTACGTAGTATAATCCTGCTTTGGAAACTACTTCCTCTTCCAAATTATAAGTATTTTCAACTTTTTTGGATAGTAAAACTATTTTATGTTTGGCCAAAATTATAGAGGATCACAGAGATTTATGGACCGAATAGATATATACTATGAAAATGTATTTAGGAAAGAAACTAATGATATATACATACTTAATTATTAATTTAATATCATGAATGCTAGTACTTTGTTGTATAAATTTGGTTAAACTTGAGATGTTTTGACTCTACAAGAATATGTAGAGTGTTGGAATGACATATAATTTGGAATGGAGTAATTTTCTAGTACTAAATGCTATGAAAGTCAAACCTTACAATTAATTTAATTAAAGGGCACATATGTTAACACTTAACGCTAGTTTTGTCTGAAAGATGATGCATGCATGATGAGTGCAGTAGGTAGGTACTGTGTGGATTTAGCAAGCAAAAAGAATATAATAGTTGGATTGGAAGCTAAAGGCGGTCGGCGGCAAAAGGAGTAGAAGAAGAAAGTAGCCGTACAGACGGAAAGACGATTGATCGTTCCGTACGTGCACGCTGATGCAAGATCCACTAACCATAAGATCATAACGTGGATGCGTGCAAACAATATCTTCTTAACTAATTAACGTGCTGATATCCTCCTGTTGTATCTTGCCTAGCTGCTAGCTGCTGCCCGTACGTAATGCATGCATGTTTGGTTTGGAAATCCACGGTGGAAACATTATTAATGTTTCCATGATGCTTTTATATTTAGCAAGCCAAGCATGGAAACATTAATTTCAGCAAACACAACCAATTATATATATGGAGGCAACTGGATGATACACGCACTATGTGTATCTTATTGATAAAATATTGTCTCATCATATATATCAGTGCTAGCTGACTAGCTGTGTCACTTGGTTGGTGGAGATATATGTGCATGCATGCATGGTACCGTGTGTGTGCGCCCTAGATAAGATATAGGTGTACCTTACGGTACAGTTGTACTTGCCTGTTGCACGCAGTACCATTATTTCCAATTTCGTGTAGTGGTACACCCATGTGTACGGCACTTGGATATATCATATCAGCAGAGATCCATATGCGTGCGCGCGTGTGTGGAGGATGACTAGATACAGCTTAGGATCGATGAATCAACACCAGGCCATTATCATCGTTCATTGAGCAACACACACACGTCCTATATGGCATGTGTGTGTACTTGTGAGTGGGCATTTTTTTTTGTTCTTTTGTCTCGTGCTTTAATTTAGAGCATGCACCAGTGCACCACCAACCTTGTCGACACTCTTGATTTAACGACCGAGATTCCCACATGATTCATTTCATTCCAATTGCATTACCCCTCACCGGCCCGGGTGATCATAAAAAATTGAATCTCGATCATCCATCCATGTGTTTTCTAAATAAGATTTATGAAGCAAGAGGTCGCCTTTAATAACTTGGGATAATATTTTCTAAAAAAAACATTTTTAAAGAAGCTGAAACAAATAGTCCAGGTTTATATAGGACATAGGTATTCTAGCTTCTTGAGAAAAATATTCCAGATGTTCACTGAAAATATTTTGCGAGTTTTTTTTTAAAAAAAATGGGTAAAAACCTAGACCCAACATACACGAAATCGAACTCTGCCAGCCCGATTATGATGGGCTCCCATGTTTGCTGGCCCATCTTGGGCCTCGTTTGGTCTAAGACTGATGAATATTGAAAGGAAACCCAACGACACTTTCTCTTTTTCCTTTCGGCTTTTGTTTCTTGGCCACGCCGGCTTGCTGCCCCCTCCAACTTGTTCCTTGGATTTTGCGGCGAGAGCAACAGATGAGCAGGCCAGGAGCAGGGTCACAAGCAAATAGCTACTCGATCCTATTTCAAACAACGCGTTTTCACTTCTGGGATTATTTGACAGCACAAATATAATTATCATAGCACAGTCTGATGATATGATACCTATATTTAAACATTATTCGATAGCGCCATTATTCAAGTTATTATTATCGACCGTACGTGACAGTGACACATGCATGATTATATCGTGCATTATCCATCATGCGGTTTGTTTCAGCTTCTGGGATGACAAGGTCTCTATCGCATCCCCAAGAGGCCATGCTGCGTCGACATAGTACTCTCCATACTTCACCTTGGTCACCAGTGTGAACTCTTTGCTTGGCTCCAAACCTATATATGCAACGTAGCTCTCAGGATGATTAACAATAGGAAAAGGTCTAAATTACTCCCCTCAACTATAAGCAAAGTATACATAACTCTCTAAACAATTTTTTTTGGTTTATTTACCCCCTAAACTATATCATTTGGCCTATTTTACCCATAATACAATTTGTCTTTTTTATTTTTTCATGTACAAGTGTCATATTACGTTTAAATTTTGTGAGATGATAATAGACATTATAATGCATGATATAAAAATATAAAATGATTTTTTCATTATATTGATGGGATAGTATATTTAATAATTAATTCATCCTTAGGATGCAATATTATAAAAAACTAATAATAGAAAATTCATAACATATTTTTTTACATACATTGTGATATTCACTACAATCATACAAAATTTGAAATTAAAATTCAACTTGTGCATGGAAAAATAAAAGGACAAATTGTATTAGACGGTAAAATAGACCAACTGACAGTGGCGGAGGAAAGGGTGGGGCCACTAGGGCCGTGGCCCCACTCGTCAGCCCATTTCTTACGCTACAGGTACTGTAGCATGAAGGTTCTGCCTATCTCTCGGAATTGGCCTATCAAAGAGTGGCCCTAGGCATCGAGCTAGCCCAGCTCCGCCCCTGCCAACTGACACAGTTTAGGGCGGGTATAAAATGAACCAAAAAAGTTTAGGGGATTATGTAGACTTTGCTTATAGTTGAGCGGAGTAATATAGAATTTTTCCATAACAGTATATATGCATCTATCGTTGTGACTGTATGTACGATATATACAACGACCTACCAAAGCCATCAACGAGCAGTGTGTACTCGTAGACGAGGTCCATGCAGAGGTACTCGACGTCCCAAGCCTTGGGATACGCAGCTGTGGCATCCTCCAAGCTCAACGAGCAGACCTTGAGCGCGGCGTCTGCAAATGCAGCAGCAGTGCTCTTGCCATTGGGAGCATCTCCATCGATGATCCCTACCTGTGAGGCCCTGTCATAGAAGTAGGAGGCCACGTAAAGGTTGGCCTGGCCAGCACCGCCGCCACCGTTCCACACGCCGTCGAATGTGCAGTTCTTCGCCGCACAATATGCGCCCAGGTTTAGGGCTGCAGTGGCGCCATTTCTGCACTTGTCGTACGACGCGCCTTCCGGTGGAGCTGTTGCGTCAAAATCCTCACCGTTGTAGGTGTATGTACCTTCGTCATCAAGGTCCAAATTAGTAGAGCAAGATTTATAATACAGTGAACGAGCAAAGTTTTATGCCAAATATATATACACCACTGAATCCACCGAGAATACAGTAGCTGAATGGTCCATTTTTCGCTTTCAGAATCTCTGCGCGAGCAGCTAAAAGTCCGTAGTGCAAGTAACTGCAGATACAATATATATTATGGCAATTAATTAATCTGAATTGCAGAAAAGCATGCTTTTCTTCTTCTTTCCAGAAATTAATTAAGAATGTTACTGCGAATTAATTCCAAATGGACACCACAAATACTAGCCATGGGCAACCATAAACGCCGGAATTATCACTGAATGTAGAAATTAAGATTTCAACTTCAGATCACAAATTAAAACAAGTAAAATACAAATATAAATATATATGGATGAGATAACGAAACCTGTGGACGTAAAGGTTGTATTGCTTTTCTTTGAGAAATTCATTTGTAACATAAGGGTCCTTCCCCTCTGGTACGACAGGGGCGTTCGCAGCAGCACCATCAGATATGGCATAAGCCATCTGCACGGACCCACCTCCAAGATCAACCACACCTACCGTCTCTGAAAAATCGCCTCCAAGTTTGCCCAACGGATAGTTTAGGGCAATCTGTCACAATTATCAAAGTTCACAAAATGGCTATATTAAGTCAAAAGTTGTAGAATGTTACATGTGTAGAAACAGAAAAGGTCAATATATATTTTTGTGCGAAATCTTTAATTAATTTGCTGTAAAGTAAGTTCTTACCCAAAGGTAAGAGCCCTCCTGAGATCCCTCAAGGACGGTGATCCATTTAGGGTTGTACTGAAATTTGCTTTTGCTGTAAATAAGATCGCGGACCTGTAAGCGCATATATATTCAGTATCGAGCAAGTATTTACGACAATGATAAGCGCTATGAAGATGCAGTAAGGTGAAATCACCGCTTCGAGAATTTCTTCTGATTTCTCGTCTCCAATAAGTCTCAGTCCAGCTGTTGCCTGAAAATTATGTTAACGAGTAGTAACCATTAATTCACACGTAGAAATGTTACTTATCCTGAGATTCATGAACTTTAAGGTTATTATTGATTACACCAAGTTTCAGAGGAGTTTTTTTTCTGAAGCCATTTAGGGACAACGCCTTTAGCCTTCTCAAGGAGAGGAGCTATGGAATTTGCAGCTTCCTGTGGTTCACCAGCGTATGCACTCAATCCAGGCTTCACCTGCATCATGGCAAGTTAAGGGCGTCATGTGAGTTGTAAAAAAAAATCGGAGCTACTAGTGCCTAGACGTCTCATGAGAAACAACATCTGAAATTAACTGATGTAATAAGTTAACGCAATTCAACGTTTGCAACATTAAAAAACATATGTTAAGATGATTCTTTCTCAACTGACCATAAGAGATAAAAGATTTTTGCTAACAACTAAATTTACGGTTTAAGACAAACACACCTATAAATTAAGGGAAAAGTCTATTTTTCACCCTTCAACTGTTACAAAAGTCTGATTTTCAACCTTAAACTACAAAACCGGATACTAAAGGCCCTCTAACTATTCAAACCATGCAAAATTGGCCCTTTGGGTGGTGTTGAGGGTGGTTTTGGATTTTCTAAAAATAGTAGAAATATTATTTAAAATTTAAAAAACCATAACTAATTCATTTTGGACCCAAAAAAGATGAAATCAGTGCCAAAAGTTCTCTTAAAATGTAACCAACTTATTGGCACACCATTTAATATTATTTGGGTATTATATATTTATATTACTAGTGTCTTATTGTTTTTTAGAAAATAATTAGAATAAAAATAAATAATATGCAAATAACTTCTAATGGTGCACCAACATGTAGGTCATATTTTTAGAAAAACATTTGCACTAGATTCTAATTTTTCTAGTTCAAAATAAATTAGTTATGAATTTTTTAATACAAAATCATTTTTTAATTTTTTTGAAAATACAAAACCACCTTCAAAACCACCCAAAGGGCCAATTTTGCACGGTTTGGATAGTTGGAGGGTGTTTAGTGTCCGGTTTTGTAGTTGTGGGTTGAAAATCAGACTTTTGTGATAGTTGAAGGGTGAAAAGTAGACTTTTCCCAAAAAGGATGAGAAACTAGTAGCTATAACAACGTCATGATCCAGATGGATGGGAAACACACCTGCGCAAAGAACTCGATGCCGTCATCGCCGATGTTAACGAGGTCCATCTGCCTGTCGAACTTGAAGACGTTTTATGCCAAATATATATATACCACTGAATCCACCGAGAATACAGTAGCTGAATGGTCCATTTTTCGCTTTCAGAATCTCTGCGCGAGCAGCTAAAAGTCCGTAGTGCAAGTAACTGCAGATACAATATATATTATGGCAATTAATTAATCTGAATTGCAGAAAAGCATGCTTTTCTTCTTCTTTCCAGAAATTAATTAAGAATGTTACTGCGAATTAATTCCAAATGGACACCACAAATACTAGCCATGGGCAACCATAAACGCCTGAATTATCACTGAATGTAGAAATTAAGATTTCAACTTCAGATCACAAATTAAAACAAGTAAAATACAAATATAAATATATATGGATGAGATAACGAAACCTGTGGACGTAAAGGTTGTATTGCTTTTCTTTGAGAAATTCATTTGTAACATAAGGGTCCTTCCCCTCTGGCACGACAGGGGCGTTCGCAGCAGCACCATCAGATATGGCATAAGCCATTTGCACGGATCCACCTCCAAGATCAACCACACCTACCGTCTCTGAAAATTCGCCTCCAAGTTTGCCCAACGGATAGTTTAGGGCAATCTGTCACAATTATCAAAGTTTTCAAAGTTCACAAAATGGGCCTTTCAAAAAAAAAGTTCACAAAATGGCTATATTAAGTCAAAATTTGTATAAATGGTGCATGTGAAAAGGTCAATATATATATTCTTTGTGCCAAATCTTTAATTAATTTTCTGTAAAGTAAGAGTGTGTTTGGTTCAAGAGCGGTGCGGGACGGAGCGGTCCTGTCCCACGTTTGGTTCGCGAGCGTAGGGATGGAGCGATTCCAAAGAGCGAATATTCGCTGTATATGCGGGATGGCTCGGTCCCAAAAAAAAGAGCGGACCCAGCCATCCCAGTTCGACGCCGTGAAGAGGAAGAGCGAGCTGAGGAGCGGCGGCAGGACGACCTCCACTGGCAGCGGCGGCCGGGCTCTCCATTGGCGGCAGCCAGGCTCTATCGGCGGCGGCGGCAGTAGCAACCAGGCATGCGCGGGCTCCACAGGCGGCGGCGACCATGCGCGAGCTCACGGCGGCAGCGGCGACCAGGCGCACGCGAGTTACACCGTCAGCGGTGGTGGCCATGCGCGAGCTCCACGGGCGGTGACGGTGGCAATGCGCGAGCTCCACCGGATGCAGCGTGGATCCTACGAGATCTGCAGCAACGGCACGGCCGCGCGAGACCGCTGGGTGGAGCGACCTTCAGCAGGATGGCCAGCGAGAAATCCAGCTGGAGCCGTGAGCTCTAGCGGGGGCGAGCGTTGTAGCTCCTGTGATGATTCGTGAGCTCTGGCCATGGCAGCCTGGCAGGTAGGTGTGAGGCCAGCGTGACTACGTGGGTGGAAGAGGAGGAAGAAGCTGTCAATATCAATGATAGGTGGGCCCCACATTAATAGTATTGGACGGTGGGTAATGGATCACATCCTAATTTCATTCCATCCCTCCAACCAAACAAAGATTGGAACCATTCTATCCTTTCAACCAAACACAGGCTGTACAACCATCTCATCCCTAGAATAAAGGATGGAACCATCCTATCCTCCCTCGCTCTCCAACCAAACATACCCTAAGTTCTTACCCAAAGGTAAGAGCCCTCCTGAGATCCCTCAAGGACGGTGATCCATTTAGGGTTGTACTGGAATTTGCTTTTGCTGTAAATAAGATCGCGGACCTGTAAGCACACATATATATTCAGTATCTAGCAAGTGTTTACGACAATAATGATAAGCGCTATGAAGACGCGGTAAGGTGAAATCACCGCTTCGAGAATTTCTTCTGATTTCTCGTCTCCAATAAGTCTCAGTCCAGCTGTTGCCTGAAAATTATGTTAACGAGTAGTAACCATCAATTCACACGTAGCAATGTTACGTATCCTGAGATTCACGAACTTTAAGGTTATTATTGATTACACCAAGTTTCAGAGGAGTTTTTTTTTCTGAAGCCATTTAGGGACAACGCCTTTAGCCTTCTCAAGGAGAGGAGCTATGGAATTTGCAGCTTCCTGTGGTTCACCAGCGTATGCACTCAATCCAGGCTTCACCTGCATCATGGCAAGTTAAGGGCGTCATGTGAGTTGTAAAAAAAAAATCGGAGCTACTAGTGCCTAGACGTCTCATGAGAAACAACATCTGAAATTAACTGATGTAATAAGTTAGCGCAATTCAACGTTTGCAACATTAAAAAACATATGTTAAGATGATTCTTTCTCAACTGACCATAAGAGATAAAAATTTTTTGCTAACAACTAAATTTACGGTTTAAGACAAACACACCTATAAATTAAGGATGACAAACTAGTAGCTATAACAACGTCATGCATGGAATTGGCCGTTGACGAACAAACATGCATGCATGATCCAGATGGATGGGAAACACACCTGCGCAAAGAACTCGATGCCGTCATCGCCGATGTTAACGAGGTCCATCTGCCTGTCGAACTTGAAGACGTGCACCCGACTCCCCGTGCTACCGCCGTCGAAGATCACGGCATACCGCTTTGTGGCTGCCGCTGTCGTCGTCGTCGTCGCCGGCGGCGGCCTTGCGGCCAAGCAGCACGGATTCACCAAACGCCGTGGCTAGCAACGAGGAGGATGCGACGAGGAGTAGGAGGAGCACGCCGGGGACAGCAATAGAGCCAGCAGCGGCCATTACTGCGAGTGCTGAGCTAGCTAGTTCAGGCTATCTAATCTAGCAGCAGGAATATAATCGACGCGGGCCGGCCGGGGAACTTAAAAAGAACGAGCTGACAGTGGACATTTTCACGAAGCAACCCCAACTAAATATGTATTAACGTAACATCAGTTACAAAATCTATGGCAAGTACGTCCATGGGGTGGTTGTTTTATTTTTAGTTTCGTACGTAGGTAACTTGTCGTGGTCACCAAAATCCTCCAAACTACACTGATTATTGGTATGCAGGCACCGTTATATATGTCAAGCTGGGAGTGGCCCAATATACAATGCCTACAGCTCTACACACAAGATAACAATATATGCACAAGAAACTTGCAGAGGCCGTGAGTGTTTCAAGATTTTTGTATCATCTCGATGTAACAATCTTGAAATTTATAAAACTTCCTTATCCAAAAAAAATATGCACAAGAAACTACACACAAGATGGCAGTAATATAGCTAGTAACATATTGGATGCACAAGAAACACGAGGATATATTCTTGTTCGGCTCTTTCTGTAAGCGCGCATGGCGCGAGGGTCGATACCGGTTTCTATTTACTATACTACATCCATCGCATTATGGAGATGTTGAAATCACATGGAGGATTTCAAAACTAAGTAGTAGGCCTGCTTCCATAAGAGATATGATAAACTACTGAATCTAGCTAGATCAGAATATTTAGACCGACATGTCTTATGTAAGGAAAATGACCCTTGGCTATCTAGTGATTTTAGTGACTTGGTGACACCAACCATAATGGTTATTGAATGTCATCATTAGCATTGTGAGTAATATATTTTTAGAACCATAATGGACATCCCACTTGTCTTTCTTTCATTTTATTTAATGTATGTAAATAAATGCACGTGTAACCACCATGTACACATACAATAAAAAAAGAGAGCTACTCAGCCTTACATTTTAAAAAATATTACTTCTTTTTTCCCCACCAACAACCTCGATCACCTTCACACACACATTGCGCAAAGGGCACTACTAGAGCCCACGTCCAACGGGGACGTCTCCCATCGGACGATCCTTCAACATCCGAAAACAACATCTTCAACATAGAAACAAAGTATCTATAACATTGAAATATGCAAAAAGCTAAGGAAATAGATTTATTCTAGAAGGAAAATTCCCGCCACAACATTAACACTACGTTCCATGCAACATTCACTATGAAACATGTGAAAATAATAGTTGCAACATTGGATATTAACTATTGCACATGTCTTGGACCATCCATTTTCTTTTTGCCAACGAACGTCCTATAGGTAGCAGTACCATTGCGCAAATATGCATGATTTGTCATCCACAAAAAGAGTTTCCTCTCTCATCCTAATGCAGTATGTCAATCTCACGTATGTTTTTAGCAAAATATTTTAGCCCTCATAATTTCCAATCACACATATAGGGATGAGTACGTGTGCATGCGTGTTTATGAGCGTCTTGGATTGTATTGTGTTTCAGAAAATGTTGACGAAAAATTAACAAATGAATTTCAGAAAAAAATAAGTATAATGTGAAATCCAAGCTACCAAATAGAGTGGACGTCTATGTAAATATATGGAATTACAAAATCGTACAGCTCCTTCTACATGTAAATCCAGGCGACCAAGTCATTCACATGCTCAAAATGGGTCACAATGCGAATTGAGTAGTGATCAGCTGGTTAAGTCAAACTAGGTTTGAATCCTCGTCTCTGCATGGCCACATGAGTGCTTGTATTTTCACAAATTTCTTACATAAATTGGCTGTGCTATTTTTTTCAATGATAGACAGTCAACAACAAAGTAACTATAATAAATCATGATCTGTTTAGCCAAGATCAGGTAATACATTTACAACCATGTAGGCTCACATGCACATTTGGTTTTTCTGTCATTGCCATCTAATCATTTATATGCAGTGGAACCTTAGCTTGGGCATTTAACATTCGTGTTTATTTTGCAAATATTATCTAGGAGGTCCTTTATCCTTCGATTTCCTATAATTAAGTGCAAACACTTTATTTATAACCCCTTGAAATATTTAACGTAAACATGCATAATTTTTTATCCTCTATGAGAGGATACACCACTACATACACATATTATTGCTTCACACGTACACACATTTTTTTGCTATTACAAGAACGACGACGCACACGTACACACCGTTACTTTTATTCTCTTTGAAATACATACCCACTTAACATATATTACCGGCCGTTTCCCCACACACAAAATAAAGCACAACGTACGTATCAAATACCGTAAATTCTTGAATCAGACGACCCTTCTCTTGTAACTGACCATGACTTGACCTCTAGGCCCTGGAATAAGCTTCCCCAATTCCTCCCCTGGAAAAGGGGAGACCAGTTCGAGCTCAAAGTTCCTCAGCAAATGGCTCCAAATCACCTTGATCTGCATGTAGGCATAGTTCTCCCCCAGGCAGACATGCCTCCCAGCACTAAAGGGAGTGTACGAGAATTTGCCACCAACTTTGTCTCCTCTCTCCCTGGACCAAACCTACTTGGATCATACACATCAGGGTCCTTGTATATGTACGGCAGCTTGTTGCTCACCGTCGTACAAATGGCCAGTGTATGCCCTTTAGGGATTCCGTACATATTTCCCTCTCTTGTCTGCACGTTGAAGCCCTTTCTGGCGTGGCGAATCAGTAGGGTTGCTGGAGGGTGCATCCTGAGCGCCTCCTTGATGCAGCAGTGCAAGGTCACCATCTCCTGCAAGATGCCATAGTCTAGATGCTCGCCATGGCGCTCCATGATCCTTTTCTGTTCGTCGATGGCAGCTGCTAAGTAGTCATTAGTATTACTTGATGCTCCTTGCCGGAGCAGGCAAGCTCCTGTCCATGTGCTGGCATTGGAGCTGGTGTGCTGCCCGGCGAAAACCATGCTGACGAGTAGCCCGGCGATCTCACTCTCGGACATGGTTCGGCCATCGATATATGTGGCGTCTACAAATCCTTGCAGCACATCGTTCTCGGCTACGCCGGAGCTCCTGCGTGACCTCACCGTGTCGTGGATGATCTCCCCAAGCCTAGCCCGGGCTCTGTCGCGTTGGCGGTGCGGCTTTATAGGGAGGTAGGGGAAGAAGAGGGCGATCAAGTTGAGGCCATTCTTGAAGAGCTCATCGATGAGTGTGGCTACTTCTTCGAACATGTTCTCTCGGATCTGTTTCCCAAGCAAACATCGGTTTGTGATGAGCAGGATCACGTGTTCCATCTCATGAGTTAGATCGCATACGCCATGCTGCCCCCATTGTGCAAAGTAACCCTGCAGGTTCACATTATGATACTATCACCGATAGATATTTGGTAACTCTGCTATTTCTGTTTTACCGGTGTGATACCCGATTGAATTAGTTTATCACCTAAAAATATTGTTTTTTAATGTAACCCGCCATTCGGCCAGTCTACAAGCATGTGCACTTAATTACTTTTTACTGAATATAACAAATAGATAGCGACATGTGACCATCTCTTAAACCACATAAAATTCATTCATTTGCTTTCACTTTACCATCCAAAACTCTATTTCTAGCGAAAGCTACTGATGATGCATAGTTTGAAAAAAGATCGATATTCATTTCTATACAAAATAGGAGTTTTTTCTCTAAATTTTGTCCAGAAAAATTCTCTATCCCTGATAGAATTCCGATATATCTGTTATTCCTGTTTATCACTAATCTTCAATTTTGTTTATTTATCGATAATATGAACCCACACATGACAGAAGAACGATGATGAGATCGATAATTTTTTATTAAAGAGCAATGATCAAATTATATAGCAAGCTAGGTCAAGTTGTTTACCTCCACCTCATGGACCATAGAGTCCACGTGGCTTCGCAAGTTCATCGGCTTAATCACATCTAAGCACAAGCTGATCTGCTTGCTTCTGGTGATCAAGTCCGCATCGAACACAACCCCTCGGCCAAAAATGGGCACAGTGAACTTGTATGCATCGGCTGCACTGATCTCCGATTCTGGAGCTTGGAAGAAATGGGCTGTGACATCTGGCCCGATCAGAAAGGTCACCTTCTTCAGCCCCAAAAAACTTATTGTGAAGACGCTGCCCAGCTTCTTGTGCAGGCCTTGGATCACAGCGGGCAGGCCCTTGCTTAGGAGTGTAGGCAGGGATGCAATCAGTGAAACCCCACTCACCACAGGTGGAAGTGCTGGTCCATTTTTGTGCAAAGTTCTTCGTCTTTGCAGGATCATTTTAGTGGTGAGAAACAAAATGGCTACGGTGAGACATGCTGCAACACGGACGGCTAGGTCCATGTCGTTCGCCGCGGCGAAGGCAACCAGCCACACAGCCTACATAAGAGGATTAATCAATAGGTGAAGATCAGCTAGAGGTCACTCATCTTCATTTGTTCTTATATATTACCAATTTGTGGCATGCACCTCAACTAATCGTTATATATTACTAATTCGAGGCACGTACTTAATGTTGTAGAGAAAGGATCTACACTGTAAAAATATTATGATCACACTCTTATGGGTATGCAAAGTATCACATTAATTAATCAGAAAAAAGAAAACACACTTCAGAACGTTATGATAATCTAACAGCTTATTATACTAAATCAAATAACTAGTTTCAAAGTACAATTAAGGAGAGTTAAATTTAAAACTAAATCAAATTATAAGTGTAATTTGATATAATTTGGGAAGCAAAATATCTAAACAAAGAGTCCATGCAAATAGCCAAGTTTGCAGAAAAAGTAATGGAAAAAATACTACCATGATTTTCATTAGGAATGTGAAGTAATATACTCAATAAAGATTCCATGAAAAATGAAATTAATATGTAGTTAAATTTGTAAAAAAAAATAGAATCGCTATTTTTTATAATTGAAAGTTGACGTTAAAATAGGAAAATAATGGTCCATATCAAAGACTTGAAAAATTAAATTTTAACAACAATGAATAAAATTGCAATATGTTTTTCTTCTAGGAGAAAATGTTGTCCACAGCCATTGCTATGTCCGTGTAGCAATTTGTCTGGTCCTAAAAAAACAGTTTTCATGGGTACTTAGTGTTTCGTTATGCCCCTAGGTCAAAATCCCTCCTGGCGGGTGAAAACACGAAAAATCCACGTAAACCATCATTTGTAGTGTTTCCCCAAATAAATTTCCCTTGCATATAACATGTTGGATTTGTCATGGCCCTGAAGGGAAATTGTGAACTACTAAAACATTTGTTGAATTTTAACTTTATTATGATGATTGACTATCTTACACAAATAAGCAAGAGGATCTCAAATAGGATACATATACACATTTATATTATGAAAGAAAAAATGAATTAAATGAGTTGTTTGATTTGTGTGGTATTTAATTTATAATAGGATGTGTAAACACATTTATTTATAATAAGATTTTTCTTTTGCTCAATTTTATGGTGTCGGCTATCTCGTTAATTAGTTAGAGAGAGAGAGAGAGAGAGGGCCGGCTTACACTGTTTTCACTGATATAATTTGAAGAAGGCCTGGGCTTCTGCTACGTAGTAGGAAGCAAGCTAAAGTTATGGATTGGCTGTGGGAATCCGCAAGCCAAACAGGTCTTTTTATAGGGCTTCAGTTACATTAGCGCTAAGCTACAGCTTAAATTGAATTACAGCATCTCTGCTGCTGTTTCTGACGTCCATTGCCGGCAACGATGCTGACACCATGCACTCATGATTCATGAAACATGCTGCTCTCGATTCTCCGGCCAACAAGCTGCAGCCGCCGTCTATGATGACCAATTGCTGCCACTGTGCGCTGACAGAGAGGAAGCTCCTGTCCGTTCCTAGCTATTTGCCACATGTTCTCATTATAGTTGGCTCTCAGAAGTCAGCACCATGCATGTACGCGACTATACGTGCATTTTCATTAAAAGCTTTGTTGAATTCACAAGCGCATGCACTTCCAGCTAGCTAGATTCGGTGATGCAATGTCAAAATGCTACTCCTATGTACTATACATTTTGTCCTCTTTCCGAGGATCGGAGATCCCCTGCCTCTTGGAGAATGAAGAGAGTCAAACAAGACACCGGGGAGTAACAACGTACGAATTCGGCTTAGGAATTGAGAAGCTCGTCACTTAAGAATTTGTCAAATACGACGGCGCGCCGCCCATTATATACGTACGTACGTACGTACGTACGTACGTACGGTCTCTTTTTTTTCCATCAGGGGCTTTGCCCGATTTCCATTACCACATGAACAGCGAAACTAGAGCAGTTCATAGTCCGACCCTGGTGGTGGAGCAGGACGCGCCACCGCCCTTCAGCATCGCCTTGGGTTACGACCCGGACCACCACGACGACGCCGTCCTCATCCTCTCCCTCATCATCGCGCTCGCCGTCGTCGATATGAGCGGGATGACGTCCTTCTACAGGCGTTACGGAGGAATTGGAAGAGATGTCAACCACATAGGAATTAATCGCGCGATGGTGCAATTGTGCAAAAGTAGAAGTAAAACCAGCAAAAGCAATTAACTAGTAGGTAGTGGGCTGTACGTTATTGGGCTTTCAAGCTGCTAAGTTTTCATAAGTTCAATATTTTTGTGTTTCACTAAGCTTTGTAATTAGTATCATTAGAAGATTTGGTGGCCCTTAATTTTTGGTGGCCCTGAATCGTCGCCCACCCTGCACTCGCCAATATACGGGCCTGACAAATCCGATCGCTCTGGTGTCCCGGCAATACGCCGCCTCCCCTTGCGAACCTGTCGCTATGTCGTCATGGTTACAACAACGGTCCTCCTCTCATGTCCTCCTCTCATATTTATGAGGAGCCCGGGTTACAACACGTACTCACACCCTACAGCTAATACCACTCCGAGTCCAAACGTAACCCACTAGTACACAATATTCGATACAACTCTAACAAACTCCACCTTTGCGAATATTCCACCATCTAGAATATTCGCCAATCCCACCACCCGAGTTACGGTATGATGCCAACTCCACTTCCATCCATCTCTCTCTCATCATCATGTGGGTTGGATTGGTTGGTCGCCGCCGGTGTACTGTGCTGGCGCGCGCTCACACCGCCTCTCTCATGTCGAGTAGCAAGATTGGTCGCCGACCCGGCGGCACCTGCGTCGTCGTCCTTCATGTCTCTGTGCGTGCGCGTGTTTTTACGGACGACAACCTGCATTCATGCTAATGGCTAGGTAGCTTCAATTCCTTGGCGCCCATCTAATGCGTGGCATGCTTGTTTTTCCTTTGGGGGAAATGTTAATTGGGCAGCGATTATAGATCGAGTAATGTTCAGAATTGGTGAAACTGAATGTTTCGATGCCAAGCAAATTAAGCAATAATGCAGGTTTGTTGCTTCGACGGCATATGCACTTGCACATGTACACATGCTGCGTGTCAACGTTCCTTCCTTGTTGATCTTCGACTAGCTAGTTTCTTCAGTTGCATCTTATTACATTGTGTTCGTGATGACTGATTTGGTGAATATGTATGTTACTGTCCATGTTCATTTGCATAATATATATACACAGTTTGTTTGTTCTCAGTTACTTTCACATTTGCCACTGACCAACCTGCTGCTACATACTATATATACATATTCTTGGATCACATCCATGACTGGTTATACCAGCAGGCGAGGGATCGCCTACGCCACCGCTACCGTTGAGGGGCACCACTGGCTCGGTGATGATCACGGTGATCATGGGGGAGCGGTCAGGTGCTTCAACTCTGCTGTCAATGATTCCTTGAGGAGATGCTTTGGGCGGACATCTCGCGATGCCTCCTGGCAGTGCGCAGCATGGCGGCAGGCACAATTTCTCGAGTATCCATCAACCGGCTGTGCAGATCTGTCGAATGACCTCTGACTCCTCTAAGAGTTTCATAATCATTACTCGTACCTAACCTTGTTATGGCGACCTTTTAAATTTGGCTGCATTTTATGAATCCCTTCAGACTTCTTTCATTCATATGGTCGGGCGAGAGCGTGTCAGTACGTGTTGAAGAAATGAGCAGTGTGACATTTAAGATCCGTAGGTGCAGTGCCCTATAATAATGAATTGTTGTATGCATGCGCACGGTTTGATTTCCTGTGGATTGCAATTGCAATTAAACTAACTACAGGTGCTGGTGTTGGAAGACGGGGACAACGGGTGCGGTGATAGCAACAGGAGGCAATGGATGGCGACAAGAGGACGATTGCGTGGCGTCACGATGGGAGGGGAGGATGATAGTTTCAAATCATGAGATTTTGGATTTTGGCTTCACCACTACGGGAACGAGAGGTGTAGCGAGATTTGGGGGCCAGACAGGAGGAGCGGGCGGACGACGTTGGAGGCTTCACGGCTTTACAAAGGGGGTGGACGCGACTCCCCTCTTCTGTTTTGTTACAAGTGTAGATGGTATATATGCTTCACGAAGAGGTTAGCATACATGCCACGATTCTTATAGAACATTGTTGTCAGTTATATATGTTTTGGTTCCTTACATTTGTGTCCATCTGATCAGCAAGTACGAGTTTATGCATGCATTTAAACTGAGGAATGTCATGTTCAGCTACGAGCCCCAACATGTTGCTAGCGAGCTTTTGTGTCCTGCAAAGTTACAGTACATGATATGTTGAGAAATCAGTGCCCCTAGCCTTAATACAACACAAGAGGTCTCTTTATTCTTTATATGTCTACCCTACCATGACACCTACATATGTCATGGCAACCTTGCTATGCTACCTCACATATGACTCATATAGCACTCTATGTCATGGTTTACATATGGGGGTGGAGGTAACCCATATTTATAGGAGATCATGGCTCATGTGCCCCCCTTCTACACTCTTCCTAACAAAATATCTAACTCTAAAACTTTCGTTATCCTTATCTATTTCTTGATATTTCTTTCCTACCTAAAATATCTAGTTCTAAATCTTCCATGCTTACCATGAAGTATGGCAACTGTGACTCTTGCAAACTCTCCAATATTCTATAAGTTTCTCACTTTGCCATGATTTTTATCCTCATGTATGGCAAATTTCTCGTGTCTTCTACAACCTTCTAGAGTGTTCCTAAGTATACATCGCATATTCTCAACATGATATATGCTGCAAAATAGGTTAAAGGTTGGGGTGTTGGGGCGGGGGGGGGGGGGGTTAACATGCAAAATGACAGAGCGTGAACTCAATTAGAGTTTTTTTTTGTTTACGGGTGTCTGTGGATGTTTGTGCAAAACATGGACAGATCGGTTGATTTTTGAAATCTTTTGCAATGGAAAGCAGTATCAAGAACTAGATGTCTTGATTTTTTACGCCTGCTCGATCGCGCTGTGTCACGAACCGCATGGCATGCTTTTTGCAAGACGCGCGCGCTAATCGCATGTTTGTGGGGAGTGGGGACGCGCGTGCCTACGCGAAGATCGTTTCAATTCCTTCCGGAAGTGAAAGTGAAACTGCCGTCTCCTTTCCACATCTATCCAAACAACACATACAGCAGCTCATCTCCTCTCTCTTCCTCAATAGAATTCATTCATCTGCAAGCTGACAAACCATTCAATCCCTCCTCGCCGGCCTCCAACCTAACCCAGAGCTCCATCGCTTTCCCCATCGATCCCCTCCCCTCCACCGCCGCCGCAATTGCAGCAGCGAGCACCACCACGATCGGAGGATGCAGCAGGCGGAGCCCGACCCGGAGCCGGAGTGGCGGTTCCCCAAGGAAGCCATCTACGCGGCGTCCTACCTCTTCTACGGCCTAGCTCCACCCGCCGCCGCCGGCGACTGGGGACGCGGGCGGCGGCCGGAAGGGAGCAGCCGAGGAATTTGGGGCTACGCCGTCATCTTCCCCGTCGTCGGCACCTACCTCGTCCACGCCTTAAGCTTGTCGTCGTCCTCCGACGACTATTCCGCCGCCGCCGCCGTGATGACCGCCGTCGCGCTGCTCCCGACCTGCCGTCCACTCTCCCACGGCCCACCCATGTGCTACGGTAGGTATACTTATTACTTACTAGCTGTGCCCTCCACTTGGATTCGCTCTGTCATCTCGTTTAATTTCACGGCCTCCAGAGTCCAGAGATTAGTGAGAGATCTCGCTCGATCATCAGTTCATCTGTGTGTGACTGTGTGTCTGTGTGTCTTTAATTTCTTCCCCATCCGGTCCGGCCAGTGTACACAGATGTGATGGATGGATGGATCCCATCCGGCGTGTCGCATCGATTGCCATAGCCTGTCTCGATCTAATCTCCGCGTGTTTCAATTCTACGCAGAGGAAGTCTTCTTGAGCATGATGGCCTACTGAGTTTTCCTCAACCTGTTCTTGAAGATTCTTCACTTCTTTGTTCCGATTTCACAATAATCGATCCAACACAGTCTGTTATGCTCGATCTTGCTCGATCGTGCCTACTTAATCGGCTTGGCATTTTGGCAATTGGCATTCATATTTGCATGTCCTCTTTGCTCTTCGGTTTATATATGCAAACCCCTAACCAAGCTTCACCAATGTTCTTCACTAAATAACAGACTGGGAGAGACCTGCAGCCATGGAACCGCAGGACAGTGGCTCTGGAGACAGTGACTGGACCAACGTTGATGACGAAATGACCTCCATGCAGTGCTTCTATGGTCTTGTACGTGACGCCACCAGGAACTGCGGCTATGGTATATGCCTGTGTACCCTTCTCCATCTACAGCTCCTTCCCACTCACCTCATTTTGTGTTTTAGATCTTCACCAATCACCATGCATGATGCCTGTTTCAGCTACAAATGTTATCTCATATATGGATCCGATTCCGATCCAGCGTGCATGACACTAATTCTCAGTTTCTCACCACCCATAGGCCATAGCATCTGTCTCTCCTTGATTGTGGTTTCTTTTTGCTGATCGACCGTGACCTGGCTTGGAAGATGGAACTGCATGGTTCAAACTTCAAGCAGAGATAGACTCTGTGTATGTAAGGAACACGCAGGCCATAATGTGTATTCCTTACATACAAACTTTTCTACAATTTTGTATTTTCATCAGTGTTGTGTTCTGATTTGCCTTGCCAATCCATGCTGTGTTCTGTACTTGACCTAATCGATTTTGTATTTTTATCTTCAAAATAAAATATGAATGTCCTATTTTGTTGTATGATCCGGTCTATAGATGCCACTGATCAAGCTACATGTTCTTCACACAAAATACCAGAGCACGAGAGTCCAGCCATTGTGGCACCAGGCGATGGCTCTGGAGATAGCAATTATTGGACCGGTAACAATGGCAAGGACAAGGACACCATGGAGTGCTTTTATCGTCTTGTGCACGACGCTGCCAAGACCTGCTTTGGTCGTAGCTATATATGATAATGTTTCATCCGGATGCATGTGGTCACGGTAATATCCCATTTGTATTTTCTTCTGCCAGTAAAATCTTGAGATGGATACGCGTGATTCCTACTTGGAGATATACATCTGCTTATGACTTGTTTGTGCAGGTGGTGATCCACATCGACCGTGATTGAGAATTGAGAAGGTCAAATAATTGCTGCGTGGAGAGTAACTGGTGGATTGAGCCGCGCTGATGGACTACTATATATTGTGCAGCTGCTTAGAGATGAATATTACCAATGCAATACTACTCTTCTGACAATAGCTTAGTTCAAGCAGTGAGCAGCATCCTGCCTTTCTTAATCAGTTCAGCAGGTAACTTTAATGTATCCATGCCATGCATGCGAGGGTGTTGACGCCTTTTATGGTCAACACACGAGAGCGCTAGATCGCGCGGATCGCAAACGAATCGAATTGCAGCTGGGCGACAGGAGGTTGGACCGCCTGTACAGGGAGTCAGACCACCTGTCACAGGGGGTCAGACCGCCTGTAGCTGAGACGCCACCAGATCGATCGTTCGATGGATAACTACCACACTTACGTGGTGGTGGACGGCTAGGTTTACGAGCAAACCAACAAAGAGATAACCAACGCACTTTCGTGGCGAAGAACGACTAGTTTACGAGCAAACTAGCAAAGGCCGTCGATGCTCACACCCGGGAGGGACCCCGTCAGGACGTGGACGTCGTCGGACGTGCCCTAGGTTGACCAGCAAGCCTTAGGACGCCATCAATGGCCGTGGAGATCACGATGGACAGCAAGGGAGATTGGAAAAAGATTAGGGTTTGAAGATTGAGTGTCGATTGGATTGGATACCTCTCAATCGGCCATAGCCCTTTATATTTATAAGGTGGGGAGGTCTGTACCCGTGGGGAGTCAATTACATGAGAAAATCCCGTCAAATACACCTCTAGTTCGGATTAGGACTGCCACAGGCGGTCTAACCCCCTGTACAGGTGGTCTAACCGGCTGGGTGCAGCACTGATTCTTGCCAGAGCCATAACTCCCTCATCCGGACTCCAAACCGGGCGATCCACATATGCATTTTGATCATCTCGACGAGGCCCATGCAATGGTGGAGTCCAATTCATATTTTGAGCACTTTCATACAGGCAATCAGACCTCCTGTCGTTTTGCCGGATCGGCTACAGGGCACCCTGATCGGCTTGTTGCAACTTTTGGTCATCAACATATGCCCCCCTGTTTCTTGGTAAAGCTTTGCGTATCAAGAAACATTTGTCATAATTCAAATTGCATAGGAGCAATGTCGAGCACAAGCGCATCAAACATGCTTCTCTCATATCTTGTGTGAGTCAAATAAGCCTGAGTATACATTACCTCAGCTGTGTTTTTTGAATATACTAGAAGATCATTCTCACACATGTAAGCTGTTGTGAATGCATAAAGCGACTAAATTGCAATAATGTCAATTGGTCTTTGCATCACATCTCAAATCGAGCATGAAGAAATATGGAACAATTCAGTTGCATCCACTAGTCATCTTGACCATAAATAAAGGTGAATAATCAGCCAAAAAAGTAAATATAACCAAATTACCTCGAAGCAGGTAAAAGCCAGATTACTCTTGCATCCTTATTTGCTTGTTTCCATTATGTCTTTCGATGCATCTTGAATTATGAAAATATTCAACAAAACTTTTCCAACTACTTCTTTCGGCCTTACTAAGTTATAAAACCCCAATAGCCGAAGTAGTAGAAACTTTGTTCGAATCTGCCCAACGACGGTTGGACCGGTCATGACGGTTGAACCGGCTGTCAATGGCGGTCAGACCGGCACATCCAGTATAAGCCCTCTAATTTTGCTAAACATCGGTCTTTTCTCATAAAAATGCCTGACTCGATGCTCGCTATTCTAGAGGTACAATTCTAAATATTCATGTCTAGAAGCATGATAAATAATAAAGCTAAAATCACTCACTAGACATTTACTATGAAAACATCCAATGACTCATTTAAATATAAACATTTCTTGCACCACCATCAATGAGTCACTATGAATTCAGAAAATACTTTTCACCCATGAATACAAAATCTCTAACCGGAATATAAGACTTACATTCGGCTCGATCATTGATGCAAAACACTTAAAGCGGCTAAATATTCAAAGCATCCTTATTTAGTGGAATAAAGACAGCACCAGTGTTTTTGAAAACACTTTGCAAGCCGATTTAGTAAATATAAACTTCATGGTGAAAAGTTACTCCTTTTTCTAATGCCTTGCCCCCCCAACATTAAATTCACACAAGTAACCGCTCATCGGGAAACTTCCCACTTTAGGGCGATGATCAAAGGTGCTCATCGGCCGTATATTTTACTAAGGACGATATGAAATATCATCCATATGAATTCATCCATAAGAATATGCATAACGGAAATAAAGTGTAGAGAAAGAAATAAATAATGGAACTAAAATCTTCTCTACGAACTAAGTATTTCGGCTTTTGTAAATTAATGGCAATGATATTGCAATTAATCAATATGCATAACAATTTGGTGAAAACCCATCATAATATAAAGATCCATACGGCAACCAAGGATCAAAATAAGAATATGAGGGATAACCATGCATACCATGGATGAATTCCATGACATAGGCATATATGGCATTTGAAAATTAAATGGATGATGCAATGACCAATAATTTCGATGATTTGGTGCAAACCTTATATTTGAAGATCGTCTCTCGGACCCCCTCTTCTCCTTCAATTGTGTTGCACCTTTTGCTTGAACATCATCCTTGTCTTGAGGACGAATGCTTCTTTTAGGAACCCATGCCATGCCCTTCTTTTTCAACTCTTGAGCGCTAAGCTTTTGAAGGTTCTTCCGTTGCCAATTCGATAAATGAAGTGAACGTTCTGATTTTGTTTCAGTCTTGGACAGCAACACCTCATTCTTACCTTTTGGCTTCTTCACCTTCTTTTGCTCCAATTTGGCACTTAGAGGATCAATGGTAATTTGCTCCTCTCTTTTACCATCACTAGCCGAAGTGCTTGACACATTAATCGGCTCTTCACTAACTGAATTCAGATCTGAACTTTCAACCTTGCGGCCATCCTTTTTCACCACATAAACTTGCTTGACAACCTTTTTCTTATTTTGAACTCTAGACCGATCTTTTTTATCAAAACGGTCATTTTCAACATACGGTTGCCTTGCACATGATGGTCCTCTTGGAGCTGCATACTCTACATGACATGGTCTGAAATATGAAGGAGTATATGCCCATGAATTATCCCACCCCCATGATGAGTAAGGATAAAAATTGGTGGGATGTGAAGCATATGAAATTGGCACTGATAGCCCTGAAAAAGAATATGCTGCTGCTGAATGGAAACTATTTCTTTGCCAATTCCAATTCCCAGAAGTATGTTTAGCAGGCAATCTTGATGATTTAACATCACTTGACCGATTACCTCGCTTGGCCTCATTATCCTTTTGGTATTTAGCCAGAAGTTCATTAAAAGTGAGCTTCGGCCTTTTGCCCTTGTGCTTAACATGGTCTCTACCTCCATCTACCTTAGGATGTTCAGATTTAAACATAGGTAGATCTCTTAGACCTGAACCGACCTGATCAACTTCAGAGATCGGTCTTCCCTGTTGGTGACAGGCAGTCAGACCCCCTGTCGCAGGCGGTCTAACCTTACAGCCGGTCAGACCATTCTGTCGCAGGCGGTCTGACCTCCTGTTCCAGCACAGCTGAAGTAACAGGATCTTGATCCAATGGAGAAAAATTCATTTGCCCCCCAGTAACCTCTGTGATTTTAATAGATTCATCGTCCTCAATAGTTGCTTGAACTTTCAAATCATGGATGATGTCCTTCTGATCACTTGGGAGCTTTGAATCTTCCTCTTTGGCAATTGAAATAGGATCCTCATTTATATCGGCTAACTTCAACCGATTTACTGACCCTTTGCCATCAAGACCAATTGAAGCCAACTGGTCATCCTCTTGTGTTGGAGAAAATCCCAATCGTCCAATGTTAATGGCCGATTGTATGAACTGACGAAACATATTGCAATCACTAGTATTATGACCAAAAGAATTATGCAACTTGCAATATTTTCAACCCTCTAACTCAAGAGATGATGGAATAACTTTGTGATCAAATAGCTTAATAAGATTGTTCTCTAGCAAGATATCAAATAAATCATCACACAAAGTTAAATCAAAGGTATACTTCATTTTCTCTACATGATGCTTTTGTGGAGAAGGTTTTAAGGCCAAGCAAACGAATGGTTCAGATTTACTCTCATAGTCGATGCTTTGGGATTAATTAACAAATCAACATCGGCCTTCACAATGCTTTTTGGTTTTCTTTTCTTAAACCCAGAATGACCACAAGCAAACCATGTAGATAAAAACTTTGGCAATAATGATGGAGAAAATTTAAATGCCAAAACATCATTGTTGTCGGCCTTCCTAATCTTTACAATACAATGACCGACACAATCTGAACTCATGCTACTTTTAACAAGTAAATTACTCTCCTCAATCCATCTCTTAGAAATATTCATGATAGAATCACTAATAGATGAATCAATTAAAGAGACATGATCTGATTGGGAATTACTTGTAAAGCATACCTTTTCAAATATGTTGGAGAGGCGTGGATCTTTGATGTAGATGGTGTCATGCTTCTTCTCTTGATGACAGCCTACATCCACATCCTTCATAGGCCGGTCACACTGGCTGTTGCAACCGGTTAGACCGGTGTTCCCACAGCTGCTGGAAAACTCCTTGTGTCGATATGCCAATGCCTTCTCCTTGCTTCTAGACCCATGGTAATTAATGCCATTGGTATGTCCATGTTTAGCCTGAAGTTGTTGCTTATTTGTGATGTGAGAATCAATATGTAAATGCACAACACCTTCGGCTTTAGAAAAATCAAGAATAGTTGTTATCTTACTCTTTTCATTACTTTGTCTAGCCAAACTGTTCTCTTTTGGTAGAACAAATTCAGACCGTTCGGTTGTTGCAATAACCGAACTATTGTTCAAATCTGAATTATTCTCCTTTTCGTTATTCATTCGGTATTGAGCCACTTCAGCGCTAATGTAAACTTGTGCAACCGAATAATATTCACAATTGTTGATTTTCTCTCTAATAGAAGATTTTAAACCTTTAAAATATAAACCAGCAAGGTCAACATCAGAAATCGACAAATTAGAGCAACGGTTTTTAATTTCTTTGAATCGTCTTGAATATTGACCAACCGATTCACCTTCACCCTGCTGAATATTATAAAGGTAGATAGTGTATGATGTTTGAGAATAACTGGCCGAATAGCTAGAATTAGTGTGGCCAATCTTCTCATTCACCGGCAAGTTTTGTGAATTTGCAGCCGATGAATCAATAAATGGAACACTTTGTTGAACATTACTAGAATTATCAATATATGGTGTTCCATAAAAACTAGCCAAACTCACCATGTTAGCTTGGCCTTGATAATCACTCATTGGCCTCTGAACTTGTTGTACAGCCGATGTGTGAGAATGAATAGGTGCATGTTGTATGTTGCTACTAGCATTGAAATTTAAAGCATGCATATTATTTGACAATGGCCTTTGAGCATAACATTCAGAATTATAATTTGCATAAGTAGCACAATCTGAATAATTATTAGCCGATGCAATATGCCTACTATTATCATATCTAGCAACATCAACATGACAATTCATGGTACTTGCAAAATAATTATTAGACATAGGAGATGTATTTGCAATTTGTACCTTGGGCTGGTCGTAGTAATATTGTTGTGGAACATAAGAATAACCCGCCATAGTAGGTCTTGATGCTCTTGATCTTGTAATAAACAAATCTAGATATTTTTGATGATCCAAGCAACCAATGACAAATACTTTGCCTCTCTTTTAATCTTCAATCTGTAGTAGGAAGCAAAGAAAATACAATGCAATCGGCTTGGACAGCCTGATCCAAAGTTAGTGACTATAGATGTAATCGGTCCAAAAAGACCAGATCCAACTATAATGGCGAATCAAAGTATTAGATCAATTAAGTATATGGCTAGGGATTGATAGAACGGTTTGAGCAACCTAATCTTTCTTCCCCAGCAGAGTTGCCAAAATGTGTTGACGCCTTTTATGGTCAACACACGAGAGCGCTAGATCGCGCGGATCGCAAACGGATCGAATTGCTGCTGGGCGACAGGAGGTTGGACCGCCTGTACAGGGAGTCAGACCGCCTGTCACAGGGGGTCAGACCGTCTGTTACGGGGAGTCAGACCGCCTGTAGCTGAGACGCCACGAGATCGATCGTTCAATGGATAACTACCACACTTACGTGGTGGTGGACTGCTAGGTTTACGAGCAAACCAACAAAGAGATAACCAACGCACTTTCGTGGCGAAGAACGACTAGTTTACGAGCAAACTAGCAAAGGCCGTCGACGCTCACACCCGGGAGGGACCCCGTCAGGACGTGGACGTTGTCGGACGTGCCCTAGGTTGACCAGCAAGCCTTAGGACGCCATCAATGGCCGTGGAGATCACGATGGACAGCAAGGGAGATTGGAAAAAGATTAGGGTTTGAAGATTGAGTGTCGATTGGATTGGATACCTCTCAATCGGCCATAGCCCTTTATATTTATAAGGTGGGGAGGTCTGTACCCGTGGGGAGTCAATTACATGAGAAAATCCCGTCAAATACACCTCTAGTTCGGATTAGGACTGCCACAGGCGGTCTAACCCCCTGTACAGGTGGTCTAACCAGCTGGGTGCAGCACTGATTCTTGCCAGAGCCATAACTCCCTCATCCGGACTCCAAACCGGGCGATCCACATATGCATTTTGATCATCTCGACGAGGCCCATGCAATGGTGGAGTCCAATTCATATTTTGAGCATTTTCATACAGGCGGTCAGACCTCCTATCGTTTTGCCGGATCGGCTACAAGGCACCCTGATCGGCTTGCTGCAACTTTTGGTCATCAACAGAGGGTAATAAGTACCATGTGTACCGAGTATAGGATCGATGAACTTTTACCGCACAATATTGTCACATATATTTTTTTCTGTTTATCTGACTGTCTCCAAGTGTGGTATATCATGTGCTGTGCGTGATGCATGGGCTGTGAGGTAGTAGCGAGAATTGTCCATGCCTGATTTGATCTTCTATAATTTATTTTTATGGAACTAATAAGGTGAGTGTTTGGGTCTGAGTCGTAATAAGTTGGTGCACAGAGTCGCTTTTGGGTTTCCCCTTATCCTTGTAGTTCATTACCAACAGTTAAGACCATTAAAAAAATCAAAAGATCTTCATACCAAGAATTGTACATATCGATCAATTGACATGGTTTAAAGCTTATAGATGGTCTCAGTTCGCATTGTTAAGGATGTGGCGACCCGCATGAGCTGACATTGTTTATGGGGATTGGGATGCTTTTTTCGTGACGTCTGTATATAGATTTTGCAGTCTGGAAAATGGAATCTTACTTGGATGTGTCACTGTCAGGGTGTGGCAAGTTTGACCATCATTATATTATCTTGCTGATTATCATGGAATATTTAGCTAGTTTGAAAGAGAGTCTGTCCATCAGTGTCTCTGCTTGTCCGGGCTGTCAGTTCAGTGTGTATTGCTGAAAGGACCACTACATGCGTACGGAGGTTGTCCGGCTTTCAGCTTTTGATTAGTAATTGTTTATACTGCCATGACGGTCTTCAGCCTTTGCGTCAAGAACTAGTTAATGAATCTACACGTACAACACAAGATTATCTGCTATATAATCTGGTGTGAGCTTTTTTTATTCTTATCGACAGTAACAGCCTAACAGATTGTTAAATAATACTTATGTGTACGAGGAGTACGAGGTACTTCCATATGTGTTGTATATCTATTCATGCATTTGGTATATGTTTTTTTTACAGTCTCAAGAATCTGTATAATAATTGATGAATTCATTCGCGCTAAAAGTGGTTGCTGGTGTAGATGGTCAATTGAGTATGATACTTGAGAACAGCAGGTTGAATGAGACTTGAAAGATAATTTATGCAGATCAAGCAAACCTAGTGAGACCAAAGTAGTCAGACACACAGACCTGAGCACTACAATAATATGTGTCAACATCACAACCCAACGTAGTTTTGCCTACTACTAGTTAACTAAACACACAATTTACGTGCCGTTTCAGATCCATATTATGTACTTACATGTGGACGGCTTAACAAACACCCCACCTAATGGCATGGCTATATAAGCCATGCATCATCCTACAACATCTAAGCATTCCAGACATATATACAATATCTTATATATTCTGCATATTCTTTCTATATATATAGTCAGCATATACATTGCCATCCAACTCATCTATCTCAGTTGAACATTGCATATCATCGTTGTCATCATATATCGGAACTCACTAGTGTCCATCTTCATATATAGATGGCTATGTGGGGATCACGGAAACAGAAGGCCAGCTCCTTGCCAGGATGGTACATCCAAGATGCTGGTGCAGGTGGAAAGGTGCCAAAAGGTTACATTCCAATGGTCCTTGTTGACGACGAAGAACAAGATGAACAAGGACAACGGATCTTGGTACACATCAAAATGCTAAGATATCCATGCATGGAGGTGCTATTGGAGATGGCCGAGCATCGGTTTGGGTATGACCAGCATGGCGTGCTTAAAGTCCCATGTGACGTGGCTTGTTTTGAGCATATGATCCACGGATTGAAGTTTGGAGCTGCAACGTAGACAACATAGGCAGCTAAAATGTAGTTTCTTTCTTTGATGAGCTTATTTCATTTGATATTATTTGTTGTTTTGATGTAGTGTAATAACAGCTTAGATGTATAGAGGTTGGAAGTGACTTTCAAAACTTTGTATATCAACTCGATGTAATGCTCTCATAAATCAATAAATTTTTATTATCCAAAAAAATAAGATGACCTATCACCTATGTCTTAGTTTTTAAATATGGATGGTTTGATTAATTTATTTTTTTGTAAATATGCATAAAATGGTGTGTTTATTTTAATTTTGGTGAAGATTTTTGTTTCTGTTCACTTGTAGATACAATTTTCAAGGGCAGAGTTAAACAAGTGGCGCTACTGCAAAAGGCTTCATGGTAAAGAGATACGATTAAAATTTCAAATTTCAATGCCCGGCTAAGGTTGGAAGATGGACGATGTCTATTTTGACATATAGGAATTGTTGATATATTTGTTTGAAAAGAATAACATCTTGGTCTTAGAATTGAGACTAAACATGAATTAAGAGAACCCGAGAACTGGGTTTGATTTGGAGTTAAAGATAACATTAGAGTTGATATGATTATATAATAAAATAACATTTTAAAATTTAAAGATGTTCTTATTTTTACTAACATACAGTATAATCCAAGAAAAACTAAAACAACACCAGACAATCCAAAAACCATATAATACTAAAATTATTAAGTAATTTTTACCATCATGCATTTTAATTATGAAACCATTAAAAAATAGTGATATTGTATATGCTAATAGCGGTATATATATGCCCTACTGGCAATGTTCACTATTATATATCCTGTTGTCATTTCCTACAATATGGCCAACAACGGCAACAAGAACCTTAGGTCAGTAACCATTGGAGATCCTGGAATACTTGGGATAATGTCAATTGGAGTCAGCTTTTTGAGTATTATTTTTCAGGTCAATGCTGAAACACTCTTTTGTGTAGCATGAAAGCCTAATGTAGATGGAGCCTAATGCAAAGTTGGGTTGAGAGTGTGCATCAAGTTGTGGTGATATGATATATTGACCAATAAAGCAATATGAACATGATCTTTCTTAATCATTCTACTTGGTTTGACATAATGACAGTCATTGAAGTGATGCTACTTGCTTGAGATGTCAGTTCAATTCACATGTACGCGATCCCTACGTGCACGAAGATTACTAATTACGTACCTAAGTATTTTATCTGTTTTTGGATTTTTCTAGTTTAGACTTGACCGTGACTCCGTGAGCGTCTTTGTTCTTGGTAGAAACAATTGATTAAAAATCTTTTACCACTTGACCAGCAAAAGACCAGACTACTAAGACTACGTCTTCACCTTTTCCATCGTATGTCAACATCACAGCAGCAAGTCTAGCTTTGCTAATATATATATATAATATAATTAACTTCTCACTCAATGCACGTATCGTCTTACTTATCCTGATTGCTCCAGTACATGAGTCCCTTCTCAAATCGCTGCCTTGATTGCAAGGTATATAAGCTCCCCTGCATTGCATAAAGCTATATAACCATCTATCGATACCATTTCATTCTACCAGCTCTATACACCTCAAGCATTTTTTACACAAAAACAAAGTGTACCATCATCTATATCCAACACCCTAACAACATAATCCCAGAAAATATTAGGAGATGGCCATCTTGGGATCAAGGAAGCAAGGCAACCAAACCATTGGCAGCCCAAGGTACATCTATGCCACTAGTGGTGACATTGGGAAGGTCCCCAAAGGGTATGTTCCTATGATGCTCGTCGATGGGGAAGATGATGAACAGGGCCAGAGGATCTTGGTGCAAGTCAAGATGCTAAGAGAACCACGCATGGCGGCATTGTTGGAGATGGCAGAGCAGCAGTTTGGGCATGGCCAGTGCGGCGTGTTGAGAATCCCGTGCAATGCTACCCATTTCGAGCACATAGTGAACGGGCTTATGTCGAAAGCATAGATAGGTTTAGGATTATTTTTCCTTCTTTTTGATGGTTTTTACTTATTGGAATTAATTTTGATGTATACGTGTACAGTCCTAGGTGTAGGTAGGATGACAGGTCAAGTCAACTTAATTTGTCAATTCTAACATGTAATTATCATTTCTTTTCCATAAAGATATGTCAATTTACTATCGAGAATTGTTGAATCAAATCATATCTTATGTGTGTTATAAATGATTGCATCTATATTTAACTTGAAAGCAACCTGGTCAGAGGATATTTGACGCCTAATTTATGCCAATCGTTCAAACATATAGTGAGGCCAAACTAGTTAGGCCATTTCATCTCTTTTCTTTTTCTGGTCCCGGCCACAATAATACATGTCAAAACCACAGCCAATATGTTAGTTAAATAACCACACAAAAGTTACATGGCTTCTCAGATCATAATTACAAAACATTTATGGGTCACAACACAGCTTCCAAATCTCCCAAAACGAGATGAGATAGTTTATGTTAAGAATAGCAAGAACTAGACACAGTCAATGAAGATTTCCATCGATGAGCAGAATTGTGCTGAGTAGAACTGTTTTCTTTGCACAGGATGGAGCTTTGCATGAAAAGAGGGCATAGTGTGTGAAGATTTTTTTTTTTAGAGCAGGGAATATATTTCAATATTCCAGCCTTATAATTTACTACAGTGAAAATGAAAAATCAAAGCCATCTCCATAATAACCCTTATACAACCATCCAAAATGGGTGAAGTTGTAGAATTTATGTCGAGATGATTATATATTGGAATAGTGGTGTAATTAAATTTTGAGGGAAGTTCAATTAAATGAATACACAATAAATCTATAAAACCTGAAAAAAAACGAAAATCCAAAATCAAAGATGACTAAAAGCTTCTTACACATGTAAACCTTGGAGGTCCTAAAATACTTGGGCAATGTCAATTGTAGTCATCTTCTTGATTATTTTTTTTTTGTATGCGGCTGCTGATTGAAGCACGTGGTATACGGGACAGGAGAGCCAGCTTGTGTGTATAGCGTGAAAGCCTAACACATAGAAATGTCTCAGATCAATCAAAATATGTTGAGTTGGGTGTACGCCAAGTTGTGGAAATATTTTGACTAATATGAATATGATCTTCTTAATCATTCTTGTCGGTTTGACAAAAAAAAAATTATAGATAAAAATATAAGATGGCAGTCAGGGAAGTGATGCTACTTGCTTGAGCTGTCAGTTTAGTTCACAACCGCGCGCCCCCTACGTGCACGACGATTATTACGTACGTCAGTACGTTAATCTTATCTGTTTTTAGATTTTTTTTTTATGAATCAGGAGGGGTTACCCCTTACTGGTTATATATTATAAATAAAGGTTCATAACAGTATAAAAAAGAGGGCTCAAGAGTCCTTGTTCGTGATAGAAACAGTTGGTTAAATAACCTTTTAACCAATTAACTAACTTTTATGTGCCACTTGACCAGCAAACACAGTAAGACCAGACTAATTAGACTACGTCTTCATTTTCCCCTTCTGTCCATCTATCTCTATAATGCCTGTCAACATCACCACATCTACCGGTGTAGCTTTCGTATTAATCTAATCAACTTCCCACACAATGCACGTACCGTCTTAATTACTCTCAGGTAAGTTGTAACCATTCGATCATCCTTTCTTCACAAATCTGCCGTGGTTGCAAGGCTATATAAGCTCCATTGCATTGGGCAAGATCTAACTATCTACCAATACCATTTCATTCTATACACGTACCAAGCTTATACACTCATTTCATTCTATACACGTACCAAGCTTATACACTCCTCAAGAAGTGAAGTATATCATCATCATCTTACTACCTCTTTTAGTCTTTGACACCAAAACATACAGATATCGTAGCAGATGGCGGCCATCGTCCTGGGATCAACAAGGAAGCAGCGTGCCACGGCTATCGCCGCCCCATGGTACGCTTGTGCCACTGGTGGTGACACTGAGAAGGTCCCAAAAGGATATGTTCCTATGATGCTCGGGGAAGACGATGAAGAGGGCCAGAGGATCTTGGTGCAGGTAAAGATGCTAAGAGAGCCGTGCATAGCGGCTCTACTCGAGTTGGCAGAGCAGCAATTTGGGCATGGCCAGCGTGGCGTATTGAGAATCCCGTGCAGTATGATCTATTTCGAGCATATAGTCAACAAAATGGTGTTGAAAGGGAGTAGATAGTAGGTTCATCATTTTGTGATGCTGCTAGTTACATAAGAATTTTTTCTTTGAAATTCTTTTGGGTATAGCACTTTGTTGTGATTATTTTATTTTCATTTTTTTATACATGTGTATCATCGAGCTAGGAAGATATGTTATTTCATTATCATTTATTTGGTTCAAAGATGTATATATACTATGAGGATTTTTTTAAATAAGAACATTGAGTTATAATGTGGTCCCAAAACCAATATTTTTCAATAGAAGAACATCAGGTTTATAATGTGGTGCCAAAACACATCATCAAAGTAAACATCAAGGGGCTTAGCTGAGAAGAAATGGAAGCAATTAGATTGTAGGAGACACGAAACAAGATAAATCTAAAGTTACTAGTGGACTTCAACGAAATCTTTGCAGTATCAGCCTGCGCTCCATAAAAAGATGGCGGCAACAGCGACCAACTACCATTCAGTTTTCAGCAGCATGAAACTACCGTAACATCAAGATATGGGCTAGCCACAACGGCCAATTTGTTTGGCGAGGAGAGCCCAAAAACAAGGCCCAGGAAAAGAGGCCGTGTGCCCAGTTGGGCCCAATGCATGTACCGCAGCTGCTTGACTGTTGAAGTCCGCCAGAAGACACAGCTAGGGCAAATAAAAACTAATCAACATGTCCCTAGCTCATCTCAAAAGACTCAGAGAGCAGCATAAAACATTTTCATTTCTCGAGTGTCTATCCAAACCAACTACAGTGTATCGATGTATAGCAAAGCTACAATAACAAAATTGATCAACGCATAATGATCTTCCCCCAAATCTGAATAACCGAGTGACAGCAACAAGGCATGTAACACATTGGCTGTCTCAGAATGTATCCGCGATCAAAATGCAAGGGTCAATACATGCATGTTCTGCATTCAAGCGATTCTTCTCTGTCCTCGCTTGGTGTCCGACCAGTTTCCAGATGGCTCCCAGTTGTTACATTAGCACTTGATAGTTTTTCTCCCTGCAAACCACGCAACGGTATTACTGCTTCGGATATTAGAAGCTGAAGGTAATGTTGTGTTTTAGGAATGGGTTTTACAATATTACCTTTTGCTTGATGGTTCTCCGCTATGGATGCATAGAATCGTGTGAAGGAAGCATTCCCACTGTTTTTCTCATCCTGCATAAGGACACAAGTTTTTCAACAACCCCGCCCAGTATCCATGCGAAGCTATAAAGGAGGAACACTGCACCAACTAGGTGAATCCTACCTGAAGGAAGCTATCAACTGATGCCTTATCATTGGGTGAGAAGGATACCACCTCTCTTTTCTTTTCAATAAATTCCTTGTTCTCATTTACCTGCAAATTTAGGGTTTAAAGCAGCCATCACGCTTACAGCAGACAAGACTGCAGCAGGGAAATCATGTGCAATTCACTCAATCTACTTTTATCGAGTCAAATCAGAAAAATAAAAAAGCCAGACAGCATGCTTATGTTACACATAAGCACATCCAAGTTTCAATGAAAATTTTGATGATCCCATTAAACGTGTAATGGTCATTACAAACAAACAACGTGAACTTCAACATAACTTTAGACTCTGTGCACTTACCTGGTCTATCAATCGTTTAATAGGACGGTGAAGCGCTTCGATTGTTGTCTGCTCATGCAGCCTTTTCAAGAGGATAAGAGGAATGGTGGCTATTTCTGGGAAAGATACATGGTAGCTCCATTGGGCAAAATGTGCTGATAGAACCTGGATTGCTGAAAGAACATACTCTTCTTGGAAATATCTAGATTTCAGCAGATTTTTTGTCACCTATTGCAAACAAATAGTTAATATAAACCATTCTCAAGATAAGTAATACAGGGAAACCATTGCATAGCTGTACTAATCTGACATTTTTGTGATTTCAGAACAGACACAAAAGACCATAATAAATTCTAATTGTTATCATCATCCAAATTGTTTCCAGTACAAGTGGCATACCTTCAACAGCGATGAAAAGTTGACCTTCGTTTTCTGTGTCTCTTCTTTCTGAGAGACCTCTCTAAATTCTAGGCAATCAAATAGCAACGATGGGATTGGAAAGAACATCTGACTGCAAGCAGAAAGCTCGTTCAGCATCTGCGCAAGCTTCAGTCTTAATGGCAAGTACCGTGAGCCTGGGAATAAGTGAGCCACTCCTCTTATTACTTGAAGAACTTGAGAAAATAATGGGTTGAGATTGTAGTCCTTGTAGTTACAACATAGGAACCGAACCCATAGGTTCACACAATTAATATATTGCCAGTTATCAATTTTCCTTAGGTCTTCCTGCAGCCACAAGCAAGGAAACAATTGTTCATCTAAAATACCAAAACAAAGCAAAACCTCAGCATGAGCAATAAGAAATTCCTTAGGCCAGTGCAAAATGGGCATGTATATCAATAAGGATCTTGTACTATCACAACTGATCTTTAGATAGACTGAGGGATAAAATGCTATTAAAATGTTCTCTCAACAGCGAAGAAGTTGGCAAAGGATAACATAAAGAATGCCTTGCAGCTTAGGAACTCACCCCATAATTTTGTGCATGTAACTACTTAACCTCTATAAACAGGAAAGAATGAAAACTAATGGACAGTCTAACTGCAATTAAACAGAGCCAAGATTGACTGTACTATTATAACTGACACCCAGATGCAAGCTTTGTTGCATACCTTTTCCTTTGTTTTAGAAGCCTGTCTAAGAATAGAATTCAGCTGCCCCACAGAGGTTACTGCCCTCTCACATGAATTCTGAACATCCAGAGAATACAGCTCTACCAGACAGTTCATCAGAAAATCAATGTGCTTTGTATTTCTGTCATTCACAAGCTTGGAGCTGGCAAGGTATGTATTGTAGGCTTTAGTTAAGCAGAGATCCAAACTATCAGGTAATAGCGAAGCTACTTCCCGGATCATAAGAAATGCAGACAGAGACAAACTCTGATCTCCACTTGCCCACAAGCGAAATAAAATCTGCAGGGTTCACCGAATATTTTAAGTTAATATCGCAGTGAAAAAATAGGGCGGAAAGGAGCTACTTCATATGGCTACATAATAATTGGATATCATGTGAATTTTTTACATCTTAGCATTCAAGACCAACATGATATGTACTACTATTTAAGAACTGCCATAATACCAAACAGTACATTCTTCAGAGCCATCAAACAAATCAATATATAGGTATTAACCACATAAAGGTTTTGAAACGATATTCCTTCTAAAGATCGATCAAACCAAGGCAAACACCAGAAACAGACGACTATAGGTCTGGTATGCCTATTACTATCATACAATCAAAATTTTCATCACATAATAGGGTGTAGCTCTAGCCAGCAACAGGACTAGACTACTGAAATAACATCCTGAACAGATGACAAATAAACATGTTTAAAGAATTCAAGCCTATTGCTATCATACAATCGCAAATTTCATGTAACAGGGTCTTGCCAAAAACAGAACCATGTTTCTCCACATTTCAATGCCTCCATAGCAACCTAACTATGTGATCACTAATTTATTTATGCCCAAATTAAACATTACCTAGTAAATAAATTGAATTCTCACAAATTATTAGAATGGCTCAACTAATTTTAGACACGAGTTCACTTTCATAACAACAAAACAATTGGCTCAACCAGATTTTATGACTCCCTTCATATCTAATGCACATGCAAAATTAGAACAGTCTCAACAAGGAACGTCATCAAATGTCTACAGTACCTTGAGAAGCCTACTTGATGTTGATGGATATGCAGAAAAAAGAACCGCTGACGCTCTGAGACGAGTCAAGACAAAGGCAAGTATTTTGTTGTCAGTAAGTTGACTAAGCAGTTCAAGAGAATTCCGTAAGTAAGACTTCAAGAGAGGATCAACAGTTTGCCACTTCTTTGAATTTCTCAGATTCATAATTTGCCCTTTGTTAGCATCATCCGAAATTTCCAAAAGAGCACGGAAAATGTTATCAGACTCAGTAAAAACAAACGTTATTATCTGATAGAACACTCTGGTACTTTGAAATCTCTGCATCGAGGAGCTATCAGAGTGAACACCATATTGACAAGCATCACGAAAAGCATTTAGCAAATTACGTAGTGCAGGTGATTTTGGTTCCTTTGACACTAACTGGCACCATTCACTTATAGTCTTGCTTGTAAGCATCTTAGCATTTGGGGAATTTCCATCATTGGAGACATCATCATCATCCATAGAATCCATCCCATCTTCTTCATCAGAGTCCTATTGGAGATTGAAAAAGAGTCCCAAGAAAAAGAACAATTAATTGGTCAGATCAGGCATAGAAAGAATGTAAATAAACAGAAAAGTGTAAACAGTGTGCCTGCATTTTGCAACAGCTAAAAAGAACAGCTATTAATACTTACTTCTTTACTTCTGTAGCTCTTCAACTCTGCCTGCCATTTTTCAAGGAAGTTTGCAAACTCAGGGTCCTACAAACAAGATGAACACTTAAAATCTACATTGAGATCAACAAAAGCAATGTACTACATCACAAGCCTAGAATTGGGCATTGCAGTGACTTCTTTTATTTACTCCTTATCCATATTTGGCTGTACCAGATAGTGTACCCAATCAATTGGGTAGCAAGGTTACAATTAAAAGACTGGTACAAACTACTAGTTACAGCCTACAGAAATTCTTCCAATACTCTTCTGCCCACACATTTTTCCAGTCCACGATATCGCTTATACAATGAGTTCGGTAAGCTCCAAATCTTTATGTAAAGACAAGTAAACAACGAAACACAAGCATGGCACCCGCTAAAGCAACTTGTATTTTTTTATACGGTAACATAACAAAACTATTCAGCTGTAACATGGGTCAAGACATCCTGAATCAGACAGCTGAAATTGTAAGAAGAATGTTGATAATTTAAAATAAGCATGGTCAGGTCTATTGGTGAAAGGATGTTTAACCTTATCCAGCAACTTCTTCAACTTTTTCTTTTGTTTTTTTATATCAATGTTCATATCATCGTTCTGTCTGTCCAAACCATCTTGCATGATACAATCTGCACAGGATGTTGAGATATTTAAAACCTAGCACTCAGGCACAGCCCAAGCTCAATTAGTGTTAGGACAGCACACACTAACCTTTGACAGTGTCGCCATCCTCGCTGTCAGAATAGTACGGACACCCAGGATCCTGCATATCATGAATCAAACAGGTGGTTATAAAAGGCAAGTAGCAATCCAGTTGTGATGTACAACATGCATAAACACTTTCAAGCAAAGTATCCCAAACAATGGAAACAGTAGGTGCTGTTTCTACGCAAAGAAAGCAAAAAAGTTAAGGGTGCATACATATAATCCATAGGGTTGGTTGTGAATAACAAGCCTGTGTACAGGATAAACATACAAACCTCTGAAAGATAGCCATCACTGTCAGATAGGTCTGCATCTATTTCCGCATCATCCTCTGAAAACTCAAGGCCATTAATCAAAGCATCAGCAGCATCGTTTGTGGCCCTACAGAAAAAGGCAATTTGAGCTTAGTTAGCTAAAGGAAAGAATGTGTCAGATGAATTGGAACAAGACATTCTCCTGGTTATTGGCCAACTATGCTGATTTCAAATGACAAACCCCATGAGCTTCAACATTCAAAATTTTTTAGGAGTAAATATGTATATGGTTGCAGCAGCTCGGCACTTTGGCAGCTATCCAATGTTGCACAAAAAGGGAAGGGTGGGTTGGAATATATCTTTATGCAAAAAGGACTAGCTAAAATAGTCCACCGTCGCATCCCCTGAACTTGTGAAGCACCACTAGTCGCACTTGAGTGGCAGAGAAATTCATCAACAAGCCAAGTTACGCAGAGCATTGTAAGAGAAGAAGATGAATTACATGGTGGCATCGTCGACCCTCTGCGGCACGTCCTCATCTCCATCCTCCCGGGCGGCGCTCCCACCTGAAAACGACTCGAGCAAGCTCTCTCAGTTAGACCCCTGGCACGGCCAAATGAGCAGGCGGCAGGAGAGGGAGGCTTGCCTCTACGGGGGCGGCGATAGTTGATCTGGCTCCGGATCTTGCGGTTGCGCTTGGCGGCGGACTGCAGGTTCTTGCGTGCGAACTTGCGCGCCTTCTTCCCAAGCTTCTTCGCCATGGCCGTCTCCTCTCCTCTGTCGACGGAGCAGCAGCGGCGGCGGGGTTTAGGGTTTGGATTTCCTTTTCCACCCCACTTCCCTTTCTCGACCTCCTCCTGGTGGGAAGAAGCTGACACGTGGGCCTACTCAAATTTTAACAGGCCTGTCCGGATGTGCGTGGGCCGCGCGCGCTAGCAGCGTATCACCTGGCTCTTAACGGGCCTCTGCCACTGAGATCAGAAATTGCTTTGTTCTGTTTTTTTTTTCTTTTTTTTGGCACACATTCACATTTGACCGCGCAAAGGCTAATCTATATGGTCCAATATGGAGTGCAATTGGCATTTGAAGAGGAAGTCAGGAACCTGGATATTAGCATGGCGGAGCTGATCTGGTTGGGAGCTGGTATGTACGGTGGGAGAGACGGTAATACACCCACGGTGAGACAATCCAACGGACATCAAGGTTGGCTATGTCGATCCCAAATCTTACGAGGAATCATAAAATGGCTTCTAAAAAGAGGAAGAAAATTAGAGAAGGATGGATGAACCCACCTGAAGGTAAGGTGATGGTAAATGTTAATGCAGGATGCAATGAAAATGTGGGTCGTGGAAGTGTGGGAGCCATCATCAGAGATAGCTCTAGGGGTGTGATAGCAGCTTCTTACAGTTTCATAACTCACTGTGTCCTAGAGGAAGGCTTGATGTTAGCCCAGCAAATAGGATGTAATCGATTGATCATCCAGTCGGATTGCATGGGGCTTCTCGGGTACCTCTGCAGCTGCAGCTGCTTTATATGATGAATGTGCTATACTGCTATGTATGGTGTGGGTTTTAGAAAATATCAATTCAGCATTGTAGTAGGAATGCAAATCAAGTGGCCACACGACCTGGCCAAACAAGCTATGTTAGTAAAACAGAATTATATATGGGCGGATGAGCCCCTAGCTTTATTCTTTTATTTGTGATAAACGATGTAACTATCCTCGATCAATAAAATCGTTATGATTTTTTTTTAAAAAAATAGAGCCTATGCATGGCAGCATCCTATGTATGGCAGCAGCAGCGGGATGCATCATATATATGCATCACGCGCGTCGATCTAAACTTAATCCTCGTAAAGCCAAAACAATGTTATCTTTTGAGCATCAACTTAATTAAGTCAATCCACACTGTCTCTTGTAATGATAATTAATTAATCATCGTATCTCATCAGCTTTGCTTGCATCTGTTTAGTGTGATTCAGCACCGTACCAGCTGTTAGTTGCTGCTTAGTAACTCCAACGCTTTAATTGATCTAAGAAGGGCCTTGTTTAGATGCCAACCAACTTATTTTGCTAACTTGTCACATTGAATGATTGGACACTAACTGGAAGTATTAAACATAGGTGTAAAAAACTAATTACATAGATGGACTCTACGTCGTGAGACGAATCTATTAAGCCTAATTAATTCGTCATTAGACATTGTCATGCTACAATAACCCATCAATAAAAATACGCTAACGACGGCACATATTAGGCTCAATAGATTCGTCTTGCGATGTAGAGTTCATCTATGTAATTAGTTTTATAATTAGTCTATATTTAGTACTCCTAATTAGTGTAAAAAGATGAATGTGACATTTCGCCAACTTTTGCCAACTTCACACTCCCAACTAAAAAAGGGCGACTCTAACTGTAGATCTCCCTCCCTGCCGTGACATGCATGTGCCAACTTCAGGGCCGTCCAAGATCACATGCATACTCTCCCTTAACGCTACCACGAAATCGAATCTCTCCTTGTTTGTCCTTTTGCATGCCTCCACACCAATCCTCATTGGAGAGGAAGGGCGTCACCATGACACTGTCTAACACTGTGCCAACACGTCATAAAAATTAAGAGCACAGTCAAATCAAAAATATGAACCGGACGTAATTCAGCTGTTTTAAATCCTCGACCACACACAGGTGTAATTTATTTCAGAATTTAATTGACATTATTATTATTTTTTCCGCGATAGTCAGTGTGACCATCAACGGCAAATGTGAGTCTGAGATCCGGTATGTGTGTATTTTAACGTATGCTTCCTTGAAATGAAAAAAAGAAAAGGTTCAGTCGTCAGATCTGCGCCGTCCCTTAGGCCAGTCTTTACATTGGTACACCGCCCAATGCCCATCATTAATGGCTATTGGCTTTTGCTTTGGCTGACATCAAGTTTAGTCTTGGTCCATATATAATAACAGTTGAATTATGCAGAAGCCAGGATAAATAATTCCTTCATTACTAACGTAAGTGAGCAGGAACATGAGCATCAGGACTGCAGGAGGCGGATCATAAATACGTACAGATTGATCAGTAACACAACAATACTGTAGTAGCTAGCTCAGTCGATTGCTAGCTCTTCCATTTATCCATTCCAACAAGTAACAACAGTGGTAGCTTCAACCAACCATGGGAGATACGAGAGAGGGAAGGGAGGAGAGCGCATGGGAGAGAGCTGCCAAGCATTTTCGCACGAGGAGGCCGGAAGTGAGGCTGATCAATGACTACGCGTTGATTCAGGACACCTTGAGGAAGATCGCCACCGGCTTGGCGTACCTGTCGCTGACGTGGTCCACCGTAGTCCTCCTAGGTGTGGCTTCGTCTCCGTGCTCAAGCTCATCGACTTTTGGTTTCTCACCGCCATTAGCACGACATTTGCAGTCAAGTAAGTATAACACTGGCGACTTGATCTTGCTCTACACTACACTACCATCATCATTATTAGTAGGGGTGGACAGTGCCCAGAGAAGAGAGAGCACCACTGCACTGGGATACATCAGTCCTAGGACAAGAGGCTCTTCAGCTCTGGGCAACCGTCACCGGCTCGGCTCGTTAACGTAACAAGCAGGTAACGATTAGAAGGCTCCGTCCGGCTCGCGAGCCAACGCAGTGGTAGATGAGCATAGCCAATAGTAGCTGTTGGGCACCAAGAAAATGAACAGAAAGCACAAGAAGATGAATAAAAAAGATTCAAGATAGACCATTTTGCATCCATGTAGTATTAATTCGCACAGTGCACCAAGAAGAAACAGAAAAGAAAAGAAAAAATCAAGAAATAGAGAGGCAGAGGTTGCTTGCTCCCAGGATCTGTCGACGGCGGCACAGGGCCCATACCGAAGGCGCAGAACCGAGCAGACCTGAGGGGACCGTAGGAGGATGAGTCGGACTGGTGCCCTCCCGCATGAACGCCGGGAACATGCTGCAGCATGCATCAGCTAATTGATTTTTTGCTTGTTTATTTAGTTGACTGATTTTACTTGATACATGACATCCGTATCCGATTGCTCTATTTTTTTTGTCATTTGATTAAGGCTAAAGTTGAGGTGATTTTTCAGGATCTAAATCTAAATAGCTTTGCAATCAATCTTGTTTGCTACTTACTGATTTGAACTGGTGTTCATTCATTCCCTGCTCACAAGCTAAACGAGTGAGCTACCGAGCTGAGCCGATCTCGTTACTACGTATACTAACGGTCCAAGATTTGTGGTGAGCTCCCGTGAGCTTTGGTGTAGTAACCGTCCAAGATTTGGTGAGCTCCCGTGAGCTTTGGCCCCACGTGGGACCCGCATAATGTTTCGGTGGGACCCATGTGGGGCCCGTGTACCGTTCAGTGGGACCCACCACGTGAGCCCGCGTACCGTTCGGTGGGACCCACCACGTGGGGCCCGCGTACCGTTTGGTGGGACCCACCACGCGTGACCCATGTACTATTTTGGTGGGTCCCGCGTATTGTTCGGTGGCACCCACCATGTGGGACCCATGTACTATTTTGGTGGGACCCACCATGTGGGGCCCTATATTGTTTAGGTGGGACCCATATGTTGTTTGGTTGGGACCCACGTAATGTTTCGGTGGGACCCACCACGTGGGGCGCGCGTACTGTGCGGTGGGACCCACCACGTGGGGCCTGCGTACTATTCGGTGGGATCCACCACGCGTGACCCATGTACTATTTTGGTGGTTCCCGCGTATTGTTCGGTGGCACCCACCATGTGGGACCAATGTACTATTTTGGTGGGACCCACCATGTGGGCCCTATATTGTTTTGGTCGGACCCGTATGTTGTTTAGTTGGGACCCACGTAGTTTCAATGAGACCCACCACGTGTGCCCCCACATACTATTAATGTGGGACCTGCACACTAATTTAATGGAACCCATGTGGACCCGCACACTTTTTTTAAGAAACACGCACGCTATTTAGACGGACCCGCACACCCTCCGTGAGACCCACACACTCTCTGGTGGGGCCCAGTTAATGGACCCATGGTACTATTAAGCACCTTCATAATTTAAAAGTGTTTCGATGATGAATTTCTAATTATTTATAATTATATTATTTAAAAAATATAAAAATATATTTATAATTATTACTCCCTTGCTTTGGCGCAGAACATTTTCCTCTGCATTTGGACCTTGTTCCTGTGTTCTGAGCTTCTGCGTTCGGCGGCTGTGAGCAGGAAGTATGGATTTGGCAAGTGGGGTCCCATTTTGGTTATGAGGTACGTTAAAGAAACCAGTGCGGTATGCGCCAAAGAAGGATATGTACCCCGGAGCAGAAACCTGATTGTCTTTGCTGTTAACTTGCTGGGTTCTGAATCCATGGATGACCGTCGTTCTGCTGTCCGTATGCTGGACACGTTTGTCAGGAAACAGATACCAGTAGGGCCCACCCTGCTACCTTGCAAGGACCAGCTTGGGAACCTCATGGAAGCGCTTGAGGTCGGCGACGGCGAGACCAGGGAGTGTGCCGCGAACATTGTTGCGGCTCTCGCCGGCGACCTCCGCCACATCGATCAGTTCCCCACGGCACTGCACAACATTGCCTCACTGCTTCAGGCCTCTTCTGATGACCAAAGGCAAGGCCGCGCCTCTGATCCGTTGGCCACACCGAGTGGTAGTAGCGGCATGTCAGCCACTGCAATGACGACAAGCATGGCGAGGAAGAATCGGTGGAGGTACGGGCCACTATGCTGGGTCATGATTCATGTGTCATCCTTTTTTCTTCCTGATGACAAGAAAGACAGCCAGGAGGGCGAGCCAGAACTGCTCATCTCTCAAGGCCTGCTTATCGTTGAGAGGCTCGCCCAGCACCAAGGAACCTGTGAGCACATATGCAGCAACCATGGCCTGGTGTCAAAGGTCACGGCGCCACTGACAAAACTCCCATGCCTTCCTTGATGTTGCCGAGTACGACAGCAGATGGACTGACATATTAAGCAGGTCAATGAGGATCGTAGCCAGGCTGATCAGCGCTCCTGGAGAAGCCACCACAGCACTGCGCCATGGCATCGCAAGCAAAGATAAGCCTGTCGTCGCAAACCTGAAAAGGATTCTGGAGGACGACAAGTTTGGCCCGGTACTGAAGACAGCGGCGATCGATATCCTAGCAGAATTATCGGCTCCAGACAAGGGCTCTGTGACCAGCAGCTTGGGCAAAGATGACACTAAGGGTGTGTTTAGATTGGGAAAGATTTCTCGAAAAAATAAAAATACTGTAGACTTAAAAATACATCGTAGATGAATAGTGTTATGTGAGTAGAAGAGGTGGGATGAATAGGGTAAAGTTGAATGAATAGTGTTTTTTTGGGTGGGTGTAGGTGAAACTAAACGCACCCTAAAAGGTTCATCAGGAAACTGTGGGGCATCTTCCTTGGTGAAATGACTGAAGGCGATACCACTGGAGAAAGGAAACAGCAAGAGGCTGACAGTAGACTGAGGCACAAAGCAGGGGAAGCACTGGCGAAGATGCTCTCTGCGTGGGACGCAGGAAGTTCGTCCTCGGATGTCATGGAGATGTTCATTCAAACAAGTACTGATTCTTCAACGGGGGAGGAGCAAACCGAATACTTGTGTCGTGTCGTTGGCAAGCTAACTGACATGCTCATTGCAAACAGGGGCTCTCGAACAAGGGCTGCAGAAATCCTGCGGTGTTTGTGTTCACATTTTACGAAAGAACTTCCGAGGCAGGATGTGAGCAAAATGTTGGAAAAGGTAGCACCATTTCTTCCTCCACATTTCAGCCAATTCCTTTTTTAAAAAAAAATCAAGAAACTTTTATCAGCTTTATTTTACTAATAGAACATGCGTCGCAGGTCCTTCAGCTGGTAATAGGTATCCCAGAAGAAGCAAACAGTGGCATCATCGGGGAAGGAGCAAACAGCATGACCTCTCCAACTCGCCGGCGATGCTGCCGAAGACAAGTTAGAGACCCCTGCACTCACACGAACAGAACACGCACGAAGAACAAACACACGCGATGGTTTTGGTGCCGCTAACAACCGCAGCTTTTCTGACTCTATTGATGTGAATATATAGACTCAAGGTGCACCACCTGAACTCCTACAAGCTCGCGCCATCCCACGAGCGAGAACAAGTCGTGCACGATCACAACTACAACCGAAATAAAAGGAGAGCCACTGTATGAACGCAGCATGCATCATGGCTGTAACAGACTTATTCAACGGAAACTAAGCACCTAGATACTAGGAGTACTACTGACCGAGCCAGCTTATCCAACAATCTCCCCCTAAGCTGGACTCTGTTCACTTGATCTTGACGATGCCAACCTTGTCTCTCAGCTCAGCAAAACGCATGCGCCCAAGGGACTTCGTCAGAACATCCGCAAGCTGCTCCTCCGTGCTCACATGGCCGATGCAAATCTTCCCATTCTCCACACATTCACGAATAAAATGAAACTTGATGTCGATATGCTTACTTCTATCATGGAGAACCGGGTTCCTGCACAGCGCAATTGCGGACTGATTGTCCATCTTCAGCAGCGGCGGCCGAACCTTGACGCCGGTGATGTCCTCCAGCAGCCGCACGAGCCACACAGCCTGGCATGCTCCAGCGGCACCCGCCATGTATTCTGCTTCACATGTAGAGAGAGCCACTACTCTCTGCTTCTGGGACTGCCACGACACAGGCATTCCCCCAGGAAGAAGATGATCCCGCCAGTGCTTCTCCTGTCATCAACATCCCCACCCAAGTCACTGTCGGAGTAGCCGATCAACTCGTAATCGTTCAGTACGTTGCCGGCGTTGGCGTGCTTGGGGTAGCAGATTCCGTAGTCGATCGTTCCTGCAATGTACCGTAGGATGTGCTTGACGGCAGCGAGATGCTCCTGCCGCGGCTTCTCCATGTAGCGACTCACGTACCCAACAGCAAACGTGATATCCGGTCTTGTGTGTACCAGGTACCTGAGACTGCCCACCAGGCTCCTGTACATTGTGGCGTCAACTTCAGGCGATGTGCTCAATGCTGAGAGCTTCAGCCGGACCTCCATTGGCGTGTGGCAGGGATTACAGCCCACCATTCCTGCCTTTTCAAGCAGCTTGTGTGCATATGCTGCTTGCCCCAGGGTGATGGCAGCACTTCCTTGTTTGACCTCTATCCCCAGATAAAAAGACAAAAGTCCTAGATCACTCATCTTGAACAGACGCTGCATCTGCTTCTTAAACTCCTGGACGTCAGCTTGCTTTGCACCCGTAATGATCAAGTCATCCACATAGACTCCGACCAGCAGACGAGATGCCGCCACACCCTTGGTGTACATCCCATGCTCGCTGGCACACCTTGTGAACCCCAGCTCGCGCAGGCTCCGATCCAGCTTCATGTTCCAGGCCCTTGGTGCCTGGCGTAGCCCATACAGTGCCTTCTTCAGCTTCAAGACCTTCCCTTCATGTCCAGCAGCAACGAAACCCGGCGGCTGCCAGACACACATCTCCTCCTTGAGCTCGCCATTCAAGAATGCTGACTTGACATCCATGTGATGGACAAGCCAGCTTCTCTGAGCGCTCACTGCAAGCAACATCCTCACAGACTCCATGCGTGCAACCGGGGCAAACGCTTCATCGTAGTCGATCCCCGGCTGCTGGATGTATCCCTTGGCAACTATGCGGGCTTTGTGCTTGACGATGACACCCTGCTCGTCGCGCTTCAGCTTGTAAACCCATTTGAGACCTATGGGACGGTGACCAGGAGGAAGGTCCACCAGCGCCCATGTCTCATTTTCCTCAATGGACGCCATTTCCTCCATCATTGCCTTGCGCCAGTGTACATCACCTCGGGCCTCCTCGAACGTGGCCGGTTCGTTGTCGCCACCTGCCAGCAGCAGCTCCTCATTGACCACGAACTCCCGCTCTGCCAGGTCAGGGATCTCCACTGGTCCAAGCATGTTGTCAAGTGCCCTGAACCGCAGAGGCGCGTCGTCGTGGTCGGCGTCGAGGTCCGGAGTAGCTTGGGGCGGCGACACGAACTCCACGGGCATGGACGACGTCGGTGTCCCAGCCGCTGTAGGCGTTCCACCTGCGAACGTCGCAGACGAGGGGGTCCTTGGCGAGCCAGGAACAGGCCCCACGTCACTTGCATCTGGTTCAGCGACCGACTCAGCTGCCGTCTCGCCTCCAGCAGGCCCAGCCATGGCCCCGCGGTAGATCGGCACCGTCAGAGACTCGACGATGAACGGTTCCGACCCTTCCGCCTCAGGCTCTGCGGTGCTGCTCCAGTCCCACGCACGCGCCTCGTCAAACACCGCGTCACGTGAGATGATCACGCGGCTGATGTCTGGGCTGTAGAACCGGTAGGCCTTCGACCCCGGCTCGTACCCAATGAAAATCATCGGCATACTCCGGTCTGCAAGCTTCTGTTGATGTCCTCCGGCCACCTTGACATGCGCCACACAACCAAACGTACGGAGAAAGTGAACGGGGGCTTAATTCCATACCATGCTTCAAACGGCGTCATGCCGTCAACACTCCGCGTTGGCGATCGGTTGAGGATGAAGACAACAGTCAACACTACCTCCCCCCACAACCAGCCTGGTAGCTTCATTGCCTTCATCATGCTCCTCGCCATCCCGAGCACCGTCTAATTGCGCCTTTCCACCACGCCGTTCTGTTGAGGCGTGTACGGCGCGGTGAGGTGGCGCTGCACCCCCTGCTCGGCGCAATAATCGCCGAACGCGTGCGCCGTAAACTCGCCGCCGCGGTCGGTGCGGAGCGTACCCAACTTCCGCCCCGACTCTGCTTCTGCACGTGCCTGGAGGTGGATGATGGTTGCAGCTGCTTGATCCTTGGACGCCAGCAGGATAAGCCACATGTAGCGGCTCTTGTCGTCGACGACGAGGAGGAACAGTCGCTTCCTGTCGGGCGTCTCTGGAGTGATTGGCCCGCACAGGTCTGCGTGGACTAGTTCGAGCAGATGTTGAGCGCGGTACTTGCTGGTCACCGGGAACGGACGTCGTCGCTGCTTCCCGGCCAAGCAGCTGTCACAGAGTTGATCGACCTGCTCGATTGGTGGCAGGCCGCGCACCATGCCGCCCTTGGATAGCGTCTTGAGGCCCTGGAACCCGAGGTGTCCGAACCTGGCATGCCATTGCCAGGCCACCTCGGTGCTGCGTGCCGTGAGGCAAACAGGCTTGGTGATGTCGATGTCGAGGATGTAGAGCCTGTTCGCCGCGCGCTGCACCTGCACCAGCAACCGCCGCCTCTGGTCCCAAATCTTGAGAACGCCGTCCTCGATCTGGATCTTGTGGCCGTCCTCATCGAGCTGGCCCAGACTGACAATGTGCGCCGTCAATCGGGGAATGAAATACACACCAGGCAGCACTTGATGTTCGCCGTTCTTGCACCGGAAGAGGATCGTGCCGCGGCCCTCAATGGCGACCACGGACCCGTCGCCGAAGCGCACCGAGCCTCGGATGCCGGTGTCGAGCTCGGAGAAGGACGTGCGCTCCCCCGTCATGTGGTTTGTAGCACCGGTGTCGAGGATCCAGCGCGTGCACTCGCCGCCAGCCTTCTCCCCGAGCTGGACGAACAGCTTGCTCTCGTCGAGGTGGACCTCCGATGTCGTAGAGGAGGGCCCCTTCGCGGTGCTGGGAGACGCCAGGGACACCAGCGCCGTGGCCCCAGACTCCCCCTCGGCGAAGATCCACTGCGTGCTTCCTCCGCCCTCGATCTGTGCAGAGAGCCCGCCGTCGGCTCCCGGCGGCGGTGGATCTGCCGTCGAGGAAGAAGATAACGGGGTGCTGGCGTCAGCTGTGGCGATTCCCAGCATCAACGCCCCCTCGACTGGATCTTCTTCAGCTTGGGCCACGTGGGCCGCCTGGGCTGCGGCGTCCCTTTTTTTCTTCCGGCACTCATGGGCCCAATGACCCGTGTGGCCGCAGTACTTGCACTGATCAGGTCCGATGGGGCCGTTCACATCGCCACCGCGACCTCCCCCGGCCTTGGGTGGCCGAGCGCCGCCGCGCCCTTTGCCGCAGCCGCGTCCGCGACCGCGGCCTTGCCTCTTGCTTGGACCCGCGCCTGAGCCGGAGCCCTCGCCAGAAAGGTGCAGGCGCGATGCCACCCGTGCCACCAGCTCCTCCTCAGTGAGGTTGAGCTTGGCCACCGTTCCGCCGAGATCGTGGCGCTCCTCCGCCGCTTTGAGTCTCCCGATCAACTCTTCCACCGACAAATCGCTCAAGTCAAGTAGCGTTTCAATTGACATTGCAATCTGATGATACCTTGCTGGTAGCGCCTGAAGAAATTTCCTCACGATCTCCTCTTCAGTGTAGCCGTTCCCGAGGATCGCCAGCTGGTTGGCGAGCCCGTTGATGCGGATGCCGAAATCATCCACCGTCTCCCCGTCACGGAACTTGAGGGAGTCGAAGTCCCGACGCAGGGTGCTCGCCTTGGCCTTCCGGACGCGTTCGACGCCGACGTGCATCTGCCTGATCGCGTCCCACGCGACCTTCGCCGTCGGCTTGTTGGCAATGGTCCCCATCATCTCTGTTGGCACAGCCTTTGAGATAACCTCAAGGGCCATGCGGTCCTCGACGTAGTCGTCGGTGCCGATGCTCACCGCGATCCATAGGCCTCTCGCCTGCAGCATCACGCGCATGAGCGCCGCCCAATCAAAGTAGTTTGTCTTCGTGAGCGACGGGAAGGACCCACCGCTGCTGATCTCCTTGGTGACCCGATGAATCACCAGCGCGCCACTGCGGGTGCCGCTGCCGCGTGAACCTCCTTCACCTCCGCTGCCGCGACTGCCGGACGGACCACCGCTTCCGCCTGGTGGTGGAGTCGTCTCCCAGCTAGCTCGCCGTAGAGGTGATGCAGAACGTGGGCGCGCCATGAACGCCCACTCGATGGCTCGATGGCGCTCCCAGTACCGATAGGCTCTGATGCCAGATGACGTCTCCAACTCGCCGGCGATGCTGCCGAAGACAAGTTAGAGACCCCTGCACTCACACGAACAGAACACGCACGAAGAACAAACACACGCGATGGTTTTGGTGCCGCTAACAACCGCAGCTTTTCTGACTCTATTGATGTGAATATATAGACTCCAGGTGCACCACCTGAACTCCTACAAGCTCGCGCCATCCCACGAGCGAGAACAAGTCGTGCACGATCACAACTACAACCGAAATAAAAGGAGAGCCACTGCATGAACGCAGCATGCATCATGGCTGTAACAGACTTATTCAACGGAAACTAAGCACCTAGATACTAGGAGTACTACTGACCGAGCCAGCTTATCCAACACAGCAATCAAAAAGTACAAATAATGGACGTGGAAAACCCTCGTCCAGAAGACCATGCTGGCAGCGAAAATGAGGAGCAGCATCAGCATGAAGAAAAAGGGTTCCTGAAGGCCCTGTTATCACTTGCCGTGGTGATATGCGCCGGCAGGATGGTCGATGCACAAGATGTCACCTGTGACATGGTCTCGCTGGTGACAAACCTTAAGGGGGTAATAGAGACAAACAATAACGCCACGACTGAATGTCTGCAGATAGTGAAGCTTTCCTGCCAACTCGTTATTTCAATGGTCCAGCTCAAGCCCAGCTGCATCGAAGTCTTCACAGAGCAAAAATTCAAGAATGTGCTATCCAAATCTGCTTTGAAGAGTTTGTCGAATCTCGATAACTGCATGCTCTTTGATGCCGATTATTGTCAGGTGATGCGGATTAGTAAGCCACTAGCATCGCTTGTGAAGCAAGCGCAGGAACTTTTTGATAAAGCGCAAGAACTAGGTAATGGCCATGCCTAATTAAGGGGCAACCCATTCAGGGCTTGTTCAAATGAACTTATTCCCTTTTGATACATACGTGGATTGTAATAGTAATTCCCCCCTCAACCCAAATCGCAATCCATGTGGATTGAGGGGAATCTTTTGTTTCCAAACAAAGCCCAAGTACTATATCATTTTGATTTTTAACATCTACTGTTGATTATATATGAAGTGTGAATTAAGAGGATTAATCCACTTAGTGCTCCATCAAACCGTGAAACTTTTTTTTTGGCATAATGACAGGTGCTCTGCCTTTCATTCAAAGAGTGGAAGCAAAAGTTTAAAATTACAAATATGGTAGCCTAGGCCAACAACAAAGAATTATAGAATACACTTATACACCATTGAAAAAAATAGTTATTAGGCTACTCCTCCCAAAATTCATTCGCTGTTTGCCAATTTAGGATATCTAGCTGAATCAGCGCTATCAGTTGTGGCGCCGTCATGGCCTTGTTGTCGAACACCCGACGACATCTTTCCTTTCAAATATTCCAAGCGATGTAGATTACCGTTTGTTCCATTTGCCTTGTTGATTGTGCGTCGACCAGTCCGATCATGGATGTCCACCATCTCTTGAGACTTCTATAGTTGTTTGGGGGTAGTTGCTGCGGAGCGATTCCCATGGAACCGAAGGAATTCCATACCTGCACAGAGTAGGGGCAAGTTGCCATTATATGTGTTGACGTCTCTGCTGTGGAGCGGCACAAGCAACATATTGTGTTAGTTTGGCCTCCGTTCTTGATGATGCGATCTGCAGTCCATAATTTGTCTTGTAGAATCAGCTATGCAAAAAACTTGTACTTGTTTCTATAGTCGCTGCCAATCATGATCTATATTGCCAACAAACTGAATGAGGTAAGCTGAGCTCTATGAGTAATTGCCATTTGCTGAAAACCTCCAGACAATGTCATCTGGTTGTTCACCAAGCTGCACTTCTCGAAGAAGATCCCAGAGCTGAACGTATTGGTTGATTTCCTCCGTGGTGGATAAGCGTCACAGCCCTCGCCTCCATTGGCCATTGGTCCGTGCGATGGCGACGTTCTCCTACTTCCAATATGCGAGTCTATAGAGATTAGGGGCACTTTGTAGTGGACTCTGGCCCTGCAACCAGCGATCGTGCCAAAACGAGGCTCGCTGGCCGTCGCCAAGGGATATGATGGTGGATGCCCGGAAGAGTTCAATCTCTATTTGAGTGTGATGGATTTTGAGCTCGGACTATGGTCTGTTATTGTCCTTCCATTGTAGCCACTGCCACCGCAAGCGTAGCGCTCGGTTGAAAGCTACCAAATCAAGAACTCAGAGTCCACCAAGCTGTTTGGGCCGTTGAACACGACGCCAGTTTACCAGGCAATGCCCTCCTCTAGCCTCCTCGGAACCTTTCCATAGAAAATTTCTTCGGATCTTATCAATGCATTTAATCGCGCATTTGGAAAGGCGGAAGACAGTCATGTAATATGTTGGGATTGAAGAAAGAACAGCCTTGGTCAAGGTGAGCCTTCCCGCCTTTGTGAGTAGTCGCCCTTTCCATGCATGCAGTTTGGCTGCGACCCGGTCTACAATAGTTAAACTGTGAAACTCATCCTGTCAGTTTGTCGATCATCTATTCCCGCACAAAAAATGTCTGTCAATCATCTACAGTTTTCTGTATAAGGCTACAATCAAATGCTGCATCTTATAAAAAACATCCTGTCAGTGTGTTTACTGAAACACCATGGATCTGGCCTTCTACTAAAAAATACGCACAAATCCTTCAATAATGAGGACTTGCCTTGGGTAAATGAGTAAAAATTATTTCGCAGAATTATTATTCAAATGGAATGTTGTGCAGATTGTTTTTCTTGTTCAGTAACTCGCAACCAGTGAGCATTGTACAGTGTTTTTATTTTTTTGTCCCCTCAACCATTGTTGTGCTGATTTGTTTGTCAGTAACTATTATTCAAATGGAATGGTTTTTCTTTTTTCTGAACCAGCGAGCATTTTTCGTTTTCCCTCGACCAAAGTGATAATTAACAGGAAAACAAGCCAAACACTGAAAATTGTACGGTGCATCTGCAACAGCACACCTAGCCATGCCTCCGGTGAAAACCAGCCAACAGTCCAGATTGAGGGCACGTTTGGTTTGAAGAATACCAGATGGAATGAAAAGGGTTGAATCCTAAAATGACTCTATTTAGGATTTTAGGATTGAATCCTTCTCAATCTCTCATAAACCACCTGGTTTTCGAATTAACTGGATGGTCCAATATTCACAGGCCTCACTATAAAATCATGAACGCTCATCCAAGAACAAATAGCTTACGTAGAGACAAGTGACTCTTTTCCGCCGAGGTATGATCATCATCAGGTTGCCCCAAGGTCGACTAGCAAGTCTCTGACACTATACCTCTAGTCGTAGCAATCAGGAAATGAATAGCAACAAAGTTTCATTAGAGAAACTTAAGCTGGCTTTTGAGAAGAGAAAAGAAGTATAGCTAGGTTCGAATCAACATGTAGTATGCAGGAGTATCCAGTGGAAATAAAGGAATGAAGAGAAAGAAAGTGTGAGTAAAGAGCAGTAAAGGCAAGGGGATATCCACACAAAAAAAACATTTTCCCCCATAAAAAACGACATGTAAAGCAAGTTGGTGGCCGGAACGAGAAGATAACATGATTTATTCCTTGAAGGACTCAAAAGAGACCCAAGAAACAAATCAAAGGTCATTAACAGAACTAGAAGACGGTCGAGAAGGACACGATCGATGAAAGAGATGGAGGCAGATAGAGTATATTCCGGGCTTTGGTTTCATCATTCGGATGTCGTGCAGGGTTTATACAAAAGTAGTGGGGAGAAAAAGGCCTAAAAGTTGCTGGAAATTCAGTATCAAACCTCACTCGCATCGCATGTCCTGGCTGGAAACAAACCTGGAGGTGGCAAAGCGTGCAGAAGCAGGGGACAAACAGAATCCAGACATATAGGGGCATCTGCTTTTCTGTCGGCCTAACGATATGATCGAGCTCGTGTGATGACTGTGCGTGAGTGTCCTAGTACTGTTGAAGGCTCGAAAATGTCGACGACACGGTGTCCTACGGAGACCTGAAAGTCTGATACTCTGACAGAACAGATCGAGATGCAGCCAAAGTACTGTACTATACTCGTACAGCGTCAGATCAAAATCATATCATCAAATGGAAATCCTAGGGAGTACGACGCTACGACATCTGGTGAGTTAGTGTGGCCCGACAACGCGCAGGCCGGGCCGGTCATAGGTGCTCTGCAGCTGCAATGCTCAACGGCAGTTGCCAATTGGGTCGTCGGTGGCAGAAGAGACGCCATCACGTTACTTCGTGTTTCCTATAGCAAAGTTGCCAAGCTGGTTGGCATACACGTTTCTTCTTTTCGTCTTGTTTCTATTATATGAAAGCTTTGTTTTCCAGTTACATAAAAAAAAATTACTGACGCGAAATGGGATTGTGATTGAGCAAGATTTGGTGTGAATTTCTCCTTGAACCATTTTAACTTATGCCCAAGATAGATGGTATTGATGGTGCCAGGTCTCTGAACCATTTTTCTTCACTAGAATCATAACAAAGGCACAAAGCTAAGGAATAATGTAAACTATCGTAGAGTGTGCTTTATCTTTTTCTTTTCCCTCTCTGTTTTGTGCAATCATAATACTGGAGGATGTAGTGGACCTAACTACAGTACACGCGGGATATAATGCTGTGGACACGCTTGCATGCTGCCATGCTGGTCCATGGTCACATCTTGGTCAACCAGACACACAACCAACAAAGACCACGAGGCATTGGATGTCAGCGTGTTTAGTTGAGGGTGGAAAAAAGTACTTTTTTTTTCTAGAATACGTGTTATGTGAGGGAGATGAATAGGAAAGGTAAAAAAAATTTTTTGGGGATGCGTGTTCTGTGGGGAGATGAATAGGAAGTAAAAAGTACTTGTACGAACTAAACACGCCTAGCCCCTGCCGCGTTGTGATTCCAACAGTGTATATTTATGATCATGCAAAGTGCCTTTTGACTAAAAATAGAGAATTGCAGAAGGAAAACAGAGTTAAACATGGTTTTGGCCGTATTGATCATATATGCTATGCTAAAAAATATACAGAAAAATGCTAGCTATTGCAGTAATTCTTCTACTCATGAAACATGCTTCCAAACTATCACTATAGCTTTGCAATGACATAGCCAGGACCAATAAATATGTATTCTTTTCAACAGTTTTATGACCTATTGCAAGGAATTGGTTCTCTTCTTAATGATGAAAGCTACGTGTACATTTCTATTCTGAAGCATCTTTCCTGCTACTAATTCAGTCATGCCTATTAATTAGGCAGATGAGAGACATTATCCAACACCCCAACCACATCATAGAAGATTATATATTGCACCCAAATGAAATGGCTCTCACGAGAACCACCCTTTACAAAAAAAAAACTCTATTTTGACCACAAAATTCAGCAGAAAGATCTCCAACTCCTCTCTAAATTAAATCCACACATGACCATCTCTCCATTTGCTACTACACCTCCATAATAAAGAAGGAACAATTTCCTTTTAAAAAAGGAAAACATTCTTTTTAAAAAATGAAAAGAAAACAAGATGCAGGCATCAGTCTTCTTGATTTCTTCGCCTGGCTCTCACAAACTCCAAAGGGGATCAAGCAAGAAACGCTCACCTTTAAACACACCCAAACCGAAACCTCCAAAGCCATCACGGCATCACCGCTTCCTTGTCTTCCTCACCCACTCACCAACCACGCGCCTCCTATGCTCGCCGGCGTCGTTCGCCGCCGGCGATGACAACCACCACCAACCCTCTAAAGCGCCCCTCCGCCGGCGGTCGCCTCCGCCGCCTCCTCGCCTCCCTCCGCCCGCCGGCACGCCCGGGCCCACTCCCCGTCCAGACCGGCTTCCCGACCTCCCTCGCCGACCTCGTCGTCAAGAACCATGACCGCCTCAAGAAGCCCAGGCGCCGCCACCGCGCGCCACCGCCGGTCGCCTCCGCCGATCCGCCGGCGCCCCAGCAAAGGCGGAAGCTTTCGGCAGCTCAGTCTGCGGCGGCGCCACCGGCACCGGCCTTTAGCATCCGGCCGGAGCTCCTCGCCGTCGGTGGAGTCATGGCGCTCGCGCTGCTGGTGATCTGGAGCAAGCTGCTGGTGGCGGCGGCGACGGTCGCATCGGTGGCTCTGTTCTGGATCGAGTCCGTCAGCGTCGGGTCGCCGGCTTCCCACCGGCGGGCGTCGCCGGAGACGAAGCAGGAGGTGGATTCGCGCGGCCGTGGCCTCGTCTCGCCGATTCGGGAGGCGGCAGAGTCGCCAAGGCCGAGCTCCGCCGCGTCCGACGACACAGGGAGCGAGGTCTCTGCATCCATCTGCGCCGCCGCCGACACCACCGACATCGCCGGCGACGATGACTCGATCAGCCCAAACAATAAGAGGAAGGAGAAGAGGAGATCGCTGCGGAAGCTACTCGCCAAGAAGCTGCAGAACGGCAAGAGACGCAGGGACGACAAGGACTCCCGCCATGGCAAGAGCGAGCACCCGCCGGTCGCCGGCGAGGTCAGCGGCGCCGAGCCAGCAGTAGTAGCAGCTCCAGCCGAGGTGACGTCACCACCGCCGGATGCGGAAGCGGTCGCCGACGACCATCGACGACGGGGCGCATTGCCGCTGGCCGCGCTCGCGCCGCTCATCCTCGTCGGACTCGTGGCAGGGAAGCTCCCGGCGGTGGCGCTCACCGTGCTCTGCGCCGTGTTCTTCACCTCATCTCGAGCAAGTGGCCATGGTAGTGATCCGAGGTAGCAGCAGCAAGCAGCTAGCGTCCTGTTGGAGCTCGATCAGATTCCCTCAAAACCGAGGGAATCTTGCAGATTTTTTTTTCTTCTTCAGTTCGTTGTTGGCTGTAAATTAGCACCAGAGGAGAGGATACAGCACAAAACAAGCAAGTGTACACATGTTCTTGGTTTCTTTTTGTCCGAACATTCGTGATTGCATTCCTTCTTGAATCCGAATAAAAAAATGATAAAAAGGGGATTGTTGCCCTGTTCTTGGATGTGCTGAAACTCTGTTGTTCGATTGCACTATACACATCTATAAACAAGAACAGCAAGTAAACAAGAACAGCTGGTGAGCTGATCCGTGAGAGCGACACGGAGGATAAACAAACTAGTGGTCACGGCAGGGCAGGTCGCGACGCAACTTAACTGGACGACGTGGATGTCGCCGGCCATCTCTCTCGCGATTTTCAATAACTTGGAAGATCAGGATGAGCTTGTACCAGACAGGCCTGAAATCCGTGCTGTGATGTTACACGTACGCGGAGTCGTGTACTGTATCGTCTCACGAGAACCTCGTGGCTTTTGGCCATGGCATCTCGCCTTGCGTAGACGGACGGCATGTCGCAGTGACCATGCTCGTGCGGTCGTGCCCCAGTCGATCACATTCGATGTCAGTCACAATAGCGATGAATGCAATCATGCATTCAGTTCCGGTCGACATTTTTATACTCGGGGCTCGGGCAATGTTCTGATGACATATGCATGCGTGGCCACACCAGTCGCATAACAAAACTGAGAAATTGGTAGGTTGGAGATCTGTGACAAATTGGAGATGCATGCTTTCTGAGAGGTGGTCAAAGACAGAGATCTGTTTAGGAGATTGTTGTGATACTCATAAGTGAGAACAGCCAATCAACGAGCTGCCTGCGTATATGCCTGCTGTCAGTGGTTGGGCTTCACGATCTTGTCTTTGGACTCTGAACCAGCAAGCTTGATGCATCTTCCGGGAAGTTGCCCTCTTCAGTTTCTTTGGATCACCTCACCATCGTCGTGTCTCTGAAGTCTGAACCTCCAGTATTCCATACAAGCCATGCGGATAGCACATGAACGATCAGATCGACAGTGTTCCTTTGTTGATATTCAGAATCAGCGGAGACAAAGGCTGATGCTGCTCCTATGCTGCAACGAACGCGTCGGCACTTCAACCACCCCGCTGTGCCATTTTACTTTTTCGAGGCCGAAAAAAGGCCCAACTTGTAGCACCATGGGAGACCCATACCCAATTATTTAAAGCCCATCAGGCCCGCTCTACTCACTCAATGGTGCCATGGGCCATGGCCTGCCCCATGAGTGTAGCTAGATGCATGGGCAAAAAAGGGGGAAAAAACTCGGCAGCGGTAGCATGTGCATGTCAATCTCAAATTTGCTTTAAAAAATCATTGTGCTTTGGAATTTCTATCATCAATGTGTTTATTGTCTTAGACAAAAATTACTGACTAGAGCACATGCACATGCACCATCAAGGGTCGTGTTGGACAAGTAACGTGCGGACGGCATCACAATAGTTCTCAACTCTGAAAAAATGTCTGAATTATGAACTTGCATTTGCTTTGACATCAATCGACCATTCATGTCTGCCACCCAAACTTACTGATCCACTCTATGCTAGTGTAATGCTGTCACACACATGTAGAGCAGTTCTTGTGTAGTTAGTAGAAACCGTTGGTCACTCTATCGCTATGCCATCTCGTATCTCACATTTGTATGAAGAATCCATTACTTGGCGAGTTGGCGTCTTGGCAGCTACTCCGTATTAATTATTTCCATTCAGAGGGGCCACGGTGTAAAACCTTTTCACGGTCCCGTCCTTCTGTTTCGCTGATAACTACCGAAATGTTTGTGAATTTGTTCAGGAAGATTAGATGAGGACCTAGGGGGAACGAAACTTTAAATCAGGAGGAGATCTATAAAAACGCAGCAAGTAGTGGACTCGATGTGGCTGCCGTCGCCGTCGCGTGTACAAAAGCCGGCGTGGTTGGCTTCCCCATCTCCCCGTTCCTTGCCCACCTCCGAGCTCCCCAAGGCGAAGCAGCAGGGCGGCGGTGAGCGGGAGGCGAGACAGCCTCTTTTCTTTCTCCTGCGCGCATCCCTTCCCGACAGAACGCATCGGCACTCTCCGTCCCAACTGCGGCCGGCGACGGCGCCGGCATTCTACTCCATTGCGCAGGTGAGTTGGCATCCGGGAACTCCCTCTCTCTAGCTCTTTCTCGTCAATTTCTTCACTTGGATCTGTGCTGGGTCTCCGTAGTCCGAGATCCGTGCGAATTTTGGGTTTAGATCCGTCCTGGGCGCCGCATTGGCTGGCTGCGACCTCAAAGTGGCGGCTTGACTCAAGATTTAGGTCGATTCCCTCCTCTCTGTGTACATCTAGGATGTAGCCATACCTGAGATCAAAATTGTGAACAATGCTGGTTCTTTCAAGCCAAGTTATTACACTCTGTACAACTACAGGCCAACCGGGCCACTGAAAAATCAATGACATCAGGTGGGGAGTCTTTCCCCCCCGTCGACCTTCAAAAAAAAAAAAGTTCTTACACTCTTACCTTTGCAACTGGGGCATCATGAACTCTGGCTGAGTTGTAGAAAAGAATCTGTGATGTGCAGTAACATCTGATGTTTTCAAACTAGATGCTTGAGTAATTATAATTTACAGTAGCAGAAGGATCTGGCAAGCTCTGCTCCACCGCTTTAGAATGTCAACATGGGCAACTTTTGTTCATGGCATTTGTGCCTTGATTACGTATGCCACATCTTGAGATGCTTGATTTCACTTTTTTCTCTATGAATTGATGTAGGGGTCGCTTATGTCCCATGTTTAGTCTGAAATGGTCATCCTAGCTGTCTGAACTGTTGATACAGGGATAACTTGTGTCCTATGTTAGTCTAAAGTGGTCACCCATCAGTGGTTTAAGCCCCAGCCAGCGCACAGCTTTTTATTGAATTCCGGTGGGATGCCCTACAGGTGGTTGCTAGCTGTGGTTCTTTTGGATTCTTTCTCAACTTGATCGGAATACAGAGTCAAATTGCACAAAAATATATAATGGACAAAAGCTTGTGCCATGTGCTCTTGTCTGTGTATTTGATTGTTTGGATTTGCTCTAGATATTTTGTTTGGACGAGCCAGATCGTGGGTGCTGGGCTTTCTGATTTTCAGGTTTGTGGTGCTCTGGTAGACCTTGAGCTACAGGCCTAATATGGCCACAGAACATGGTTTTGGCCTTTTGGGGCCCAAGATCCTGATTAAATAATAATGCCAGGTGTCATGACTCGTGCTGTTTGTTTAATCAGTAGTGGGCCAAGAACCTCGCTAAACTAGTTAAACATTGGGATGGTATGTGCTTCATGTGTCCAATTCATGGAATGGATGTGGAGATATCGTGCTCTGGATAACTTGGAGGGCCAATTACATTGTCAAATTAGGACAAAGTACCCATCACTAACATAGCTGGCTCTAGCTTCACCTGTCAGTTCTTAGGCAGTTGGGCTCTAACATGTTTACTGTTATCTATTCATCCAAATTTCTTGAATTCTGAATGCAACATACTTATCCTTTCACTTTTCATTTCCACAGCCATCATTGTTCTAAGAAAATGGTTGCAGCAGCCTTTACAGTGGATTTGGACAAGCCTCTTGTATTCCAGGTAACAACTCTACCATCCTTTTTATTTGAATGCAAATTTGTTCTCTCATGTTACAAGTATGAAACTTGTTTTTTACAGCAAACCTTTATTTATATACACACATGTTTTTTGATGCACCACCAACAAAGATACACCCTTGATGGATTTCCTACAAAACATATAATTTCTATTCGGCTGCCTAGAGTACATAACTACATATGATATGACCAAGACCGGTTTTTATAAGTTTTATTTGGTTATTATCTTTTGATGTTTCTTATGTGTTTCTCACTTGGATGTATAAAATACATACTAGATTTTTGGTTTTTGCCATCATTTACATGACTGAAAATGGTGATTCAGTTAATTTCCATGATATGACTATGCACAATTTACAGTTGTCATTCTTGATTCATGCAGTCTTTTCCAAATAACCAGTTTTTTAATTGGTGATTTGATGCCTGGGAGGATACGAAAATGCAGGTCTTTGACAATTTTTTTGAATTACTTTTCTGAAAATTTCAGGTTGGCCATCTAGAGGAGCAGTATCAGGAATGGGTTCACCAGCCGATTGTTAGCAAGGAAGGGCCACGATTTTTTGAAAATGATGTGTTGGAGGTGAATATATTCTATTTATTGTACTGTATAGCATCCAAAACCCTTTGAAACTGTGTACTGATGAGTGGTTCATTGTTCAGTTCTTAACACGGACCAAATGGTGGGCAGTTCCTCTTATCTGGTTGCCAGTTGTCTGTTGGTGCCTGAGTACTTCTATCCAGATGGGCCATACAATTACAGAAGTAGCTATGATGGTTGTGTTTGGAATATTTCTGTGGACACTGATTGAATATGTGTTGCACCGATTCTTGTTCCACATAAAAACTAAAAGTTACTGGTAAGTTATTCTGCCAATGGTTGTTCCAAGCCAGACTATATGAGTTAAACATCTTTCTTTATCACTGCCGTTTGATGTGTGGCAGGGCAAACACAGCGCACTATCTTCTTCACGGATGCCATCACAAGCATCCTATGGATGGACTTCGGCTTGTCTTTCCACCAGCAGCCGCAGCTATATTGTGCTTTCCGGTAAATAATCTTCCTATTAAGTGTGTTTCATACCAGGGTAACTACCATCGTTCACAAATTTCAGATGTATAAAAAATATTGTGAAATAACTTTGTACATATGTTCAATGCTGCATCCTAATCCCCTTTCTGAAGCTTGCTTAAGTGACCTGTTTGTACATGGAATTTGAGCTAGTCAAATTAAAGCTTTTGTTAATTGTCATTTGAACTTTGACAATTTTTTTTTCTGAACTGTGTTTATGTAGTTCTGGAACATGATCAAGCTATTTTCAACTCCATCTACCACTCCTGGCTTGTTTGGAGGTGGCCTGTTGGGTTATGTGCTCTATGATTGCACGCATTATTACTTGCATCATGGACAACCATCATCAGATCCTGCAAAACATCTCAAGGTTCTTATTTCATTCTGAATTCTGAAGCTTATCCAAATACTCTGTCTCATGTTACACTTTCTGCATGTTGCACCTCAGAAATACCATCTGAACCATCACTTCCGAATCCAAACCAAGGGCTTTGGAATAACTTCGACCCTGTGGGATCATGTATTTGGCACATTGCCTTCAACAAAAACTGTTGACAAGAGCAACTGATTCCAGCTGAATCTTCTGCCTTGCAAAACCTATAATTATTGAGGTAAGGCTTGCTAGCACCCCATGCACCAGTTTCTTAGGTCCAATTTCCTTTGCCATGGTAATAAACCCGTGTTATGATGAGGACTGATAAAACATCGCTTGCAGATTCGTCATGATTGGTAGTGAATCTGTTGGAGAAGCTATTACTATTGAGTTTCTGATTCTCCTCGGCCGACACCAACTGTGGATCTAATCACTAGTTGCAGGCTCACAGGCTTCACTGAAGTTTCTATCCTGCGCTTGCTCCATCCAAGAACAAGTTCATTTCAAGTTCAGTCCATTAGTGATGATTCAGATTATGTCTGTAATGTCTGTTGTTAGATTACCAATATATATGTACAGAGTTTTCTAGTATAGCCTCTGCAATCGCTTTTGTAGCCACAGATATATATCTACATAATTTTGGGACAAGGAATTTGCTTAACAGACTAAGCTTTTGTTGTTGCGTTAATATGCGATACTATTATTGCCTCGTCTTCCTGCTTTCACAAGACATTCGCGAGCCAAATACAAGATGATGCCGTGCAGTTTGAATTTTTATGTACCAACAGGTATGTTTCGCCATGATTGCGATGAAGTGTTTGAACTTATGTATTCATCGTTTGTCAGTAAAATTAAAACTCTGGTCACTCGCACAAAATGCTGCACATGTTTTTTCAATATATTTTTGTGCAGAAATTGCAAAAACATTATTTGACTCTAGTTAATTTTAGAAATATATCACCATCGTAGTTTGGTACGTTGCACAGAAATTTCATACCTAAAATTCTGACACAAATCTATAACTTGTAAAGGAAAACATATACAACTCCATTTGGCATGAAACAAGCTTTGCTTTTGCTTGCAGTCTGGTGCCATTCAAGGTTGCTGCGCCGGCCCGTTGTCTGCGTTGAGGGCCACAAGCCCACGACCAAACCACCACCAGGAAGATGAAGAGGGCTGCTGGCTCAGAGCCGGTCACTGGAGACGCATCCTTATTGATGCTGCGCGCGTGAGATGTTTTTTGTTTTCGAACGAAACGTGAGAGGTTTAAAGCTCACAAAGATGCCCATGTGTCGCCCATGGTTTATATGCTAGATGACGGTGTTACAAATATGCATGGCTTAGCTGTCTAGCTTCCATATAACAGACGACAGTGAAGGTTCTTGCCGTGTTAAATTGCTTTGGTTGTGCAAATCCATATTTGGCAGAGGCAGGCGAACATGCAGTTCCCGCTTGTTCAACCAATAGTAGAGACAACTTCCACATCTAGGTACCAGGAATAAGATGAAATGGATCCATTGTTGGTTCATTGTCAAAGATGCTAATCTGTTATAATCACTGATCATCAGTTTGCAACAGCAGCAGCCACTGTCAGATCCTGCAGAAGGCCTCATGGTTTTTGTTCGCTCTGAAGCTTATCTGGTTCAGAAATACCTTCTGAACCCTCACTTTAGAGTTGAAAACAAGGTCAGGCTTGCTGCCACTGTCTCCAGTCTCCACCTCCTTGAGCAAACGTGTCTGGTGTCTCCAAGGTTGTGTTTGCATTGGACGAGTGTGCTATTAAGTATTAACCTATCACGTGATTATTCAATCCTTGATTATTATTGTCTTGTGAATGACTATAGACATTCTTGATTATGCCATCCAGAACTGAAAGATCAGCCAGATACTACTCTAGAGTACATTGTGCATGCACCCAATCTATCAAATGCATGAACAAACATAACCACAATTTTTACTCATAATTTTATTCATCCGTCAAACACAATCCACTGCTTTCACAAGGTCTGCACGTCAGTCCTCATGCATTTGGGCAGAATTAAGACGACGTGGTACTGGGTGCAGTCCTTGGACGTGTGGACCTTCACCTCGCCGGCGCCGTGGTTGCCTTGCCGTCGTGGCACCCGGCGTCCCTGCTGGTGCTGAGCGAGGATCCAAGGAGGAACAACAGGGTCTGCTGCAAGTACGCCAATTAATGTTTGTTACTAATCAATGAATACTCTCCAGTAATTAATATATACAAATGCATGGAACTTTAAATCCTCGAGATGAAAACGAGGATATGCAAAAAGTCTAATGCGTCCAAAAAGATAACTAAGAGTCGCTCTCCAAAGAAACCAAAAACCCCGTCAAAATACGTCTTCAATAAAAGGAGTCTTCTGGAATAGCAGAGGTCTGGAAGACTTGGCTATACATAGATACTTGACGGAGTTGGTCAAGGAAGAGTAGATTAATTTTATAGCTCTCTCTGAGACTGGAAAAGATGATTTATGCAGACCTCTATGTGGTGGTCATGACTACATTTGGCACAAAATGGCCCCACATGGTAGGTTGGGGGAGGGATCCTCTTAGGCGCCGATCTAAATCACTTTGATATAGGAGCCATCGATGAAGAAGACCTTATGTGAACTTCCTCCTTCAAGATAAATCAAATGACTTCAAATTTGTTTTATATGTGGTTCATGGGCCGACACAATCACAAGATAAAGAGGCTTTTTTTAAGTAGAAATGGCTTCCACGTGCTCTCGTGAAACTTTACCATATATAATGCGTGGAGATTTTAATATCATGAGGAAAGCAGATGATAAGAGCACATATAATTTTGACACTAAATGACCAAATCTCTTAAATGTGGTTATTGAATCACTTGGTCTTAAGGATATAAATTTATCTTGTCGACAATATACGTGGGCTGACTATGAAGATGATTCCACATTTGAGAAACTAGACAGGGTCCTTGTATCAATGGACTGGAAGTATAGATACCCGTTGTCCACTGTGGAGGATAGAGGGGAATATTTCGGACCACAAACCTCTTATATTAAACACCGGGTCTTCTACACATCAAAACCCTTAGCATATCTCCAAATTTACCTTCAAATTTGAGAGAGGTTGGTTACTTCGAGATGGGTTCTATGACATGGTCACAGAAATTTGGCAATCCAAAAATTAGGGTACTACGACGCTTGAAAGATGGCAAAACAAAATCAGGCACCTAAGACAATACATGAGAGGATGGGCTAAACATACTTATATAAGAAAGAGAAGAAAAAACTTCTCTCCAGACTGGACACGCAAGATCCTTATCAGATAGTGAGATAAATTTGAAACACCACCTGAAGGAAAGATTAGTTCCCCTCTTACGAGAGGAGGAAATTAAATGGTACGAACGGGCTAAGGTATAATACATGCTTCTTCCACTTAGTTGCTAAGGGGAAACATAGAAAACATCACATCTTTAGATTGGCCAAGAAGATGGAGTTATAGTTGGGGATGCTGAGTTGAAGAAATACATCACAAACTATTATAAAACTCATTTTGGCCAGACACATGATTCACAAATAATGATGGTAGAATCACAGGTGGATGACATACCACAGGTCACCAAAATGGAAAACGAACTCCTGACCGCAGAATTTACAGAAGCGGAGATAAAGGAAGCGGTTTTCCATATGGAGGCAGATCAATACTCCTAAATTCAATGCTTAGTAGCCTACCCATGTTTATGATGTCCTTCTTTGAGATACCAAATGTGTACTTGAAAGGCTAGATCGATATAAATCACGTTTCTTCTGGCAAGGATCTAAAGATAAGAAGAAATATCGACTGGTCAAATGGGGTAAACTTTGCTGTCCTAAGGATCAAAGAGGACTAGGGATTATTAATCTAGAACTTTAAAATAAATGTTTGTTAAGTAAATGGATTGTTAATTTACTGAACACATAAGATACGCGGCAAAACCATGCTTAAAAATAAATACCTAAGCTCCAAATCTCTTACACAAGTTAAAGTGAAACCAACTGACCCTAATTTTTTGAGGGGATTAATGAAGGTTAAGGATGACATTTTATCTTGTGGGTCCTTTAGAGTTAATGGTGGGAATCAGAGAAGATTTTGGGAAGATACATGTGTAGGTTCGAGGCCATTCAAAGATGTTTTTCCTGCATTATACAATATTGCACACTAGCCCCATGCCATAGGTGCTAGTGTGATGTCAACCATGCCAATCAATATTTCTTGTAGAAGGGCATTAATAGAAGAAAAACTCAGAGAATAGCACAACCTGGTTGCTATAATCTCCACTGTCATCTACAAGGAGGGTTCGATAGGTTCAAATGAAATCTACGTAGAGATGAGACCTTCTCCGTAAGGTCTATGTACTTACATATGTTCCTTATTGTAACAAGGAAATTTAGAGATTGAAAATTTCTCTAAAGATAAAAATCTTCAAATGACTCTTGAATAGAGGAGTCACATTAACAAAAGATAATTTAGCTAGGAAGAATTGGAAGGGGACCCAAAAGTGTTCTTTTGATAATGATAATGAAACAATACAACACCTTTTTTTTTATTGCCACCATGCTAAGGAGATATGGTGATTAGTTTTTTATGCAACCGGGTTAACCCCACCAATTTTGGCATCCCATATGCTAGGTAATTGGTTAACGAATCATGGTAAAAAAATTAAAATAGCTGATTTTGGTGCGAGCATCTGCGCTATGTTGGGCTATTTGGAGATGTCAGAATGTGTCGGGTACCTACAAAAGGGGTACCCCAATATAGGCCCAAAACCACTTGGCAACAAGGCCCACAATGATATCAACCCAGCGCCACGGCCCAGCAGAAGCCCACCATCGCAACGAGCCCACAGGGCCATCCGGCTCGAGGCAGGCCGAAAGCGGGCGGTTTCCGTCTCGCTCGAGGTTTGCCGGCCTCGAGGGCGACCCCACCCCCGAAGGGGTGTTTTGCGTCCCGTTCGAGGGTCGGCCAGCTCGAGCTTAACATCCAAGCTCGAGCCCGCCCCAAACGGAAAACAACGCCCGGCGCACTATAATTCACCAAAGTCATCGTGACGCGGTCAAAAAGCAGGGTCACTGCCCCACGCCATCGCCAACTCTCCCGAGAGGACATCGGTCAAATCCAATCACCACAGTGAACTCTGGGCGCCAGACCTAACCCTGCCAGGGGCACTGTGCCAACCACTCCATTGACTTCGCTCTCCCGACGACGCCCGGCCACCCTCGAAGGCAGCCTCGAAGGAGACGCGGACATCCGCGCGCAGGACACCACCCTCGACACCGTGGACTTTCACGAGAAGGAAGTACATTACGTCACCCCCTGCCATACCGTCAGCATAGTTGGAAGGCGCGATTCCCGGTCGCGTACAGCGCGGTATGGACGAACAGCGCACGCTAGCGACAAACACATGTACTAGCACCCCCTCCCTCTTGGCCTATAAAAGGGGGAGGGAAGCCCATGCAAAGGGCAGGCGGAGACACACAGAACACGCAACGCACAATCACGCAAACCACGAGTCTCACGAATCCACACACCATAGCCAGGGACTTAGGAGCTTTTCTCCTTCTCCCGCCCTGCTTGTAAACCCCTACTACAGGCAATACGCAACCCCGGTGCGAAACACCATTGCTGGACGTACGGCCCAGTGGCCGGAACCAGGATAAAACCACTGTCTCACACTCTCGCCATCAGGGAAACGGGTGATTAGCATCGCAATCACTTGTCGGTTCCGGTGCGACCAAATCAGGCACCGACAGTTGGCGCGCCAGGTAGGGGACCAGCGTTGCGCTACCCCCATTCTCGATGGCGAACTCCGGCGAGGAACGGCCCCCGCTAGACGAGAGCGATCCGCTCCCGGCAGGGCTGGAGATCCAGTTTGGAAACCTGCGGTTCCAGACATGTGGCAACGATTACCACATGCGCCTCCTCCAGGAGGATCCCGGCGACCAACCGGAGCCGCATCATCATCTTCCGGCGGCCCCGCGAGCCGCAACGCCCTTCCTCCCAGAGCCCATGCCCGCACCTCGCGCCACGATGGCGCGTTCCTATCCCTACGGGCTACGCAACTCCGCAGATGCGTACGCCCCCACCATCCGCGCCGCGATGAGCGCGTATCGCAACCAACCCGGTTGCCACCAAGTCTCCGAGCAAGATTTCGCCGATCCATTGCCCAGCGATCCCCGCACGGGGCTCGACGACGCACACGCATATATGCGTGCATACCCTGGTTGGGGCTATTCAGGTCTCCGCGACCCAGAGGCCTTCATCGCCTTTCAAACAGCGGCGGATTACTGCTTCGGGTATTCCGATGACGAGTATGATCCAACCAGGGAGTGTTTCGTCATCAACGACGGGCAACTCAGCGAAGGATCAACGTCCGGTGACGGAGGCGGAGGTGACGACCAGGGCAACGATGACGGCGTAGATCCGATAGGCGCGGAGCCATCGGATCCATCGGATCATTTTCCTTCCGAGGACGAGCGGGATCCGCGCCACCGATCACGGGCTAGTGGTGACGTTTCGCCACCAGCACGCTCCAACCTCGAGCCAGCCAAACAAGGCAACGAGCACGGCACCGACACCCGACAAGCAGGGCGAGTGGCTCAGGCCCGCATCCTTGCTGAGGGCGGAGATGACGAGCTCGCTCCCAGGACAAGCCAGAAGCTCATCGCAGCAGCGGCGCTGCTTCGAGCCATGCCGGAGGCAGCAACCCCCGAGGGGAGGAAGTTGCACCTCGAGGCCCAAAAACTGGTCGAGACTGCCGCACGACAACACGCCGAGAGTTTGGCCTCCCGCCTTCGACGTTCCGCAGCCTCGAAGGGAGAACGAGGAGGAGAATCCTCGGTACGCTCGCCCCGGCCCAACGGCGGGGCACGAGCACACTCTCGAGGCAACTCTCGCCGCGACACGGCGCGACGCCACGCCAGCGAGCCACGCGCGCTCGAAGCACGAACGCTTCAAGCAAGGGAACCCGCGAGGTCACGCCTCCGGGACACCCGTGGCACGAAGGATGACGGCGACGCTCGCAACACCCTGAACGAAATCAGGCGGCGAGATGAAGCCCAGCCCAGCCAATTCGGGCACACCAACGCTGGGCGGGATCGGGGTGCGGCCCCAGAGCCTGCGGGCACGCGGGTGTTCAGCTACAACGTCCGTACCGCCCCGATTCCCCCTCGTTTCCGACAGCCTACCACGATCACCAAGTACTCTGGGGAGACGGACCCCAAGGTGTGGCTCAACGACTACCGCCTAGCATGTCAGCTCGGCGGGGCCACAGACGACGCCATGATCATCCGCAATCTGCCACTCCACCTGGCAGATTCCGCGCGGACATGGCTCGAGCACCTGCCCCCAAACCGGATCCGCAACTGGGACGATCTGGTCGAGACCTTCGTGGGGAATTTCCAGGGCACCTACGTACGCCCTGGAAACACGTGGGATCTTCGAGGGTGCAGGCAGAAGCCTGGTGAATCGTTGAGGGACTTCATCCGGCGCTTCTCCAAGCGCTGCACCGAGCTCCCCAACATCTCCGATCACCAGATCATCCACTCCTTCCTCGAGAGCACCACCTGCTACAGCTTGGTGTGCAAGCTGGGGCGGAGCCCACCCCCCGACGCGAACCGGCTATTCGAGATAGCCTCAAAGTACGCATCAGGGGAAGAGGCGGCCAACGCCATCTTCAACGACAAGAAGGGCAAATGCCCTGAGGAAGCGTCCGCGGAGGACGACAAGGCGAAAGGCCCCTCGAAGAAGCGAAAGCACGGCAAGAAGGGGAAGAAGCCCCGAGCCCCTCGCGGGGCAGGCGATGTCGAGGACGAGGCCCTCGCGGTCGACCCTAACCACAAAGGACCTCGAGGTCCCCCACGTGGTGGGGGTGTCTTTGATGACCTCCTCAAGAAGCCGTGCCCTTACCACAAGACCGCGGTCGCTCACACCCTCGAGCAGTGTGAGATGCTGCGGAAGTTCTACAACCGCATCCCTCGAAAGGATGCCGGTCCGCCCAAGGATGGCGGCGCCAAAGACGACGACGGATACCCCGAGGTCGAACACGTGTTCTTCATCACGGGAGGTCCCACGGCTAACTTGAAGCCTCGACAGCGGAGGAAGGAGCGTAGGGAGGTCATGCTGGCCCAACCAGCGACCCCCTCGTACCTCGATTGGTCATCAGAGACCATCTCTTTTGGTCGCGAAGACCATCCCGACCATATCCCGAACCCCGGGCAGTACCCTCTCGTCGTTGACCCCGTCATCGGCAACACGCGCTTCTCCAAAGTGCTCATGGATGGCGGCAGCAGCCTCAACATCCTGTACGCTCCAACCTTGGAGCTTATGGGGATCGGCACCAACGAGCTGCGGCCCAACAAATCCTCCTTCCATGGAGTCGCGCCTGGAAAGCGCGTCCAAACCCTCGGGCAAATCGACCTGCCCGTCTGTTTCGGAACCCCGGCGAACTTCCGTAAGGAAGTGCTCACCTTCGAGGTCGTGGGCTTCAAGGGAGCCTACCACGCCATTTTGGGAAGGCCATGCTACGCGAAGTTCATGGCCGTCCCAAACTACACCTACCTCAAGATGAAGATGCCAGGGCCTCACGGAGTCATTACGGTTGGCCCGACGGTCGAGCACGCCTACGTGTGCGACATCGAGAGCATCGAGCTCGCGGAGGCTCTCGCCCTCGATGAGACCCTCGTGGCAGACCTCGAAGCAATCGTCAACACGCTCCCTGATGCCAACGAACGGCAGCAGGGGAGTTTCGCGCCTGCTGAGGACACGAAGGCTGTTCCCCTCGACCCTAACAGCCCCGATGGCAAGGTGTTGAGGATCAGCGCCACCCTCAGCGACAAATAGGAAGTGGTGCTCGTCGACTGTCTCCGCGCTCATGCAGACATTTTCGCGTGGAGCCCCTCGGACATGCCAGGCATTCCGAGGGAGGTCGCCGAGCACTCTCTTGATATCCGCCCCCACTCCAAGCCGGTCAAGCAACGTCTCCGCCGTTTCGACGAAGTGAAACGGCGGGCGATCGGTGAGGAGGTACGAAAGCTTTTGGAGGCCGGATTCATCAAGGAAGTGTTTTACCCCGAGTGGTTAGCAAATCCTGTACTAGTGAAAAAGAAAAGTGGGAAGTGGAGGATGTGTGTAGATTACACCAGTTTGAATAAAGCATGTCCAAAAGTCCCATTTCCTTTACCACGTATCGACCAAATCGTGGATTCCACAACGGGGTGCGAACTTTTATGTTTCCTTGATGCGTATTCCGGTTACCATCAGATCAAGATGAAGGAGTCCGACCAGCTCGCGACTTCCTTTATCACTCCTTTCGGCATGTATTGCTACGTTACGATGCCCTTCGGCCTTCGAAACGCCGGGGCCACGTATCAACGCTGTATGCTCCACGTTTTCGGAGATCACATAGGTCGTATCGTAGAAGCATATGTCGACGACATCGTCGTAAAAACCAGGAAGGCGGACGACCTGGTGCGCGACCTCGAGGTCGTGTTCAGCTGCCTCAGGGCACACGGAGTGAGACTCAACCCCGAAAAATGTGTCTTCGGTGTGCCTCGAGGAATGCTTTTGGGTTTCATTGTCTCTGAACGAGGCATTGAACCCAACCCCGAGAAGGTCACGGCCATCCAGCAGATGGAGCCAATCCGCGACCTAAAGGGCGTGCAGAGGGTAATGGGATGCCTAGCGTCCCTAAGCCGCTTCATCTCTCGTCTCGGAGAGAAGGGGCTACCTCTGTATCGACTCTTGAGGAAGTCAGAGCATTTCACCTGGACCGCGGAGGCTCAGGAAGCTCTCGACCGACTCAAAACAGCGTTAACGAACACGCCAATCCTCACCTCACCAAAAGAGGGCGAGCCTCTCCTCCTCTACGTCGCAGCAACGACTCAAGTCGTAAGCGCGGTCATAGTAGTGGAAAGGATCGAGGAAGGACATTCTCTGCCGGTCCAGCGACCGGTATACTACATTAGCGAGGTCCTATCCGAGACCAAGACGAGGTATCCCCACATCCAGAAGTTGATCTACGCCATCGTGCTAGCTCGACGCAAGCTACGACACTATTTCGAGGCCCACCCGGTGACCGTGGTATCATCCTTTCCGCTGGGCGAAATCATCCAGAACCGCGAGGTTTCCGGGCGAATCTCGAAATGGTCGACAGAGCTGATGGGGGAAACCCTCACCTACGCTCCGAGGAAGGCCATTAAGTCCCAGACTTTGGCCGACTTCGTAGCTGAATGGACCGATACCCAACTCCCCCCCTCGAAATCCAGCCTCGACTGCTGGGAAATGTACTTCGACGGGTCGGTAATGAAAACCGGCGCCGGCGCCGGCCTACTCTTCATCTCACCCCGCGGGGAGCACGTCCGATACGTCGTGCGACTCAACTTCCCCGCGTCGAACAACATGGCGGAGTACGAAGCGCTCCTTGCTGGCTTGAAAATCGCGCTCGAGCTAGGCATTAAGCGCCTCGACATTCGCGGCGACTCGCAGCTAGTCGTTGATCAGGTGATGAAAGAGTCGAGCTGCCATGACGAAAAAATGGCGGCGTACTGCCAGGCGGTACGAAAGCTCGAAGACAAGTTCGACGGCCTCGAGCTCCACCACATCGCACGAAGGTACAACGAGGAAGCCGACGAGTTAGCGAAGATCGCGTCGGGGCGAGCCACCGTTCCCCCGAACGTCTTTGCCAAGGACGTCAACGTACCCTCAATCACCCTCGCGGCCTCGACCAACGCCTCGACCACACCCGGCGCCCAGACGTCCGCCCTCGACCCCACGAGCGCGGAGCTCTTGGCGGACGAGGACGAGCCCATGGGGTACGAAGCCTGCTCAGGGGACGAGGACGAGGCGGAAGCGATGGAAATCGACGAGGTTCCGATACCTCGAGATTGGCGGAGCCCATACCTCGACTGGCTCGACGGAGGCATCTTGCCTAGCGATCGAACGGAGGCAAGGCGCATAGCAAGGAAAGCTAAGCGATTCCTCATCATCGAAGGGGAGCTGTACCGACGGGGAGCCTCGGGAGTCTTGCAGCGTTGCATCCCGATACCCGAAGGGAAACAGCTCATCCTCGACATTCACGCAGGCGTGTGCGGACATCACGCCGCCCCACGAACGCTCGTAGGAAACGCCTTTCGACAAGGCTTCTACTGGCCCACTGCCTTGGCGGACGCCACGGAAGCGGTACGAACCTGCGAAGGGTGCCAGTTCTACGCGCGCAAGACACACCTGCCCGCTCAGGCGCTGCAGACTATCCCCATTACGTGGCCTTTTGCCGTATGGGGCCTCGACCTTGTCGGGCCTATGGCAAAAGCGCCCGGGGGCTTCACGCACCTGCTGGTGGCGATCGATAAATTCTCCAAATGGATCGAAGCTCGACCCATCAGTAGGATCAAGTCTGAGCAGGCGGTGCTCTTTTTCACCGACATAATCCATCGGTTCGGGGTTCCCAACTCCATCATCACCGACAACGGTACGCAGTTCACAGGAAAGAAATTCCTGAAGTTCTGCGACGAATTCCACATCCGAGTGGATTGGTCAGCAGTGGCTCACCCACAGACCAACGGCCAAGTAGAGCGTGCCAACGGCATGATTCTACAAGGCCTGAAGCCCAGAATTCACAACAAGCTAAAGAAGTTCGGACACAAGTGGGTGCAAGAGCTACCATCGGTGATTTGGAGTCTGCGAACGACCCCAAGCAGGGCAACAGGGTTCTCCCCATACTTCCTCGTCTTCGGGGCAGAGGCCATCCTCCCCACGGACCTGGAGTATGGATCCCCCAGGCTCCGAGCTTACCAGGAGCAGCAAAATTGCCAGGCTCGAGAAGACTCGCTCGACCAGGTCGACGAGGCTCGTGACGTGGCTTTACTTCACTCAGCGAGGTACCAGCAGAGTCTGCGACGACAACAGGCTCGAAGGATCCGGCACCGAGATCTCTGCAAAGGAGACCTCGTACTAAGGCTTCGACAGGACAACCGGGGGCGGCACAAGCTCTCACCCCCGTGGGAAGGGCCGTACATCGTCGCCGAGGTCCTCAAGCCCGGAACGTACAAGCTAGCTGACGAAGAAGGGAACGTCCTCACAAACGCCTGGAACATCCAACAGCTACGTCGTTTCTATCCTTAGAGTGGCCTCATGGCCCTCGAAATGTTTGTACATTCTCTAAGTTTTGTACAAGTCTTTTGAATCAAGCGTCGGTATAAGTACTCCACGGTTTGGAAGAAAGTAAAACGAGTTTCTTTCCCTTTCAAGCTTCGAGGAAGGCTTGGCTCTACCCCCGGTAGAACCATCCCTCCCTCGGGGGCTACTCGGGGGCTAACCCCCGAAAAAATCGTCACTTTTCAAAACTTCTCCTTTGCGAAACCTCGAAGGAAACACGCTAGGCGTGAATCGCACAAGGGCAGGGTCGCCTGAGCCGAGTGTCCGCCCACGCCTCGAGGCTACGGCAACACCTCACTTCCCTCCGCCTAAGTCATTCACGTTCGAACTATCCTAGCGGTACCCTCCCTCGAGGCGCAAGCATCGGACAAGTGCGTATCGCAAAGACATCACATGAAAAACCAAACATCACGCTTAAAACGAAATAAGCAAGTTTAACGAGCAACTTAGTCTTACAAAAGAAAGAAAAAGTCTAAGCGCTCTACGAACTAATTCTTTATTTTTGGGCTCGATGGCCCGAAGCTTTCAGGGTTCATCCCCGCCGCCAAGGTCGTCCCAGCCGCCGCTGTCTTCGCCGGGGAAGAGAACGCTCTCGAAGTGGCCGGCGAGCACTCGAGCCGTCCCGTCGGCAGCAGCGTCGGCCTCCTCCATCGCCGCCATCGCCTGCTCGTCGTTGAGGTCGTCAGCAATGACGTATCCCGCGGCGAGCTTTGAAAGGTCCGCCTGGTAGTGGGTCGTAACCACCCCAAGCGCCTTCCGAACCCCGAGCAGAAGGGCGTCCTTCACGCGCGAGACGACGTGGCCCCCGAGCGCCCGAACGCGGCTCGCGAGGGTACTCCCCGACTGAAGGCCAGGACCAGCAATCTCGCTGCAAGCGGCCGAGGCCGCCTGCACCAGCTCGTCGAGCTCGCGCTGGACGGCCTCCTTCGACTCGGTCTCGGCTTGAAGCGCTTGCTTCAATGCTGCACCAACAAAGTTAGTCAGAAACGAAAAGAACAACAAGAAGGGTCAGAGCCCGAGCTGAGACAGCTTACCCTCGACTTGACCCTGAGCAGCCTCGAGGGCCCTCTCCGCCTCTTGGGCCCGCTGCTTCGCCTCTCGAGCCTGCCGCTCCGCCGCGGCCCGAATGGTTTGCTCCTGCTCGAGCCGGTCTCGAGCCTCGACCGTGAGACGCCGCTCCTCCGCGACTGCGAGCTCCGCCGAACGGCGCGCAGCCTGCTCGTTCTCCAGCCAGGTTTGGCGGTTCGCGAGCTGCTCGCGGATGTCGCGGACCGAGTCCTCGAGGCGAGTGATGACCTCGCCCTTCTTCCGACCCTGATCGAGGGCCTGGCCCAGCTCGCGGTCGCGAGCCTCGAGAGCCCCGGACAAACGACGGAGCTCCAGCAACAACTCCGCGATCTGGTCGTTCTTCTCGGACGCCTGTCTGCGGAGTTGCTGCGAAAAGAAAAAAGAGATAAGCTTCCCTTGAAAAAAATAAGGTGGGGCAGAAACACTACCTTCACCGAAGGCGTACCTGGAACACCTTGCCGGCATCATCGTGGTGGCGGAGGATGTCCTGCATCGCCCTGCGAACGTCCAAGCCATGTGTTGACTGGACTTCCCACAGGGTCTCCTCCGCCACGGCCTCATCGACGAACAGCGGGGGCAGTACGCTGCGGGCCTGCCACATCTCCGCGTGTCCACGGGCATGCGCCTCGTAGGACCAGATCGCCGATGGCCCTGGCTGAGCCGTGATGAGGGTCGACGGCGCGGCCCCGCCATGCTCGCGCCCTTGCGCCACGGGGGCTCCAACCCCCAGAGCCTCCGCCAACTCTGACAGGTGGGGAAACCCACCACCATGGGTCCGACTTTGTCCCCCCTCATGCGGAGGGACCTCCGCGGCGTCCGCCTCCACGGGCGCCGCAGACTGCTCCTCGACCCGAAGAGCCTCCCCAGGCGCGGGGTTGGCTTCCTCGGGCCGAGCTACCTCGGTGTGGGCCTCGACCGGGCCCTCGAGGAGTTGAGGCGGCCTTGGCCCCTCGAGGACCGGAGGCACCTCCTCGCGCGGCTGCTGCCCGCCCTGCAGCCCCGCCTGGGCATCAAAGAACGCGACGAAGTCCTGCACGACTTCGTTCGTCGGGCCCAGGAGAGGCGAGGGCGGGTGCGGCGTCGAGCTAGGCCCGACCTTGAGGGCCTTGGTCGGCGCGAGGGAAGGCGTGCTTCACCCCCAGACCGACTGCAACTGCAACACAAAGGAGAGACGGTCAGAGCCAAAGACGAAACGACAATAACGAGCGAACAACAAACAAAGCTTACCGCACGAAGGGGAGTTTCCGCTTCAGCCTCGAGGCCGGAGCGGGAGCTGCCCCCAGGACTTCGCCTCCCGCGGCCGCGGCGGCCTCCCTTCGAGGAGTCGCCCTCGAGGCCTCGTCTCCCGTAGAGACGACGGTCTCCCCCTGGGGGGCTTCCCTCGAGGCCTCCTCACCCCTCGCAGAGTCGACGGGCTCTGCTTGGGGGACCTCCACCTCCGACCCACGCGCCGGGGCCTCCTCGACGGCGCTCGACCGCGCCGGGGCTTCCTCGACGGCGCTCGATCGCGCCGGGGCTTCCGCAACGCCCGATCGCTCGAGGGCCTCGCCACCACCCTGAGATTCCTCGAGGGCAGCCGGTGCTGCCCCCGATGGAGCCTCAGAGGAGGGCCCCGCGGTCGAGGGAGGGGCCGCGCCGCCTTGGGTTCCCTCGGGAACAACCACGGCCGCCCCTGACGGATCCTCGACAGCGGGCACCGCGGTCGAGGGCGGAGCCTCGAGGTCGATGACCACTTCGTCACCGCCCCTAGACGCCGCCGCAGGGACGGGCCCACCGACGCGGAGCTCGAGCGGAGACGGGCTCCTCGCCCCGCCATCTTCACCGGATCCCTCGGGATCTGTGGAGGACTCTGGCCCAGGGATCGGCGAGAGCCCGCGTCTCTCCCGCTCGCGGTTCTCTGCCTCGAGCTTCTGCCTCTTCCGCTCCTTCCGCTGTGCTCGAGCCTCCCTCCGAGTCTTGTCCGCCTTCGCCTTCTCGGCGAGGGCGCGGTTGACGGCCTTGTCCTCGGGGAGCGGGAGTTTGCAGTGGGGGGCACGCAATCCGCCCTGCGACACGCCATTCACAAGGTCAGAAACACGAAAACGATGCCAAGAGAAAGCAAAGGCGAAAATCGAGGGTCCCTCACCAGGCTCACGTAGCCATCGTCGGGCCGCATCGGCACCGTCCACGGGTCGTCGACCAGCTTGTCGACGGTGCGCCGCGCCCGCTGCACGGCGGTGGCAACGGGCAACGGCTCCGCCGCCATCACCGTGCCGGTGAGGTCGGCGCCAGACTTCATCTCGTACAGCGCGAGCCTCCGCCGCATGAGGGGAAGCACGCGCCGCCGATGGAAGTTGGCGACGACCGTGCCCGCGGTGAGGCCGTGCCTCGAAAGCCGCTGGAGCGCGTCCACCAGCGGCTCGAGCTTGTCCTTCTTCGACCGCGGCGAAACGCCGAAGTACCAGTTGGGATGCCGCTCCGTCAGCAGCAGGCCGGTGTAGGGCGGCAGGTGTCCTCCGTCGTTGCGGAGGTAGAACCACCCCTTATCCCAGTCCTGGTTATTGGAAACCATGACGCTTGGGATGTAGAGGTCCTTGCGCCCCTTCCGAACTTGAATCGTCAGGCCGCCGGCGCGAGCAGGGCGACGAACCCCCCTGGAGACGAACTCCGAGAAAAGCTCGCCGGTGAAGAGGTGGCACCAAAGGTCCCAGTGGGCCTCGATGCCAAGATACCCCTCGCAGACGGCGACGAAGACCGCCGCCTGCGAGATCGCGTTCGGCGAGAAGTTGTGCAGCTCCACCTGGTAGTGGAAGCACAACGCTCGCATGAACCGACCCACCGGGACTCCAAAGCCCCGCTCGTGGAAGCGAGCGAAACTAACGACGTAGCCCTTCGGTGGATCGGGCTCCGAGACGGCCCCAGGCGAGATCCACACGGGCGGCTCGCCGTCGACATTGGGTGGCAGCACCCCGACCTCCACCAGGCCATCCAGGCAGTGCTTGGTGGCGTTGGATGGTTTCCATGGCGCGGGATCAACGAACTGAACGTTCTGGGCCATGGCAGCAAAGGGGGACGCAAACGGAGGAAGAAGAAGAAGGCAAGAGCCGAGGGCTAGGGCTAAGGCAAGAGGAGCTGAAGGCAAGAGCGAAGGCGCTAAGGTAAGCGTACCCTTGGCCGAAGCGCTACCGCGCTATTTATAGCCCCCACGGGGCAAGGTGCGGCAGCACTCCTGCCTTGACAGCTCCGAGGCTGACAGCCGGGCCCGCTCCGGAAAGCGTAACGGCGCAACCCGGTTCAACCGCGCAATGAGTAACTGCGCCGTAAGAATCGAGGAGTCAGGCACGGCAGAACGTGCGGTCGTGTCAAACTGCGCCCGCACGCCTCGCCTGAGAAACCGCGCCCACTTCCCCCACGATCGCACGAAATCGCGAAACTTTCGCTGCGGTCATCATGACTCGCGGAAAACGAGGGCGCATTCGAAACGCCCACCCTCGAGGAAGGGACCTCGAAGCTCGAAAGCTTGAAGATACCCACTCGAGGGAAAGAGGTCTCGAAAAACCTCGATACCCCGCGCGGAGCGGTCGATGCTTCCTCCTCGAAGTGAAGAAGCCATCATGCTACTGATCAGAGGTTCGAACCTTGGGCCCACGAAGGGTTTCGACAAGGGCCTCGGATCGACCGAGTTAGGGATAGTCGATGGTACCTTTGAAGCTCGAACGCTCGAGGATGCCAACCGATTATGTTCGAGGCCCGGCAGAGTGCCTAGATCGAGGGACCCTTCGAAGGGGAGCATCGAGCCCTCGACCTCTATCGAATGGGGTCGAGTCCCGACTAGCGTGCTCTGCGGAAGGCTTCTACGGGCGTGTCCCATGACCGCGAGCCTACCCCTATCGAATGGGGCACGGACGTCCGCTCGAACCACCCGCCATCAGCTCAACCGGGCATCCGTGGCTCGATCCCATCGAGGGAAGCACGGGTCGCCTTTTCCTCAGCACCCTCGAACAGGGAGCACGGGGTACGATGAAAAATTCGAAATCTCCCCTACCTCGGGAGCAGTGAACGAACCCATACCTGGGAAAGCCGCGGGTGCTCTGCATGTCACGCTGAGACCTTGAGAGAGTAACAACCACTCTCCCAAGGCCTCGGGGGCTACACCCGCGGGTGCGCTAGCGCGCCCCCACGGATTCTCGGAACCCACGAAGAAACGAAGGCCTCGAAAGCCTCGGCAAGCTCCAACCTTCACAGGGTTAAACCTCATCCCTGTGAAGGCTCGGGGGCTACTGTCGGGTACCTACAAAAGGGGTACCCCAATATAGGCCCAAAACCACTTGGCAACAAGGCCCACAATGATATCAACCCAGCGCCACGGCCCAGCAGAAGCCCACCATCGCAACGAGCCCACAGGGCCATCCGGCTCGAGGCAGGCCGAAAGCGGGCGGTTTCCGTCTCGCTCGAGGTTTGCCGGCCTCGAGGGCGACCCCACCCCCGAAGGGGTGTTTTGCGTCCCGTTCGAGGGTCGGCCAGCTCGAGCTTAACATCCAAGCTCGAGCCCGCCCCAAACGGAAAACAACGCCCGGCGCACTATAATTCACCAAAGTCATCGTGACGCGGTCAAAAAGCAGGGTCACTGCCCCACGCCATCGCCAACTCTCCCGAGAGGACATCGGTCAAATCCAATCACCACAGTGAACTCTGGGCGCCAGACCTAACCCTGCCAGGGGCACTGTGCCAACCACTCCATTGACTTCGCTCTCCCGACGACGCCCGGCCACCCTCGAAGGCAGCCTCGAAGGAGACGCGGACATCCGCGCGCAGGACACCACCCTCGACACCGTGGACTTTCACGAGAAGGAAGTACATTACGTCACCCCCTGCCATACCGTCAGCATAGTTGGAAGGCGCGATTCCCGGTCGCGTACAGCGCGGTATGGACGAACAGCGCACGCTAGCGACAAACACATGTACTAGCACCCCCTCCCTCTTGGCCTATAAAAGGGGGAGGGAAGCCCATGCAAAGGGCAGGCGGAGACACACAGAACACGCAACGCACAATCACGCAAACCACGCGTCTCACGAATCCACACACCATAGCCAGGGACTTAGGAGCTTTTCTCCTTCTCCCGCCCTGCTTGTAAACCCCTACTACAGGCAATACGCAACCCCGGTGCGAAACACCATTGCTGGACGTACGGCCCAGTGGCCGGAACCAGGATAAAACCACTGTCTCACACTCTCGCCATCAGGGAAACGGGTGATTAGCATCGCAATCACTTGTCGGTTCCGGTGCGACCAAATCAGGCACCGACAGAATGATATTGTTTTTAAAAAATCAAGGTATTCATCATTTATGCAGGCTCTTTTAAGAGGAACATATTGGCTGCGGTTTTGGTCCTAGCTGCAGCGTGATGATGTTACGAAGAAGATGTTCCGAAAGGCGAGCTTAATGCTAGAGGTCATTGCCTTGGATCATGCCAATCGAGGATGGAAACTAATAGGCTCAATATTAATTTCTCTTTTGGGTTTTGCTCCCTCGTGTTATCAGCAATTAAATCGATGTGCTAAAACTTATAATAATTGGGCTGTGTATAATTGTGTAGGCTGGATTCTTTTCTTTATCTAAAAAATATGATTTGAGATGAGATGGCGCTAGAATTAAAGAGGGAGAGAAGAAAAATTGAGAAAATCATGTCTCATGGAAGAACTAATGCCTAACACCAACCAAAGCACAACATAACATAAAAAATCCATTGGGACGAATCTTGATGTTTTCAAGACGCAGCTCAATTTTCACTGGAGGAGGCGGAGATGAGAACCAAATCAAATATATTTTTATCATCACTAATAAAAATACATGATTGAGGAAGGTAGTTGTCTATATTTACATTTATTTACTCTCTTCTCTACACACCACTCGGGTACGCCATGGGTTCAATGCGAGGATGGTTGGCGTGGACGGTCGCCTCGTGCTCAAATGTCTTAAACGCCTCCCAGTCCCTGAATCTGTCATGGCCAACAATATGCACAGTACGAAGGGATGGGAGGTGGCCTAGGCCCAGGTCATCTACGGTCCATCCACGACTCAGGCCCCGTTTAGATTCAAAAAGATTCCCCAAAAATCTACTATTCATCTAACTTTTCCCTATTCATCCCACCTCTTCTACTCACATATCACTATTCATCTACAGTGTTTTTTTGTGAACAGTGTATTTTCGGGGAATCTTTCCCCAATCTAAACACACCCTCAAACGGAACTTAAAATACTCGAGCATGGGCATAGCCCCTAGTGGGAATATCGATGGGACCATGCCTCCATCGATATCAAATTCACAGCTTACAACACGTGGGAAAGCATCAGGCCCCACCATACGCCTGCCCGACGCTTCTTGCCAGATGCCAGCAAGGTAAACTTTAAATCTGAGGTGGCGAAGACACGGCAGCGTGCCGAGGACATGGATGTCCTCCCTTCGCTCGTATTTCACCTCTAAGTCCAGGCAGGAGAGTGTGGGAAGCAATTCAGGTTGAATCCACGTCGGCACCATCGTGGCTCTATCAATGTAAAGCCGGCGCATGTTGCCTAGTGGCTCCTCTATTGGACCCTCCAGATTAGCTTTACATAAAACATGAATATCTAGAGACTCAATTTTGGCCATTTTGCCGACGGATTCCACTAGAGCTTTAGCACAAGCCCTCCACTCATCATCTTCTGTTGTAGACAATAAGATGCCGACCTCAAGTATCCTCAGTTTGGTCAGATGGCCAAGCTCTTCAGCGATGCGTTCTGACGTTATAGTTGTCATCTCTAGCACTTCAAGGCAGGTTAAGTTCTTCAACCCATCTGGCAGCATTGTACCCCAAACAGGTGCACCACGTAGGCACATCAGTTGTTCTAGACCTGTAATGACACTAGATGGCAGTTCATCTACTCTTGTTTCAGATAAATCCAGCGTCTGCAGAAACCGGAGCTTCCCTATCTCTACCGGGAGCAGATCAGGATTAGCATGTATTCTAGCATACCTAGCAGCACTACTTGATAGACCAAGATACCGTAGGTGAGATAAATTGCCGAGAAACCCCAGACTTACAAGGTTCTTAAGTCTGCAGCCTTGTAGATCCAATACCCGCAAAAGACAATAACGTGGAAGGTAGGGTGTTGGATCAATTACAACATCAAGTTTGAAGATGGTAAGGGACCTCAGTTTTGGCATCTTCATGGTAGGCCAAGTAGTATAATTATGAAGAGATAACCAACGAACCTTGCTTTCCATACCATCACCTAATACAGTTGTGATGAAACTTTCTTCTATTGACAATTGAATAATGAGATCAAGCACAGTATCATGCACGCGGCAAGCCTGATGTATGCCTTCCATGTCAACCTTACCTGCGGGCTGGATCAGGCTTCTATTTAGAAGCTCATCGAAGTAACTCTCTCCAATTTCAAGGAAACTAATTTGGCCTCCTGCTGCTTGGTGGACTTTCTGGACAAAACCTTCGGCTACCCACCTCCATATCAACATATCCTTTCTAATCTCATAGTCTTCTGGAAATATGCTTAGGTACAACAAACATGCTTTTAGATGGGAAGGTAGATCATAATAGCTTAGCAACAATATCTCTCTCATATCATCCATACCAGGATTATTCTTCCCAAGTCCCGAACCAATTGAGTCGCATACATTATACCACTCTTTTATCTTCTCTGATTTGTTAGCAAGCAAGCTAGATGTCGTGACCACAGCTAATGGGACACCTCCGCATTTCTTCAGAATTTTTTCAGATACATCCAAAAATCTTGCAGGACATGTGTCTTTTGAGCCAAATATCCTTCCATAGAATAATGTTTCAGAGCTCTTATCAGAAAGTGGCTTGAGCCTATAGCAGCCACCAACATGCTCAGCGACATCAATATTGCGAGTGGTCGTGATTATCCTACTTCTCATGTTATTCTCAATCAGAGAAAGACCTATTACCTTATCCCATGGTTCTTTATCCCATATATCATCAATAACAATGAGGTACCTATACGTATGGCAGGGGATAAGGCGTATGATTAGCAATTTAGGTAAAGATATATAATTTATTTAGCTCTTTCGAGAGTCCAGTGAGCATTTGCAGTATGCGTAAAAGCACAAGCAAAGAAGAATATATAGGTCACTATTTGAAAATGACAATAGCACTTGGGATTCTGCTTAGAGAAGCAACCACCATTTTGGAAGAGAAAGTGAAGATTTAATAATAATAATAATAATAATAATGATGATGATGATGATGATGATAATAATAATAATAATAATAATAATAATAATAATAATAATAATAATAATAATAATAATAATTGGAAGATCCTTTCAAGTCTTTTCGCTAATTGTTACGAGGATGTACTAGAAAAATAGAGATATCCTGTACACAAATATATATATAACAACTGATGTCGCATTATTTTGCTTATGTGTGCATCGGTTGATCTCAAAAACTACCTTTCTCTCTCTCTCTCTCAACATTATATCGTTCCGAGTACGCACCACGATGAGAAGTTCCACAAATTTAATTTCTGATGGCAATCTGCGCATTTAAATATATATGGCTGGGCATGTATACTGAACTACAAACCAAGGGGGACAACAATTGGACGCACACATACACAAGATGAGATGGTAGCACGTACCTCTTATCCTTGAGGAATTCGATGGCTTTATCCATGAGAAACCTCTCGTCCAACACTTTGCTATGAATGTTCTCAAACCTTGTCTTATCCAGTTGATACAACATGTCCTTGAGAATTTTCTTTGTGTCGGGAATGCGAGACACCGAAACAAAAGCCGTGCAATTAAATTGTCCTTGAATCTGATCGTACACTGCTTTGGCAAGTGTTGTCTTTCCTAGCCCTCCAAAACCAGCAATAGAGACTATCCGTTTCTTCTGGCCACCATCTCCCTCTGTCAACATCATTATCACTTCCTTCTTTGGCCCTTCAATGCCAACAATCTCAGTCGCCTCGGTATACAGTGCTTTTAGGCGAGGGTCAACAGAGATTTTCTTGGCAGGAGCAATATCATCAACCTTATACCTGCAGTCATCGAGGAAACGAAGAATTAAAATTCCAAAACCAATGCAATTAGGATGGTTCATATGTAATTAATTAATTTAAAAAGATACTACACCAGTAATAGAAACCCACACTAACCTGTCACGTCTCTGGGCCAGCTCCTTGGCACGCTCCTTGATGTCGTTGATCTCTTGGGCAACCTCACGGCGAGCCATGGGCTTGTTGACCTTTCTTATCATCTTGTTGAAGATCTTTTTGGCGACCCCTTTGCTCGGGGGATCTGGACCCTCGACGTCTACCATGAAGGTGTCGACGATGTCCTCCATGTCGTAGGACAACTCCCTGACATCCCGAGACCAGATTCGTTGCAGGTCATCGAGCTGGTCTCTTGGCACCTCATCCAGTTTGCCGAGGGCAGCATGCATGGTCTCGAGCTCCTTATACAGGAACTGGATGCACTTTCTGGTACCCTTATGCAGCTCGTACTCATCCTGCAGCAGCTTGGCGAGCTTGAGAAGTAGGGTACTCAGCGGCCCCATTGCGAAGTTCATGGTGGTGTGTTGATGGTGGTGGTGATGGAGGAGCTGTGTGGATCTACCTCACGTCACCACGCGTCTCGCCTTTATTTGTAATCAGAGTTGGGCATTATGTGTCCTTGCATCCAAAGGGGCTTTTGATTCATTCAACACGGACGGGAGCGAGGACTGGTAGGTGCCAAGATTGAATGGCCGACTGTGTCTAGTTCAGATGGCACCATCTTCCTATGGTGCGTCGACCACCTCCACTTACATGCATATAAAGCATCATGATGCCTGCTTAATTTTATATGTCTCTAGCTAGCTATAGTAGCAACTAGCAAAAGCGTGCTATATGTTGTCTTCATCGAGATGTATGCAAATTCGATGTAACATGCACGCGTCGTGCCGTCATGCATCACGGCGCCGCCGCATTGCTTTCTTTCATTTAATTTGTAGGTAAAAAGTTCAGCTTGAAACCTACAGCTTGCACAATAGTTTATTTAAATTTGATCTACAAAACCATCCACTGAGTGCCATTAATTCAACTGTATGTGTTAAGACCAGACAAATTTGGTTCCTGTCCTCCTGGGCCTAATATTTTGTTTGTATAGTCACGTGCGTTTTTTTTATTTAAATGGTCCTTTTGTGCTCTGCTTTATGTTCATCGTATCGTTAGCTGATTGCGTGATGTCTGAGCCACTACCTTATTTTAAACTTACTACCCAATCATGCAATTGAAATAAAGTAATAAAGTGATGGGCTGCGCTACAATGCTCTATTTTATCTTCTCTTACCTCGTAGGAGGTAAGACTTCAAACAAATATGAAACCTTGGTTATAAAGCGAATAAAACAATTTTAAAAAATATAAAACGGTTAATAACCTCTCCTCCAACAGCCGACCACACCCACACGTGCCTGCATGCACATGCAACACGATTTGATGGACTCTGGATGCTTACAATTATTTTGATTTTTTTCTACAGTTTTTTTTTGTCAACAACAATGCAATGAGATGTAGCAAAGCCCATTTTTAACACAATAAATAATTAAAGAAAATCTAATTAAAAAATATCAGAAAACCAGATGAAAAAAAAAATCCTTTGCACGTGCATATATGTTGTACTCATTGCTTCACGGTCGGTTTTATCTGCAGAAGTTTCTGATTTTTTAAATTATAAAATATTTAATGTATTACCTTTTAGCAGGTAATATTTTGTCCTAACCACCTAGATCTTATTGAATAAAGGGTCCACGGTCGTTTTGGAGTATCGTAGCAAACCCCTAAAGCGATAGATCGATAAAATGCCTACACAGGATCAATATCTATGTGGTCAACCATGGCTCCGTCCTCAAAGGCAGTAGTTTGGCAAAGATCTTACAATGGAGCTGGGCATCGTGAACTTTGGGGATGAGCATGTCTGGTGTTTGAACTAGATGCTTGAGTAATTTTTATGAGGAGTTTTACAATGCTTGGAAGGTAACAGCCGGTACCAAGCGGTATTTTTTGTCTAATTAATTCCAACCGTTGATCTCACTGTGTATTTGGTTAAGTATTTATTTTTTTAGAAAACAAAAGGGAAGGGTAATATGGTAACTCTGCATCTCATGACTGTGCCTCTCCTGCCCTCCACGCGAGACCCGTTCCCCTTTCGATCGAGTTTCGACTCCTCCCTCCGTGTTCCCCCTGGTGCCGCAGCTCGCCGTGTTTCCTTCAGCCTTGTGGGGCAGATGGAGTTCCTGAAGACATAGCAAACCAGATCATAGAGGACAGCAGTGGGGGAACAAAGCGACACCATGCCATAGGCCTCAAATCCATTATAGCCCTTAATTGTACGGTTCCACATGGATTTCGAGCTGCACTTCATTTCTTTACAATTCACCACGTGTTTCCTCCTCTCACGCATAGATCTCGATGCTAATTGCTGTATCTAATTCCTCGGGGTTGTCAATTAGTGATTCTACATGCCCCTCATTTCATTATGATTCACCATGCATTTGCTTTTTTTGTTTTAGAAAAGGGAATATATTGATTACTATTCCAGACTCAACCAAGACAACTCCAAGGTATTAAGAAAATAAAGTTTGGATCCATAAAAAAATTAATACACACAAATGTGAATTATAAAGCGATCCTATTCGTGAATCATCATCCACTATAAGCGAAGATTTCCATGGCTGCAGATTCAATCATGTTGCGTAGATCATCCCAATGTTTAACCCTGAGTCATATGATTCATCAGCCGAGGCGACACATTTAGATTGATGTCCTCATGGCAACACCTCGAAGAAGAAAAAATTGATACAAATGGCACAATCATCACAGCAATGTCCCTTGTTTTGGAAAATGGAATCATTCTACTTCGTTTTTGGTTGGAGGTATGAATCGACCTTGTGATTTTTGTTTGGTGGAAGGGATACATACATTATATTTAGATAAAGGAAAGAATCCGGCCTCTACAAGTGTACACAACTCAATTATTACAAATTTTGGCACCTTAGCTTTAATTGCTGATAACACGAGGGAACAACAACTCGAAAGAGAAATTAAAATTGAGCCAATCTATTATTATATTTCCATACTCAATTGGCATGATCCAAAGCGATGACCTCTAGCATTAAGCTTGCCTTCCGGAAGATCTCCTTCGTAACATCATCCTGCTGCACTTGGGACCAAAAGCGCAGCCAATATGTTGCCCCTAAAAAGAGCTTGCATTTTTTTAGATAATGGAACAAGAGTTCCGCCGTCTACAAAATGTACACAGCCAACTACTTAAAACAGGAAATCAGCCAACATTATTGATAGATTGGGAAAACAAAGGGAAAACATCTAGACCAATGCTGTTAATATGTTTCCATCCAAAATTGGCCATCTCCAAGGCTATAATCTCTAAAGATGAGCTCGACCTTCTGAAGATTTCCTTTGTTGTGTCTCCACGTTGTAGCTGTCCCGAGAAGTGTAACCAATATGCCCCCTTGAAAATAGCCTATATAAATGATTAATATTTCTTTTTTTTGAAAAATAACATCATTACGACATCTCCATATTGCCCAACAAATAGCAGCAACCCCCACAAAAATCATATCTCTCTCCAAATTTGTTTTGCATGTGGGCACTCATAGAAAATATGTCTAATTGTTTCATTTAAATTATAAAAACAACATTTATGACTTCCTTTCCTATTCTTTCTCACTAGATTATCTTTTGTAAGTATCACCCCTTTTTGAAGGTACCACAAGAAAATCTTGATCTTGAGAGGAATTTTGAGTTTCCAAATAAATTTATTCCGGAAAGGTATATGTTGATCTATCAAATGGAGATACACCGAGTGTACTGAGAATTTTCCACTCTTTTGAAGATTCCATAAGAATATATTTCTGCCCTCTGATAAATTGACATTTGCAATCCTCGCTACAAGCCTGAGCCAAAAAAAAAAGAGCATGCATAAATGATGAATACTTAGATTTGTTAAAAATAATATGTTCCCAGCCGTTTGCTTGTTATCTTGTTTCTCGCAAGCAAACCAGCGGTTAGCATGCGGATCCATGTTTTGTCTCTTGTAGTGTATTCTTGTTTATTTCTTTTGCATTATATTGCATCCACATGGTCCATGGTCGCCGTTCCTGCACTTCTCACTTCTTCCTGTCTATAGGATCCAATAAGTTAGGCAACTCCAATTCTAACTGTGTTTTTTTCTCCTAGCCTCACGTTTGTAACAAATAACCAGATGCCAAACAATCATTCAACCCAGTTCAATAAATAATAGGCAAAATTTTGACTATTACTTTACGGTAGCTTCAATTGAACTTATATTGAAATTTCCAATATAATTGAAACAAAAAATTCACTGAAACAAAAATAATTGAAATTTCCAATATAATTAACTTGGAACATTTTTTTAATCTCAGTCACTAGTCACAATAATGTACTAATACGTGATGCAGGTGACTTTTATAAAGATATAATAGTTATTTTAGATGATCTTTCATAATGGAACGTGCATTATTAATTTTTATAAAAATGGTTATATCCAATACCTATATATTATTTCATTGTTAATTCGAATACACCTAATTGATGAAGTTTAGAGAATGGATTATACCCAATGGCTATATAATATTTTGATATTAATTCAAATATAAGCTAAGTTTCTGATTGTTAACTGGCTTATATAGAAAAAGATATTAATTGGAGATGTGAGGAGTCGAACCTCAATCCACTTACTTTGCTTAGCAGAGCACTCTACCAATTGAGCTACATCATTTATATGTTTTATCAACATCTATTTTTATAATAAGAATTGATAAAGAAACAAGTGATATGGTTAGACTTGTACTCTTGAAATTTTCTAATACAGTCTTGATACAAGATTTGTAATCAACTATACTCTGTAACAATAGTGAGTTTATAAACACACTCAACATAATATGAAATAAATGAATGTTCAAAGTGTAAGCTGGGAGAATGTACTATGTTAGACGTCGCCATATAAAGAAAAATAGGTTGGAGTATATTAGTATGTTAAATTTCTGATTTTTTTAATCATCCCCAATTTTGTTAGCTATATAATTTCAATAAAAATTTGTTATTTTCCTCTGCACCTATTTTTATAATAACTTCGACAAAGAAACAAGTGCACTTATTGATTTCAATGAATGATTGAATATTAGACCAAAACGTACAAGTCTGGCCGGTAAGCCCACGGAACAAATTAAATCTCATCGATCTAGGTTTTGTCCTCGAAAAAATGGATGGCGACACACCTCCACTTGCTGACGACACCAACTACCGCGCGTGCTGCCTGTGGACACTCTTTATGACATCTTTACTCTGCCTGCCGGCGAACGTCGCCTCCGCCTTGTCTGCCGGTCATGGCGGTCGCTCACGTCGGACCCGCTGTTCGCCAAGACTCACTCGCGGCGCGACCCGCACGTCGTCGTCCTTCACCTCCAACGCCGGGATGAGCTCCACGCCGTGGATATGCACGACAAGATCGTCGTAAGACGATACGCCTCTTCCTCCAGCTTTCAAGGTAGCTGCTTCTTCCCCTGTTATTGCTCTGTTTATTTCCCTGTTATTGCTCTTTTACGTACATATGGACTAGCTGTGCATTTTCCCTTGTTTTCATTACTGGATCATGTTTTTGGCAGACAGGGCGAAATACCGTAGTACGTGTCATAGAGGATCGGCACTAGGAGTCCTTGTCGGACATTATAGAGAGCTGGTGGATTCCATGTTTTGTTTTGCTCCCGTTTAGACACAAGTTGTACGGGAAAAATCAAATATAGAAAGGATCAGATGCTAGTTCGTGGTGGACTTGTCCTTGTGGGAGATCAGGTTTGACGTGTGAGACTCGGACACGACATGGAGTGTTGCATGACTTGGAATAGAACCAGAGGCAAGCGGTGTCGGCATTAAGCACACAACAGCAATGTGCAGAGGACTGCGCTGTGTTCAGATTCAGGAAAAAGTACTTCTTCATCAAGTTTTTTCTATTCACCCCACTCACAGAACACGTTTTCCAGTGCACTATTTATCTAAAACTACTTTTTACTTGTTTCAATATGAACACAGCACAGAACTCAGACCAACGAAGCAAGGCAACCGGAAGCGCAGAAACGCAAGCGGTGCTGGGCAAGACAAGTGTTTTAGCGGAGGAATTGCACGGAGTTTGGTCAGATGTCTTGGTAGACTGCAAAGCTTGAGGTGTGCACAGGTGATCGACAAGCATGCTGATCGGATCAGTAGGTATTGTTCAGGAGTGTAGCAGGGTTGTACGCACAACGGAGTTACAGAGATGATAGGAAGTTGCAGAAACTGATAGAAATTGCAACAGGCAAAGGAGGAGAGGTGGTACACATACCAGACCTCGGGCCGATGTTGCAGGCTCATTGGCAACGAGCCGATGCAATCAACAATGTTCGGTTGTGGCATGCAAGGCAACTAATAGATATCGATGGCGCTTCAGTGTGTGCTCAGGAGCGGCGGAGTCAGGCAGCAAGCTGACATGGTCGAGGCGTGGAGCAGCTCACTGAAGATTGAAAGGTTGAGCCGAACAGTTCGCGGGGCACATAACGAACAATTCAGCATGACCGGCAGATAGTTCAATTCGAGGTTGAACATACCGTGGTGCATGGAAGAGCAATGTTGAAGCGGAAATTTCTATGTGACTCAGATAGCGATGGTGAGGTTCTCAGTATCATGTGTGCAATCAGCTAGAGCATGGTGTTAGACTCAATTTGCTGTAAAGCTGGAGAGAATCTAATTTTGCTTGGTAGAGATTGTATTGATAGAAGAGAAGGGTGCTCAGTTGCAGGTGGAGTCATGGAGTTAAAAATTTCTAGGATAGCAGTGCTTCTTCGGGCGGCTCTTGACAGAGCGACAAAAGAGATAACTCAAGTCTAGTGTACATGGAGGTTCGCACATAACAGTTTTAAGATGGTGGAATATTCGCCAAGGTGGAGTTTGTTAGAGTTGTGTCGAATATTGTGTACTAGTTGGTTACGTTTGCACTTGGAGTTGTATTAGCGGTAGGGTGTAGAGTACGTGTCGGACTCTTGTAACCCAGGCTCCTCATAAATATGAGAGGAGGACTGCTGTTGTAACCATGACGATATAGCGACAGGCTCATACGGGGGAGGCGGCGCATTGCCGGGACCCCAGAGCGACCGGTGTTGCGTATTGGGGAGGAGCGCCCGTAGTCATGCCCCGGGGATGTAGACTTCGGCTGAACCTCGATAACAAATATCGTGCCTCCGGTGTCGTCTGTGATCATCATCTCGTTAGATCGGTAACTGCTTCCGCGTGCTTATTTTCTAACAGTTTTTGGCATCAATATATCATGATTTTTGTTTGCTTTCTGAAGCTTATCTGCCTCAGAAATACCATCTGAACCGTCATCAGAAATATCATCTGAAGTACCTTCAATTCAGAATTGAAAACAACTCCACCACCTCAAGCAAAAGTTCCCCTTCAGAATTTTCAATTCCTAACTACATGGAGTCATCAAACCAAACATACTACCAAGTATTCAATTTTTGTGCAGTAAAGTTTTTTTTTACTGAATTTTACGAATTTTTCGTGAAACTAAAATTCCTTGTACCAAGCTACGATGGTGATATATTTCTGAAATTTACTAGATTCGAATAATGTTTCTGTGATAGCCATATTGAAAAAATATCTATGCAACTTGCGATGGTAGCATTATGTGCGACTGACCAGAGTTCTACTGTTACGGACAGGAACGAGTGCAGGCCATCATCTTGTATTTGGTTCACGTACATGACGGTTCTGTAGCTTGTTACGTTAACTCCTCTACCACCTTGTGAAAATAATATTGCTTATTAACGCAACAAAAACTCAAGTTCGTTGAACCGAAAAGCTCAATCTGTTAAGCAATTACTTGTCTCAAAATTGTGTACATGTATATCGGTGGCTACCAAAAGCGATTTACTAAAAAAATACTTTGTGCATACATGGTAATCTAACAACAGACATAACCTGAATGATCACTGATGAGGCACTGAACTTGTTTTTGGATAGATCAAGCGCAGGATATAAACTTCGGTGAAGTCTGCGAGCCTGCGAATACATTTATAACTTTTCACTATTCATTCTAACTTTTTTCACTGTTCCTCTCTTACAAAAACACGTTTCCCAACGAATACTGCAGTGTTTTTCTGATGCTACAGTGTTTACAATCTAAACACACCTAAAAAAAGCAAGATACGTTGCCGCGCCCACCCTGCCGGCTGCGTGGAGATCGAGGCACTTGTGGGCCTTCCTTAATTTCCTTCAATTCGCCAGTTCACCACCAATGTGTCCAAAATTCCGAATCCCTCCCCCTGTCCGGATATGAATGGTCGGATGGTTGGGGTGGACAGCCGCCTCGTGCCCAAGCTTTGCTCTGACCACCTCAGAATCTTCATAGCCGCGAAAAACAACAGTGACACTCCGGAGGGACGGGAGATGGCCTAGGGCCAGGTCGTCAATGCTGCATCCACTGCCTCTCCCGAATTCGTCCATCCGAATATAGAACTGCAAGTCTTGGAGCCTGGGCATGGCGCCCGGTGGGAACATGCATGGGAGCAAGTTTGATCCGTCCAAATCAAAGTCACAACTTACAGCACATGGGAAAGCATCATCCCCAACCACACGTCTATCCAACGCTCCTTGCTCAGGGGCAACCATAATAACAAATTTGAGACAACGAAGACACGGTAGGGTGCCGAGGACTTGGATGTCATCCTTTCGCTCCCGTAGCACAATTATGTGCAGGTTGGAGAGGCCGGGAAGCAATGAAGGTTTAATCCATGTAGGCAAATACATAGGTCCTTCAATACCAAGCCGGCCAAGGTTGCCTAGCGGACCCTGCATCGAGCCGTAGAAATCATCAAATATATAACCAAATTTACGACTACGAAGGCATAGATCCTCAATCTTCTTCAATTTGCCTAGGGATTCCTGCATAGCTTTATTAACGATGTCATCAGGTGGTGCTCGGAACATGACCTTAAGTACCCTCAGTTGGGTTAGATGGCCCAGCTCTTCAGCAATGCACCCGGACGTTACCTCTACCTGCTCTAGCACTTCAAGGGAGGTTAGGTTCTTCAGCCCAACTGGCAGCACTGTTCTCCACCAACGACCACGTAGGCACATCAATTGACTTAACCGTACGATACTCGATGGCAGCCCTTCCACTTCAGTTTGGGATACATCCAGTGCCTGCAGAAACCGTAGCTTCCCTATCTCCACCGGGAGCTGATCACGAGCATCTCTTCTATACACATAAGTACTACTTGATAGACCAAGATACCGTAGGTGAGATAAGCTCCCGATGAAACTCATACTTGCTATGTCCTTGAGTGTGCAACCTCGTAGATCCAATACCCGTAGAAGTTCATAACATGAAAGGGAGGGCATTGAACAAATTACAGCACCAGCAGGTCCGAAGATGCTAATGGACCTTAGTTTTTTCATGTTCTTCATAATAGGCCAACTAGTGTAGTTCTGCAGAGATAACCTGCGAATTGCCTGCTTGCTTTCCAAAGAATAATGATTCCCATCACCTGATAGAGTTGTGACGAAACAATCTTCTGCTGACAAGGAAATAATGAGATCAAGCACCGTATCGTGCACACGGCAAGCACGAGGTGTACCTTCCTGATCCGTGTCCGCAGGCTGGATCATGCTTCTATTTATAAGCTCATTGAAGTAACTCTCTCCAATCCCATATAAACTTTGGTCTCCTTTCTTCTCTTGGATAAAACCTTCGGCTACCCACCTCCATATGAGCCCATCCTTTCCAATCACATAGTCTTCTGGAAATATGCTTAGATACAGTAAACATGTCCTCAGGTGAGAAGGTAGATCATCATAGCTGAGCAACAATATCTTCCTCATATCATCCATACCAGGATCATTCGTCCCAAGTCCTTTACCAATAGAGTAACACACATCCTCCCACACTTTTATGTTCACTGATTTATTGGCAAGCAAACTAGATGTAGTCACGATAGCCAATGGGACACCTCCACATTTCTTCAGAATATGTTTAGATACTTCAGAAAATTGCCTGGGACATTTATCTTTTGAGCCAAATATCCTTCCATAGAATAGCATTTCGGAGCTCTCATCAGAAAGAGGTTTGAGCCTATAGCAACCGCCGATGTGCTCAGCAACATTTATAATGCGGGTTGTTGTGATTATTCTACTACTCATGTTATTCTCAGTTAGAGCATGTCCCAATACCTTATCCCATGGTTCTTTATCCCATATATCATCAATAACAATGAGGTACCTGTACATGTTTGGTAATTAATAAGGCATATAAGAATAGTTTCTAGAAATTTAAGTGAATAACATTTATGCAGCTCTTCCATCATTCTAGTGGTAATTTGCAATCTTTAACTATCTATTAAGATTACAATGTTTAAGACTGTGGTTTCGGTGCATCGAAACCATAATCATGGAGAACTTGCGCTTGAGGGGCAAAACAGAAGACTTTCCTAACCAAGTTCCTTCTACAATCAGCTATAGGCTCACCTGCGAGAAGCGATTTTGTTCAACAGGCTTGCCTCCTCCATTGCAAAATTAGCAGCTTTGGTGCGGGCTAGCCACACGTTGTTTGCTACTTAAGCTAAGAAATGGACTCAGGCCTACTAACGCAGGTATGCTATGCTCACAGGTAGATGCGGTGCTTGCTAATAGGCTGGGCCATTGTAAAACATAGTCCTTGCACACATACGGATCAGAGAGTAGATTTAGGGACGAGGTGCGGTTTATGGTACAATATGGGTGTGACTACTTAATTTTGTCTCTGCAATTCTCTTGCTTAATAAAAAAAATGTAATGAGTAGCAAAGTCGAAGGAAATGTATTGAGTCAAAATTCTTCCTTGTTCTTTAGTAAATGTGTGGAGATCTATTCAACAAAATAAAAAAGATGGTGGTAGAAATAAAAAAAAGCTTAGTGATTTAAAAAAAAGCATTTTACAGTATCAACGAGCTGCCCATTAAGTACCGGTCTACAGGAAGCTCGGAACCAGGCGCATAACCGGTACTAAACCGGCTTTGCGTCTGGTACTAATGCTAGGTTCTCTGCTAGTGCATGTGCCTTTTGCTACGGTTTACTTCCTGGCTAGGGTGTCTTTTGGCACAGTTTTACAAATTTACTTATGATATAGTACTAGCAATTTGGCCAGGCATGTATACAGTGAGAGCAGGTAGGACAAGTAAGATTTGGACACACACATGACGGCCGGGACGTACCTCTTGTTTTGGAGTGATTCACGGACAAGATCAATGAGGTGCCTTATGTCATCCAAATTTGCACCCGGATGTCCTTCCTTGTTAAGTTCATACAGCATGTCCTTGAGGAGTTTCTTTGGGTCAGGATTGCGAGACACCGAAACAAAAGCAGCGCACAGAAAATCCTTTTTAATCTCGTCATATACTGCTTTGGCAAGTGTTGTCTTGCCGAGTCCTCCAAATCCAGCAATAGAGACTATTGTTTTCTTCTGGTCATTATCATCTCCCTCTCTCAAGATTGCGATTACTTCTTCCTTTGCATCTTTGATGCCAACAATCTCAGTGGCGTCAATGTACAGTGCTTTTAGGCGAGTGTCAACAGGGATTTTCTTGGCTGGAGCAATATCGTCAACCTTGTACCTGCAATCCGAGGAAACGGATGTAGTGCAATAAGTAATAAGATGGTTCATATGTATGTAATAAGAGAGGAAACTAATAATTAACTAACTTAAAAATGGGTTTTGCTAATGGAAACCGTAGCTGACCTGGCATGTTGCTCGGATAGTTCCTTGGCACGCTTCTTGATGGTGTTGATCTCTTGGGCGACCTCACGTCGATCCAGGGCCTTGGTAACCTTCCTTATAAGCTTGTTGAAGATCTTCTTGGCCGCCCTTTTGTTAGGGGGTTCAGGACCCTCGACTTTTACCATGAAGGTGTCGACGATGTCCTCCATATCATAGGATAGATCCTTGACATCCCGGGCCCAGATCCTTCGAGGCTTATCGAGCTCCTCCCTTGGCACCTCGCCGACTTCCTCCAGAGCGGCGTGCATGATCTCGAGCTCCTTATACAGGAACTCGATACCCTCCCTAGCGCTAGTTTGAAGGTTGTACTCATCCTGTAGCAGCTTGGCGAGCTTGGGAAGCAGGGTGCTCAGCGACCCAGTTGCAATGTCCATGGTGGTGTTCTTACTGTGTGCAGCAAGCGGTGTGTTGGTATTGGTGGTGGTGGAGCGACCTTTACGAGATGGAGGACAGGAGGAGAATGCCTGCCGAGCGACTGGGCATCAGATCTAGTTGGGCACCTTCCTTGCATTGGACCAACCGATCGATGACAGATGGCTCTTTTTTTTTTTGACGATTATACAATCGATCGTAGGGAAGTCACGTGACCCGCATGGATGCATGTCGATGCTTAACCATTATAGTTAATTAATTGTATAATTGATTCCTAGTGGAGGTCTTGCCGTTGCACTCCATTTGTTTTATGATTCACCATGCGTTTGGTCCTCGCATGCGTGTATCCTAATGCTAACTGCTAGCTGTATGATTAGCTGGGTAGGTTGTTGTTTAGTGACTCTAGCTCGCTCATTTCTTTACGATTTACCATGTGTTTTGTTTTCATGCATAGATCTCGAGGCCAGTGATTCTAGCCTCTTTTGCCGCGCTACGACGCGGTTCTCATGTTAATTCACGGTCTAATCTGAGAACACATATGCAGACGATGTTCAAGTTTTGGAACTTGTTGGGACGTGGGTGGGCTTCACAAGCTTGATCTCTCTACCGAGCCAGCAATATGCTGCCCGGCACTGACAGCGCACGGAAATCCGATTTCAACTTACTTCACCACGCCATTAAACTATATGGACCTGCACCGCCGCCAAATCAATTTAGGGCCGTTCCAAAAGAAAAAAGGATGATGGCCCGTTCTGTAGGACGTCCTGCTCCAGCTGCTGGCAATGGATCTCTCCGCGCTTCATTCGCTCGGCGCCTCGTGTGCCGCTCGCTCACGACCTCACGTCAGACCCACCGTGGCGCCGCATGCTTTATATAATTACTGTTTCTCAACTGGTACCGCCTTTCTGAATGTCAAGAAATGACTTTTCAATTTATTTACTATCGGGTGGTATAATGACTTTTCAATTCATTTACTATCGGGATCATGTATTTGGCACATTACCTTCGACAAAAAAAAAAAACTGTTCCAACAACAATGTGGGGCCATGATTGCTCCGGGGTCGGTAATCAAGGGCTTATGCCATTCTCAATATGAAGTTTCATATGCATTAAATTCACTGTCACATCAGCAGTTTGGTCGATATGATAGAGTAATTAAGAGGGAGAGTTTCATTGGTTGTGAGAGAAGTTTCATCTCCATAAAACTCATGTGGAACAGTTATCTATCTTCTAGTCTAAAAACTACGTCGACGAAACCCTCAGGCTTTAAAGTTTATCTGGGCCCAAACCCCAAAGATGCTGTTGTCGGCAACTACTGTTTGTCTAGTGCAGATGAGCACGCAGTGGAGCATAGGGAATCATGCATGCCTGGCCTTTTCATGCAGGGTTGTATACCAAGTCAAGTCATGCCTCTTTGTTTACGTTTGTTTGTAGATCTCCATGGAATAGCCTGCTCGCCGGCCAAAGCATTTCTAGGTTTCGGCACTCATGTGCAAACCATTCTTAATTACACCAACTTGTTATGGTCCCGCGCGCCCACGCCGTGACCGACCAGGTAATTATATACCACAACGAAGCCATGGTATGAACTCCAAAAGCACGAACGAGTGACAGCTTAAACAGTTGCTGGAAACACTGATTACTTCATTTCGCTTTTCAGTTCTCTATTATAAAATTTGGACAAAAATAAATACCCACATAAGAAAATTTTGTTGATGTGTCGTATAATTTACTGCCCATGAAACCTCTACTGAGACTGACCTAACTATGAACCATGAGACTGACCTAACTATGAACCATGAGACTGACCTAACTATGAACCATGAGGAAAGCTCCTTCTGCTCAAAACAAAGCGAGAGATTCCAAGGCTCTTAATCTCTCTCATTACATGTTGGTGGGAGTAGGTATTTTTTTAATAAAAAAAGACATGTTTATACGGTACTAGTTGTGTTCCACTTGTATCGTTATTACACTGTATATATTGGCCGGAGTAGTCATTAATTAGTAACTAACACCATTAGAGAACCGAGCATTCGTCCCTGGCACGTTAGTACCGGTTGCACTTTGAGCCGGTACTAACGTGCAAAAGAGCCATGCGTCGACGTCACAGCGCCAATTTAAGTACCGGCTGGTGTCACCAGCCGGTACTAAATGGCGCGCACCGACACTGCTGGTGTCAGGGGCAATGGCTATAACCCGTTAGTACCGGCTGGTGAAACCAGCCGTTACTAAATGCGCTCAGTTAGCACCGGCTGTTGGCTCCAGCCGGTGCAGGGAATTTAGTACCGGCTGGTGGCTCCAGCCGGTACTAACTGCAATTCTATAAAAAGGGGCTCCTTCCTCCTCCCGACAGCCAGCCGCTCAAATTGCATCTACCCGAGAGGAGCTTGTTCTTCACATCCAAGAGCTCTAGGGGGAGGTGCTGCCCATTTTTTCAAGTATTTGTGGAGATTTTACCAATCTAAGTGTTCTAAAGGTTAGTAACTTCATTTACCCGCTCACCGAAGTTTAGTATGTTGCTTTTAATGTTTTGTAGCATGAGAAATTTGTGATTTCCTAAAATGAGGGAAAGAGGAGAGAGATTTTGTAGTTGTTCATGATTGTTGGTAATAATTTCTATAGTTCTAGTGTTAATAATTTCTATAATCCTTTGCATTGTTTCATTTTTATTTTTTATATAAGAATTACTTTTTATCTCTTTTTTAGTTTAATTATGAACTAGCCCCTAGAATATTTATATTCATATAAGTTAGCACATAGATTTCAAGATTAATTATGAACTAGCCCCTAGAATATTTATATTCATATAAGTTAGAACATAGATTTCAAGATTAATTATGAACTAGCCCCTAGAATATTTATATTCATATAAGTTAGCACATAGATTTCAAGATTAATTATGAACTAGCCCCTAGAATATTTATATTCATATAAGTTAGCACATAGATTTCAAGATTAATTATGAACTAGCCCCTAGATAATTAATTCTTTGTATTTTGCTTATATAAAAGTTAAAAGTATTGTCGAAAGGACATGGCTTCTGCTGCTGGAGGTAGCGGTGGTGGGCGAGATAACCGTCGTTCGTCTGGTGGGAGGGAAAAAATTGAATTGACCCCTAGCAAAAGTTACACCCCGAGTAAAAGTTTGTGGAGAGCACAACTTCGTTATTTGGAAGCAACACATGCGGAATATATTGCAGCAGGGAAAGAAACACCTTTTGATATTGAGGCTGTGAGACGAGAACATTCGTCGGTTGTAGCACCACGAAACCCGGCGGTCACAGCTACATCATCCTCTCGTACGGAGGAAAAAAATAATCCTCAAGTGCATTCTAATGTCCCACCCAAGCAAGATTGAAGAACGTTGTCATGTTGGTTGTGAAATAAATTATGTATGAAATATTAAGACAATGATGTAATATTTTGTGTTAAGATTTATTTGCACGTTATTTTTATTTTTTATATAAGATTTACCTTTTTTCTCTTATTATATATAATATTTTGTCTGGAAGGATCCTCGCGGCACAGCATGATCGACTATCCACGGATCAATACTTGAGGCTCCACTGTCTTGTGCCATCTCCACTTCACTCCACGCCACAGAGGCATACTAGAGTTTTCTTCTTCCGAGCTCTCTCTCCGGCATTGTTCATCTTGGCCACTTCGGTCTGCAATAGTCCAGTACGTGTCCTTTATTGCGTATATCATTTCTGTTGCTTGGTTATAGTTTTTGTCAATTATGTATTTTGTTTAAAAATTGAATATACCATTATATGGTTTCAGATGGACCGGCGTTGGATGTATGGCGAACGAAGCACTGGCGCATGGGTTACTGGGCTGGATACATTTCTTGATTCTGCAGAAGCCAATCGGTCGGCAAAGGGGTTCATGTGTTGTCCATGTAGAGATTGCAGAAATGAAAAGGAATACTCCAAGCGAAGGACACTCCACGCGCACCTTGCCGTTGTCGGTTTCATGCCTAACTATTGTCTTTGGACTAAACATGGTGAACCTGGTGTCGTGATGGAAGAGAACGAAGAAGAAGATGACCTTCCTGAGTGGGTTCAATTCCAAGAAGCACCATATGAGGATCTGATGGATGATGATGCTAATGAAAATTCTCTAGACGAGTTAAGACAGGTTTTGCTCGATGGATAGAAAGAAAGTGTCAGCGCATTAGAGCACAAAAAGTTTCTAAAGATGATTGAGGATCACAAGAAGCTGATGTACGCAGGCTGTAAAGAAAAGCATAAGAAATTGCATACCACACTTGATATGCTTCAATGGAAGGCAACAAATGGTGTTTCGGATAAGGGTTTTGATAATCTGTTGTTAATGTTAAAGGATCTGCTCCCTATCAATAATGAGCTTCCTTCGTCAACTTACGAGGCAAAAAATATTGTGTGTCCTTTAGGATTGGAGATACAGAAGATACATGCGTGTCCTAACGATTGTATCTTATATTGCGGCGAGGAATATGAAAACTTGGATGCATGCCCTGTGTGTGAGGCATTGCGGTATAAGATAAGGCGAGATGATGCAGGGGAGGTTGAGGGAGAGGATCGCCGTAAGAAAATTCCAGCTAAAGTGACGTGGTATTTCACCATAATACCACGTCTGAAGCGTTTGTTTAGAAGCAAGGAAAACGCTAAGTTGATGAGGTGGCACAAAGAGGAACGTAAGCAAGACGAGTTCATTCGACACCCCACGGACGGATCACAGTGGAGAAACATAAACAGGAAGTTTCCAGACTTCGATGCGGAGGCAAGAAACATAAGGTTTGCCCTAAGTGCAGATGGAATGAATCCATTCAGTAACCAGAGCAGTAGTCATAGCACATGGCCTGTGACTCTTAGTATTTTGAACCTTCCTCCCTGGATGTGTTTGAAGCGGAAGTTCATCATGATGCCGGTGCTTATCCCAGGTCCAAATCAAACAGGCAATGATATTGACGTGTACCTAAGGCCGTTGGTTGATGATATTTTAGTTCTGTGGAATAAAGGAGTAACGGTGTGGGACGAAAACACACAGGAAGATTTCAACCTCCGAGCATTGCTTTTCGTGACCAACAACGATTGGCCTGCACTCAGTAATCTATCCGGACTTTCCAACAAGGGATATCGGGCATGTACCCACTGCCTTGATGATACGGACAATATTTACCTAAAATACTGTAAAAAGAATGTATATATGGGTCATCGTCGGTTTCTTCCGGCTAATCACCCGTTACGGAAGCAAGGAAAGCATTTTGACGGGTTGCAAAAAATTCGTTCAAAGCCTTTTCACCGTGATGGCAAACACGTGTATTCAATGTTACAGGATGTTCTTAGATGTTACAGGTAGTAAACTAGTATTATTATAAATTAGCCCCTGCCTTACTAGTATTATTACAAATTAGCCCCTGGATTACTAGTTTAATTAGAAATTAGCCCCTGGATTATTTGTCTTATTACAAGTTAGCCCCTGGATTACTAGTTTAATTAGAAATTAGCCCCGGGATTACTAGTATTATTATAAATTAGCCCCTGCCTTACTAGTATTATTACAAATTAGCCCCTGGATTACTAGTTTAATTAGAAATTAGCCCCTGGATTATTTGTCTTATTACAAGTTAGCCCCTGGATTACTAGTTTAATTAGAAATTAGCCCCTGCCTTACTAGTATTATTACAAATATGCTCATTGTGTTACTCTTAGCATTCCAAATGGATGATGGACGTGGAAACATCGTTGAGTTCATGAGTCATCTAATCAGAGGAGACAACTTCAAATTACCAAATGAACAAGATGTACTCGAAGGCGAGTATGATGGCAGCCAGTATCTTAACACCACAGGTGATGGTGATGAGGCTGCTCATTCTAACTCTGAGGAAGAAGATGTACCCGAGGTATATATACACAGACACATGCTATGTACTTTTCGTTCATACTTAGGATCATTTATATATGAATGGATATCTTCTCAGGCTTCGACGTCTGGTCAGAAACGTAAACGAAGCACTAAAGCAAAGATGACGGGGAAAATTATCATTAGAGAGATTGACGAAGAAGGTGCCCCAAGAGCTCCAGAGGATGCAAGGACAAAGTTTGTCAATCAGGCAGGATACATTGTCAGGGAGAACATGCCCATCAGTTTCAAAGCTTGGAAAAAAGTTAAGGGGATTGAATCTGCAGATGTAGTACCTGAACAAGAGAAAGAGATGTGCTGGGAGCAGCTGTTGTCGCACTTCACACTTCCAGATGGAGAAAATATTAAGGAGCAAGTGAAGAAGTTCGCCTTGAAGAAAATGGCGATTGTTTTCCAAACATTCAAGAAAAACTTAAAGAAAGATTATATCGAGAAAGGGACAACACCTGACTTTGAAAATAAGTTCCAGAAACTTCGTCCACACTGGGATCAATTTGTCCAAAACTGTCTCTCAGAAGACAGAGCTGCTGTGAGAGAGCAAAACAAAGCCAACGCGAGCAAAAAGATTCACTCCCACCGTACTCGACAAGGTGGGTATAGGAAGGCAATTCCAAAGTGGGAGAAGATGGAAAAGGATCTGATAATGAAAGGATTCACCCCACGGACCCTACATTGGCCTGAAAGAGCAAAGTCGTACTACTTTGCACATGGCGGGACTCTGGATACGACTAATGGAGATTTGATCCCATCAGATTCACTACAAGCAGCAGTAGATAGGCTCGAGGCAGTGCTAAAGGCTAAGGAAGAAGGAGCTTTCACACCAAATCGAGAGAAATATGAGTTATCATACGCCCTAGGGACTCCTGAACACACTGGCCGTGTGCGAGGCATGGGTGTAGTTCCATGGAAGCATGGCTTCTCTGCAGATCTTGAGACTTATAGAAGCAGAAGCCGAAGCAAGGCTGAAAATGAAGCAAAATTACGTGCACTAGAAAAACGAGTCTCTGCACTAGAAGAACAAATCTCCCCTATCAGTCCCGCCTCCAATGTGCCGTCTAGTGTTGAATCCAGGGAGTTACCTCAAAGCTATTCCGTGGATTTTATCACCGAAAGGCAACCATGTGAGCTTCGTACTCCCGTAATCGGAAATAAGACGAAAGCAGTAGCAGATGCTGTTGCTGAGGTCCCTGTTGTTGGCGGGGTTATATACGGTGTTCCAATTCCCCCGGGATATGCAAAGGTCAATGTCGATCGGGTCTTACCCGGGTGGGAGGACCTCGACCTCGAAATCGAAGGAGGCGATGGTGAGAAGGTGTTAGGTCAAGCGTTGCACAGTTGGATATGTTGGCAGAAAAAGTATATCATATTTCCACGTTTCACCATAACAGAATCATTGGGACAGGACACTGGCATAAGATCACCACCGGCTGCAGACGTTACGCCCCCTAGCAATGATCCACAGACACCTCCAGATCAAATTCATCAGCAGCCTGCTCACAAATGGAGCCTCCACCACCTCCTACTAAAGACAAGGATATGCAGCCTGCTGGAACAGATCCGAGCGTTAGTTCGCCTGCGCCTCCTACAAATGAACCAATACCTGCACCAAAGGATGCACGGAAAATTGGTGGCGGAAGCAGAATTAGAATCCAGCCACCTCTTGTGCCCCCACCTCCTAAGGAGAAGAAGGAGGCTTTGGAGAAAGCTCCTAAGAAACCGCCTCCAGTGCCGCAGAAACCGGCTTCACCGCCTAGTCAGAAAACCACGCCCGAGATGACTCGAAAGTTATTCACTGCGTGGCAGAAGCAACAACAGGCAAAGAAGCAACAAGAGACGAAAAGTCCCTTATCGGATTATGATCGTCAAATAAAAAAGGCAACTCAGCGTAAGAGAAAAGCGTCGAGCATTGCACAGCTTGGTATGCAGAAGAAGCAGGCAATCCCACCTCTCAAAGTGCTATCAAAGGAGGACCAAGCTCTTGTTGATTTTATCTGCGACACAAGGCTCACCAAAGCACAATTACGAGGCGAGGACCATATCCCAATGCATCCTGGAGCTGAAAGAACTGTATTTGAATTGAAAAAACCTCTAGTGTTTGAACACCAACTCAGGAATCTTCCAACAAGGATGCGTAATCTCCATAGTTGGTACATGAAACAATCTGCAGACGGCCAGTGCTACCTAACTCTTCGTATAAGAGACGAGCATTATTTTCGAGGGGTGGATGAGATAAATATTGAGTTTTCAGAATTCTGGTATGTGTTCAATCAGGACGCCCTCGACAAATCACTCATCAGTGCATGGGTTCTGTAAGTCTTTCATCTCATTTATGTTCCATCCATCTATTCATTAATATTGTTCACCATCACATTTATAATTTGATTGTCTCGTGTAGAATGGAACAACAAGTTTGCCGGAGAAAAGGCTTTCAAAACCATGGCTTCATGGACCCAAATATTGTCCACGAATATAATGTCAAGAACACCCCAAACTCGACCACGAAGAATATATGGAAATTCTTGGATAGACAGAAAAAATATGATTTCATACTGTTCCCGTACAACACACGGTGAGTACTTCAACTTTTACTTGTCATAGTCCTTGACCTAAAGAAGCAGCCAATATATCTAACGTAGTATGCGTCTTTCACTGGACAGCTTCCATTGGATGCTTTTTGTTATAGAGCTACAGAGAAGCTTGGTCATAGTCCTTGACCCAAAGAAGAAGGGACAAGAAGAATTCCAGGACGTCATCGACCTCATGAACAAGGCATGGGCTCGCTTCCGGGAAGAAAATGAAGGTCCATTTAAGGAGCAACTTCATATCAAGCTAGACTTTCCGGTAACAACTTAATTATAACATTTTCACATATGTTTATACGCAATAACTATTTTTAATAACACTTTTGCATTCCACATAAGTGTATGAGACAGGAGCACGACAACAACTTATGTGACTACTATGTGTGTGAGTTTATTCACCGGTTTGTACGACCGACGGGCGCAATGAAGCCAGATGAATTCGAGGTATGTCACGCATATGATCATATTCAAACATACGACTTTTATATTGCTATATCTAATATTGTTTTTGATGTGACAGAAATGGCGTATGCAAGAATGCGTCCTCCCGACGGACAGAATCAAGGCCGTACAAGAACAACTCTGCGAATTCCTGATAGACGAGGTCATTGACCCTAAAGGCGAATTCCACAACGATGGATCTTTCTACATACCGGACGTCGGCATCCAAGACGAAGACAAAGCGTGGTCGTAATTTCAAACATGTAGATTGTTGATTATGTATGTAATACTTCGGGTTTTGCACATATATAGATATGTATATATATATTGCTTCAATTATGTTAATTATATGAGTACGAGAATACACGTAGGAACCACTACTAGTACGTATAGGAACGTAACATGTAAAGAAAACTAAAAATAAAAAACAGCAAGCAACTTCTAAAAGAAAAAAAAGGGCGAGCTCGAACATTTAGTACCGGCTGGTAACACCAGCCGGTACTAAATGAGCTGGGCCTAAAGCGCTCCGTTTGTTGACGCGTGGCATCACGTTAGTACCGGCTGGTAGCACCAGCCGGTACAAAACGCATGGTGCGTGGTCGTGCCGCGTGGCCCGCCGTTTGTACCGGCTGGTGTTACCAGCCGGTACTAAATGCATCAGTTAGTACCGGCTGGTGCAGCCGGTACTAATGGCTGCCCATTAGTACCGGGAGCTTGGTACCGGTACTAAACCGGCTTTGCGCCCGGTACTAAAGCCCTGTTCTCCAGCAGTGTTCACACAGGAATATACATAATCAAACTTTATAAATTTTGCCTAATAATTTGATCAAGAAGAGAATTCATTTTTTGCCATCCAACTACCACTTAGTTTGATTTTAAAGCTGATACAATAAAACCAGAAATCATTGGCCATCCAACTCTCAAAACCATTCATACTTTGGCATGGGGTGACTATGGTAGGCGGTTTTGCTGAGGCGGTTGGTGGCGGAACTGAGGGGGGCTAGCAGGGGCCATCCCTCCCTAAAAAATAAAATCTTCATACCCCTTTTATTAAAATAGCCTAAATTATTTCCTAATCCAAAATCTTTTTGGTAGGCCTCCAATAGTGTGCCGCTCGCTCACGACGTCCTGCTCCAGCTGCCGGCAATGGATCTCTGCCACCTCTCCGCGCTTCATTCGCTCGGCGCCTCGTGTGCCGCTAACTAACGACCTCATGTCAGACCCACCGTGGCACTGCATGCCTTATCTCTAAATAACGAAAGCAGCACCACCCACCTCGGGCTCCCAGCGAGCCACGTCATCCAAAAAAACCCGGCCGTCGGATCGGCCGATGGACGGCTGAGATCATGCCAATACACAATTATTTTGCAAAATAGCCCTCGAATTTCAATGAAATAGAACCCGCCGTCCCTCCCACCTCTCACACCGTCGCTTTTTCAGAAACGCACCCTATTTTCATCAAAATCATACCCGCCGTCCCTCCCTCCTCTCATATAGGTGCCTTTGCACATAAACCCTTCAGTTTTGTAGAAATTATACCCGCTGACCATCCTCTCAGGATACCTTTTAAAACAGCCCTTAAATCTATATATATAAAAAAGGCTCCCACGCAACGCTTTGCCCGTTTCCATGTGTTATTTATTCTTTCCACCTATGATTCAAACACCAAAACACGTTCAAATTTAAAAGTGCCCAACACGAAAGCTATTTGCAATGTTAAAAACCTACAATGTTTCTATACACTAAAATTTCAAATTCTATTTACAATTCCTAATCTGGTTTTTTTCCTACAATTCGAACAACAAAATGTGTTTAAATCAAAAGATGTCACACATAAAAATTATTCGAAATATAAAAATCTACAACATTGCAATAAACTAAATTATTAAATTATAGACACTTTTATATAGGCTACGTTAAAAATTACCTAAAAACTAACAATTGCATCTTTCTAAAACTAAAGCGCAAAATCAACAAATATATTTTATTTTCCCAAATTACTTCTAAAAATAAAATGTACAACAATTGGTGATATCCTTCCAATAGGTAACCATCTATTTCTTCAGGAGGTAATCACTAATCAAAGCTTCATGCATTGACTACTACACATGTAAAAACTATCTCAAATTATAAAATGGTTACATTGTGGAAATCCTCAATTAAAGAAAAACCAATACCACTTTTAAAAGCACTATGTTAAGCATTGTAACATACATTCTATCGATAAATGATTCCCCTGATTGCATCTACACCATCAAAACTACACTTTACATTTTATATCATCCAGCTCTCTATTTCTTATTAATATTTGATATATAAATACAATATAAATATTTCCTTATACATACAACTTTTTGTGTCCATCCGAACATATGCTATTGTCAGGTTTGCGTACGTATACAAGTGCCAAAACACTGGTCTAATCTAAGTTGGCGCGGCAACGCCGCGCCTTGGTTTCTAGTATAATTACTATTTCTCAACTGGTACCGCCTATTACTGTTTCATTGATTTTATGTCCCCATATTATAAGATTTTAAAATATAGTTCAATTACATAATGCAATAGATTTTTTAAACATGTCATGCTTAATTATATATTCTCCTTGTCCCTTTTATTTGTCTCCAAGGAACCGTGTTTTGGAGGGAGTATGTGCAAAATATACTTTTGCATGCTGTATTTACTAACCCTTTTTGCTACGCAATTATACCAAAGCAAATTGGTATCTTACACAAACTATATATTATTTGTGTTGACGACCAAAAATGGCAAGAATGCCGATATGGCTCAACAGCCGGTCTAACCGCCTGTAACAAGCGGTCTGACCGACTGTACCCTGTAGCCGGTCTGGCAATGGTCCAGGTGGTCTGACCGCCTGTACAGCCGGTCTAGACCGCCTGTAGGAAAATGCTCAAAATATGATTTTGACTCCACCATTGCGTAGGACTCGTCGAGAAGGTCAAAATTCATATGTGGATCGCCTGATTTGGACTCCAGATGAGGGAGTTATGGCTCTGTCAAGGGTCAACCCCGGACCTAGGCGGTTAGACCGCCTGTACAGGAGGTCAGACCGCCTGTAGCAGTTCTAATCCAAATTGGAGTTGTATTTTGATGGGACTTCATTATGGAATTGACTCCCCACGGGGCAAGACCTCCCCACCCTATATTATGAAGGGCCGTGGCCGATTGAGGACCTCTACCCAATCGTACAAACACATCTATCTTTACTTTTTATCTCAAACCCTAGCTTTTCTAACCCCTTCTTCTTCCTTCTTCATCTCCATGGCGTTTTAGGACGTTCTAGGTGGCCCTGCCGACCTTAGAACAACCCTAGGTTCGCCGCCTCCGACGGGGTCCCTCCCGAGGTGGCGATCGTAGGCTTTCGCGGTGCCTCTGCCTACAGGCAGTCTAACCTCCTGTGACAGGCGGTCTGACCCCCTGTGACAGGCGGTCTCACCTCCTGTACAGGCGGTCTGACTCCCTGTCCAGAAGTTCCTACAAGGAGATTTCGGCTACCGTGCGATCTAGCGCTTATCGTGTTTTGACCCGAAAAGGCGTCAGCATATTTTGGCGACTCTGCTGGGGAAAAAAAATCTGGTTTTCATAACCGATCTATTCAACCCTAGCCCATTGGGATCCAAGATTGATCAAGATGATATCCCTTTTAACATAGAAGATCTTGATGAGGAAGGACGCCAGAAGTATTTGATGGTTTTAGCACATCTCCAGAACGAGTTCTTGAAGGGCTTCAAGAAAGATCATGAAACGGTGACACGCGTTCAAGAGTTTGTGATGCCATCCTTCAATATGAGCGGTGATAAGATTGAGGTTATTGACACTGTAAGTTCATCTTCACAACCGTCTTCCCCTATTGATACGGTTAGCCCGATTGTTGTTAATAGTATGCCTAGTCTTGATGAACTCTCTGCACGTTTAGATCGATTAGAGATACTTAAAAAGGGGAAATCGGTTCATAATAGTGATGTGCCTGTCATACCATGGTCTCATATTGATAATACGTTCTGTGGTGTGATGCCTAATTCCTTTGATGGTCAGACTACGCCGCTCATCCAGTTGCCCAGACTGAACACGGTCATTGCAATTGGATCAACGCTTGCAGGCGGTCAGACCGCCGGTACAGCCGGTCCGACCGCCTCAGCCGGTCAGACCGCCTCAGCCGGTCAGACCGCCTGTACGGCTGGTTACATCCCTTCAGCGGTTGGTCAGACCAATCTTTCTAGTACTGTGACAGTTGTTCCTGAGTGGCTTACACCGTTACCCGTTATGCCAAATTCGGCTGCTGATAGCCGTGCTGGTATGCTGGATGCGGCGAATGCTACGTACGAAACAACGTTGCAGGATTTAGCATCGGTTAAACAAGGTTAGGATGAAACCGTCTATCAATATTTAGAAGGTTTAAAGAGATGAAAAACCGTTGCATTAATTTATCAATTTCTGATGTTGATCTTGCTCGATTATGCTTTAGAGGATTGAAATCTTCTATTAGAGAGAAAATTGATAATTGTGATTATTATTCGGTTGCTCAAGTTCACATTAGAGCTGAAGTGGCTCAATACCGAATGAATAAAGAAACGGAGGGTCTTAAATCATATCGATCTAATATGCATGCTTTTGATTGTGAATCCGTTGTTTCGACCGATAATGATAATAATGTTAGTATTGATGAATTTGCATGGCCTTCTAAAGTTGAAGCTTATTCTTGTTCATCTCTTAGGCCGGCTCATAAGAGTCGGCAAGAAGAATTGAAATTTACATTTGATGTATCTAAATGTGATCGCATTTTTGATGAATTGCATAAACATGGATATATTAAGGTATCTCATGTTATACCTGCATTGGAAGAGTTGAAAAGGCATGCATATTGTAAATTTCATAATTCTTATTCGCATGCTATCAATGATTGCAATGTTTTCTGTCGGCAAGTCCAATCGGCTATAAATGAAGGCCGTTTGAGATTTCATAATATGCAGGTGGATAAAACTTATTTCCCGACCAGTACTTTGGATTTGCAGCAACCTAAGGTTTTCATTCGGCCGCATCAAGTCGAATCGACCAAAGGGAAGAATGTGGTGGTGGGAGATGAAAGACCTACTTTGATAGAGAAGGAGTTGATCCGTGAAGTGACATGTGAGAAGTCTTCTGATGGAAAAGAGAATTCAAAGTCACATTGAGAGCCTCTAGACATGGGGGGCAAAGGTCGGTCGTTTCACCTGGACTGCAGCCGTCTGGACCTGTTTTACCACAGGCGGTCAGACCGGCTGCAGCAGGCGGTCAGACCGGCCGAGCGGTCAGACCGCCTGCAGCAGGCGGTCAGACCAGCCTATACCATGGTCGTCCAAAGGCACTGAAAACGAAGCATTTAGATATTGGAGCTTCCAAAGTGAATTTGGCTAATGACAGAGGATCTGGTATAAAGCCAAAGGTCACATTCGATATGCTTCTCGACAAGTACTCCAAGCAGAAGGCCATTCCAAGCGATGGGCCATTAAAAAAAGAATTGAGATAACTTAAAGGTGGATCTTTCAAGCCATTGCAGCGTCATCATGTGTCTTGGGAGTTAAGTCCGATATGAGATGACAATGGTGTGATGTGGGTGCTGTATCAGTCTGTGTCACAACATTCTTTGCATTCTGGATGGAGGGAACCTAGAAGACATGTTCTGGACAAGGTTGCACTACCCGCTCGTGACCGTTTGACTCTTCGTCAATCTGGTCAAGAGGATTGACCCTAGGCAGTCAGACCGCCTGTTACAAGCGGTCTAGACCGGCAGTCCAAGAAGAAGAAGACACCTCCTCTAAAGCAGGTGTATCGGCCTAAGAAGATGGAGGAGAAAATTCAGGAGAAGAATGTGGACTCAGTAAAGGCTACTACACTTGTTGGAGACAAAAGACCGATTGCTTTAGACAATCTGGTTGAGAAGTCTATGTCAGAGACTCCCACTGCTAATGGTCATGAGGTTAGCCGCAATGAGTTTAACTTTCTTCCTAGATGGTGTCCTCCAGGTTTGACTCGTACGCAGAGAAGGAAACTTCAAAGGCTGCGTCTTCAGGAGAGAAAGAAACAAGAGAGAAGCAAGAGCAAGAAAAGCAAGAGCTTTTCAACAAGCATAAACCTATGCTTCCTCAGAAGAAGGAGTGGTGAGTCAAAAAGAACGATCAGCCGAAGCCAGCAGTACAGGCGGTCCAACCGGTTGTACAGGTGGTCCAGACCGCCAGTTCTTCACAGTCGACCGAGCAGGCGGTCAGACCGCCTGCACAGTCGGTCAGACCAGTTGAGGCAGAGATACTGCCGGATGATGTTTCTTCTGCTCGCATGGTTTGTGATGACGAGTTGACATTGGTTCCCAGTGTTGAGGACAATGAACAACTTGTTGATTACAGTTCGTCACCAGAGCATATGGATATGGATGCTAATGTCCCATACTTGGGTGATTATATTCTTATGGAGGAAGATCCTGATCATCCTGATTTTGATACTGAGGAAGCTATGTAGGTGTTCTTACTTCTTACTTCGGTCGAATTATGATGCTGAATTTACTCGGGGGGCAAAACAGCAAGGAGCCTTTGAGATAAAATTTTATTTATCTTCGCCTCTGGTTCTTCGGGCACCTAGGAGAAGGGTTTCTTTTGAACTATATATTATGGCCGAAGAAAGCGTTATTGGAGCTGTTTTGATTCAAAAGACCGAACGGAAGGATTTTATTATTGCATATGTAAGTAAAAGATTATTGGACGCCGAAATGAGGTATGCTTTTAGTTGTATATATCATGCTTATGCCAGGTTGAGGCATTATTTACTATGAAATACTTGCATAATTGCTTGTTAAGCCGACATAATTAAATACATGTTGCATAGACCAAATATTGAGTGATAGAATCGGCAAATGGCTTATGCTTTAATTGAATATGATTTAGTCTTTGGTTCATTGAAATTTATAAAGACATACCGTTGTCGATTTTATTGTTTAACATTGATTGATGAGCAATTTAATTTAAAATGTCGGCTATATTACTTTTACTCTATGCAATTTGTATTTTGATGGATCGGTTTGCAAAGGTGGTTGTGGTGCTGGTGTTATTATTATATCACCAAACGATATTATTTTTGAAGTTCTTAACCGATTGGATCATAGATGCATAAATAACCAAACCGAGTATGAGCCTCATTATTCGGGTTGGAGATTTTACATTACATGGAAGTAGAACATATAGAAGCTTGTGGTGATTCTTTTCTATTGGTACAACAAGTATCCAAAGCATGTCAATGTTTAGATGAATTTCTAAATGTTTATCTTGATAAATGTTTAGACATTATAATTTGCTTTGATGAATTTGTGATTTATCATGTACCAAGAGAAGATAATCTTAGAGTTAATGTGTTGGCATAGCAAAGCATCAGGCTATAATCTTCAGAAAAGAAATTTTTGAGAAAAGAAGCCGATGTTTTGTGAAGCCGACATGCTTGCTCTAGGACAGGCGGTCCAACCGTCTGGTGCAGCCGGTCTAACTGGCCTGGCCGGTCTAACCGCCATGACAAGCGGTTTGACCGCCTGTGCCTCTGAAAAAACCGATTCGGTTGTGGATGCTTTTCAATCTGTTGAGGCCGATGTTGGTATTTGGAGGGAGCCTCTTATAGTATTTGCAGGATACTAGCAGGTCAACGGATCGAAAAGTCCGACGATGGACTTTCAAGTTTGCTTTGGTTGATAGTGAACTATATCGTCGGACCGCGGATGGTTTATTCTTGAAATGTTTAGATCCTGATCAAGCTAGGTTGGCTATGACAGAGGTTCATGAAGAAATTTGTGGTGCGTAACAATCGGCTCGCATGATGAAGTGGCTCCTTAAGCGGGTTTATTCTTATTGGTTTACAATAATTGCCGATTATTTTCGTTACTACGAAAGGGGTGATTGAGTTTATTATCGAGCATATTATACATGGATTTGGGATTCGTTCGGCAATGAACATCACTCATATCTAAGGAGGTACGTGAGTTCATTGAATCTAATGGTATTAAATTGCTCAATTCATCTCCACATCATGCTCAAGCTAATGGTGAAGTTGAGTTTAGCAATATGACATGTTTCTATACATGGTTTTGCCAAAGTTATTTTGTATGAGTTTGTCTATGGTCAAGAAGCTGTTTGTCTTTTGAGTGACCGACAAGCGTTTGGAGACTTTGGAGCAGGTCAAGAAAGAGTATAGCTCGAGCATGTAATTAGAAGGCAAAGGTAATATCCTTTCAAGTTGATGATTGCATTGATTTCAGTTGCCAAGGGCATTTGAAGGTATTATCCAATTGTTTGGAAAAGTGTTTGAAAGGATTTTGCCAATGTGTTGATATTGCTCTTAGAACAAAATGGCCGACAATAGAGGGTCGCCCTTAGACTGATTTAATGTTTCTTGATACGCAAGCTTTACCGAGAAACAGGGGGGCATATGTTGACGACCAAAAATGGCAAGAATGCCGATCTGGCTCAACAGCCGGTCAAACCGCCTTTAACAAGCGGTCTGACCGGCTATACCCCGTAGCTGGTCTGGCAATGGGCCAGGCGGTCTGACCGCCTGTAGGAAGATGCTCAAAATATGATTTTGACTCCCCCATTGCGTAGGGCTCGTCGAGAAGGTCAAAATGCATATGTGGATGACCTAATTTGGACTCCGGATGAGGGAGTTATGGCTCTGTCAAGGGTCAACCCTGGATCCAGGCGGTTAGACCGCCTGTACAGGAGGTCAGATCGCCTGTAGCAGTTCTAATCCGAAATAGAGTTGTATTTTGATGGGACTTCGTTATGGAATTGACTCCCCACGGGGCAAGACCTCCCCACCCTATATTATGAAGGGTCGTGGCCGATTGAGGACCTCTACCCAATCGTACAAACACATCTATCTTTACTTTTTATCTCAAACCCTAACTTTTCCAACTCCTTCTTCTTCCTTCTTCGTCTCCATAGCGTTTTAGGACGTTCTAGGTGGCCTTGCCGACCTTAGAACAACCCTAGGTTCGCCGCCTCCGACGGGGTCCCTCCCGAGGAGGCGATCGTAGGCTTTCGCGGCGCCTCTGCCTACAGGCGGTCTGACCTCCTGTGACAGGCGGTCTGACCTCCTATGACAGGCAGTCTAACCTCCTGTACAGGCGGTCTGACTCCCTGTCCAGAAGTTCCGACGAGGAGATTTCGGCTACCGCGCGATCTAGCGCTTATCGTGTGTTGACCCGAAAAGGCGTCAACAATTTGGTTTGGGTTCCCCTGCTATATTCGAAACCTTGTTTGTCGGCAGCCATTTCTATAGCGCATATATGCTTTACGCAGAGTCGCAGATAACTCACTGCACAGCTTCGTTGGCTTCTGTCATGGCGTCCCCGGCGGCCTCTTGGGTCTTCCCTCCTCCTCTGCGTCTTCACCGCTAGCAGTGCCAGCGCAGCCACCTTCACCATCACCAACAACTGCAGCTTCACTTCATTTTCATATTATAAAAGTTAATTGTCAGTGCAGCTTTCACACCAATTGAAAATGACTTTTCAAAGTGTCCCATATCTAGGGCTCTCTGTATTGTTGAAAATACTTGAGGCAACGTGGAATAATTCCATAACATGCATCCACGGATTTTCCACAGAAATTGACTTTTCCAACCCTTGTTCTCGGCAGCCAATTTTATAACGCACATGTCGAACGATTGAGGCTTTTCTCTCTAGTCAAGCTGTGTTTTTTTCAATTTTGTTTGGCTTAGGGCCTTTAAACATGTACTTGCTCCCCTGCTCTATCAGTATACGAACCGCAGAAGTCCTGCCAGTTCTCGTTCAAAAAGTAGAGAGAACATAGGCTATAAGATTGTATAAGTGTTTGACAATGAGAATCTTTATAGGCCGGTTTTGTAAAAAAAAAAAATCGCAGTTGTTCACCATATACAAGGATCCTGTACTCTTGTTCGTAAGATATAAGTTTTCCAGTTAGTCAGATTGAGCGATTATATTACTCAGTCACGGTTCAGTGTATGCAACTGGCTGGAGCTCTCTATATATAGTTCCTTGTACAGCAACTTAGCAAGTTACTCTACGTTCTTTGGGACGACGGCCTCCAATTCCTCATCAGTAGCAGAAGCGGTATTCATGAATTATTGGACTCGCTCCCCAGTGGTCAGTAGCATAGTCTAATCAGCATGCACGTATAATTCAGGACTATATATTAAGCTAGGGGGATAAGTACTGATGAACCAAGAGTGTATACCTTCCCAAAAAATGCTCGGATGGTTGGGGTGGACATCCGCTTCGTGCTCAAGCTTCTCTCTCACGCTCCTAATCACCTTTTTAGTTATGGCTTCATCATCACAGTTGAAATCTTCGAGGCCAAGAGCAGCCACCCTCCTAAGGGACGGGAGGTGGCCAAGGCCAAGGTCATCGTCAATGCTACTACATCCTCCCCTCCAGAACTGATTCTGTCGCATATGGAACGTCAAGTCTTGGAGCATGGGCATAGCACCTCGTGGGAACATCGATGGTGCTACGCCTGTGAATGTATGAAACTCACACCTTACCACGCGTGGGAATGCATCAGACCCGACCACACACCTTTCCAATGGCGCTTCTTTTTCTTGCTTGTTTGCAGACCACACATGGAATCTGAGAAGACGGAGACACGGCAACATGCCGAGGACTTGGATGTCTTCCCTTCGCTCGTATACTACTGTTATGTCCAGGCATGAGAGTCCAGGGAGCAATGCAGGTTTGATCCATGTCGGCAGAAACATGGCTGGACAAATACGAAGCCGGCACAAGTAGCCTAGTGGGTTCTCCATTGGGCCGTCCAGGTCACCACCTCGAAAACAACGAATACTCAGGGATTCAATTTTGGCCAGCTTGCCTAGGGATTTCACCAAAGCTTTACCACACTCTCCAGGGATAAAAACATCAAGTATCCTCAATTTGGTCAGATGGACCAGCTCTTCAGCAATGCGTTCTGACCCTACATTTCCCGACTCTAGTACTTCAAGGGAGGTTAGGTTTTTCAACCCAACTGGCAGCTTCACGAAGAACCCCAGCGTACCACGTAGGCACATCAATTGCCCTAGACCTACAATGACACCAGATGGCACTTCTTGTACTGCAGTTTTGGATATATCCAGCATCTGCAGAAACCGTAGCTTCCCTATCTCTACCGGAATCTTTTGATCATCTCCTCTACTGGTAGTTGATACAGCAAGGTACCGTAGGTGAGATAAGCTCCCAAGACACGCCAGGCTTGCAGGGCCGTTAAGTCTGTAGTCTTGAAGATCCAATACCCGCAAAAGACGATAACGTGAATGGGTCAGATCAATTGCTACATAATAAGGTCTGAAGATGGTAAGGGATCTCAGTTTTGGCTTCTTCATGGTTGGCCAAGTAGTATTACTACTATGCAGAGATAACCACCGAACCTTGCTTTCCATCCCATCACCTAATACAGTGGTCATGAAACATTCTTCTACTGACAAGGTAATAATGAGATCAAGCACTGCATCATGCAAACGGCAAGCATTAGGTATACCATCAACACTATCCGCATCCATGGGCTGGATCAGGCTTCTGTTTAGAAGCTCATTGAAGCAATTCTCCCCATTCTCAAGGATACTAATTCGGTCTCCGGCAGCTTGTTGGTCGTGCCGGATAAAACCTTCAGCTACCCACCTCCATATCAACCTATCCTTTCTAATCGTGTAGTCCTCTGGAAATACACTTAGGTACAATAAACATGTCTTCAGATGAGAAGGTAGATCATAGTAGCTGAGCAACAATATCTTCTTCATATCATCCATAATAGGATCCCTCCCAAGTCCCAAACCAATTGAGTCACACACATCCTCCCAAACTTTTATGTTCTCTGATTTATTAGCAAGCAAACTAGATGTGGTGATGATAGCTAATGGGACACCTCCACATTTCTTCATAATCTTTTCAGATACTTCAGAAAATTGCCTAGGACATTTATCTTGTGAGCCAAATATCCTTCCATAGAACAACATTTTAGAGCTCTTATCAGAAAGTGGTTTGAGCCTGTAGCAGCCGCCGACATGCTCAGCAACATCAATAATGCGGGTGGTTGTGATTATTCTACTTCTCATGTTATTCTCAATCAGAGAAAGACCAATGACTTTATCCCATGGTTCTTTATCCCATATATCGTCAATAACAATGAGGTACCTATGTGCATGACAAGGGGAAATGAAACATATATAAGTATAGCTATTCTAGTAGTAATTTTCAATATAAGTAAAAGCAGCCAAGCGAAAAAGAATGTATATATATAGGGGGCTATTTCAATTACCAGTAGCATTTAGGGTTCTGAACAGAAAAGCGATCACACCATTACATAAGAAAATTTATGGACATAACTAATCAGAAGACCCTTTATGCCTTTTTGCTAATTCTCATGAGACGCACTGGAAAAACAAGTATATCCTACATATATATTCTCACTGAAATAGAAAAACATCTGACCCTCAAATTTTATATTATAATATATTCATTATGAACAATAAAAATAGGATATTATATGTCTCTAAATTACCCACCATGCAATTATTAGTTAGAATCAAATAGCCTAAAGTACATATGATACGTTCTACTATATTACTCTACATGTATATCACATGCTACATATATAATGGTCTAGTTATACATAGAAATAACAAGTTTTAGGCCATATAATGCCCCTAATATATTGCATAAAGTGTCCCTAATATGTGCTTGTATATCACATGCCATCTCACAAAACATGAGCATTATGGTACGTCCTTACCAATCTGTATTCAGTACCATACTCCTTTGGGGCTGTTTATCATGCATTCAAAAATTTGAGCCATGTGCAGCCTTACGATGGTCAAATTGTTTTCGTTTTAACCATCCTCTCATCATGGGTTCCCCATCGCTGGGTCTTGACTGATATGGGTAACATGTGGCCCATCATGATACATAAAAAAAAACATGTGGCCCATCACCGGAAATAAACAGCTGCGTGGCCAAGGGCTAGAGGTGGAAGTATATATGGCTATCCGCATCCATTACCGGATTTCATTAGTTTTGCCGTATGCCAAAAGTAATTGGCAAAGCCCAGAATACACTCGACAAAGGCTTTGTTGAGTGTTGCTGCACTCGGTAATGTTCTATCGGCAAAGACATCTTTGCCAAGTGTTTTTTTGTCGAACACTCGGCAAAGCCTTTTCCTTACGCCAAAAAATACTCGACAATGCTGTGAACAAAAACTAGGCTGAAAAAATAAAAAATTGTATTTTTTTTCTGGCCAGGCCGACACCATCCCTTGTCACCAAGTCGCAAAGTCCCATCATATTATGCACAAAATTCACCCTATATGCGGCCAACTTGATTGGAATCCCGTGACCTCCCCCTGCTGAGTTCAAGCTGACTTGGATATCATGGGGCAAGGAGATAGATTAGATTCCTAATTGTATACTTATAGGACTAGATCCTAACCGACATAATCCTAGGTTGTCGTCCCTATATATGGCGCAACATCTGAACCCAGCTTACAACATCCCAACTTATACACCCTTTTAGCTCAATAAAAACACTAACGAGCACAGGACATGGGATATTGTACCTCCCTAAACTGTATAAACCCTGTGTCTCCTGTTTTATCTTCGAGTTCTTGGTTTCATAATCCTCTCTACCGACAAATCTACTGCTCCGGTGTCGCCTTGCAGATCGCCGATGAGGACGACGCCAAGAGAGTGAGCGTTGGGAGGAGGCATTGGTGTTAACTGACTAATTTTGTTGGCCCAAAAGCCATAAACAGATTAGTCTGCACAATAGATGAAATACAGCTGTCCGCCAACCTAATTTTGTCTGCTTGATATATTAAACATCATTTTTTTCAGTCACTAGGCTGAAGAAAACCTTATTTCATCTACTCAACGGGTGGTTGTCGTACATTTTCGAAATTCCATAGATCTATGATATATCATTCCTGTAAATTTGTATTAAAAATAAATAAAATCCAATGTTTGTACTTTTCTGCTAAATTTGCAAAGTCGCACTAAACATGTGCACCCCATACTCATGGATACACTTGAGAAGAGAAAATAAAGAAAAATATGATATAACCCTATTTACCCACCTACCGGTCACTGATTTTTGTTGCATATTTTCACATTGCACTAGGTTTTACATTCCTTCACAGAGCTACTGGTTTAACTTGGTGCAAAATAAATGCATCCGTGCTAGTATATATTTTTATCAAACTATAGAAAGCACACATGGAAGCGTGCACCGGCCCACTCATCATGTACTGCAAACGTACGCCATATTTACTCCCCGACTGCTAGCATATCTTTTACAAATTTACAAATGATATACTCTCTCCCTCCTAACAATGTGCAACTATGGCCTATGGGTTACATGCCAGTTGAAGTAGTTTATGTTTGACCAAGTTTCTTGGGAACTCTATTTGTACACTACCAAAATAGTGGAATTCTCCTAGTGTTTTTATGTAGTAATAACACTTCGCATGCTAAAACACTAGGAGACCCCACAAAGAAGAATTTGGTAGGGAAAGTTATATATGTAACTTTGAATGCTAACATACTAAGAGAATCCCACATTACTAGTAAAAGTTTTAAATTTGGTTGTGATATTTATGGCTCTAAATAAATTTTGTAATTAGTCTAATTATATTTATTTGATATCATAAGTATTTATATTTTGTATCTATAATTGGTAAAATTTAAGATACTAAACCATTACAGTGTCTTAGAGTTGCATGTTTTTTTTTGGAACAGATGGATAGCAATCTGGCCAGCGGGAATGTATAATATGGAGAGCAGTTATTACTACAAGCAAGAAAGATTTGGAAACAGACAAGACGAGATGCCCGGCACATACCTCTTGTTTTGGAGTGATTCACGGACAAGATCAATGAGATGCTTTATGTCATCCAAATTTGCACCTGGATGTCCTTCCTTGTTGAGTTCATACAGCATGTCCTTGAGGAGTTTCTTTGGGTCAGGATTGCGAGACACTGAAACAAAAGCCGCGCAAAGAAAATCCTTTTTAATCTCGTCATATACTGCTTTGGCAAGGGTTGTCTTGCCGAGTCCTCCGAATCCAGCAATAGAGACTATTCTTTTCTTCTGGCCATCACCACCCTCTCTCAACATCGTGATTACTTCTTCCTTTGCATCTTCAATGCCAACAATCTCAGAAGCGTCGGTGTAGAGTGCTTTTAGGCGAGGGTCAACAGGGATTTTCTTGGCAGGAGCAATATCATCAACTTTGTACCTGCAGCCCAAGGAAATGAAGAATTAAAACTCTGAAACCAATGTATAGTATGCTATTATAAAAACAGTCATAATATGTAAGTAATATAAGAAAGAAAATTAAATTAACAATTATTTTGCTTTAAAACATATATTACTAATTGAAACCGTAGCCAACCTATCACGTCGCTCGGCCAGCTCCTTGGCACGCTCCTTGATGTCGTTGATATCTTGGGCAACCTCACGGCGAGCCATGACCTTGTTGACCTTTCTTATCATCTTGTTGAAGATCTTTCGGGCTCCCCTTTTGCTGGGGGGATCAGGACCCTCGACGTCCACCATGAAGGTGTCGACGATGTCTTCCATGTCGTAGGATAGCTCCCTGACATCTCGGGCCCAGATCCTTTGCAGCTCATCGAGCTGCTCCCTTGGCACCTCGCCTACTTTGCGGAGGACGGCGTGCATGGTCTCTAGCTCCTTATGCAGGAACTCGATGCCCTTCCTGGTACCCTTGTGAAGCTCGTACTCATCCTCCAGCAGCTTGGCGAGCTTGGGAAGCAGGCTGCTCAGCGACCCCGTTGCGAAGTCCATGGTGTGGTGGGTGGTGGAGGAGATAATGTGTGGGCATCCTCCTTGCATCCAGAGAGGCTTTTGATTCATTCGATACGAACGGCTGGGGAGTGGGGACTTGTAGGTGCCACATGATTGAATGGCCGACTGTGGCCGGTAGTTCAAATGGCAACATCATGATACATGCTTAATTTAATATAGCTCCGTCGAGTGAGCATGATTGGCTGTGATACAGTAGTTTACTCTTATTTTATTTTCTCATGTTCTATCCTTACTCGTGTTACTCTATTTTCTACTATAAAAAAGTATTTTATCTTAATCATCGAGATTATTTTATTCTCTTAGGCTATCCTCACTCGTAATCCGGAAGTTTGAACACTGAAGCTCGGGATCATTAATTATCAGAGCAGCTTTCACACCAATTGCAATTGACTTTTCAAAATATCTTTTTCTATTGTTGAAAATAATTGGGGCAACGTGGAATAATTCCATAACATGCATCTATGGAATTTTCACAGAAATTAAATTGACTTTTCCAACCCTTGTTCGTGGTCGGCCGTTGGTCGTCCTCCGCCTCTTAGTCTTGTGAGATTTTTTATGATTTTTTTATTTTGTTTAGAGTGTCACCTAGAATGCTAGCTGATTTCACGTGAAGGCCTCAAAAGTAACTTTCAGTTAGTAATAGTTAGATTATTAGTACTGTTTTCACACCAATTGCAACTGACTTTTCAAAGCCTTCTCCTGTCTCCAGCTATCTGTATTGTTGAAAATAGTTGAGGCAACGTGGAATAATTCCATAACATGCATCCACGGATTTTCCACAGAAAATGACTTTTCCAACCCTTGTCCGTTGTCGGCACTCGGCAGCCAATTTTATAACGCACATAAGTTCCTTAGGATATAGACTATGCAGACAACTCAATGAACAGCTTCGTTAGCATGGCGTCCCCGGCGGCCTCTTGGGTGTTCCTCCTCCTCTGCGTCTTCACGGCTAGCAGTGCCAGCGCGGCCACCTTCACGATCACCAACAACTGCAGCTTCACGATGTGGCCGGCGGCGATCCCCATCGGCGGCGGCGTGGAGCTCAACCCAGGCCAGACATGGACCCTCGACGTGCCAGTGGGCACCAACGGCGGCAGGATATGGGGCCGCACGGGCTGCTCCTTCGTCAACGGCAGCGGCGGCCACTGCGCCACCGGCGACTGCGCCAGTGAGCTCTCCTGCACCGTCCCCGGGGCCTCGCCGAGGACGGAGGCCGAGTTCTCCATTACGGCCGCCGAAGACCTGTACGACATCTCCCTGATCGACGGCTACAACCTGGCGATGGAATTCTCGTGCAGCACCGGGAGGAGCTTGAAGTGCAGGGAACCTGCATGCCCCGACGCGTTCCTCTTTCCTGACGACGACGAGAAAGTCAGTGAGTGCAAGAGCAACAGCAACTACCAGGTCACCTTCTGCCCATGACGAAGCCTGGCTTCCCAGTGCCCATCATGGCATGATCGATCATGGATGCGCGCTCACGTAACTCGATCGCAAACAATGTCGATGTGTAGAGACTAGAGAGCCTAATGACGCTGCTGCGTCATGTATTGTAATATTAAGTTAATGAATAAGGTGACGGTGAGAAATGTATGGTCAATGTACTTATGGAGACCTTCAAAAAAATTGGTCATCATGTGAATTAATAAAGAGAAGTGCTTAATCCGGATTCAAAACCTGAATATTGTATTAAGGCTTTCTTTTTTTTAATCAGTGATTGCAATAAGCCTTCACTCGGCGAACAGATCGCAAAAAGTTCAAGCCACGTGACCTCGATGAAAACTTGTCATCGATTATGTAAAGTTATACATGCACCACTCTTTGTACATAACAAAAAATCAAATTAGTAACAGTTTTTCAAGTTTTTAAAGGTGCTTCAAAAGAACTAGGGGATTACACATAGTTGGAAAAAGTTTGGCATGCTTGGAATTCCACATGTTGTCGTTTTCGTGCCATTTCTGTCTCTCCCTGACCACATATATTTTTTTACGTGTTTTATGAATACTAAAAACCGCCAGACTAGAAACTGTATTGAAGGCTATTTTGTCAGTTTACTGTTTACAGATACAACGTACACAAATGGCACCTGAAGCTATCTATTCCTAAGCAATATATACATATAAGGGGAGTTTCGTTAAACAAGCAATATATATGGATACTCCATCTGTCCCATAAAGGATGACATTATGAGATATATGCGCGTGTTAGTTTCTCAACTTTAACTCGATTCGTAGAAAATACGTGCGATATTTATATCTTTAAATAATTTTGTTAAAAATTAGATTCAAAGATATATCTAATTATACTAATGATGTATTATAAATATTAATTTTTATATAACTGGCCCATGTAGAAAAAGATTGTTTTTTTCTCGGGAAACAAGAATGACATATATTTTGGGACAGAAGGAGTACGTAGGTCTTATTGCTGAAATACAAAACTGCTAAGGGCCCTTTTAATTTGGTACATATGTTTCTTTGTGGGAAATATGCTAAGATTTGATTTGATGGGAGTTTTTTCATACTAGCCATTCTAAACAAGAACTAGTACTAACGCCTAGAACCATATAGAATTTCTATGGATTGACCTCATCCGTAGGTGGTTAAGTTTGATTTGCATGAGCTCCAAACCTATAGAAAATTGCCTTTGTGTCTTTATCTTTCCTCAGACTTCCCTATCTATTTCCTGCTCCACATTATCCACATGCTTATCCACAAATACTTTTCCTCTTCTTCCTGTAGATACATGTTCCAAGAAGTTAGGCAACTCCAATCATCATGTATTTTTTTTTCTAGCAGCGCGTTTGTAACAATTATTATACACAATAATTTTAGTGGTAACGTGTCAAAGGATTACTCAATCTTTTCGTTGGATTTATCTTAGACAATACTGATGTCTGAAGACTGAAACTAGTATAGGCCGGGTAATACAGCTTCCAGTTTCCACAACAACTGACTTTTCAAAGCCTCGTTTCTATCTCCGGTCATCTATATACGCTTCTAGTTTCATTTGCGTATAGGCACAATCCTCAAGCTCAGTTGCATCATCAATGGCGTCTATGGGCTATGGCCACCATCTCTCTCCTCTTCCTCCTAATAATATCCGCGTTCGCCGCCGCCGGCAACGCGGCCACCTTCACGATAACCAACAACTGCGGCTTCACGGTGTGGCCGGCGGCTCTTCCTGTCGGTGGCGGCTTCCAGCTGGACTCTGAACGTGCCTGCCGGAACGCAAGGAGGAAGGATCTGGGGCCGCACCGGCTGCTCCTTCGTCAACGGCAGCACCACCGGCGGCCACTGCTCGACCGGCGACTGCGCCGGCGAGCTCTCCTGCACCGTCTCCGGCCAGCCTCCGGCGACGCTGGCCGAGTTCAGTGCCTCCGGCACCCAGGACTTCTACGACATCAGTGTGATCGATGGCTTCAACCTGGCCGTGGCCTTCTCGTGCAGCACCGGCGTGGGCCTGCTGTGCAGGGACGCTAGCTGCCCCGATGCGTTCCCCAACAACGCCAACAGCGGCGGCAGTCCCACTTCGTGCCCTGCCAACAGCAGTTACCAGGTGACCTTCTGCCCATGATCGAAACCGCACGGGCGGATATAAGTTGTTGACGAATATATAAGATGATCGTGAGGTTTGTTCACGCATCTATTTACCTTTCAATAAATTGGACGATGTCTGGGTCTGGGACAAATATATATAAGTGCTTACTCTGGGTTCAAAATTGTACGTTATTGAGTTTCATGCACAAAGTAGTACTGCGCTAGAAATGTTAAGCTAATCAAAAGAGCGTGTGGCGACTTGATAAGTACAGATAATGCATATTTGTACATCTCAGACGTGTTCAGATTATATTTGTTAAGTTTTATTGTGAGAGTACATTGATTCGTCCACATACACACCCATTGACGATTCTCGATCGTCTTATTCTCGTGAACGTATTATTTTTGCATCACCCAGTACATCATACGTCGTATACGTTAAACAGGCGTCCATGCAGCGTAGTACACACATGTGATGGTCAGCCACCTAGTTAGCTCATGGGCAGAAGGTGACCTTGTAGTTGCTGTTGCCACGGCATCCATGGTTCTTAGAATTGTCAGCCGGATAAAGGTACGCCTCAGGGCAACGAGGTTCACGGCAGTGAATTGTAATCCCATTGCTGCAGGAGAAGTCCATGGGCAAGTTATACCCATCGATCACCGAGATGTCGTAGTAATCGTTGTTTGCTCCAGCACCACCGCCGCCGCCGGTGCCGCCGATGGTGAACTCGGCGAGCGTTAGCGGCGGCTGCCCGGAGAGCTTGCAGGAGAGCGCACCGGCGCAGTCGCCGGAGTTGCAGTGGCCACGGTCGCCGTTGAAGGTGCAGCCGGTACGGCCCCATATCCTGCCGGAGCTGGTTCCCGGTGGGATCTCGAGGGTCCATGTCTGGCCTGGGCTGAGTTGCCGGCCGCCGCCAACTGGGGTGGCTGCTGGCCACACTGGGTAGCCGCAGTTGTTCTTCATCGTGAAGGTTGCCGCGTTGCCGCCGGCGGTGAAGCAGGCTACGAGGAGGAGGAAGAGGGCAGAGGAGGTGGCCGGGGACGCCATTGCTAGCTACCGATGCTCAGGTGTGGACTGCGTCTAGCTGAGATAGTAACTTGGGTGAGTTTGTTGGGTAGCACCTGGCAGTCGAGCTTGAGGATTTATAGGCTTGCTGAGACAACGATCGAGATGACGAGTGCAAAAGTCAGCATGGTTGGAATTTGTGGTATGCTTAGTCCATAGATGTGGAAATATGCAAGTCGATTATGTTTGACTGGAACGCACTTACGCACTAAATAAGATGAAGAATTTGTGGTCGGTTTTCCAACTTTCTGTGTATGTACAACTGGTTGCACGATGTTTATTTCCATGGAAATTTGCGTTCACAAGTTAGCATTCAGCTACTGTTTCAAGGCACAATTCAGTTGCCGCCCAGGAATTCCTTTTTTTTTTCCAAGTGTCCACTAAACCTTTTCTATCGGCATCACGTGACTGTACGTACCAACATGCCAATCCATTTTAAATCTGAGCCATCCATTTAAATTTGATAGTCTAAAAATTCGAGTGTGGAGAGGACTCTCAACATTCGAGTGTGATATAGCCATCCCTATTTTATTTGCCTTTTTAAATATAACGACGATGTATAATTTGAAATGCAGGCCCGGGCACAAGGGGGTGCGACCTGTGCCGTCGCACAGGGCCCCCCATTTCGAAGGGACCCATTTTTTTCAGCACCGGCTGTCGTTGCGGACTGGTGTAGAGAGACTGCGTCTGACGAAGGATGACGATAGCGTGTCTAGCTAGGTCCACAAAGCCCAACTATGAGGACGTAGCCACGTAGGCCTCTGCCGCTGGTGGAACGTTTTGATTGGCTTGGCTAAACTGCCGGCTTGCATGTCTAATCTTGTACTTAACGTAGCACATATACAAGCATCGACACGTACAGATATAGCAGGGACCTGAGTGCACGTCAGCTCGGCCGATACAACGAGAATATCTGTCTAGCAGTCTACGTACTCCAATTCTTTTGTGCTCGATCTCCTCTGTAATGTATGCTTAATCATTTTGTAGTTTAATTTTTAATACTAATTAATAAATATTAATTATATTTTGCTTGGAGGTTTATAAATTTCTTTACACGTCTAGTGTTCTATTATCACTATCATGATTTATCTAATCGATCTAGAATGATTTTTTTAACTAAAACCGCAAAAAAAATAAGTAAAGATTACTCAATCAAGATTAAATAATAATTAGGTATGCTTTTGATGTATTTTATTGCTATGTGACGTATTATATCATATCGGGTTTTCCGCTTTATTTTGCTACCAAAAAACATCTCATTAATTTTAGAGTTTCGCACAGGGCCCGATTTACGCCGGCCCGGCCCTGTTGAAATGGTTGGAGTGGAAGCTAGCTCTGATGATTCCTGATCAACACCGTCCATCCAGAAAGCTACGTATGACAAAAGACTACTGTCTCTCGTATCCTACGTGCATGACTTCCTACCCAGGTTGGCAGGTTCCCACTCCACGCGCGCACTCTCTCTACACTTCACGATATACTACCATGTATATGTCGCACAAAAAAAAATCTTCTCATTTATATAGAAGGAAATAACAGAGATCATGACAAAGAACATGTTTCTCTTAAAATGTCATTTATTTGATAGCAACTGAAAGGCACGCACATCATTCATATTTTCAACATGATGCCTAGCTGAACTAAGCATGGGTGTACGACTTTTCACGACATCGTACGTCTTATTTATCCACTTTTTATTCTTCTCCACTAATACGCATATGATCGATCGATGTATAAGCACAGCGTATATACTCCCTCCGTCCACCAATACATGTCGTTTTAGAAGAGTGGGGGAGTAGCAATGCAAGGAATAAATGACCAGTATACCCCTACAAGTGCAATCATTTCGTGTACTGCAGTGCGATCAGAATTCTCACAGTGGATGCATTAAATGCACGTGTACAGACACGCCATCTGCTTCAAAGCATCCACTCATGCACAATTTTCATTAAACAAATAAAAACTTCACCAAAGCATACTTTTGCTGGTGGCGGGAATCAAAATTAGCGCTCAAAATAGAAGAAGCGCCAGACAAATTCAAAATACACATCCAGGCGCCATTGTTAACTTTTGGGCTAATAAATCCACTGCGTCATTGCCCCCAACTCTAAACCATTCACTCAACCATGGTCCTTGACTTGAATGTAGCTCCAGATGAGGAAGGTGATGAGGGGCCTCATCTCAACCATCTACCTGCAGATGAAAAAGATAAAAGTATCAATGATCCCTTGGAAGCAGTTGGTGCAGACGAAGTAAAAACAGGTCTCTTTCTCTCTCTCCTTTACTTGACCTCCTCCTTCAACCTGGAGTTCAGTATCATGACTGTTCTCTCTCCCCCCCTCCCTCTATCTCTCTGTGTCTGTGTGTGCGCGTGTCCTTGAACCTGGAGTTCAGTATAAAAGATGCTATTTGTACCCTCTTGTCCAAAATAGTGCTGACATGGATTACATTTCAATATTTCATAGGGGAAGTTAACTTACAAGTGCAATTAACAGCTGTCAGCCCATTTGATTTAAGTGAACCATCACAAAGAAGCCTACATACAGGTGAATATTTCCATCAGTTCTCCACAATGAAAATGCTACTCTGCTTAGAATGCTCAATTCAATAGCACAAATAAAATGGTGTGTTTATGTTTCTCACTTGAAAGTAATTGTTGCAGCAGTTCAAAATCTGGGAGCACAGGCCTTACCTGCCCTCTTTGATGATGCACCAGTTCATAATGTTTGTCGTCCCTTTGATTTGAATCTTCCTCAACAGGGCTGTGAACAAGAAGACATGCATTCAGGTGATTATTTGCAACCAGTTCATATGCATATGTTTGCTGAAAAAAATAAATTGAATGCATTTAATATCTTCAAGTTCAAAATGATTTGTACTGATCAGTTATATTATTATACAGGTGAACAAGATGCATTGGGGGATCTCATTGAGGAGTTTGGCGTGTACGCTGAAAATGTTGACATCGCCTTTGATGAAGAGGAGTTGTCAGACTCAGATGATGAAGAAGATCAGCAAACACATAATGAGGAAGAGAATGCCCAAGCCCATGAGGATGGAGAGGATGACCAAGCAAATCATGATGATGACCAAGCAAACCATGATGACCAAGCAAACCATGATCAGGGCGGGCAGAGGATGAAGGAATTAACAGATAGACAAAGACAAGACATATATGAAGATTTGCTTCGGAGCAGCAAGAATGGGAAATTAAAAAGAAAGAGTACAACTATTATTGCAGCAAAGTATAATGTCCCTATACGTACCATACAACGTGTATGGAACAGAGCAAAAAAATGTTGTTCACAAGGCATAGCAGTTGATGTCAAGGGCTTGAAACCTAAGAATTGTGGCCGTAAAAAAATTCAAGTGGACGTCTCTAGAGTTCCAGATATTCCCCTAAACAAAAGGGGTACTATAAGGTCACTTGCACGTGCTCTAGGTGTCCCAAAAAGCACTGTACATAAGTCATTCAAGCAAGGATTGCTACGACGACACTCCAGCTCACTGAGGCCCTATTTGAAGGAGGAAAATAAAAAAGCTAGGCTGCAGTGGTGTCTGTCTATGCTAGAACCAAGTTCACTGCCAAATAATCCTAAATTCAGAGAAATGAAAAATATAATCCACTCAGATGAGAAGTGGTTCAATGGGACAAGAAAGAATAAGACTATGTACATGACTCCAGATGAAGAAGATCCACATAGAACAGTGCAAAACAAGAATTCCATTGAGAAAGTCATGTTTTATTCTGGAGTTACAGAGCCTATGTTTGATGCTGAAGGTAGATGTTATTTTGATGGCAAGTTAGGCATATGGCCTTTTCTGCGCAAGGTAGCAAACTTGGTCATGTTGTATTCTTGTTTTCATACATGAGAACCACTATTCTATTATTCTCATAACATTGTTTGTACTTTCAGGAACCAGCACAAAGAGGAAGTGGCAATAGGCCCAGGGGCACACCAATCACAAAGACAATGAAGGTTGACAGGAAGACAATGAGATCTTATATGATCACAAAACTTCTAGAAGCTATACGCATTCGTTGGCCTCGAGAACATGCCCATGAGACAATTTGGATACAGCAAGACAATGCTCCCTCACATATCCGTCCTGATGATCCAGATTTTATAGCAGCAGTTGCCCAAACCAGCCTTGATATACGCATAATGAATCAACCTGCTAATTCACCTGACATGAATTGCCTAGACCTAGGTTTCTTTGCTTCTCTCCAGTCGTTGACCGATAGAACGACATCTAGAAACATGGATGAGCTCATCGCAAATGTGATCAAAGAATATGAAAACTAAGATCCTGTTCTTCTAAAGAGAGTATTCCTCACGCTACAAGGATGCATGATTGAAGTTATGAAAGATAATGGAGGGAATAGGTACAAGATCCCCCACATGAATAAGGAGAGGTTGGAGGCGACAGGCATGCTTCCAAAATCACTTAGCTGCGACTGGGAGATAGTTCAGAAGGCAATGGAGGTTTTGAACACCTAATGTAATTGTTTGTTAAGCTTTTGAGGTGTGCATCAACAAAGAGATTTGTTGTCTGCCTTTTGTGTACATGTAGTATCTTGTAATCGTAGTGGACGCGAAGGAAAGTCTTTTGTGATGCATGTATATATAAAAACTACTTTGGTTATCTAAATTCCTACTTGCTTAATTGTGTCCATGTATGCTGAAATACATATCATCATAAACATATTTCGATTAATTCACAAACATAATTCTGGACCAAACACATGTGCATAAACATAGTTCGATTAATTCACAAACATAGTTCTGGACCAAACACATGTGCATAAACATACTTCTACTAATTCACTAACATAATTCATACCCAAAAGCTAACTTCAACTAGCAAGTTGCAATCACACCAAACACATGTGCATAAACATATGCAGTCAAAGACACAAAAGCAGCACTTCATCATCACCTTAGGCAAGCCTTGATCCAGGGGATAAAGACTTCTTGGTCCTCCTCTTTGATGCCGGTAAGCCAAAGCTCCATGCACTGATCTCGGTGGAGCACTCGGCAGCTCTGCTCCAGGTCACTGTCTTCAGCTTCTGAGTCGAGAACATACAACTGTCCATTGGGGTCTGCACGCAGGCGACCTTGTCCAATGCGCTGCCCATTCCTCTCTTCTCTGACCTGTTCGTTCCCCTTGCTAACGCCCATCTTCATGTCATGCTTTAGGCTCCCACCGCAGTCGCAGATCCCCAACTTGAGAGCGCAGGTGCCTTCACAGCCGCCCTCTTCCGCCACAAGGTGCTTTCGGATCGGATCGCAGCTGCAACACCCCAACATGGGAGCGTAGCTGACATCGCCGTCGTCGCTCCCAACCTCCACGATGTGCTTCGGGATCCCATCGCTGCCGTCGCCTCCAACTTGAACCTCGACGACACGCTTCGGGCTACCATCGTGGCCACCGCTCGCTGACTTGGGGGAGCCTGTCCTGTTGCCGTCGCCGTCCCCCACCTTGAGGGCGAGCTTGGAGGCCACATTGCCATCACGGAGCACCGGCTTGACAACGGGTTCAGGGGACCCATCGCTTTCGCTGCTGCTACTTCTCAGCTTTGCGCCGCGCTGCTTTGACCAGGTACGACGACGGATCCGGATGGCGGGGAAACGCCGGCGTCGCCCCGCGCCAGCCATGCCCAATGTTGTAGGTGATGGGGTGGTGGAGGAGATGGACGAGCTCGCGAATGGGGAGGCCAAGGAGGTCGTGGAGGGGGAGGTGGCCGAGGTCGCGGATGGGGATGCCGAGGCGCTCGCGGATGGGGACGTCGAGGAGCTGGCGGATGGGGAGGTCGCCGAGGTCGCGGATGAGGACGTCGAGCAGCTTGCGGATGGGGAGGTCGCCGAGGTCGCGGATGGGGACGCCGAGGAGCTCGCGGATGGGGAGGCCAAGAAGCTTGCGGATGGGGAGGCGGAGGATCTCGCGGATGGCGACTCGGAGAAAGACGGAGACGGAGAGGGCAGCAGATGCGGATTGTTGTGCGTGACCGGTGGGAGGATAAGCTCCAACGCTGATTTTTTTTATTCACCTAGTGGTGCGGCAGGTCTGGTTGCAGGCTATTACTAGGGTGGCAGCAGGTCTAAAACGACATGCATTTGGGTACAAATCTTGAATCCTAAAACGACATGTATTGGTGGACGGAGGGAGTATGTAGCTTGTAAATACCAATACGATGCAGCAACACTACTAATAGCCTAGGGTAGTATATGTGTCCATCCAAGGTTCGACCACCTGCTGCCCCTATATATATCAACGATCATATCATGGGCAGAAGGTGACCTGGTAGTTGCTGTTTCCATTGCACGCATGGGTCTTGAGGTCATTAGGCTGGTGGTACGCGTCAGGGCAGTTAGCGTCCCTGCACACAAGACCCACACCAGTGCTGCAGGAGAAGGCCATGCCAACGTTGAAGCCGTTGATCACGGAGATGTCGTAGAAGTCGTGCGAGCCGCCGATGGTGAACTCGGCCAGCGTCATCGGAGGCTGGCCGGAGAGCGTGCAGGCGAGGGCGCCGCCGCAGTCGCCGGTGGAGCAGTGGCCGCTGTTGCCGTTGAAGGAGCAGCCCGTCCGGCCCCACACCCTGCCGGAGCTTGTGCCAGCTGGCACGCCGAAGGTCCACGTCTGGCCGGAGTTGAGCCGCCTGCCACCGCCCACGGGGGTTGCCGCCGGCCACACCGTGAAACCACAGTTGTTTTTGACGCTGAACGTGGCTGCGCTGGCGCCGGCCACCGCAAAGGCGGCGAGGAGCATTAGGATGACTGAGGAGGTAGTAGTGGCCATTGATCGATGCTACTGCTACTCTACTCTTGTCGATGATTGTTTTAAGTGGTGGAGTGTTGGGAGAGGGAGCATGCGGCGTATTTATAGGTGGCCACCGGGAACAAGGCGAGGGGGTTAGAAAAGTAAGGAAAGGTTAGCGGCTAGCTAGGATCAATGTGAGGAGACCTTGACCCGTGAGGCCCCACCAAGTCGATCAAATTAAATCGTCGATCGCTAGCTAGCAAAAAAACTGAGGGATGGCACATGTGTTTGCTCTGCATCAGTCACAGGAGGGTTGGCAGCAGCCCGGGAGACCTTGACCCGCGAGTCTACGTCGTCGCCGGCCGTCCCCTCACTCACCGGCGGAGCAGCAGTGGGTCACTGAGAAGGCTGCATATCAGTGAGTGATAAGTTCCAGGAAGGTGCCCAATGACAACGTACAGAAACAGCAGCATGCTATCGTAGATGACGAGCTAGAGCACTTACTTGCCGTGTGGGGTGTAGCTTTTCCCTTTGTGAAAAATAAGCCCAGTTTTCTAAAAAAGAAAGGGTTGGCAGCAGGACACCAGGTAATAACTAATAGGGAAAAGCTAAAGGACACGCGGGTGTTTCTCGCGGACTCTACACCCGAATTTACCACCATCTGATATGCGATATGCACATCCCCTGGCGGTTGGATCTGGGTTATTGTTTTGTGCATCTGTTTGGGTGGGCCCCATATGTCAGTCGTTTGATTTTTTGGGAACCGCGCGCTATCCGTGAGCGCCGTCCGCGACAGACCATTTCACTTTCCCCTTTCTCCATTCGTTCTCGTCCTCTCCTCCCTCTCCTCTTGTCCTTCTCGTCTTCTCCGGGGGAAGCGATTCTCTCCGGCGAGCTTCGAGGTGTGTCCAGGAGACCATTCTCATTCGATTTACCCTATGCCGTTGTCGTTTTTTTCATGTTATTTGCTCAACGAATGAGCCTATGCCAGTGGATTTCTGAGCAAAATGTGTTGGTATTGGTTCTTCTTATTTGCCCTTTGTCTCAATCGATTTTGGATGTTAGTTGCTCAAGGAAGGAGCCTAGGTCACTGGATCTGAATGTGAAATGTTCATTCGAATTTTCCTTTGCATGCTAGCTGGTTAGATCTCACAGCTTTCCCCTTCCGTCCTCTATCTCTACGTCTAGTTTCCTGCCATTTTCTCCGGCGATTGCTGTTGATTCTCGCCATTTTGCCTTGCGCCCTCTCTGTCTCTCTCTCTCTCGATCTCGTTTCTGGTGATTTTCTCTAGCCATTGGTGCGGATTCTCCCCGCCTAGGGATGGACAGTTGAGATCCCATGCGGTTGTTTGTATTGTGTGTTCGATGTAGCAGTTTTCTCGTTTCAGCCTGTGTTCCGTTCACCACTATTATTCTCGGATCTGAGGTGTTGAAGTGGGCGCTGCGGTAATGGCATAGAGGGATCAGCTATGTGAGGCCCAGGAAGCCCCCATCTATTGCGTATCTGCATGCATGCACGCATGCATTGCGCTCACTGCTAGACAATGGACCTTTAATACTGGGCCAAAAGCCACGTTAGTACCGGTTATTCAACCGGTACCGAGCTCCCGGTACTAAATTGGCAGCCCCGTTAGTATCGGCTGCAGCAACCGGTACTAATGGGGCCGTAGGATTGGCGGGGCGGACCAGTACTAACTGGTTTCGAGCCAAAAAAATAAAGAAAAAAATTTGTAAGCTTACCAGGAGGCCCAGAAAGCCGGTCACAAGTCACACGATTTTTTTACGCGTAAATGCGCGTGCGCGGTTCGTGGGATTCGAACTCACAACCTCTGGCCTCGCGCATAACCCCCTCTACCATCCTGCCTATGCATCAGTTGTGATTGAGTGGGATATGCTTTCCTTTTGAACTATACCCCGCGGACCCATTTAATAGCGGCTCGTAACACCAGCTGGTACTAAATGCCAAAATTTAGTACCGGCTGGTGTTACGAGCCGGTACTAAATGCACGGGGGCCTTGGGAACCCCCCGGGACCATTTAGTACCGGCTGGTAACACCAACACCAACCAGTACTAAATGGTGTTATTTAGTACCGGTTGGTGTTACCAGCCGGTACTAAATGGTCCGAGGGCCCTCGGGAGCCTCCAGGGACATGTTAGTACCGGGTTTTAAGACAACCAGTACTAACGTCTGAGGGACGAATGCTCCATTCTCTTGTAGTGCCTGCTGCATGCTTGCATTACATCCAGTCCACCGCTGCATGCTCATTGCAAGGGGTTGACGGGAGGAGTTGAGTGTATTTGAATTTTTTTCTTCTAATTAGTTGTGCTGTAAATTTTTTTCTGATTTGACATGGAGCATTCGAATCTCTTATTTTCCCCTTTCTCTCCATGATTTTTACGATGTGAGGTGCTTCATGAGTAGGCCTAGATTAATGTATTTGTTATCAGTCAGATTCAGCCATTGTCTTGTACTCTTATTCATGTCAAACATTATCCGATCTGATGTGCTGAAATGAAGGGCTCGTTGATTCATATCTTGGCTGTGGGTGCTAGTTAATTTTCCTCTGAAGTTTATAGATCCTTTTGTCTTGTAGATGGTTTAGTTCCTCTGAATATTTTCCTCCAAATTTGGCTTAGTTCAGTTGTAGATGTGCTGTTCAGTTCTAGAGTGGTGATTATGAACTGAATGGCTAAGCAGTATGTGTTGTATCACATGATTTCCCATGTTACTTTTTCCCTCCATCCTGTAATGTGAAACAGCTAGCTTAGAAAGTAACTAGACAATGCCTTCAATATTCTAAACGACCACAATAGTTTTCATTTGGCATTCATCCCATATTTGAACAGTGAAATGAATGTGCATACTAGTTAGTTCTAAACTTTTAATTTTGTTTGACCTTTTACATATTTTAGTTTCACTTTTCATTTATTCCAAATCTTTCTACAGTTTTATTGAGATTCTATAGTCAATGCTACTTCTTACTGAAGGACCGAAGGATAAGCTACTTCTAGAGCCAGTCCCAGGCAGCCACGTGTGCACCAGCCCCAGCTCCCAGCCCAGCCGTTTTAGGTCAACCGGACAAGCCGAAATGGACCCAATTCCTCTCAAAATAAAAAGAAAATGGGCCGAGTCCTGCTTGATATGTGTATGCTAGACCTAGCTGAGTAGGTGATTTTTTGGACTTTCCCTAAAAAAAAGGTAATTTTTGGACCATCGGTTCAGGGCGGTCATGATCAGGTCTAAGAGGACGATGCTCCACGTGGATCATCATCTCACAGCTCTAGCGACGGAGAATCCAGCCACAAGTTTTTGCTAATTTTGTTATGCTGACCTTTCCGTCTTTTTTTTTCTCTGAGCAATTTAATGACGACGTTCCTGATGCTTTTGACGAGTTCTAGGAATTTTCAACTCAGCTGGAAACTATAGACTTGTACACTACTAGCTGCTGGAAACTAGGTATAGGCTACGATGATGGTTGATCGATCAATAATAGTTCAACACCATCTATCCAAAAACTGAAAGCTACGTATGCCAACAAAAAGTCCGCATCTCGCATATACGTGCATGCCTTTCTGCATAGGTTGGCAGGTTTCCACGCACCCCCTCTACACTTCAACACGAATATACCATGTATATGTCTCGCCAAAAAAATACAATCTTTCTCGTTTAGACCTCCGTGGCTCGACAAGTAACTGCATGCATCATGTACACGTGTGGACGTACTATATATCCAGAAGGATAATAACAGATAGAGATCATGAAAAATTACATGTTTCTCTAAATTAAAATGTCATTTGTTCGATAGCAATTGAAAGACATACAACATCGTCCATTTTCTGAACATGCCTGAACGCATGGACGCATCTTATTTCACGACATCGTCTTATTTATCAACTATTTATTCTCCTCCGCTACCGCGCGCATCTGGTCGATGCATACGCACAGCGTATATGTAGCTTGTAAAAATACTATGCAACACGATTAGGTATACGTTTAAGGTTCAACCACTGCCGCCCTAAGCGCAGAAGGTGACCTGGTAGTTGCTGTTGCCACTGCACGCATGGGTCTTGGTGTCATCGGTAGGGAAGAGGTAAGCATCAGGGCATCCCGGACCACCACAGTGCAAGTTCACGCCGGTGCTGCACGAGAAGTCCATGGGCTGGTTGAACCCATCCACCAGCGAGATGTCGTAGAAGTCCTGGGCGCCACCGATGGAGTACTCGGCCAGGGTCGCCGGAGTTTGGCCGGAGACGGTGCAGGAGAGCTGGCCGGCGCAGTCAGCGCTGTCGCAGTGGCCGCTACCGCCGTTGAAGGAGCAGCCGGTACGGCCCCAGAACCGGCCGCTGGTGCCGGCTGGCACGTCGACCGTCCATGTCTGGCCTTGGTCAAGCTGAACGCCACCGCCCACCGGAATGCCGGCTGGCCATATCGTGTAGCCGCAGTTGTTGGTGATGGTGAACGTGGCCGCTCTCGCACCGGAGGCGGCGAAGGTGGCGAGGACGATGAAGAGCACCGATGAGATGGCTGCTCTGGATGCCATTGATTCTAGCTTAGAATCTCTTGTTGTCTATATTGCTACTACGTTGTGATCTAGCTAGTACAAGAAGTAGAGAGCTTTGTACTTTGTTGTGTGGAGAAGTTGGGGAGGATGCATGGGTATTTATAGGTGGCAAGTAGGGAAGAACGAGACGTGCATAAAAGTCAGGTCTTGTGGAATTAATGATAAAAATTTATCCGAGTTGCCAATAGTGGCTGACAGGGAGGTGGAGGATTTGTTTCTTTCTTTCCTCTGTTTCAGCCAGCAGTGGATGAGATTAATGTTGGCCAAGTCAGTTGGAAATTTCCTCGAGGGATGGACCAATGCAAATAGAGAGATCTCGAAACCACGGCATGTCACAATAGCTCTTCATCAGTTTCATACGCACCAGAGACCAGTTCATCCAAAGAGTTGTTTAAGCATGCATGTGTGTATGTATTCCTCAATTTATTTTGTTAGGCCCATACAGTACCTGGCAGGATTGATTTTATCAGAGCAACAGTAGTAGATATAGTTGTGTGAATTCAGTTGTCTCAAATTTCATCTTAATTTAGTTTAGGTAAACCAGGTCGCCCAAGTTAAGTTAGGCAATATACGCAATGATAGGCGCGTGGCAACTTGACTGCAGGAGGCTTTGGAGCTAATGGAAGATGCTATTGAAGTTTCGTTCTTGCATTGCCGTCTATCATAGGTTAGAATTTGTCATCAGTAGTTCGTCTAGATACGCTGGAAATCTAATCCCTACGTGACCAGGACAAACCACATGCATTATATTACTGTTCGCTTGTTGAAAGAAAAGGAAGGAGGCTAAGCTTTGCTTTACCATACAAATAATAATTTTCAAGAAAAAAGCACAAAAAATTGTTGCTAGATGAAGCTAGGAAGTAGCATTATGGATATACATATTATCTTAATTTGTCATGCATCAGTTTAAGTTATATTTTCACACGTGAAAACACTTACCCGAAGAAAAATAATCGAGCTTTTGGATTATCTACAACGTATGCGTAGATGGTTGTATACACATTGACAAAATAGGGCTTCAATTTCAGGCTTTCAGCTCTCGGCCGGCTTGTAGTCTCGTGCTTAGAATTTCTTATAGATATGCTAGTGGACAATACGCGGCTGCCCGACCTAACTTTGCAAGAGATTGAGATTCGATGAACGGAAATGGTCAAGAAAGATTCACAAATCAGCAGTCAAACCTTTGGAGAATTGTCGTCACAGCTCACAGCGCATGCGTGCACGCATCAGAATTTCTACACGTATATATAATTATATATACTAGGACTAGGATGACAGGATAATGTATTTGTTTATCTGTCTTAGTTCAATGATTCACTATTTTTGAGATTGACAACAATGTAATATATTAGCAATATCATAAATATTCTAAAATAATATATTACAAACGGAAAAACCAACAACACACCTTCGAAGCACAAATACATGACCAGACTCTATGCAAGTGGTCTCTTAAACATTACAGTAACTTTTACACCAAGGACATGTAAAACTTTTACACTAAAATACATACAGCTAAATAGACAGCTTCTACAACAGTTTAGACAACTACCGTCTTTTTACTTGTCCGCAAGATATTAGTTCTTTCTATGACACGTAAAACATGGTGATTTGATACATTTGATCTTTGTAGCCATTTTGATGTTGTAAACAAAAATAGCTGCCTTTTCTTGTTGCTGTTCACAACTTTCCTGTTTTTGTTCTGTTAAATCGGAGCCAGCGGCTGCTGCTTGTTTGCTTTCTTCCCCGTGCTCACAAGAACAGCTGGCCTCACTGTGACACTGTGGCAATCTGGCCATGAGTGCAGAAGGGGATTTCCGTGCCACCATTGTTCGTCAGTCTGCCTCGGCAGCATGGGAGCCTACCAGCTTGGGAGGGGAAGCAATGGTGACAGCACTGAGACAGGAGCGAAGGAGAGCACAAAGCGGGTATCTTTCTTTAGGCCTTGTTTAGACGAGGAAGTTGGTTGAAAGTTGGAGGTGTGAATAGTGTATTGGTAATCATGTCTGTGAGAGAAGATGTGAGTCGATGTGACTGAAAAGTTAGCGAACTAAACAAGGCCTTAGTTTTACGCGTGCAAAGTCGATCCAGAGGACTATCATCAGTTGGCAAACAACAGCGAAGGAGCCTGGGAGCACGAGTCCTTGCCGTCCCCTCACGAAACGATGGCAGCATTCTCTCTCTGTAATTAATAGTGTAGCGTAGGACGCACAGGCTGGCGTGGCAGCATAAAGACGACGACCATCTCTACGCTATACGTGCCCCATCTTATTTTGAGGGCAGTGGTACTATTTCTATCTCATACTGTCCGCACTGGGGTCGGTAAACCGGACCTCCAGGTCAGGGTAGCGGTAAAAATATCCACAGCGGGTGCCGGTAAATGGGTCGCTAGCTCCTTGTTTCGGCCTCCAGCCACCAAATGTAGGGGGATAGCGACCGATCGCTACACGTCCATGTGGCGCGGGACCCACACACCATCCGATCCACCGGCTAGCAAGCGCGGGAGAGAGAGGGGGGGGGCAACCGGCCGGCGAGCAGGAGAGCCACCGCCACGAGCCCACTCGCCACTTGTCCACGAGCGCCGACCTCACCCCGATGAGCCCACGGGGAGCTGCGGGCTGCGGCCGAAGGAAGGACGGGCGGAGGTAGGGGGTAGACGCTGAGTTCTGCCGCGGCCGGAGTTCTACTACTCCTCCGCCTACAGCTCAAGGCAGAGGAGTGCGGAGCCCTGCTCGTCTTGCCGGATTGAGGCATCCCACGGATGGGGAGTGAGGAGGCGCAAGAGGAGCCTACGACGAGCACGGAGGCAGGCTAGCGCGGCAGCCGGCGGAGAGATGCAGGGCACGACAAGCTCGAGGTGACGAATCAACCTCAAATCCACCTTCTTCATCCCCCAATCGAGCTCCTCCGCGCTTTTCTGCCACCTTCTTCTTAGGCGCAGGCGCTCGATGTGGAGGTCGGGTAGGACCACGCCGTGGGGCCGCACGCGTTGCTCCGCTTCGCCTCACCGGAGCAAGAAGGAGAGGGGTGTTGGGGGCAGTGGTTGGTGGGAGGAGAGCAAATGCAGAGAGTAGCCATGGCGGCAGCGGGGAGATCGAGAGGGGGGCGACGGGGGGAGAGAGAGAGAGAGAGAAGGGGGTGCTGCGGAGTGGACGAAGAGGGGGGAAGGAGGAAGAGAGGGGGAGAGACAGAGATGGAAGGAAAAGAAAAAAGAGAAGGTAGTTGGAGATGATTGAATAAAATATAGATTAGTTGGTATAGAGGTTGAGATATAAAGGTTGACAGATGAGAAAGAAGTTGATATAGAGGTGAGAATCTCGATGACTGGGTGAGGATATTCCTTTAGAGGCTAAAAATAGAGGTTGACGAGTGCGGATAGCCTCAAAGGAGTGCAAAAAGCTAGTTATACAAAAAAAATAAAAATTTTATTCTAGAACTTCACCGATAAATATAGACATTAAGTCCATAGTTAAACATAATGTGCCACCCCTGTCGTGCACCTTTTTCTGTTTGTGAGAGCTGAGATAAAACCATAAATGAAAAAGGTGAGGTAAGGGAGCATTGCTTCTCCGATAAATTTAGACGCGTATTATGTTTGGATACTAATTAAGAGTATTAAACGTAGACCAATGACATATTGAGCATATGCTAAACTTTTTTGGGAGATGAATGTATAAAGCCTAATTATGCCATGATTACCCCATCTAATATCATATTGAGCATATGCTAATCAAGGATTAATTAACCTTAATAGATTCATCTCACAGAAATGTCTGCAATTAGCTTCATATTTAAATTATATTTAGTCCTTGTAAATAGAATCAAAACATTTGGTATGGAAGAGCCTATTTTAAGCCCCTCTGAATCAAAAACCAAATAGAAAAGCCTGGACTACTCACTATTCGATTTCATCACGAGGCACCGATGAACCGAAAGGCCTATCAAAGTGAAGGCTGCATGTGCTGAACAGGAAGTGAGGCGGATGCCCTATTTTTGTTTGTTTTTACTGTGGTAAATTTCACACATCGTCAAGCAAAGAACAGGCACCTTTGTAGGCTAGCAAATTTCTGACAAAAAATGTACAATTGATACACAAATTCAAAAAAATAATAAAAAACTAAAAAAAAGAAAACTCACGTGGGAAATCGGCGAGAGGCCGGTGATTCATTCCACGATATAGCTAGTGGAACGCCTATTTTAAGCCCCTCAGAAAAAAACCAAATGAAAGAGCAGTTTGGACTGCTGACTCCTCGATTTCATCGAGGGGCACCGATGAATGCGAAAGCCCTATCTGCGTGAAGGCGGCAGGGGAGGGTGTGTTTCCTTAACTAGAAGCGGGGCGGAGGCCGTAGCTTCTTTGTTTATTATGGTAAATTCACACATTTCCACGCGGCAGGCGATGAACAGATACCTTCGTAGGCTAGCAAATTTTCCTATGACCATAAAAATCATACAATTGATGTAGATACAGATTCAAAAGAAAAAAAAACAAAAAGGAAAAAAAGAAAAAAATCAAAAAGAAGAAAACTCACCTACAGAATCGCCCAATGGCCAGCAATTCCTTATGTCGCATGGACCACAGCCCAACAACCGTGCCATTGCCCAGTGTGGTCCGTGGTTCATGTCGTCGTGTATGTAGGAACCTACCTTACTATTACTAATTGACTAATTGGAGACTTCTTTTAAAGCCTTCAGGTGAGGCCACCTAGAACTTCGGTGGACAGTAAAAAAATAGAGAAATCCTATAAATTCTTACAAAAATCACAAACATTGAGCCATCAATTTTTCAATTATAATCGTAATAGCCATTAGATCTATTATGTTTTCTAATAAATTACGCACCTTAGCTGTTATGAAAATAGACAAAAGTAACCCCCGAAACATATATCAAATTACCCATCTCTGCCATTATAAAAACAATATAAAGTAACCCTTAATCTTCATTTAAATTACCCACGTATGTCATTATAAAAATAATCTAAAGTAACCCCCTAATTTTCATGGATACCCGCCTATGCCATTGTAAAAATAATATAAAATAACCCCTTAAATTTGCATTTAAACTATCAATATCATTATTAAAAGTTAAAGTAACTCCTATAAATCTGTATCTAAATTATAGAATTATACTAAAAATCTTAAAGCCATGAATATAAACCCTAAATTACTATTTCTATATTTATTAATTTATTATTTATATTATCGATTATATAAAATACTACCCATAATGTGTGTCGTCATATATTCAATGTATGAGGGTAGGATTAAGAATAAAAAATTTTTATAGCTTAAACATGGCTCAACTAAATACATATATAAAACAAACTCGAAAGTTTGATGCAAAGTGAAACTTTTTATTAACTAAACTTATCAGAATTATTACAATTATAAAAATAAATATTTATCTTTAAGGTACTATTAAAATATGTTATAGATGAAAGAGAGCGAGATGGATAATTTAAAATACTAACTATTCTCAGCCAGATCAGAAATGGTTCCAATCCTGCTAGATATGTGTACGCTCGACCCAGCTAATTTTTGGACGATCGGTTAGGGCAGTCATGATCAATGATGCTGACGTGATCTCACAGCTCTAGCAACGGATCCAAATGCGAATCGAGCTACAAGCAGGGTTCCCTAAACCATTGGGAAGCGGTCCGGTTTGACCGGTTCCCGACCAAACCGGTCCGGCCCGGTTGCAAAATATCCCGGTTACCGCTCCCAAACCAACACTATAAAACCGGGCCACTCGGCTAACCGACCGGTCAAACCACGGTAAATAAAACCCTGGCTACAAGTGTCTAGTTTTGTTATGCTGACCTTTCCGTCCTTTTTTTCTTCTCCGAGCAAATTAATGCCGTTCCTGTTGCTTTTGACGAGATCTAGGAATTGTCAAGCTAAGTCAGCTGGAAACTAGACTATTAGCTAGTAACTAGAGTAGAAGTTAGCCTATGTTGATGGCTGATCGATCAACAGTTCAACACCATATATCCAAAAACTGAAAGTTACTTATGCCAACAAAAACTACTGCCTCTGCAAGTCGTACATGCATCACTTTCTACCGGTTTGGGACACTACGGGGGTTCGGATTCTTTGTCTATGTGCCAGACACACACGGCAAAAGCTTTGTCGTGTCTGGCACAAGGCAAAGCCCAGCCGGCAAAGCCTTGTTTGACATGTCTCTTTTCTCGGGAACTTTGCCGTGTGCCAGATCTTACCTTCGGTAAAGTGATTCGCAAAACACCAGAAAAAATAGCAAAAAATTGTAGTTCAAATCTTTTTAATTTAAATTAATTTATTACTTCGAAATATGATTTGAATTTATCATATTTTTGTGATTGCTAATGTCTTTGTTATGCTGACCTTTTCTTCATTTAGCCCCTGATGGAGCAAATTAATACCGTTCCTGATGCTTGTGACGAGATCTAGAAATTTTCAAGTCAGCTGGAAACTATAGACTAAACACTACTAGCAGCTGGAAAATAGGTAGCCTGGGATGTTGGCTGATCGATCAACAGTTGAACATCATGTATCCAAAAACTGAACGCGCTACGTATGCCAACTGTCCGCATCTTGTATATAAGCGCTGTTAGTTCTGTGAGATCGGCTAGGAGTAGATCGAGTGGGTGTATAACTGTGATTCTGTGAATGACATACCTTTGAACCGCTTCTGTTCTTCGAGTCCCTGGTTCTGTCGATGGAGTCTGCGCACGGGCAGCGACGGTCGGTGTAGTCCCGCCGGCGAGGTCGCAGTGGCGGCGCCGGTGGAGCTTCCCATCGCATACAGCGCTCCCTTTGATCGGGCTAGGGTTCGGAGTTGGGGAATGGACTGTAGCGGTGAACCTCGTTGTCTGTGTCCTGGCCCCACCTCCCTATTTATGGCACTGCTCGACAGGGGCCACCAGCCTTATTGGGCTGGGCATCCCCGATCAAGATGCGAGGTCAAGGGTCCAATGGGCCTTTGGGCCTATTGGGGTAGAGATCAACCTAACAATCTCCCCCTTGATCTCATCTTATACTTTTAACCTTATGCTTCGAAGCAACTCTTTTCAAAGTACTCGTTCCATCACAGATTAATACATAGAGCATGCCTCATCGTCACGGTCTAATTACCGATAGAATCAACAGCTACAATGCACCTTTCTGTTTTGAAACAAATTCTATATCCTTCGGGCCTTCTTGTTGTCCAGAAGTCATAGACTATACCATGAACCCAAGTCGACTCTGGGCGGTAAGCCTTTAATGAGTGGATCCACTAACATTTGTCTGTTACTTTTATGCACAATGCATTTCAATACGATTCCGGACTCTCTCCTTTACAACATGTACTTTTGTGTCAATGTGTTTGGCACCACACTTGACTCGTTGTCAAAGGATTGGACAATTTGAATGGTCATAGCTGTTATTAACCATTATCAACTCTGGGCACGGGTTTTCTTAAACCATATTGCCTGTCCCTCAGCCTTGTATCATGCTAAGTCATATCTTTCATCACAATGATGATAAATGTTTCATTCTTTGGAGGTTTTCCACACAAAAACTCCAACCGCGAAAGTTAGAGACAATTGTGGATTTCGCTAAACATTTCGCATATTCTATCTTCGCACTCCCAACCATTGAGAGTACTTGATCTTTTTTAACTTAGCGCGCAGATTCTGTTTTGTACTCGCAATCTTTTGAGAGCACTTGATCTTTTCAACTTAGCATGTGGCCGATATTCTTTTACTCCATTCCAGTGATCTATATCTGGACTGGACATTGCCAAAACAACCTGGATTCGTGAACTATGTCAGGATAACAATATTCTTTTGCATTCATTGAGCTTTCAACAGCTAAAGCATATGGTACCATATTCTTTTGATCTATTTCATATCGATTCTTGGAACGCTAAAGTTCCAAATCCGTTACCCTTGACTCATAAGAACAGGCGTATATTTTTCTCGCATGCATTCTTTATAGGATTTTCTTAGCATGCCTTAAAAAAAATATTCTCAATACCCCCTTCTCTTCTATCTCGTTGAATCTTAATTCTTTTAAACAAGAGACATTTCACCAAGAACATCCTTTTGAACTTGAGGACAATAGCTTCTTCTCCTTCTGTAGTAGGTCCAAATCACCACTAACAAGTAGGACGTCATCCACATGTACAGGATTGAGAAATGAATTTCCCATTCTATATCTTTGCACAAATATAATTATCCTCTCATTTTCTTTAACCCAAAAAGCTAATTCTTTAGAGTGCTATCTAGAGCCTTGGCTCTAGTCCATAACAGATCTCTTCAAGCAACATCTCTTATATTCTTTTAGTTCCACAGCAAAACCATAAGGTGTGCCATGTTTCAGTTTTAATTGAAATCCTCTTTGTGAATGCTACCTTTTCTTTCATCTGATGTAACTTAGATAATTGTGTGCCACTATCTATTCATTCTTTTCGCACAAATCTTCTGATTTATGTTGCGCTTTGTCTTGACATATTCCCTTTGGAGTCACATTTCATCTTGTAGACCCTTTATAGTCTACTGTTTTGGCTCTATTGGGAATTACTTTTGAATCCCAAACGTCTCCGAGACTCATCATCAATTCTTTTGCCATTTAGGCGAGTGAGCGCCTCTCATGGCTTATTCAAATAGGACATGATCATCCTCCAATTGAATTTCACTTTCTAATCATGAAGTAAATCTTATTTCCTTATTCTTGGAGACCACCCGAGGCCTCAACTGTTGGCACTTCTTTCACATGGGGTTGTTGTTTACTCTTTTATTACCAAAAGGCAATTGATTCTACTGTCTTCCATTGCCAAGAGGCAATATATAATTTACTTATTAATCTTCTATAGAGCCAAACAACACGCTCCCCCGGATACAATCTATTCGAGCCTTAGGTATATTCATACCATGCTCCCCCATATCTCTCCATCTTTCAAATATGGGGTATTTGGGTTTACTCTGTTGAAACTTTCTTCTATATATGGCACTTTAAGCACCATGTTAGTATCTCAGTATTCCGGAACCGTGAAAGATCTAGGAATACATCTATTTCTTTACTTTAGGGGTATCATCAATATGACCGTCGTACTCCCCTGGACGATCATTTATAGATCACTTTAGATGCATACTATGCATCTTATTTTATCTAAGTATGGGGAAATAAATATCTTTCTTAATTGTCTTTCATTTCTCCCCCTCGAAATGTAGCGTGAACTCTTCTGCCACAATTTCGAAACCATTCTTAACTTCTATAACTCATTCACATGATCATATCATGCAAACGATGTTATGCCTGATTTATATGGGAGTACACTTTCCTCAATTCTTTATCGGTAGTACTTTCGCAAGTCACACATGCATATCATTCTTATCTTGAGGTTCGTCTGTAATCTTTTAATTCTTTTGAGACTCATTGAGTCCTTAATGACTATGACACGTGAAAGTGTATGGTCGATTCTAGGATAGCATAAAAGCTACTCCATACTTTTGTCTGAGAGTATGATCCATTAAAATCACATGAGTCATCATATATTTCTACTGTCATGCAGGATAAGTCCTTTCTTATACTTTACCCCGCCACGCAGGGATTTTCCTAGAATGCCAGTATTGGCTCCTGTTCTATATCAAATTTAGAAATAAAATCTAAATATTATGTAACACATACATGCTTAATCTGACTTTGGTCACATTAAACATGCATATGGTAAAAAAACATTTCTTCATACAGAGTGCATGTAATAATAAAAAAAACATTTCTCAAACAACACTCTCAATGATATATCTGTTTTTCTTGGATTAATATCTAAAATTCTTTTTCTCTTGACGTCATTATGTAGAGAGAATATACTCCCTCATGTTATGAGCTTCATTCTTTGCTATCTTTTGGGTCACTAGTACCAAAACTTTTATCTCGTTTTGTTTTCATGAATGAAAACATGAAAAAACTTTTGTCTGAGAAAAACATTCAATAGTAAACTATTAAACTTTGTAAAAGTCCGTTTCTTTCTATATCACCTTTGGGTAGAAAATAGAACAAAACATCAACCTTTTACATTATTTTCACATCACCTTTGGGCAGAAATGGAAATAACGTATGACCAAATCTCAATTTATTGTTTAGAACAATAAAACATCTATTTCTACATTAATTCCACATCATATATGAAGACTCAATTATCTGTTGAGACATTAGAACATCATACTTCTACATTAACTCCACATCACCTTTGGGCAGAAATGGAAATAATGTAGGAAATCTCAATTATCTGTTAAAACAATACACTTCACACTAAATTCTCCCTTTGGTTTGAATTCAATAGGAAGGTAAGCATCTTTATTTCAGCGGAAACATGAAATATACATTTCTCTAGTTCAAGAGCATTTCTTGATCTTCATCTGATCTCTGGAAAACTGATCACTTTGATGCAAAATTTTCCTCTGGTTCAAGAGAATTTCTTGATCTTTATCTGTTCCCTGAAATTGGTCACTTTGATGCAAAGTTTATCAGAGATTTACATAAAACTTTTAAACATAAAACTCATAGAACTACAATATTGTTATCATCAGCTTTGGCCAGAAAATAACAATACAATGATTTTCTTTAAACAAACATCTTTAATTATAATATTATTATTATCAGCTTTGGCCAGAAAATAACAATACCATAATTTTCTATAAACAAATATCTTTAATTATAATATTATTATCATCAGCTTTGGCCAGAAAATAACAATACCATAATTTTCTTTAAACAAATATGTTTTTTCTCCTTTAATTAATTTTTATAATTAACATATTTACTATGCAGCGGAAATCTTGGAAATAATAGATCTATTCATAAGCAAATTCTGTAAATCTTTTACTTTGCAACGGAATTCAATAAAAGAAAATAAATCTATTCAGAAGCAATATCCGTGCAATCTACTCTCTAATCATTTATCCATCTGGTTCAAAATGAATAGAGATCAAAACTATACAAAAAAAATGATCAAATATGCTTCTGGATTTTTTTTTTAAAAAAACAATTCGCAATCTTTACTGTTCAGGAGGCCCATGTTAACATGGCCCGCTCGCCCGGCGAGGCTCGCCTCGGCCGCGCAGCCCATCTACCACTCGGCCTGCTCGGCTCGACGGCCTCCCCCGCGCACCAGGCCGCAACCTGGGCCTGGGCCGGGAAAGCGTCCTCCCGCCTGGGCTCAAACTTGGCCCGTTGTCTAATGGAAGATCTTGGCCGTCCATCTACATCCGACGGCTCAGCCGGGCTCCTCGCCGGATCAAAACCGGCGGCCAATCCTTTCCCCAAAACCTAGAGCATTCCATTCTCTCTCCTCTTCTGCCGGTCGACCGGAGCTCGCGCCGCCGGTCACCGCTCCTCCGGCGGTCGACGCCGACGCACAGCTCGCTTACGAGCTGCTTGGTCCGGTATTCGTGCGATGGACGGTGACCCCAAGTTTAAGCTCTTCACCCTTCTCTCTCCCGGTGCATTCGGTCTCTGTGCGCTGCCGTGCCTATGGCCGGCGACTCCCGGAGCAGCCTCTCTTTTTTTTTCTTCCCGATTCCAGGTCGAACGCGCGGAAGGGCAAACGGCGTGGTCAAGCTGCCACCGCCGCTTCTGTTGCGCCCTTGCGGGCCTCCTCGCGGCTCCGTCGAGGAGCTTCGCCGGGGTGCCTTCTGTGGCGCCGCCAGCATGGTCAGCACACAGGTGAGGCAGATCTAGGGTTTAGGTTGTTCATTATTCTGATTCGAAATTAAAATCGGTTCTAGGGTTTCGGTTCTTTCTGTTGATCTTTATTCCGATTCGATGCGAATCGAAATCTCTCTGTTTCTTTTCTTCGTCCTCAGATTCGGATCGGAAACTGGTCTTTCTTCTGTATCGGAGATCGAAACCTCCTCTGTTTCTCTTTCTTTCTTTTCGAAATCTCTTCGATCTGTTCTTCCCCAACTCAGATCCAACTCTCTAGCGAGGCTCTGATACCAATTGTTAGTTCTGTGAGATCGGCTAGGAGTAGATCGAGTGGGTGTATAACCGTGATTCTGTGAATGACATACCTTTGAACCGCTTCTGTTCTTCGAGCCCCTGGTTCTGTCGATGGAGTCTGCGCACGGGCAGCGACGGTCAGTGTAGTCCCGTCGGCGAGGTCGCAGTGGCGGCGCCGGTGGAGCTTCCCATCGCATACAGCGCCTCCTTTCGATCGGGCTAGGGTTCGGAGGTGGGGAATGGACTGTAGCGGTGAACCTCGTTGTCTGTGTCCTGGCCCCACCTCCCTATTTATGGCACTGCGCGACAGGGGCCCACCAGCCTTATTGGGCTGGGCATCCCCGATCAGGATGCGAGGTAAAGGATCCAATGGGCCTTTGGGCCTATTGGGGTAGAGATCAACCTAACAAGCGCATGACTTTCTGCACGCTGTGCTCAGGTTGGTGTGTTTCCACGCACCCTCACTACACTTCAACGAATATACCATGAATATGTCGCACCCAAAAGAAAAAAAAAATCTCGTTTATCCAGAAGGATATAACAGAGAATGAAGACAAATTACAAGTTTCTGTAAAAATGTCATTTATTTGATAGCAATTGAAAGACATACGACATCATCCATTTTATAACATGCCTGCACGCGTCTTATTTCACGACATCGTCTTATTTATCAACTTTTTATTCTCCTCCGCTAGTACGCATCTGGTCGATAGATGCATACGCACAGCGTATTTGTAGCTTGTAAAAAATATATGCTATGCAACACTATTAGGTATACGTTTAAGGTTCAACCACTGCCACCCTAAGCGCAGAAGGTGACCTGGTAGTTGCTGTTGCCACTGCAAGCATGGGTCTTGGTGTCATCGGTAGGGAAGAGGTAAGCATCAGGGCATCCCGGACCACCACAGTGCAAGTTCACGCCGGTGCTGCACGAGAAGTCCATGGGCTGGTTGAACCCATCCACCAGCGAGATGTCGTAGAAGTCCTGGGCGCCACCGATGGAGTACTCGGCCAGGGTCGCCGGAGTTTGGCCGGAGACGGTGCAGGAGAGCTGGCCGGCGCAGTCAGCGCTGTCGCAGTGGCCGCTACCGCCGTTGAAGGAGCAGCCGGTACGGCCCCAGAACCGGCCGCTGGTGCCGGCTGGCACGTCGACCGTCCATGTCTGGCCTTGGTCAAGCTGAACGCCACCGCCCACCGGAATGCCGGCTGGCCATATCGTGTAGCCGCAGTTGTTGGTGATGGTGAACGTGGCCGCTCTCGCACCGGAGGCGGCGAAGGCAGCGAGGACGATGAAGAGCACCGATGAGATGGCTGCTCTGGACGCCATTGATTCTAGCTTAGAATCTCTTGTTGTCTATATTGCTACTACGTTGTGATCTAGCTAGTACAAGAAGTAGAGAGCTTTGTACTTTGTTGTGTGGAGGAGTTGGGGAGGATGCATGGGTATTTATAGGTGGCAAGCAGGGAAGAACGAGACGTGCATAAAAGTCAGGTCTTGTGGAATTAATGATAAAAATTTCTCCGAGTCGCCAATAGTGGCTGACAGGGAGGTGGAGGATTTGTTTCTTTCTTTCTTTCCTCTGTTTCAGCCAGCAGTGGATGAGATTGATCTTGCCCAAGTCACTTGGAAATTTCCTCGATGGATGGACCAATAATGCAAACAGAGAGATCTCGAAACGGTATGTCACAGTAGCACTTCATCAGTTTCATACGCACAGAGACCAGTTCATCCAAAGAGTTGTTCAAGCATGCATGTGTGCACTCCTCAATTTAGTTTTTTTATGTTCACATAGTACCTAGCAGGATTGATTTGATCAGAGCGACTGTAGTAGTATATAGTTGTGTGGAACTAATGACATTCAGTTGATGTCTCAAATTTCATCTTAAGTAAGTTGTTTAGTTAAACCAGGTCGCCCAAGTTAAAGTTAGGCAATATATGTACGCAATGTAGACGCGTTGCCATTTGACTGCAGGAGCTGATGGCAGATGCTACTGGACGTTACTTGTTAGAAGTTTCGTTCTTGCAATCTTGCATTGCCGTGTAGCATTGGTTAGAATTTGTCATCAGTAGTTCGTCTAGATAAGCGGGAATGATTTTATCAGAGCAACACAACTATATATATATAGCTGTGTCCAAGTAATGACATTTAATAATCTCCAATTTCTTCTTAACTCTGTTTAGTTAAACAAGGTCGAGGGCCCAAGTTAAGTAACATACACAGTGGTAGCCGCGTGTCAGATTGTGTGGATGGACGCGTGTCGCAAATCCAAGACCTGGCTGCACAGGGCTCAATTTGCAGCCCGGCTGCACCAAAGTTTTTTCCCATATATATATTTGACTGCACGTCACTTGTTAGAAGTTTCTTGCGTTGCCGTGTATCATAGAGGTTAGAATTTGTCATCAGTAGTTCGTCTAGATACGCTGGAAATCTAATCCCTACGTGACCAGGACAAACCACATGCATTATATTACTGTTCGCTTGTAGAAATAAATGGCTAGATCTAGCGATGAAGTAGAATTATGGATATACATCAAATATATTATCTTAATTTTCCATGCATCTGTTTAATTTATTTACACGTGAGCAACACTTGCCCGAAGAAAAATCGAGCTTTTGGATGATCCATTACGTATGTGTAGATGGTTGTATATATTACACAATGACAAAATAGCCTTCTATTTCTGCTTGGCCGGCTTGTAGTCTTGTGCTTAGAATTTCTAGTAGATATGCAATAATGAATGTGGAAAATATGCGGCTGCCGGACCTAACTTGCAAGAGATTGATGAACAAAAATGGTCAAGATAGATGGATTTACAAGTCAGCAGTCAACCCTCTGGAGACTTGTCGTCACAGCTCACAGCACATGCGTGCACGCATCAGGATTTCTACACGTATACATATGTCTCAAACACTTTGCCCTTGCGCGTGTAGTGTGTACCGGCCACATATCGATATATAATATAATCAATCTAGTTAATTATATACACATTATATATTACATTTACATGCAGCATAATTAATAAGAATTCTCTCAAGGCTCATTGCCTCGTTAGTCATTGGTAAGGGTGCATGTGTGTACTTACAGAGATAAGTGTGCATAAATGTAGACGAATATAGGAGTATGCGTCTTAGGTTCTAAAGAAAATACAACCATAATTCAACGAGCTTTATGTTTTACAACAATTCAACGAGCTACCTTTTTTTTTTTGAGAAACACTACACGGTCCGTTCAATGCGAAAATGTCGCACGGCCCAACAACTGTACCATGGCCCAGTGTGGTCCGTGATCTGCGCAGCGTAGGAACCTGAAACTAGCTCTGTGCTAGGCTGCTAGCCGTGCGTCTATTTCCCCCTTCAAATCACGTATCAATTCGTGTTGAAGTTTTTCCAAATTACTCGACGCGAATGTTGAAAATTAATGGAGTTTGTTTGTCCTCGCACACAGGAGTTTTGTGGGCCATTCTTGCCAAGCCCAGAGGGCCACTTGTTTGCAGCCTTGCACATTAGTAGTGTTGTTGGCTGCCATGCATGGGAGTATTTGACTCATCCACCAGTTTTTATCCTATTACTTTTGGCTGTAAAGGTCTTTCCATGAACATTTTTCACAAGAAGTTAATTTATACACCTTTCACTATTTGAGCTTCATCCTATAATGGACTGATGTGAAGGGAAATAAAGAAGCAAATCAACCTACCAACATATCAGAGTCCTAAAATAATGCTGACTTAGAGCACTTCCCAAATATTGAGCCATGATTCACTAATTGCTAAATAAGTAGTGACGAAATGTTTGAAGCATGTAGTAGGTGTGGGCAACATGGATTCGGCAGGACGTTCTATTTATTACCTATCAAATGTTGAATTGGTTTATCTGGAATATTGAGTAATCTTTTTTGGATTGTTGAATAAGTGTAAGAAATGTTTAAGGATGTCGGTGATGAGAGGTTCTTGAACAGCAATGGTTAACTTAGATGAACCTAGCTAATACGCGGGAAGTAACACATGTATCTTAATCATCTTGTGGAGTGAACATAGATAGGAAGCCCCAAATCATCGAAAAGGACTATATTCACGCTGAAATTTCTATGCTTTATCAGCGTGAGAAGTGGGTTCTACATTTATGGGACACTTTTCGTATGTATATACTGCAAAAATAGCCTTCCTCTTTTTTTTCGCACTCAGTCGTCATGTTGATTTGCGTATTATATATCGCAGCGCAAAAGTCTATATTGAAATTCTTGAGTAGAGAATAAAATGTGTGGCTTTGGCGGTCGGACCTAATAAACTTGCCAGAGTTTGGATTGAATGAATTGGAATCCTAAGCCCTTCAGTATATATGTGTCCACGTCAAGTCACCATCAAGGAAGACAAGAACCGACTCATCAAGTCATATACTATTACTTGTTTGTTTCATTTGTCTAACAATCGACAAGACATATTTTCAAGTTCGTACAAATGCGTGTGCCTGCAGATGCTGAGACATGCATACGATCGTCTCTTATTCTTCCGAGTACTATATATACTCCACTTCTACGTACAGCGCGTACGTGGTTTATTTGCTACACAATACTATACTTAATATTACGTGATGTCGGTCAACCGTAGCACGTACTGCTTGATCACGACTCAGGAGAACCTTTAATTTCATGGGCAGAATGTGACCTGGTAGTTGCTGTTGCCTGTGCAGGAATGGGTATCTGGGTCATTAGGCTCATGGTACGCATCGCTGCAGTTATCAGGACTAGGGCACGTCAGGGTGACGCCGGTGCTGCAGGAGAAGTCCATGCCAATGTTGAATCCGTTGATCACCGAGATGTCGTAGTAGTCGTTGCTGCCGTCGACGCCGCCGATGGTGAACTCGGCCAGCGTGAGAGGTGGCTGGCCGGAGAGGACGCAGGCGAGCGCGCCGGCGCAGTCGCCGGTGGCGCAGCTGCCGGTGTTGCCGTTGAAGGTGCACCCCGTCCGGCCCCACACCCTGCCGGAGCTGGTGCCAGCTGGCACGTTGATCACCCACGAGTCGCCGTTGTTGAGCTGCACGCCGCCGCCCACCGGGGTGGCCGCCGGCCATATCGTGTAGCCGCAGTTGTTGGTGATGGTGAACGTGGCGGCGTTGGCGCCAGCCGCCGCAAAGGCGGCGAGGAGCACGAGGATGACCGAGGAGGCAGCCATTGTACGTTTTGATGGTTGTGCTCTACTACTCTCTTGTTGATGGTTTGTGGAGTGTTGGGACTTTGGGAGAGGGAGCATACGTATTTATAGGGGGTGGCCAGCCGGCCGGGAAGTCAAAATTAAGGAAAATTTGATAAATCTTAGGACGAGGGCTTACAAAAATTCAACCTCATGTTTGGACTCTCATGGCCGAGACCGAGAGAGACAGGCAGCCACAGGCGGCTATACAATTGAAACCAAACCTGTGGCCTTGCTTCAAGTTCAATATGAAGTGCTAGCTAGCTATGAACAACTTGTGACCTCGTACATCCTCATCATAAAAATCCATGGAAATTATGTGGCTTGCTGACAAATCCACAAGTCAGCACTAGTGGCGTGCTGCAGACCTAAATTAAAACAGGTTGCCACCACAAATGTACTTGTAAGAATCCATTTTCCATCTTTTTTCCGCTCTTTTTCCAGTAGGCCTGTTCATACCCACATTACACTGATTAATCTCATCCGGGTTTTCAACGCGGCCCGCAATGAGCTCTTCAGTTTGTTTGGGTTGGTCCGGTCCCATATAGTGTGCACAAACGTAACTGGCGACGGCATGCCTCTTGCAGTTGTGCACTTGTGCTTCAACCATAATAACGCGTCTCAGAGGACTTGATTGATATTTTCTTTCATAACCACCGTTAGATATATAGGTCATCAAAGATGATAATATCTCGATCCAGGCCAGACCTTAGCTGAGTCACCACCATCTTATCATCATTTCGCGTGGAAGCTGGACTACGAAGCTAATCTTCAGACGTGCACGCCTGAGATATCATGGGTTTGCATGAAACTTAATATAGAATTTTGTTGCCACAACGAATTTTGCTTGTAATCACATTACTACTCAACTAAAGAGATATATTTCCTACTTAACATCGTACGATCTCTCAAGTTTCTTGAAGAAAACAAGTAGCATCTCGTGTGCGACTTGATAGGCAAAGTTAATTTGCCTACACCCATGTTCATCAATGGTTGCCACAGCCTATCTGCGTATTTGAAACTTTGTAGAAATTGTTTCATTGCCGTACGTGTTACATTGGCTAGAATATGTTAGATGGTTCATCTAGATGTGCTCAATTGAAATTTGGACCAATTTGACAAGGACAACACAATCGTGTAATACTTGGCTGCTCAATGGACAAGTTGAAATCCTTGGCTTCATTGTAAACTCCTAGGAACAATCATTGTCATATGCATGCCATTGTTGTGGTGCTGAGTTAATAAAAACCTTGAGTTAATAGGAAAGTTAATTGGCCTCCATGTTCTTCAGTGGTTGCGAGCCTATCTGACTATTTGAAAATGTAAAAATTGTTTCATTGCCGTGCTACATTGGTTGGAATATGACAGATGGTTCATCTAGATATGCTGAATTGAAATTTGGAGCAATTTGACTTGGCCAACACACAATCGTAAACTCCTTGGCTGCTCAATGGACAAGTCTTGAAGTCCTTGGCTTTATTGTAAACTTCTAGGAACAATCATTGTCATGCCATTACCGACCGTATATGACATATGCGTAGTAATTATAACTAAGTAATGTATATAATGAAAAAGGAAGTCTTTGACTTTTGAAGCATAGGGGGTAAGAGAAAAAAAATCCAAGAAACAAACACTGAATCATAACTCAAATCTTTTCTTATCTTTTTATGAAACATGGAGAAAAAGAACATAAACTCATTAATATAAATACACGCGTGTCTATATAGGCACCTCTAAGATATTGAACTGCACATCTTGAGTTGATTAGGACGAACTACAATACATTATATTAGACGGTGATTATGAAAAACTATAATAATTTTAAAAGCATAATAAATTTTAAAATAAATAGCAGACCATGGTGAACACCTTTTTTTGCTTTTATTTTCAACTAATTTGGTTAGTTTGGCTCAAGGATATATTAATAGTTTGTCTTATCCCAACAAGTTGTCTTATATTTTTAGGACGGCAAATACACAGCAGCGTCCATCATCATTTTATTCTAATTCGATGAGTCCACATATATGAGCAAGAATATATATGGTGCATGTACAACAATAAAACTTTAATGATGGACATGTGGACCTGATGCGACCGTCCGCGTGATAATTTTCTGGTTTTGTGATAACGTCGTCATTAGATAATATACTTGTCCGTTAATTAAAAAGTATTCCCTCCCTCAAAAAAAAGTCATCTCAGGATTCAAATTTTGTCCCAAAAATAAGATGAAGTAGTGTGGGCCCTTGGATAAGAATTGATATGGATATACAGAACTATCGTTGTAAATTGAGTTTATAGACAACAGTTAACACCACATATTATTTTTTTTCTTATTTTATAAGAATTTATAGTACTTGTGGAAAATATCATTCATGTTTATTTTGAAGGTAGTACATATGTAAGACATTATGCTTCCACATGCAGATCGACTTGCACGTACTCAAGCTTGGCCGAGCACAATCAGTCCCAGCGTCTTATTACTATTCAGAAACCTCCACTTGGAAGCTAGGACTGCGGTTCGTGTTGTAAGAGCATTTCCAGTGGGGCATGTAAATTTGGACTCATAAATCCTATTTTACAAGCTTACATATAAAATTTATGTCACACCCTGAAATTTGGGATTTCGGGATGTGATTAGAAAAAAGAAAATTAAATAAACAATTTTCATTAATTATTAAAACTTTTCCAACATTTGTTTAATTTACAAGGAAATTTACCATAGGAAAATAATCGATTTCCTAAATTAAATAAATATGCTTTTTGTTGTCTTAATTAAGGTGATGCATTCATGCCGAAGTGCATAATGTGTTTATGGGTGCAAGATTTCAAAATGCGTTTAGACGTCGATCAAATCTCTCCTGAGAATTTCCTAGATTTTTCTAGGAATTAATTCTCTTTTCTTAGAGTCAAATCCATTTATTGGAAGGCTTGAAATCCCCTTTTGTCGAACTCCAAATATTTTATTTTGGTTCAAAGTCTCCAACTCTATCTCTGGAATTTTTCCTAGGATTTTTGGAGCTTTGGAGAGAATTTTTGTGGTTTAAATGCATTATCTAGAATTTCCTGGATTTGTATTTGAACTAGAAATCTATTTCTCAAATTAAAATCTAATTCTCCATTTGGGCCGACGCATCTCTCCAGCTGAGCCCAGTCTGGCCCATCACACCAGCCCAGCTCTCCCTCCACCCTTTCTCTTTCTCTTCTCTCACCGCCATGTGGACCCTACCTGTCAGCCGCAACCTCCTCCCTCTTTCACCCCCCTGGCGTGTGGACCCCAGCCGTCAGCTTCTTCTTCCCATCGTGCTCAAGCAGGACTCGAGCAGAGTCCGACGCGCCGCCGCCGCACCTTCTTGGCGTGCGCGCCACGACGGTCCTTGTCTCGAGCCCCTTTAAAACCCGAGCCTCATCTCCCTGTTTCTACCGCCTCGCCTCGCCCTATTCTCCACAGCGCCGCCGCCTCCTGGAGCTCGCCGGAGCCGAGCCGCAGGCGCCGGGTCTTCCTCCGATTCGTCGCAAGCCGAGGCCGAGGAAGAAAACGGAGACCATCACGAGCTTCACTGAATCGAGACGAATCCAATTAGCCGGTTCTCGTCGCCCTTCCGCCATCGGGGGAGCTTCACCACGTGAGACCCAGATCGCCGCCGCTGCCATCCGAATTCCGACCGCCATCGTCCACCTCCGCCGTCGGTGAGCACTCCAATGGAATCCGCTTCTCCTCCTCTCTCTTTTCCCCAACTTTGCCGAGCTCCCCTCTCCCTGAATCGCCCCCGAGCCGAGCACCAGAGCCGCCGTTGGCCATGGCTGCAATGGCAGCAAGCTCTTGGAGCTTTTGCAGAAAAGCCCACATAGTTGTTTCTTTTAAACCCGCAGTCCACGGTAGTTCAAAAGTATTTTTGTTTAGGTCCTTTTCTTTCCGGTTTAACCCCTGAAGTTTGGCAGAATCCAACCCGCCGTCCTTGGCTGCTAGTTTTATGCGTTAGCCTTCATGTTTTCATATGTAATTATGTTTTAGCCCTCGGTTTCTTTCAAAACAGCCCTTGAAAGCCCTGTTTCCTCGCAGTTAAGCCCCTAGAACCTTGTTTTATCCATAGATTCCACGTTTTATCTCCGTTTAACCTCGTTCTTGATGCGTTAGCTTTCTAAAAGTGCAAAGTTTAGATAAACATCGTTGGTTACCAAGTTTCATGTTTTGAAATAAATAAATAATAATTGTTTAATACTTGTTACATTGGTTTTCTAAAACTAAAACTAATTAGAGCTCCAACTCCATGTTTTATAATTTATTTTAAATATTAATTTGAATAATGTTTACTTCATATGCTAGTAAGGTTGTATCTCAGTTTTCATAAACTAATAATTAATTTGCTTAATGTTCAATATTGAATCTTGTTTTCTATATAAAAATTGACTAGGTTTATACATCGTCTTTTATAAATAAATATTAACTTGATTATTAATATTTATTAAATAGATTTTCTAATTAAAAGTTAATTAAGGTTTATACCACGCTATTTCGTAAACAAATTGTAACACCCCTGGTGTTAATTAACACTAAAACAATGATTAAGCTAAGCTAAATAAGTAATCAAGCCTAACCAAGGTTAATTGAAAGAAAGAAATCAAAAGAAATGCTAAAAGGAATTCGATAAGAAATTAAAAACACCCCAAAAAGAGGCAAAACAAAAACCTTTAAATTTTATATAAGAACTTGAATTTTTGGCCAATGCAAATTTGAAGGAGAGACCAAACCAAGCATCTTCCCTTTTGAAACCATAGCCTAAAAATGTTTGGAAGTATCTCAAATTTCAGACCCTAACTTTGGAATTTGAAATTTTCAATTCAAATTCAAAAGCTGAAATGGAACCTTAGCCAAGCTCGAGCTCGAGGACTCCGCAGCCAAGCTCGAAGGGGCATTGACCCTCGAGCGGAGTTTCCGTCACGCTCGAGGTTCCGCAGCTAAGCTCGAAGGGGCATTGACCCTCGAGCGGAGTTTCCGTCACGCTCGAGGTTCCGCAGCTAAGCTCGAAGGGGCATTCACCCTCGAGCGGAGTTTCCGTCACGCTCGAGGTTCCGCAGCTAAGCTCGAAGGGGCATTCACCCTCGAGCGGAGTGTCCGTCACGCTCGAGGCTCGGCAAGCTCGAGCTTGCGGTCCAAGCTCGAAGCGCATGGTCGAAGCGCCTGGTCGAGCCATGCCAACCAAGTTGACCCTTGCACCGCTGACGGCGCGCTCACGGGTTGCCAGCGCCGCGCCCGCGCGTGCCGCGCTCGCCGCCGGCAAGCGCCTGCCGCCGTCCGTCCTCGCCTGAGCCGACAAGTGACATGGCCGGGTGTCCCCGCTCACGGTGCACGCCTCTGACAAGGTCTCATGGTCGGAGACGCACTGTAGCGCTGACTCCCCGCTCGCCGTCGCGTCGCCGCCGCGGACCGCCGGGTTTTGCCGTCGCCGCCGTTGCCCGCCGGTCCAAAGCGCGACTTTTGCGCCCCGCGTGCTCCTTTTTCCTCCTCCGCCCTGTCTCGTCGCTCGCCCACGCGCGCCTGCCGCCTGCCGTCCTCGCCTGCGCCGCGCTGACGCCGCGCAAGGCGCCAAACGGCCGCAACAAGCCGCTGCCGCCGCGAGCCGTTGCCGCGCTGCCCCAGTCCCATCCAGTGCTGCTCGAGCACCATTCCCTTCCCCTCTCCCTCCAACTTAAAGCCCCAAACAGTTCCCCTTCACTTCCGCGCCGAAATCGCTCGCCGGAGTTCACAAAGCCGCCGCCGAGCTCGCTCACGCGGACAGCCTTCTCCGCTGCTCCTCCGGCCAAACCAAGGCGCGCAATAGCCTCCCCATCCCCCACTGCCACTCACCGAGCCATTCCCGACCCGTTTCCCCCACCAGAACCGCTGGCGTAGCTCGCCGGAGTTAACCGAGCTCTCCGCCGCCGCCCGCGCACGTGCACAGCCCGCTCTACTCCTCCTCCAGCCGAACCGAGGGCGCCATTCGCTTCCTCGTGCCGTGCTGGTGCTCACCGACCCCTTCTCCGAGCTTCTCCGACCCCAACGTCGCCGGTCGCCGCTCGCCGGAGCAAGCCGAGCCGCCACCGCCGTCGTTGACCTCGTTCCCGGCCATCCCCGACCTCGAGACCTAGCTCAAACGAATCACGGTGAGCCCCTCTCCATTTCCCCCCACTTCCCCGGCCCGGTCTCGCCGCCGTTTGGCCGGCGTAACCACGCCGGCGAACTCGAGGACCTCGTTGTGTCTTCAACCTCTTTCCAGGGGGCCGAGCGCAAAATGTAGGGACCCCGTTGTAAGACTTTCAAAAACTCTAGGGTTCCCCGCGTAAAATAGATTCTATCTTTTCGGTTTAATTCACTGAAATGTTCAAAAATTCTTAGAAAATCGTAGAAACATCAGAAAAATACAAACTAAATTTCCCTGGAAACCTTGAAGCATGAAGATCATTTCCCTAGTTATGAGTTGTCACTTTTGAGCTATAGTTTTTGCAGTATAAATTCAAATCAGTTTGAGCACATTTCATCATAGTTCAAAATCTACACATGCACTGGAGCTGAGCTTTGGATATGTTATTAGGATGGTTATCATCAGCCTAATGCGCAAGTGGTGCACAAAAATTCCCAGTGGATTTAGGGATATGATTTTCCAAACATATACCCTGTTGTTTTGGCAAATAAATCATAGAAAATAATTTACTCAGTGAAAAATCATCTCCTTCACACAGAAACTAAAACAAGACATAAGAAACCTTAGAAAAATGAAAATGGTAATTTTTGGACACTGGAAAATGGCTAAATTATTTTTGGTAGTTTAAACATGGTGAAATTCCACAAAAATATTCATAATTCAAAATCACAAGCAAACTTGCAGAGGTGTCACTCTTGGCATCCTAAGCCACTGTGCCAAGTGGTTTGGACAAAAACCTTGTAATTATTTTTGTAGGATTTTATTTTGATTTTAGGCAAAAAGATAAGAACATTTTTAATAAATTATAGAAAAATTATCTTGAGCCAAACTTTGGGCTAAGCTCCTGCCTTGGCATGAGCAAGCCTCTGGCCAAATGGTACATGAAAATAAATTTCTTAAGTTCACCTTTTGAATAATGGAAAAAGGACTTAAATAGTGGGAAAAGAGGAGAAAAAGAAAAGAAAAGAGAAGAAAAAGAAAGGAAAAGAGAAGAAAAAGAAAAGAAAAGAGAAAAACCTAAAACTCTAAAATCAAAGTAAAGGTTCAAAATGAAAAGAATATATTCACTTATAATTAACGTTTATCCTTTCCAATTCACTAACCAAGATTTAAATAAACCCTAATTGTTTAAATCTCGATACTTAAGCATTTCATGCATTCCGTGTAGATTCGGGTCTCGCCGACGGAGTCTACGAGCTAGTCCCCGCTGCAGAGGAGATCGCCCAGGAGTCCGAGGTGAACGTGGTGCACGTGGATCCGAGCTCCGAGCAGGAGTACCGCTTCGAGCCGGAAGGCAAGCCCCGGAGCATAACCTAACTTTACTTACGCAATTTATTTGATTATATGTTTGTGCATTTAAGTTTCAAGGAGTTGAATGAAACCCTAGATTGCATGATCATAGGTTCCTTTGATTGAACACTAGTATGTTAGGTTCGATAGTTGCTATGCTTAAGAACGATAGAAGTCGAGTGTTTTCCGACACTCGCGAGATATAGGAGTTGTATGACTACTCATACCAGAAACACTAGAGATGATGGACGGATGATTGTAGATACCCGTCTATCGATGTTTTAAGTGGAAACATGTGGTACTTTTGTGTCAAGCGTTTGAACGTACCACACATATGCACGGTTTATGGGACCGGTAAGTCCCGGTATCCGATTGATGCGAGCAGGTCCGACAGCTCTCTGTCTTGGAAACGTTATCCCATGGGCACATGAGGGTAGTTGCGTGAGTCCCAGTAGTGGTAAACCTTTACCCTGAGGCAGTGGGACTCGGGAGCCACTCGCAGAGAGAGGAGAAAGGATTGGGGTGTGTTGGCATTTCCAACCATTCCGTATGTTTGGGTTTTCCCTGGCCAGGTAGTAAATTCGGTTTGAACTGTCCGCTTCTCGCGGTTAATGAGACTGCTTGACCGATGTATGACATATTATGAAGTGGAACTTGGAAGGATGAAATCTTTGTATGGAATAATTGTATTGCAAAACTTGATTGTTTAGCTAGGCTCACCTAGAATGGATAGGCTAAAGAAATTAAAATCAAAATCAAGAAATTAGAAAATAGCTTAGTCGCTTTTGGCAAAAGAACCCACTAGCCAAACAGCCTCTCATTTTAGGAGTCGGTGATGTAGTGATCACCAGTCGGGTAAGTCTTGTTGAGTATAACTAGTATACTCAGCCTTGCTTGTGGCTTAAATTTTCAGGACCATCCCCTCAGGAGGTAGCTGCCTCTATAGCTTGGGCCTCCCAGCTTCCTCCTGGTTACAGCATCGAGTGGGAGCCGACCTCTACCGAGGATCGCGAGGAGTAGCGTCGCGGCTGACTTCATCGCGACGATACTATGGATCGTCGCTAGTATCTCGTTTATTTTCCGCTGCATAAACTCGAACTATTTTTATTTACCTTATCATTTCAATTTGGTTGTAATAACTCTAAGACTTGTTGTACTTTGAATTGGGGAATGATGTGATCTTTGGAACTCGCCTTCGAGTGAGCGTATGGACGGACGATCTTCAGTAGCCGTTGGTCGAGCTTGACTCGACGGTCGAATCCGCACTTGGGAACATTTTCGTGTATTAGCACCAATGGAAGGTGGAATATACTTAAGTGGGCCCATTTCTCGGGTGAGATCGCTACAGCTGGTATCAGAGCCGACGTTCATACACTCCAAGGAAAGCATCAGACCCTAACCAATGTTTTCTAAAATAAAATCTACCAAACCCCGTTTCCATTGCGCCTAAGCAATTGGAATGAAACGTATAGGATCGTTAAGGATAAAACTAGAACGTGAAGTCCTTAAGGGTTAAGGGTTGCGTTTTGTCAGGTGGCATAGTCTAACTTGTGTTTGATGGTTGCTCTTCCATGAAACCCAATCTTTAAAAGGCTCTCGCCGCGAGTCCTCTGACTGGTACGTAAAGTTTACGAGTAGGAGTCCGACTAGATCTATAGAGAGAGACGCGTCTATGCCTAGCCACCGGCACTAACTCCGAAAGTCAAGCCTGGCTTAAGATGTGAGGACGTTAGGTCTTGCATGCATCTCTTAACCAAAACCGGAATAATAATAAACTTAAGAGAGTCAAAATCCAACCGATCAAATCAATGCTTAAACGACCCTAATTAAAAGCTTAAGCACGTTCTTTACCTTCAATTTTCTCCCAGCTTTCCCTTTAGTCTTTTTGACGCATGGTACTCACCTCTGAATTTTTGTTCAGATGGCCGTTCCTAGTCACCTTGCTGGCGCGAACGAGAAGGTGGAGTGCCAGGACTGCCTCAGCTGGGAGGGGTTTCCGTCCCTCTTTTGGAAGATTCTGAAGGAGGTTGGCTACCTGTCTCCGCCGGTTTACTTTGGCAGAGAATATACGGAGCGTGGTGTGACTCGGTGCAGTGTCCGCATGGAGGCACCGATGCACCCCGAGCACCCTGACTGGCCTAGGCTGGGAGTTGTGGTGCACGGCCACCGTTTTCCGGACACTTGGGAGCTGGCTGCTTTCGCAGGGCTGAACCAGTTCACTTCACAGCATCACGACTTGGTGGATAACACTTTGGTTGGTTTCCTGCCTTCAGCCCGCAGGGATGACCCTCAGTGGTTGTCACGTTACTTGGCTTCCCCGCAGTTGTTCCTGGAGTTTCCCCGGAACGCACCTGCTTTCTTTGCTAGCTGGATGAAGGCTAGCATCCGCATGGCAGAGCTACTCAAGATGTCTCAGGATTCTCTGCTCGACTTTGCCGATGCGATGGTGAGAGTGTCCGCGGATAAGGACATAGCCGGGATCTGCACTTCTTTGGACATGGCTGCCAAGGATACTCAGATCCGGGATTTGCAGGCTCGCATTGCGGAGCTTACCATGGAGAAGGAGCATTGTGCTCACCAGGTGGAGGTGTTAACGGATGCACTTGAGGAGGCACAGGCAGAATTGCACGAGGCTAATGCCGAGATGGTCGAGTTGGAGGCTCATATGGAGGTTCCCGAGGAGGACGAGGCAGAGGATGAGGCAGAGGACGAAGCCAAGTCCGAGCTGGACGACGAGGAGTTACCCCCAGTTCAGCCACCACTTTCCCCCACCGTGAGCCGTACTTCGGTGAACGACGTGGATGACTTCTAGAGCGTTGAGTTAGAGATTAGGTACTCTTCAGCATGGCTTTTCCGTGTCACGTGGAGTTAGCCAGTTGAAGATGAGTAATCTCCTTGTATCTCTGTATCTGTTTCCCTTCGCAATTGGTGTAGCATCTTAATTAGAATGTGTTGTCAGCATGTGTTGTAATGGAATCGTTGAGCCATGTCTTGGATTAATGAAGTTGCTCATTCTATGAAATTTCGCTTTTTATGCCACATTCTTCGTAACATTGAGATTGTCTCTTAATCATGCCTGTCGCTTCTCTTGAATTCATGGGATTAATAGAGACTCAATCATGCAGATGGTAGGACCTACGACCCGACTGACTCCGGGTGGTTTCGGGGCAAATCAAGGCTCAACTAGTGCCCCGAATCAGCAGGCCCCGCCAGAGCAGCAGCCACCACCTGCCCCTCCGCTGCCAAATTGGCAGCAGATGATGACTATGCACGCCGAGGTCATGAGGACTATGCAGCAGCAGATACAATTGCAGCAGCAGCAGTTGGCCCAGAACATGAACATCGGAGCTCAGCGTCAGAATGGCCGAAATGCCCCGCCCGCTCAGGTGGCACGATTTGAGGACTTCTTGGGTACTCAGCCCCCGGTGTTCTCTAAAGCTACTGAGCCCATGGAGGCCGACGCGTGGATTTGGGCTATCGACTCGAAGTTTGCCATCTTGGCTGTCCCTTGCTCTGAAGAGCGCAAGGTCACTTTCGCCGCACAGCAGCTTCGCGGTCCGGCCTTGGTTTGGTGGGAGACTTATCGTGGCATGCTCCCCGCCGAAACTGTGCTTACTTGGCAGAACTTCAAGGATGCGTTCAAGGCGCATCACATTCCTAAGGGTCTTGTTGAGAGGAAGTTGAGGGAGTTCCTGACCTTGACTCAGGGCACTCACACGGTGTATCAATACGCCCAGACTTTCAACAACCTCTGTCAGTACGCTGGTCATCATGCTGACAGTGATGATAAGAAGAAGGAGAGGTTCCGTATGGGACTCAGCACCAAATTGCAGGAGAGGCTGCTCAACATCAAGCGTGCCACTTATGCTGACTTGGTCAATGTGGCTATCGCTCAGGAGGATGCCATTATGACCCATCGAGCCGACAAGAAGAGGAAGGCTCCTGTTGTCTCTGCCAGTGGCGGTAAGCCGCAGCGCTTCCGTATTGTTCCTCCACAGGGACAGCAGCGTACAGGGCAGTCTGGCCGCTGGGTGGTTAACCCTCCTCAGCAGGGTGGTTCTCGCTTTCCACCACAGCAGTCACAGCAGCAGAAGACCCCGATGAAGCAACAGCCAGCTCAGCCTGGAGCTGGGTATTCTTGCTACCGCTGTGGCAGTACCAGTCACTTCATCCGGGACTGTCCCAGGGCAAGCAGCAGAACAATGGCAACCAGCCAAACAAGGGCAAGTTGCAGAAGATTCACGTCAAGCAGGGAAGGGTCAACTTCACCACCTTGACTGACCTTCCCGAGGGAGCACCAGTGATGACGGGTAAATTTCTGATTCATAACCAACCTGCAGTCATTCTCTTTGATTCTGGTGCCACTCATAGTTTCATAAGTCCCAGTTGTGCTAAGAAATGTGGGTTAAAATGCGAATCTACAAATGCGGCCTACAAAATAATAACCGCAGGAGGAAACTTGAATTCAAATCATATGGCGCGGAAGGTGCCAATTAAACTGGGTAGTAGAGTTATCTTGACCGACCTGATTCTTTTAGAACTGGATGGGATAGATATAATCTTGGGAGCTAATTGGATGGCACGGCACAAGGTTGTGTTAGACGTTGCTGAGAGAATTGTTGATATCAACTCACCTACACATGGATCTACCACACTCTATCTTCCGTCTCCCAACTCCTTGAGCTCATGTGTTTTTGTCATGACTGAACCCAAGCTTGAAGACATTCCTATTGTCTGTGAGTTCCCCGATGTCTTTCCAGACGACTTGCCTGGAATGCCACCGGATCGGGACATTGAGTTCGTTATCGAGCTACAACCAGGCACCGCACCGATTTCTAAAAGACCCTACAGAATGCCACCCGCGGAATTGGCAGAAATGAAAACTCAACTCCAAGATTTACTGGACAAGGGTTTCATTCGTCCGAGTACATCACCTTGGGGTTGTCCTGCCATATTCGTCGAAAAGAAGGATCACACGTTGAGGATGTGTATTGACTACCGGCCTCTCAATGCGGTCACTATCAAAAATAAGTACCCTCTTCCCCGCATTGATGTATTGTTCGATCAACTCGCCGGAGCCAAGATATTCTCAAAAATTGATCTTCGTTTTGGATATCATCAAATCAAGATTCGTCCTTGTGATATTCCCAAGACGGCTTTCTCGACCCGCTACGGGCTTTATGAATTCTTGGTTATGTCGTTTGGACTGACTAATGCTCCTGCTTATTTCATGTATCTCATGAATTCGGTGTTCATGCCTGAGCTGGATAAGTTCGTAGTGGTTTTCATTGATGATATTCTTGTCTATTCCAAGAATGAGGAAGAGCATGCCGAGCATCTCCGTATTGTTCTTCAACGACTCCGTGATCACAAGTTGTACGCCAAGTTCTCCAAGTGTGAGTTTTGGCTGGATAGTGTGAAGTTCCTAGGTCACACTGTTTCTAAGGATGGTATCTCTGTGGATCCTACAAAAGTGCAGCAAGTAATGGACTGGAAACCTCCTACCTCTGTCCACGAAATCCGAAGCTTCCTGGGTTTGGCAGGATATTATCGTCGTTTTATTCCGGATTTCTCGCGAGTTGCCAAGCCAATGACCGAGCTATTGAAGAAGGGGCAGAAATTCGTGTGGGATGAGAAGTGTGAAGAGGCATTCCGCACATTGAGGAAGTTGTTGACCTCAGCTCCCGTTCTGACCCAACCGGATAGCACCAAACCCTACGATGTCTATTGCGACGCTTCAGGCACCGGACTCGGTTGTGTTCTTATGCAAGAAAATCGAGTTATTGCTTATGCTTCACGTGCTCTCCGTCCCCATGAGCTGAATTATCCCACTCACGACCTTGAATTGGCGGCCGTGATTCACGCTCTGAAAATATGGAGGCACTATCTGATAGGAGTTCCTTGCAACATGTATACCGACCACAAAAGTCTTAAGTACGTCTTCACTCAGACTAACTTGAATATGAGGCAGCGAAGATGGCTGGAGTTGGCAAAAGATTATGACATGAGTTTGCATTATCATTCCGGAAAGGCGAATGTGGTTGCGGATGCTTTGAGCCGCAAGTCCCATTGCCATTGTCTTTCGGTCGAATCGTATGCCGACACTCTATGCCATGAGTTGGCAAAACTCAATCTCGAGATTGTTCCGCATGGTTATTTAAACAATATATCTCTCGAGTCCACGTTGCACGATGAGATCTTTCTGGCCCAGCAGACCGATAAAAAGGTCGGAATTATTCGGGAAGAGCTGGCCAAAGGAACGGAGGAACGGTATAACTGTTTCCGTCAGGATGCCCGAGGCATGATATGGTTTGAGAACCGTATCGTCGTGCCTAAGGATCCGGAATTACGGAAGAAAATTTTGAGTGAAGCTCACCACTCTAAATTCTCTATTCACCCTGGCAGCAATAAAATGTACCAGGATATGAAGAAAACTTTTTGGTGGACCAAGATGAAGATGGATATCGCTCGATTTGTATCCGAGTGTGACACTTGTCGGAGGGTAAAGGCTAGTCATCTAAAGGCGGCTGGAACTCTTCAACCTCTGTCTATACCATCATGGAAATGGGAGGATATCAGTATGGATTTCATTGTTGGCCTTCCCAAGACCGCGCGAGGGCACGATTCTATATGGGTCATTGTGGACAGGCTCACAAAGACCGCTCACTTTATTCCGGTCAACACCACCTATGCCGTCAAGAAGTATGCTGAGATCTATCTCAACCAAATTGTGCGCCTGCACGGGGTGCCTAGAACAATCATTTCGGACCGAGGTCCGCAGTTTGTGGCAAGGTTCTGGGAGCAACTCCATGCATCTCTCGGCACAAGGCTTATTCGAAGCTCGGCTTACCACCCGCAGACGGATGGGCAGACCGAGCGGGTGAATCAAATCCTTGAAGACATGCTTAGAGCTTGCGTCATTCACTATGAAGCAAGTTGGGATAAATGTCTGGCTATCGCCGAGTTCTCATACAACAACAGTTACCAAGCAAGCTTGAAAATGGCCCCTTTCGAAGTCTTGTATGGGAAAAGGTGTCGAACTCCGTTATGTTGGTCTCAGCCTGGAGAGCGAGAAATATACGGACCCGACTTGGTGATTGAAGCCGAAGAGCAAGTCAGAGTTATTCGGGAAAACCTCATAGCCGCTCAGTCTCGTCAGAAGAGTTACGCCGATCGCCGAAGAATGCCTCTCAAATTCGCAGTCGGTGATCATGTATATCTTAAGGTCTCACCCACTCGAGGAGTCCAAAGGTTCGGAGTAAAGGGAAAGCTTGCACCCCGTTACGTCGGACCTTATGAAATCATTGAGAAATGTGGATCCGTGGCTTATCGTCTACAACTTCCCGACAAACTTTCAGCCGTGCACAATGTCTTTCATATCCCACAACTCAAGAAGTGTATTCGAGTTCCGACTGAGGTCGTGGAACAAGAAGATGTGGAAGTTGAGCCCGATCTGACCTACGTTGCTCAACCTCTCAAAGTCCTTGACCAAAAGGAAAGGCACACGAGAAGGAGCTCGGTTAAAATGTATAAAATTCAGTGGGTTCATCACACTGAAGAAGAGGCAACATGGGAGACCGAGGAATATCTTAATTGCCATTATCCTGGATTTCTCACCACCCCACCAGGTACCAATGTTCCGCACTTTCTAGCATTTCCGAATCTCGGGACGAGATTCTTTTTAAGGGGGGAAGGCTGTAACACCCCTGGTGTTAATTAACACTAAAACAATGATTAAGCTAAGCTAAACAAGTAATCAAGCCTAACCAAGGTTAATTGAAAGAAAGAAATCAAAAGAAATGCTAAAAGGAATTCGATAAGAAATTAAAAACACCCCAAAAAGAGGCAAAACAAAAACCTTTAAATTTTATATAAGAACTTGAATTTTTGGCCAATGCAAATTTGAAGGAGAGACCAAACCAAGCATCTTCCCTTTTGAAACCATAGCCTAAAAATGTTTGGAAGTATCTCAAATTTCAGACCCTAACTTTGGAATTTGAAATTTTCAATTCAAATTCAAAAGCTGAAATGGAACCTTAGCCAAGCTCGAGCTCGAGGACTCCGCAGCCAAGCTCGAAGGGGCATTGACCCTCGAGCGGAGTTTCCGTCACGCTCGAGGTTCCGCAGCTAAGCTCGAAGGGGCATTGACCCTCGAGCGGAGTTTCCGTCACGCTCGAGGTTCCGCAGCTAAGCTCGAAGGGGCATTCACCCTCGAGCGGAGTTTCCGTCACGCTCGAGGTTCCGCAGCTAAGCTCGAAGGGGCATTCACCCTCGAGCGGAGTGTCCGTCACGCTCGAGGCTCGGCAAGCTCGAGCTTGCGGTCCAAGCTCGAAGCGCATGGTCGAAGCGCCTGGTCGAGCCATGCCAACCAAGTTGACCCTTGCACCGCTGACGGCGCGCTCACGGGTTGCCAGCGCCGCGCCCGCGCGTGCCGCGCTCGCCGCCGGCAAGCGCCTGCCGCCGTCCGTCCTCGCCTGAGCCGACAAGTGACATGGCCGGGTGTCCCCGCTCACGGTGCACGCCTCTGACAAGGTCTCATGGTCGGAGACGCACTGTAGCGCTGACTCCCCGCTCGCCGTCGCGTCGCCGCCGCGGACCGCCGGGTTTTGCCGTCGCCGCCGTTGCCCGCCGGTCCAAAGCGCGACTTTTGCGCCCCGCGTGCTCCTTTTTCCTCCTCCGCCCTGTCTCGTCGCTCGCCCACGCGCGCCTGCCGCCTGCCGTCCTCGCCTGCGCCGCGCTGACGCCGCGCAAGGCGCCAAACGGCCGCGACAAGCCGCTGCCGCCGCGAGCCGTTGCCGCGCTGCCCCAGTCCCATCCAGTGCTGCTCGAGCACCATTCCCTTCCCCTCTCCCTCCTACTTAAAGCCCCAAACAGTTCCCCTTCACTTCCGCGCCGAAATCGCTCGCCGGAGTTCACAAAGCCGCCGCCGAGCTCGCTCACGCGGACAGCCTTCTCCGCTGCTCCTCCGGCCAAACCAAGGCGCGCAATAGCCTCCCCATCCCCCACTGCCACTCACCGAGCCATTCCCGACCCGTTTCCCCCACCAGAACCGCTGGCGTAGCTCGCCGGAGTTAACCGAGCTCTCCGCCGCCGCCCGCGCACGTGCACAGCCCGCTCTACTCCTCCTCCAGCCGAACCGAGGGCGCCATTCGCTTCCTCGTGCCGTGCTGGTGCTCACCGACCCCTTCTCCGAGCTTCTCCGACCCCAACGTCGCCGGTCGCCGCTCGCCGGAGCAAGCCGAGCCGCCACCGCCGTCGTTGACCTCGTTCCCGGCCATCCCCGACCTCGAGACCTAGCTCAAACGAATCACGGTGAGCCCCTCTCCATTTCCCCCCACTTCCCCGGCCCGGTCTCGCCGCCGTTTGGCCGGCGTAACCACGCCGGCGAACTCGAGGACCTCGTTGTGTCTTCAACCTCTTTCCAGGGGGCCGAGCGCAAAATGTAGGGACCCCGTTGTAAGACTTTCAAAAACTCTAGGGTTCCCCGCGTAAAATAGATTCTATCTTTTCGGTTTAATTCACTGAAATGTTCAAAAATTCGTAGAAAATCTTAGAAACATCAGAAAAATACAAACTAAATTTCTCTGGAAACCTTGAAGCATGAAGATCATTTCCCTAGTTATGAGTTGTCACTTTTGAGCTATAGTTTTTGCAGTATAAATTCAAATCAGTTTGAGCACATTTCATCATAGTTCAAAATCTACACATGCACTGGAGCTGAGCTTTGGATATGTTATTAGGATGGTTATCATCAGCCTAATGCGCAAGTGGTGCACAAAAATTCCCAGTGGATTTAGGGATATGATTTTCCAAACATATACCCTGTTGTTTTGGCAAATAAATCATAGAAAATAATTTACTCAGTGAAAAATCATCTCCTTCACACAGAAACTAAAACAAGACATAAGAAACCTTAGAAAAATGAAAATGGTAATTTTTGGACACTGGAAAATGGCTAAATTATTTTTGGTAGTTTAAACATGGTGAAATTCCACAAAAATATTCATAATTCAAAATCACAAGCAAACTTGCAGAGGTGTCACTCTTGGCATCCTAAGCCACTGTGCCAAGTGGTTTGGACAAAAACCTTGTAATTATTTTTGTAGGATTTTATTTTGATTTTAGGCAAAAAGATAAGAACATTTTTAATAAATTATAGAAAAATTATCTTGAGCCAAACTTTGGGCTAAGCTCCTGCCTTGGCATGAGCAAGCCTCTGGCCAAATGGTACATGAAAATAAATTTCTTAAGTTCACCTTTTGAATAATGGAAAAAGGACTTAAATAGTGGGAAAAGAGGAGAAAAAGAAAAGAAAAGAGAAGAAAAAGAAAGGAAAAGAGAAGAAAAAGAAAAGAAAAGAGAAAAACCTAAAACTCTAAAATCAAAGTAAAGGTTCAAAATGAAAAGAATATATTCACTTATAATTAACGTTTATCCTTTCCAATTCACTAACCAAGATTTAAATAAACCCTAATTGTTTAAATCTCGATACTTAAGCATTTCATGCATTCCGTGTAGATTCGGGTCTCGCCGACGGAGTCTACGAGCTAGTCCCCGCTGCAGAGGAGATCGCCCAGGAGTCCGAGGTGAACGTGGTGCACGTGGATCCGAGCTCCGAGCAGGAGTACCGCTTCGAGCCGGAAGGCAAGCCCCGGAGCATAACCTAACTTTACTTACGCAATTTATTTGATTATATGTTTGTGCATTTAAGTTTCAAGGAGTTGAATGAAACCCTAGATTGCATGATCATAGGTTCCTTTGATTGAACACTAGTATGTTAGGTTCGATAGTTGCTATGCTTAAGAACGATAGAAGTCGAGTGTTTTCCGACACTCGCGAGATATAGGAGTTGTATGACTACTCATACCAGAAACACTAGAGATGATGGACGGATGATTGTAGATACCCGTCTATCGATGTTTTAAGTGGAAACATGTGGTACTTTTGTGTCAAGCGTTTGAACGTACCACACATATGCACGGTTTATGGGACCGGTAAGTCCCGGTATCCGATTGATGCGAGCAGGTCCGACAGCTCTCTGTCTTGGAAACGTTATCCCATGGGCACATGAGGGTAGTTGCGTGAGTCCCAGTAGTGGTAAACCTTTACCCTGAGGCAGTGGGACTCGGGAGCCACTCGCAGAGAGAGGAGAAAGGATTGGGGTGTGTTGGCATTTCCAACCATTCCGTATGTTTGGGTTTTCCCTGGCCAGGTAGTAAATTCGGTTTGAACTGTCCGCTTCTCGCGGTTAATGAGACTGCTTGACCGATGTATGACATATTATGAAGTGGAACTTGGAAGGATGAAATCTTTGTATGGAATAATTGTATTGCAAAACTTGATTGTTTAGCTAGGCTCACCTAGAATGGATAGGCTAAAGAAATTAAAATCAAAATCAAGAAATTAGAAAATAGCTTAGTCGCTTTTGGCAAAAGAACCCACTAGCCAAACAGCCTCTCATTTTAGGAGTCGGTGATGTAGTGATCACCAGTCGGGTAAGTCTTGTTGAGTATAACTAGTATACTCAGCCTTGCTTGTGGCTTAAATTTTCAGGACCATCCCCTCAGGAGGTAGCTGCCTCTATAGCTTGGGCCTCCCAGCTTCCTCCTGGTTACAGCATCGAGTGGGAGCCGACCTCTACCGAGGATCGCGAGGAGTAGCGTCGCGGCTGACTTCATCGCGACGATACTATGGATCGTCGCTAGTATCTCGTTTATTTTCCGCTGCATGAACTCGAACTATTTTTATTTACCTTATCATTTCAATTTGGTTGTAATAACTCTAAGACTTGTTGTACTTTGAATTGGGGAATGATGTGATCTTTGGAACTCGCCTTCGAGTGAGCGTATGGACGGACGATCTTCAGTAGCCGTTGGTCGAGCTTGACTCGACGGTCGAATCCGCACTTGGGAACATTTTCGTGTATTAGCACCAATGGAAGGTGGAATATACTTAAGTGGGCCCATTTCTCGGGTGAGATCGCTACAGCTGGTATCAGAGCCGACGTTCATACACTCCAAGGAAAGCATCAGACCCTAACCAATGTTTTCTAAAATAAAATCTACCAAACCCCGTTTCCATTGCGCCTAAGCAATTGGAATGAAACGTATAGGATCGTTAAGGATAAAACTAGAACGTGAAGTCCTTAAGGGTTAAGGGTTGCGTTTTGTCAGGTGGCATAGTCTAACTTGTGTTTGATGGTTGCTCTTCCATGAAACCCAATCTTTAAAAGGCTCTCGCCGCGAGTCCTCTGACTGGTACGTAAAGTTTACGAGTAGGAGTCCGACTAGATCTATAGAGAGAGACGCGTCTATGCCTAGCCACCGGCACTAACTCCGAAAGTCAAGCCTGGCTTAAGATGTGAGGACGTTAGGTCTTGCATGCATCTCTTAACCAAAACCGGAATAATAATAAACTTAAGAGAGTCAAAATCCAACCGATCAAATCAATGCTTAAACGACCCTAATTAAAAGCTTAAGCACGTTCTTTACCTTCAATTTTCTCCCAGCTTTCCCTTTAGTCTTTTTGACGCATGGTACTCACCTCTGAATTTTTGTTCAGATGGCCGTTCCTAGTCACCTTGCTGGCGCGAACGAGAAGGTGGAGTGCCAGGACTGCCTCAGCTGGGAGGGGTTTCCGTCCCTCTTTTGGAAGATTCTGAAGGAGGTTGGCTACCTGTCTCCGCCGGTTTACTTTGGCAGAGAATATACGGAGCGTGGTGTGACTCGGTGCAGTGTCCGCATGGAGGCACCGATGCACCCCGAGCACCCTGACTGGCCTAGGCTGGGAGTTGTGGTGCACGGCCACCGTTTTCCGGACACTTGGGAGCTGGCTGCTTTCGCAGGGCTGAACCAGTTCACTTCACAGCATCACGACTTGGTGGATAACACTTTGGTTGGTTTCCTGCCTTCAGCCCGCAGGGATGACCCTCAGTGGTTGTCACGTTACTTGGCTTCCCCGCAGTTGTTCCTGGAGTTTCCCCGGAACGCACCTGCTTTCTTTGCTAGCTGGATGAAGGCTAGCATCCGCATGGCAGAGCTACTCAAGATGTCTCAGGATTCTCTGCTCGACTTTGCCGATGCGATGGTGAGAGTGTCCGCGGATAAGGACATAGCCGGGATCTGCACTTCTTTGGACATGGCTGCCAAGGATACTCAGATCCGGGATTTGCAGGCTCGCATTGCGGAGCTTACCATGGAGAAGGAGCATTGTGCTCACCAGGTGGAGGTGTTAACGGATGCACTTGAGGAGGCACAGGCAGAATTGCACGAGGCTAATGCCGAGATGGTCGAGTTGGAGGCTCATATGGAGGTTCCCGAGGAGGACGAGGCAGAGGATGAGGCAGAGGACGAAGCCAAGTCCGAGCTGGACGACGAGGAGTTACCCCCAGTTCAGCCACCACTTTCCCCCACCGTGAGCCGTACTTCGGTGAACGACGTGGATGACTTCTAGAGCGTTGAGTTAGAGATTAGGTACTCTTCAGCATGGCTTTTCCGTGTCACGTGGAGTTAGCCAGTTGAAGATGAGTAATCTCCTTGTATCTCTGTATCTGTTTCCCTTCGCAATTGGTGTAGCATCTTAATTAGAATGTGTTGTCAGCATGTGTTGTAATGGAATCGTTGAGCCATGTCTTGGATTAATGAAGTTGCTCATTCTATGAAATTTCGCTTTTTATGCCACATTCTTCGTAACATTGAGATTGTCTCTTAATCATGCCTGTCGCTTCTCTTGAATTCATGGGATTAATAGAGACTCAATCATGCAGATGGTAGGACCTACGACCCGACTGACTCCGGGTGGTTTCGGGGCAAATCAAGGCTCAACTAGTGCCCCGAATCAGCAGGCCCCGCCAGAGCAGCAGCCACCACCTGCCCCTCCGCTGCCAAATTGGCAGCAGATGATGACTATGCACGCCGAGGTCATGAGGACTATGCAGCAGCAGATACAATTGCAGCAGCAGCAGTTGGCCCAGAACATGAACATCGGAGCTCAGCGTCAGAATGGCCGAAATGCCCCGCCCGCTCAGGTGGCACGATTTGAGGACTTCTTGGGTACTCAGCCCCCGGTGTTCTCTAAAGCTACTGAGCCCATGGAGGCCGACGCGTGGATTTGGGCTATCGACTCGAAGTTTGCCATCTTGGCTGTCCCTTGCTCTGAAGAGCGCAAGGTCACTTTCGCCGCACAGCAGCTTCGCGGTCCGGCCTTGGTTTGGTGGGAGACTTATCGTGGCATGCTCCCCGCCGAAACTGTGCTTACTTGGCAGAACTTCAAGGATGCGTTCAAGGCGCATCACATTCCTAAGGGTCTTGTTGAGAGGAAGTTGAGGGAGTTCCTGACCTTGACTCAGGGCACTCACACGGTGTATCAATACGCCCAGACTTTCAACAACCTCTGTCAGTACGCTGGTCATCATGCTGACAGTGATGATAAGAAGAAGGAGAGGTTCCGTATGGGACTCAGCACCAAATTGCAGGAGAGGCTGCTCAACATCAAGCGTGCCACTTATGCTGACTTGGTCAATGTGGCTATCGCTCAGGAGGATGCCATTATGACCCATCGAGCCGACAAGAAGAGGAAGGCTCCTGTTGTCTCTGCCAGTGGCGGTAAGCCGCAGCGCTTCCGTATTGTTCCTCCACAGGGACAGCAGCGTACAGGGCAGTCTGGCCGCTGGGTGGTTAACCCTCCTCAGCAGGGTGGTTCTCGCTTTCCACCACAGCAGTCACAGCAGCAGAAGACCCCGATGAAGCAACAGCCAGCTCAGCCTGGAGCTGGGTATTCTTGCTACCGCTGTGGCAGTACCAGTCACTTCATCCGGGACTGTCCCCAGGGCAAGCAGCAGAACAATGGCAACCAGCCAAACAAGGGCAAGTTGCAGAAGATTCACGTCAAGCAGGGAAGGGTCAACTTCACCACCTTGACTGACCTTCCCGAGGGAGCACCAGTGATGACGGGTAAATTTCTGATTCATAACCAACCTGCAGTCATTCTCTTTGATTCTGGTGCCACTCATAGTTTCATAAGTCCCAGTTGTGCTAAGAAATGTGGGTTAAAATGCGAATCTACAAATGCGGCCTACAAAATAATAACCGCAGGAGGAAACTTGAATTCAAATCATATGGCGCGGAAGGTGCCAATTAAACTGGGTAGTAGAGTTATCTTGACCGACCTGATTCTTTTAGAACTGGATGGGATAGATATAATCTTGGGAGCTAATTGGATGGCACGGCACAAGGTTGTGTTAGACGTTGCTGAGAGAATTGTTGATATCAACTCACCTACACATGGATCTACCACACTCTATCTTCCGTCTCCCAACTCCTTGAGCTCATGTGTTTTTGTCATGACTGAACCCAAGCTTGAAGACATTCCTATTGTCTGTGAGTTCCCCGATGTCTTTCCAGACGACTTGCCTGGAATGCCACCGGATCGGGACATTGAGTTCGTTATCGAGCTACAACCAGGCACCGCACCGATTTCTAAAAGACCCTACAGAATGCCACCCGCGGAATTGGCAGAAATGAAAACTCAACTCCAAGATTTACTGGACAAGGGTTTCATTCGTCCGAGTACATCACCTTGGGGTTGTCCTGCCATATTCGTCGAAAAGAAGGATCACACGTTGAGGATGTGTATTGACTACCGGCCTCTCAATGCGGTCACTATCAAAAATAAGTACCCTCTTCCCCGCATTGATGTATTGTTCGATCAACTCGCCGGAGCCAAGATATTCTCAAAAATTGATCTTCGTTTTGGATATCATCAAATCAAGATTCGTCCTTGTGATATTCCCAAGACGGCTTTCTCGACCCGCTACGGGCTTTATGAATTCTTGGTTATGTCGTTTGGACTGACTAATGCTCCTGCTTATTTCATGTATCTCATGAATTCGGTGTTCATGCCTGAGCTGGATAAGTTCGTAGTGGTTTTCATTGATGATATTCTTGTCTATTCCAAGAATGAGGAAGAGCATGCCGAGCATCTCCGTATTGTTCTTCAACGACTCCGTGATCACAAGTTGTACGCCAAGTTCTCCAAGTGTGAGTTTTGGCTGGATAGTGTGAAGTTCCTAGGTCACACTGTTTCTAAGGATGGTATCTCTGTGGATCCTACAAAAGTGCAGCAAGTAATGGACTGGAAACCTCCTACCTCTGTCCACGAAATCCGAAGCTTCCTGGGTTTGGCAGGATATTATCGTCGTTTTATTCCGGATTTCTCGCGAGTTGCCAAGCCAATGACCGAGCTATTGAAGAAGGGGCAGAAATTCGTGTGGGATGAGAAGTGTGAAGAGACATTCCGCACATTGAGGAAGTTGTTGACCTCAGCTCCCGTTCTGACCCAACCGGATAGCACCAAACCCTACGATGTCTATTGCGACGCTTCAGGCACCGGACTCGGTTGTGTTCTTATGCAAGAAAATCGAGTTATTGCTTATGCTTCACGTGCTCTCCGTCCCCATGAGCTGAATTATCCCACTCACGACCTTGAATTGGCGGCCGTGATTCACGCTCTGAAAATATGGAGGCACTATCTGATAGGAGTTCCTTGCAACATGTATACTTAAGTAGGCCCATTTCTCGGGTGAGATCGCTACACAAATGATGTTAATATGAATAACAATCATTGAACCAGCTTTCATAATTAAAATATAATTAGAGTAAATACCGGTTTTCTGCAATTTAAATTAATATGAATAATTCACAACTTGAATGTGCTTTCAATATAACTTGTTTAGTTCAACACGATATATGAAGCTAATCGATTAGATGCTCTCTCATGTTTTATTGCAAATTGAAATATTTAATTGGTATAATTATTATATAAATATTTGCAAATAAAATTGATTAAGCTTTAACCTGTCTTTTCATATCAAAGTATAATTTGATTAATTTAAATACTGAATATTTCTCTAAATATTCATTACATGCCTCTTCTTAATTAAAATAAAAGGAGCATATAGCCTTTTGTTTCTTTTGTATTATAAATCTCCCCATAGCTATACCTTTCCAACCATAGCTTCGTTTTCAACGTTTCTTGCGCTCTCACGATCGTAATATCGAGCCCCATCGTTTAGTACGTTATTTTAAAGATTTTCTTTTGATTGGTGTATTGTTCTTAGTTGTACCTATTTCTTTGCTTGCATGTTTGTGCTTGTGCTCGATGTTTGCTACGATTAAAGGTGCATCGTTCCGAAGCTGTCAAGAACAAGAGTTGAAGACTAAGCAGTGGTATTCTTTTGCGGAAAGGCAAGTGTCCCTAACCATCTTTCTACCTGTGCTTTATAAGATCATATATGTTAATCGGAACATGGAGAACCACCTAGGATTACCCGTACAACCACAATACTATAATGGCTCTGGTCTTGGCTAATTAATTAGAAACCTTGGTTAGGAATGATCTTACCGAAAGGGCATGGGGGGTGGCGGTTGACGGTGTATAGCCCGGTCCTCTCGGGAAGTGGGCTTAGCTAAGACACTATGCCCGTTAGGGAGGGTTATGCCTGCTTCCGATCCGGAAACCTTAGCGGGTCGTTTCTAACTAGGGAATCTTTGTAAAGGCCTCGTAGCGTCCCTATGCGGTCACACCTTGGAAGTGTGATACCTGCTTTGGCCGGCACAGCATGGTTGGGTCTAAAGTTCTTCGGAGCTTTTACGCGAATTATGGTGAAAGTGTACAACCTCTGCAAAGTGTAAAACTGTTATAACAGCCGTGTTCGCGGTCATGAACGGCCTGGACCCTCACATGATTAATATACTTGAAGTTGATGATTAAATTGTTCTGGTTATTTCGGTGGCCTTGCTGAGTACCAACCATAAGTGTACTCATCCTTGCTTATTGCTGCTCAGTATTCAGAAGGTGTGTGAAGTTGTTGAAGATGATGCTAGGCGTACGCAACCCCCAGTCAACTGCCTGTGGTGAAGAGTTCAAGATTCCACTGCTAGAAACCGTTTGTAATGTATTTATTTTATTATTTCCGCTGTAACTTTGTGTTCTGTTTATTCATGGAGTCTATCATATGTGTGAAACTTGATCCTAGCACATATATAAAGATGCATCTGGTTTTCTTTCTAAAATCAGGTGTGACAATTTAGAAGCTCAAATTTGTATCCAACTCCAGTAGTTGACTTTTACCTTTAGAGGAGGCCTAAGGGGCTGCAAGCATGCTAAATCCTACATGGAGAAAGTGTGCATCTTGCTTGCCGCAGGCTGAAACGGGCGTTCCGTGATTCCGTCCCCCCTGCTTGTGGGCGTGCACGAAGTCATGCGCCACGTACAGCACCGCATGCAGCCAGCTAGCGGGCTGGGTTATTAACCCTGCTCTAAGAGGTGTTGCCTGAAGGCAAGTTAAGGGCCCATGTCTGGCTAAGGTTGAGCTGTAGATAGGCTGCTGCCTGGTGCCGCTGAGGGTAACCACTGGCTACACTGGGAAGGTGCCGCTGCTGGTGGTGGTGATGGTGCACATGCATGGCGCTAGCGCCGGCCGCGAAGGTGAGAGGAAGGAGTAGGCAGCCATCGATATGATACTGCTTTAATTTGCTTCGAGGATGTAGTTAGAGGGTATTCATAGGTGGCCGGGATATATTGGGGCACGGGCTACAAAATTCAACGATAGTGGAAGGACGCATGTGTTGATTTTTTGCCGAGAACGAAATCTAAGATGTAGCCAAATGGGTTACTGGAAATTGTCATGCACGCATGGTGTTGATTTTTTTGCCGCACAAATGGCCAAACTGCCAATCGAGGAGCCACTTCACAACCTGTAGCGTATGAAACCACGCGCATAGAGAACGAAGACCTCCACGCGTCTAGTGATTTTAATATATTTTTTATAAAAGATGTTCTATTAATTTAAATAACATTTACATCAAGGTGATATAAAATAATTAAAATATTTTCAAAAAAATAATTACAAGCATAGTGCAAATGATATTTTATTACTGTCTACACAGGGGTGGAGCTAGGCTCATTTCATGGTGTCTTAGGACACCAATGGAATTTTTTAAGCTCTACAGGAAATGGATGCTTATGGGTGCTAATTTAAAGAGAGACACCATGCCTTTTCGGAGTGGATCCGCCAGCACATGAGTGAATTGTATGAAGATATTTTTCGCGGACACTATACATAAATCATGTACTATGCTCCCTGCATTGGCATCTATTACAGGCATCGAAAGAAAAACCTAGAATATGCTATAGTGGATTATCATGCAAGTGATGTCCATCAATACCTGAGTTTCCACATGCGGCGACCTATCTTACTTCTTTTTCTCTGTCTTGTAGCCAGTTTTTGTCGTCTCCAGGAATTTGCTGGTTTTTTTCTGCAAGTCTTTGTGTCAAGCTGGATTGATTGTGACTGTGGTCTGGCGCGGCAGCACTTTCGAAGAGAAAAATGGTTAGGGATACTGCCAGTACTATATCTTGTTCCAACTTCCAACCCATGCCTAATTGCTTGGGCCTCGGAGATCAGACGCCGTGTTACACTGGTTAGAATATGTTAGATGGATGTGCTGAAATGTGGACCAATTTGACAAGGACAACGCAATGGTAATACTTGCCTGATCAATGGACAAGTTTAAAAGGCTAAAAACAAACATTGTCATGCCATTACCTACTATAGATGACATACTTGAATTGTAACTAATATTTTTTTTTCAAGGAAATAATGTCCTCATCATATAGGGGTCATGTAAATAATGTATATAATGAGAGGATGTTCTTCACAACTTGTGAAACGTATGGAGTTAGGGAAAAAAATCTAGCAATCATACACCAAAATCTAAAACATTGTTCTTTTCTTTTACAAAACATAGTGCAAATGATAACATATACACTAATCTATTCTTAATGTTAATGTTAATGTATTCCAACACATGCGTGGAAAGGAAAAATCTATGTCACTCAACCAAGAAGCTTGAAATCGTGACCTCCATTTTTATTTACTTATCACCAATGATTTTATGTAGCAACTTTAACAATATGGGAAAAGGGTTTTAGATACTTCATGTAAACAACGAACAATATTCATGTGGAAATTTCAAGTTTTTTAAACGTACCCTTACTTTCAATTAAGAAGGAAATGTGAAAACTTCAGGTATCCAATATCTTTCTGTTAGAAAAAAATGCACGGTGAATAGGAACGTGAATCAGATTTTAATTGTTAACACACTTGAAAAATCGATGCCAAGAAGGGCCATATAAGACTAGATATATGGTCTTTGCTTACTTTTCGAGTACAGCATTCAGAAAATTGGATATATTTGTGAAACACATTACACTTATGTTTATTGTATACAGATAACCCAGGTACATATATATATGCGTGCACATGAATGCACCCATGGACGAGTTTATTACATGGCCGGTCTCGTCTTATTCACCATCGATAATATTATTTGTCCATCCCACAGTAGTAAAAATTGCTACGATGAGTTAGATAATAACTGCCTCGCGATGATGATCATCATGGGCAGAATGTGACCTGGTAGTTGCTGTTACCACTGCAAGCATGGGTCTTGGTGTTATCGGCGGGATAGAGGTAGGCATCAGGGCAAGAGGAGCTCTGGCACACGAGGCCGACGCCGGTGCTGCAGGAGAAGGCCATGGGCACGTTATAGCCGTCGATCACGGAGATGTCGTAGAAGTCCTGCGAGCCGCCGATGGTGAACTCGGCCAGCGTCAGCGGTGGCTGGCCGGAGAGGACGCAGGAGAGGGCACCGGCGCAGTCGCCGGTGGCGCAGTGGCCACTGTTGCCGTTGAAGGAGCAACCCGTCCGGCCCCACACCCTGCCGGACTGGGTGCCAGCTGGCACGTTGACGACCCATGTCCCGCCGGGGTTGAGCTGCGTGCCGCCGCCCACCGGGGTGGCCGCCGGCCACACCGTGTAGCTGCACCTGTTGGTGATGGTGAAGGTGGCAGCGTTAGCGCCGGCGACCGCAAAGGCGGCGACGAGCATGATGAGGATGGCCGAGGAGGTAGCCATTGATGCTATGCTACCGTTACTTTGTGCTTGTTGATGGTTTGTGTAAGTGGTGGTGAGGCTTGTGGAGTGTTGGGAGAGGGAGCATGCGTATTTATAGGTGGCCACCGGGAACAAGGCGAGGGCCGGGGTTAGAAAAGTAAGGAAAGGTTGGCGGGCTGGGATGGCAAAATTGCCCTTTGGCTACTGTTGGCAGACGATGAGATTGATGATATGGTGCCAGTTGGGACAATGACATTTGTGTTTGTTTTCGTGAATAACTCTGCCGATGAGCCACTTCCCAAACATACAAAACCAAAACTCGTCCTATTATAAGGGATTGTGTATTTGATGAACTATCTAGTGCTCCTGTGCGTTTATACCAAACAAACACGATAGCAGCTAAACTGGTGCACTTAAAATCTATAAGAAAAAAAAGTATAAATGGATATTGCATAGAAACATATACAATCATGTAAATCTGCAGTCATGTAAAGTTTAAGGTTGAACAAAATTTTGTGCAAGAAGATATAAAAAAATTGCAATGTCTGCAAGTCAATCCTTTGTGCGCTTATGTAAGCCAATCCATACTTGGTTTACGTCAAACAATGTCTGTAAATTGCTTTATTCTTAGTGAATTACTCCCTGGATCCATACTAAAATAAGAGTAGTTGGAGAACCGTGTTTAACTACACTACTCTTTTTTTTGACCGAGGGAGTACGTGCAAAGATACGTTTGCTAAAAAAACTTTGTGCAAGAAGATAAAAAAAATTGCACAAATAATCGTAGGTGCTACTATTCACAGCTGATCTTCAACTTGCCATTATAATTACCAAACATATGACATACAAGCAGTAGTAGTTAAAATGTTAAATATACTTTTCCTCGTAAATTCGTTCGTACGTGAGCTGGTTGTAGAATGTGCTATGTTTGTCTGTATATAAACGTCCATCCAAATTAACCTTCAATTTCTGCCGTCCAAATTGTAACCTTGTGCATCGTCATGATAAATTCTCTGGAAAAAAATGTGGCTTGTAGCGGACAAGTCCGCAGGTCAGGGTCAGCAGTCCACCCGCTGGAGACCAAAAAGGCTGCTGGTCGCCGCACGTGTATATATGTCGTATCTTGCGTATTTCTAGGCTATGTTCAGATTTATTCACTATTCATTCCAACTTTTCACTATTTATTCCAACTTTTCACTATTCCCTCCTCACAAAACACGTTTCCCAGCGAATGCTACAGCGTTTTTCTTATGCTACAGTGTTTTTCCCTACAATCTAAACACACGATATATGGTATATACTACAGGCATATATAGTATTCGATCCTTTCAAAAAAAAACCCTAAAAGGCATATATTCTACCCGGCGCGAATATTTTTCATCGATAATAATATATATCTATGGTGCTCCTAGAATCTAGTTTTAACCTATCTTAAGTAGTCCAACTGCTTCAGTTTTGATCAAGATTTTATAAAATACATATTAACATCTGTTCTAGTATACTTCTGATGGATTGAATAAGACTAACTCGGTGTTGTATAAATGTTAGTGTTTGTTTTCTAGAAATTGGTTCAGTTTATAAAAGTTTGATTTAGAACAAAAGTTTACTACACCCTCTATTCATATTTAGATATATAGGTAGTAGTATGTACTTATATATAAACTATGTTTAGATACAAATTAAAACTACTCTCTCTCTCTTTCTCTCTCTCTCTATATCTATCTATCTATGTGCGCACGTGTCCCCAAATAAAGTGCATTTTTAGCATTCAAAAGTTTTCCCACTAATAATACATTTTTACCTTATGTACAAGCTAAAGTTAATTGCATGAACATTTAATTGCCTTGTTATTTTTCCTTTTCCAAGTGAACGCCCATTTAATTGCTTTAGGTTTTTTCTCTTTCCAATATGCATGCATATTGAATTTATTTTTACCTTTCTAAACAACATTAATTAGGATCATATGAGTTATTTATCATTACTACTAATTTTCCTAAAAAACTTAAAAGTGCACTTATTTTGAGAAGAGGGAGTATATGCATCTATATATTCCAGAACGACCTACAATTGGACAACAAAGAGTACAACTTACAACGGAGGAAGTAGCATAATATCAGCTTTACTATACTACTCAACCTGTGGCTGCTAGTTTTCTACAGTATTTTATATCCCCTTCAAACTCTCCAAGAATTGGTTGTTTCCTCATACTAGCTCATCAGAAGTCTATGTGGTGTGGAGCTGGGCTGATTGTGCTACCAGTGATCGCTTCCTTTCCCTGTTATAAAGTAAAGGACTGGAACTAGTGTTTTGTTTTTATTTCTACGTATACTAGAGCTAGCGTTGATTTTTTATAGTAACCCGTTCTTCTCCATCACAATGCTTATCAGTAGCTTTAGCTTAGCATGCTCCTCCCAGGGTAAGGCTTTTGTGCTGCTTGTCTAAACCAGCCTTTTAATTTGTACTGTCTCAACCAGTGCGTGTTCCTCTTTTTATTTTTAATGGACGTTTGCTCTTCAGCGTAATTGCTGTCTGAGTCCGGTGGTGGACTGTTGGTGAACTGCAGCTGCTTGTCTTTCCGACACAGAGACAAGACAATTTGTGACGGGCCGGGCTTTGTCACTGGAACTTTAAAAACCAAAGAGCCCATTTAAAGATTTGCACCCAGCCAAATGTAGGTCAGCCCATGAGTCTATTTCCAGCCTGCCGGCCCACTTTGTGTCATGGTGGGCCAGCAATCATCCCAGCTGAGCGAGGACGAAAAAGCAACGGGCTGGCAGAAAAAGAGAATGAATTTGTCCACCAACCAAACTATCAGAGGGGGAGACTTGCAGCTGATGGCCGATCAACTGAACTTGACTTGCTCATCAAAAGTGGAATTAGATGGAGCTGCCAATCCACCCACTGCTGCCTTCTTTCGTTTCTCCTCTACCTCCATTCCTTTTCGACCATCTTACAACTATATATGCATGTATATAAAATCATCCCTCCTGTACATTACAATACCACAAACTATATACCAGCCGATCTGCCTGAATTCCGCGCGCGGCAATGGCTGCCGCCACCAAGCTGGTCGTCGCCACTCTCCTCGTCACGGCGCTATGGGCATCCTGCTCGCTTCTGCCGGCGGCCATGGCAGCTGACCACACCTCCGCCGCCGCCGCAGCTACAGGCACACTACTCTCGCCGCTGCTGCATTCTATAGCTAGTGTTCACGTTGAACAACAAACTAAAATGTGATGATGATGCCTCTGCCTGCAGGTGTGCCGCCGCTGGCTGACTCATCTACTGCAGGAGCAATCCCGGCAACGACCGGCACACTGCCTGCTGCTGCCGGAACCACCGCCGCGGCGGCGGCGCTGCCATCATCCTCACCGCCGGAGACACCATCAGCGGCGGAGTCATCATCCTCTTCCACGGCGCCAAAGAAGTTCCCGCTGCCCAATCCCGGCGTGGAGCCGCAACCCGTGGTCGAGCCACACCCCGGCGTTGAGCCACACATCGGCGGCGGCGGCGAGCCGTACAATCCGGCGGCGGAGGTGGCGTCAGCGTTGCCGGTGCCGACGCCCGACGAGCTGCCAAGTGGGGCCAGCCTCGGGTTCGGCGACCACGGAGAAGGAGTGCTCGGGTACGGTGGGCCCGGCGACGCGTGCTGCGGCGGGCCAGGTGGGTACGGGTGGTTCGGTGGGCCCGGTGGGTTCGGGCCCGGCACGTATGGGTACAACGGCCCGCTCTACTGGGGAGCGGCGCCGGTGACAGCGGCCAACGTGGTGGTGCCACTCCTGCTGGCTTGCGTCGCTGCAGCCATGCTCGCTTAGTAGTTAATTAAAATTAAATTGCTCCTGTAGTAAGTAATTTAATTTCTTGAGAACATGCATACAGGAAAGTAAAAGTAAAGTAACGCTGCATATATCTTTACAAGGCCCTTTTTTCCACAAGCATGTACTATGCATGTTTACACGTTGTACTTATGCATGCTAACCACAATTGTTAAGAATGAATAAAAGTGGGTACTTTGATTAGTTTGAAATGCGGATCATATATACTGCCAAACAAGCTTGGATCGCAATGGGCCGGGTATTGGAAGCGTCGACCATTTCAAGCCCAGCCCAGCCTATTACAGTGGCTGCTGCAACATGCCAACAAGCAAATCATGATCAGTCTCAACTCTCAAGTTCTGAACTTCCATTTGCTTGATGCGCAGCGCAAGCATGCATTCGGAAAGCATCGAAATAAAGGATATGCATACAGTGTCTTCTGTTTATTTGATTTCAGAAATGAATTGAGCACATCCTAGATAATACCGATGTGGTCCATGAATTCTCTCCTGAGGTTGTCCATTCCATCGATTTTGGTGGATGGAGTGGTGATGGATCATATTTATCCTAATTACTATTGACTTGTGATACTTTGAGTGTTGATGGATGAAGAGTTACAGTTGTTTTGTCTAGATCCGCCCATATGTGCGAGTGCAGGACTGTTTTATAGAATTCCTCGATACCTCTTATGCCTATCTATTTTTATGATCAACTTAATTTCCATGCCATGTTGCTTGATGTTGCAAGATGCATCTTCTGTTGGGCCACACATCAATCATGTACCTGATTATGTCCTCATCTAGAAAAGAACATCTGTAAAAAAAACAAAATGAACTGTGTTGCCTCTGATTTGACCACCCTATCATATATGCTTCTTACTATATTCATAGTTGGAACGTAGGATTAATTATACACTCTTCCTGGCTGTAAACGTATAGTATCTGTATAGGACTTAGAGTCCTTCTCATGTAATACTTAGAGTCCTACGTGGACTCTACTCTTGTACTGACCTATTGGTCCCTATATAATGAGACTTGCCGGCACCCTTAGGGGTCAAGCCGTATTATCACATCTTACACTGGCTTATATATCCAGGCCTTCTAAGCTAGCACAACAGGAAAGCCAAGACTCAACTGCTGAACGATGCCTGTATGGTCATATATTAGGGATGTAGTCAGAGCAGTGCTTTTTTACTCCTGTACAGTACAGCCTCTTTGTGAGACAAGGTACTGGTAGCTGGTGGCACACCATCACTCGATGCAAGTGGGCCAGGAAGCACATTAGTAGATAGGTGGATCGTTCACATATCAAGTCTTCCGTTCTTATATATCTCTTTGTGTCTCTCAAATATAGGAGTAAAGGACATGGGTGTACATATGTACACCCAATAATTTAGTCAAGAAAATTTGTAGATAACATGCATATACATATATAGTTTCATATTTGGGTCAAATTGAGTATATTTGATCTGAAAACAAAGAAATAGCACACTCCAAAGTAGTTTACCTCGTTTGTAGTTGGATTTTTTCTATATGCCCTTGACAAATAAGTATTACAATAGTTTCAAAAGCCTTTTCACTGATGAAATTATAATTTCCTTTAGCCTCCTCTATAATTTGTTTTTATGGTTTTTTATTTATTTGTGTGTGGAAAATTTTCAATTATCAATGTACACCCAATAATGAAATTCTGTGTCCACCCCTGATCAGAGGCGAAATCTAACGATTTATTGAAAACTTGAATTCTCGATTCAGATTATTGTAAACTGTTTGTCTTCTCAGCGTTCTTATCTCTATGTGTCTCTCAGCTATAGGAGTACTATGCATGTTCACCATGTTCTACTTATGCATGCTAACCATAAATCGTTAAGAATAAAGTGGACCGGGTATTGGAGGCATCGAGCCTTTCAAGCCCAGCCCGGCCTACTACAGTGGTTGCTTCTACATCCCAACAAAGAAACCACGATCAGTGTCAAGTTCTGAACTTCCATTTACTTGGTGCAACCATGCATTGCGAAAGCATCGAAAAAAATTATATGCATATAGTGTCTTCTGTTTATTTGATTTCAGAAATGAATTGAACCCATCCTAGATAATAACGTGGTCCACGATTTCTCTCTTGAGCTTGTCCATTCCATCGAATTTGGTGGATGGAGGGGCGATGGATCATATTTATCCTAATTACTATTGACTTGTGATGCTTTGAGTGGTGATGGCTGAAGAAGTATTGTTGTTTTGCTTTGATCCGCCCATAGATAGCAGTGAAGGATTGTTTTACAGAATTCCTCGATACCTTCTATGCATATCTATTTATATGATAAACTTAATTTCCATGCCATGTTGGACGTTGCTCGATGGATCTTCTGATGCGCCAGCGCCACACAACAACAATCTAGCTGGCTAGGCCTTCACCTAAAAACGATTGCAACATCTGTAAAAAAAAATGAATTGTGTTGCCTCTGATTTGGCCACCCTACCATGTATATGCTTGTTACTGTGCAACCTCTTTGTGAGGCAAGGTACTGGTAGTTGATGGCACACCATCAATAAATGAAAGTTGGCCAGGAAGAAAATTTTGATAGGAGGATCGTACACATTAATCACATATCAATTCTTCGTTCTTGACTTCTGTGTGTGTCTCAATTATAGGAGTAAAATATACAAAATCACAAACCAAATCTGACAATTTATTGAAAATTTGAATTGCCCATTCAGATTATTACTCAATTGACATCTGTTTGTCTTCTCAGCTTTCCTCAGGTCAAGTAATTTACTTTCTTGAGAACATACAGGAAAGTAAAAGTAAAGTAAGGCTACAAATATATATTTACAGTGCCATTTTTTACAGTCCCAAGATGAGATTGAAAGACTGTTTTACAGGATTGCTCGATACCTCCTAAGCCTACCAACTTAGTTTCCATTCCATGCTGGATGTTGCTCAAATGCATCTTCCGATGCGCCACACAGCAATAATCTAGCTGACTGGCCTTCACATAAAAAACATTTGTTAAAAAAATGAATTGTGCTGCCTCTGATTTGACCACTCTATCATATATGCTTCTTAGGACATCTCCCACCCTTGGTTCTATAGATGGGACCCGCAATGATTTGATGTCATCTGTTGTATTGGCTGCAATGTATAGAAACAGGGGGGTGAATCTATAAATAAGACCTACATCACTCTCCTCTCTCCTTCTCTCTCCCATCTTTCTCTATTTTATTGCTTGGAACCAGGTTCTATACATGGAACCAGGTTCTATAGAACCCTGCAGTATATGGACCCTGGTTCTATGCCGGGATTTAGGGTGTGTTTAGATTGGGAAAGATTCCCCAAAAATATACTGTTCACCAAAAAAACAGTGTAGATAAATAGTGATATGTGAGTAGAAGAGGTGGGATGAATAGGAAAAAGTTGGATGAATAGTGGATTTTTGGGGAATCCTTTTGAATCTAAACGGGGCCTTATTGTATGGAACCACCTTAGGACCTTACTATTTATCCTCTCCCTGGCTTATATATCCAGGCCTCCTAAGCTAGCACAACAGGACAGACAAGATTCTCTGATGAGCGATGCCTATATGGTCATATTAGGGATGTGATCACAGCAGTGCTTTTTCACTCATGTACTGTACAACCTCTTGGTGAGGCAAAGTTGCACTGGTAGTTGATGGCACACCATCACTCCATGCAAGTGGGCCAGTAAGCACATTAGTAGACGCGCAGGGCGGGGGGGGGGGGGGGATCGTTCACATGTCAGGTCTTCTGTTTTTTTCTCTGTGTATCACAACTACAGGAGTAAAAGACAAAGATCACAGAACAAATCTGAAAATTTATTGAAAACTTGAATTGCTCATTCAGATTATTGCTCAATTGCCAACAATGTCTTCTCAGCTTTCTTCAGAAGCATCACATGTTTACGTAAAGATTTGTTCAGGTCAGCACTCGATCAATTATAGAATCATAGCGATCTCTCATCCATCCTCAGTTTTGGTAGTTGATACATCATTAAGACCACTTCTTGTTCAGTAGTTTTGATACAGTTAAGTCTGTATCGCCGAATCCATCCATGACAGCCTTCGCAGAGTGAAATTCTGCTCTGGCAGTAAAGCTGGGAGACATAGATAAGTAAGCTAATATGCACCAGAATCAGGCTATAATCAGAAATGTAGATGGGAGCAAAAGCAGCTTACCTGCTTCGAACAACAACGCATGGCATGCCAATGCGCTCAGCTGCAAGGACACCAGATTGGCTGCCCGCAATAAGAATGCAGTTTTGCACGTCGCACCCAACATACTCCGACCCAGCTCGCAGAGCTGCTATTACCTGCTCATTGCTGACAATGGTGGCTAGTCAATGAAATTTAGATAATATTCTAGGCAGTCAAAATTAGACAATATTCTTTGAGAGAGGTACAGTGTTAGAATAACCTTTCAGATGCTGTGATGTCTACGCTAACTTTTAGGATCGATGCAACCTCTTCCGCAATCCTCTGCTTCTCTGCAGAAGCTGTTGCGGCAGAACATTTGGAATTAACTTCAAATGATCCTTGGACAGGAAAAAAATGAACGAGGCTGCAATTTCTTCAATTAGCAATACTCACCAGCCTTTTGGGCTTCCCTGACAAGTTGCTCATCCAAACTGGATGTCACTCCTTTACCAAGAACAAGTTGCCCATACAAGCTTCCTTGAACCTCATCTTTTCCAACAAACTTTATTTTTGATGTTCTTTCAGGACCCAACTTTGTAACTATAGATCTAGAGTCAAATAGAAAAGAATGAGACGATAAAAATGTTGAAATACAACGTTTCCATCAATTAGCTTGAGACAAATAACAAGAGTTGACAGAAGTTATTTCTATATAAACCGAACCTTGAAATCTTTTCTCCATTTCTCCCATATGCAGCCATTATGGCCACAGGGATACCCTCATTAAGTGCGTCATCAATGAACCTTTGAATGATAACATACATGTAGTCAGGCACATGACAACTTAAAGTTCAAGATAGAGTCATCCATATCTTATGGCAAGCAGAGTATTGAAGACAGACAAATGCTGTTCAGAAAAATACATCAAATCAAAACAAGGACAAAAGTTATAAATGATCATGCATTGATGAAAATCATGAAATCAAAGCATGCAGCATGTATATCAAAACACACAGAAACTTTTATTTGAAATGCTGTGACTTCTGTTCCTTTCAGACAGCAACCAATGCCCCACACATGATCAATTACTAAATTGGTCCTGTAATTCTTCTTCATTTGTGTACACTTCCTAATGATCAGAAAAAAACAGAATGGCTTGCATACATCTAGAGATTGAATTAAAATTTTACAAGTAATTGACTGATGGCTGCAACTCAGGCAGGCTATGGATAAGCAACATCGTAAGGGCCTCAACTCCCTGATCATGCAGGTAGCATGGAAAATCAGGAAGGAACAGAATGCTCACATCTTCTAAAGCAAGAGCGCAACAGTTGCTCAATTAATATGGGATGTCGATGAGGAGATCAGGCTGTGGGCTCAATAAAGAGCAAAAAGACTTGATGAACTCAGCTCTGCTATAGTTCACACATCAGGAGTTGCTGTTTTAGTCTAAACCACAAGTACTCTTCTTCTTTTCTGGTTGTTCTTTTCCTAGCATAAGTGAGTAGTTCAAAATATGTGCCAGCAAGTGCCTTGTAGCTCATGTTGAAACAATTTTTATTCTGTTTTCCTTAATGAAAAGTGAAAACGATACACAGTGTTCATGCGTATCCTTGAAACAAAAGAAAGAAAGCACTATCAATAATAACTCGAACTCTCCTAGATCATTCTATCTAAAGAGATTTTGTAACAAAAAGAGACAAGCAGGAAATTGAAGTCTTACTTTTCGACTCCAGGCCGCAGGGGTAAGCTATCAGAAGCTGAGAAGTCTTCCAAAGCTTTCAACTAGCAAAAGAATGATGCTTAATGAAGTCAATATAAAAATACTTGTAACTAAAACCGGTGAAAGCGAAGAACTACTAGTTCATATTGATATCTATTGTAAATTCAAGATCTTGATTAATCAGGTTGACTGAAATCAGACTCAAAATTAGAAATTAGTACCAGGAACTAGTGGATAAAAGCAATGAGAAAAAAACAAAATAGAACAGGAATTAGTAAAGTAACTGTGCTTTCAGGCAATATCCAAACATTTTATTTTGTAACTACTAATGCTGCCAGATAGTGGTACTGGATAAAAATCAGTTTTTTTGTCCCCCATTCCTTAGTAGAATCATGCATGGATAATGTGCAGAAATGAAAATTGAGAACCTTGACTGAATACTATTGGCATATATAAAAAGTTGTGAAATCAGGAGTCTGGAGATGACGAAAAGGGTTAAAAAAAACACTACCAGAGTACCAGACGACCAGCCAGGTAACTGGTCAAGCTAACTTCTGTCAAGGCCTGATATATCATAAAAGAGCCAAGTAATGCTTGATATGCTCACCTTTTCACGAAGAACACTTTTCATAAATGATCCTTTCTCACTAGTTGGCAAAGATGTAGGCCAGCCAATCTGTGTTAAGTCAGAAGAAGACGTTAATTAATTCCAAAAATGTAATGCATCAGCAGATGCAAATAATCAGCACCACAAAGCTATGTTGCACAAGTAGTTTGTTGCGTGGGAGAAACATATAAAATTTTAATGAAATTTCGCTAGAGGACACAAATAATTGAAAGAATTTGCTAGATGTTCTGTTTCCCCCAATGTCAAATGTAGATGACTTGCAAAGTACAGTAGCCAGATTTGCTAGCCCCCCTAACTGGCCAAAGAGGGTACTAGGGGAAGAAATAAACCATACCCTGTCAAAGAATAATACCAGCATCCTTTCCTCATCACCACGAGCTTTCCTAGAAAATAATGCAGTTTTAGGAAAAAAAATCAACATAAAGATAAACAGAAACACCCCCATCCAGTCCAGTTCAAACTAAAAGGTCATAAACAAGGGACCAAAATAGCAAACACGTTCCTATCCATAAAACCAATAGTTAACTCAATGTTGAAGGGGAGACAGGACATGTGATTGGAAACACTAGATAATTCAATACGCACCTGACCAAATCAGCATAAATTGGCTCTGTCCAATTTGCACAGTCTAGCCCGAGACTTTGAAATGCTGGTGGAATAAAATGTCAAGTGTATCAGATTTAGACAGACAAGAATAATGCACAATTGTGCATTTAGACTTCCGATTCGCTAGAACCAGATTGTTTATCTGCTGATTTTGCCATTTTGCAATTCAATGTCGGCATGGCATAGCATGGCATGTATTGAAGAAAAATAAAGTGCTACAGAAGAGTAATAGAAGTTGATAAGAACATGAAGCATAGAAGTTTTTTTATATGTCTCGCACCTACATTGAATGCCTGACGATTGCCGAAACGGTAGACATCAGCTAGAACTCTGGAGTAACAGAAACACACAATTCACTATCAGAAACAGTCAGCGATTCCTCTGATAACAGTAACAAAGAAGAAAACATAGGATGTTAGTAATATTTGTTCAACAACCAAGCTAGAACCGATAAAAAATGGAGAAGGCATTCGCACGGAATTAATTAGCTACCACATCGCTTAATCTGCCCACTAATTCCAATAATAAAACTTTGAACATTCTAATCCCGCCAGACAAGCAGTAGCAGAAACAGCTCTAGCTTCAGCGACTAGTAAGCTCTAGAAGCGGAAAAGACGCTCCTTTTGGGATATTTTGGGATAAGAACAAGGGGAACGCACGAGCCAAGCACAGAAAAGACAGGATTTTTTTTAAGGCCCTCACCCTTCCACCTCCAGAAGCAAGCCAAGATTCAACGGCGCCGGGCTTTCTGATGACGAAGAGGAGCACCGGATCGGCGGTGCCGGGAGGCGGCGGCCGTAACTCGGCGTGACGGCGGCGCGGAGCGGGGGAGCTGCAGAGGCGGCCGAGGAGGTCGGGATGGAGGCGGGGGCCTTAGCCGTCTCCGGCGAGGATGGTCCCGGCAGGTACACACGGAGTTGGACGCACCGAGCGGCAGCTGCGGCGGCCATGACGGGCGAGGTGGGCGAGTGGACCGGCGGCGGCGAGCTACCCGGCGCCGAGAGAGGAGAGAGGGACACTTATGATTGGTCAGTCCACCATCTGGTGTGTGGACCCAGGGGAGGATGATGGTAGCTTCATAATCACACAGACAGCGGCTAGCTAATCGCGATGTGAAGATGATCATCCTTGATGTGATGGGTTATCACTTTGTTTACGGCGGCGCCGTATCCAGACCATTTCTTTCACCCGATACATCACTTCCTTCTCCGTCTCATTTTGCTTTTGAGATGAGTATTCCATTTCTTTATATGGGAGAATATTTTGATTTTCTAAATGCAATATCAAATACTCCCATTGTTCGCTCAAAGAGAGTATATAATTACAAGCTCTTTCAGAATGATTGGCATGCATTACCTGGTACTTACAAGTACTTGAAATATTTGCTAGTACTTAATGGTACTTACGAGAAAATAAAATAAAATTACCTTTCAGATTCACTTAATTGGTATTTGGTCTCACAATTTTGGCACTTTTAGGTACTTTTATTAAGGTACTTTTTAAGTACTTGGTATATTTCTCATCGTCTAATTCCAATCATTCTAAAAGAGCTCTATAATTATACCTATATAGAGAGAGACGTTTCTAAACAGGTTTGAGCAAATGGACGTACGTACATCAGCTTAGGTAGAACCGTAGAACACGTGCGATCAAATTATTGACTATGGTTTGATCTAAAGATCGTCAAGGTATAATTATAGAGCTTAGGTAGAACCGTAGAACAAATAAACATTGTCCCCAATGGATCCAAGAAGCCTAGGATTTTGGAGATCAATGAGTCAAGAAAATGTGGCCGCATCTTTAAATTTATTGGAGATTTTATTTACTTTATTGCCTATAAATTCAACGAGTGCTTTCTTTTGGTAGACCGGGTTCAATTCCTCACGGAATCGGATTTACAGGACTGTTTTTATTTTTAAAAAAAAAACTCTCCTTGGCTAAGCCAGTGTTCAGGGGTTTTCTACACACACCATGTGAAGTTTTAGGCTACTTTACTTTCTCATCTACAATGAGCATTGCAATACTTTTAGATATGTTCTTGCATTTATATCATTTATTCGAAATTGCCCCCCTGCCCCGCCCCAAATTCATGTACCGAAGGGCAAAAACGGAAGCGGAAACAATACAAAACATAATCCTCTCTTTCATAAATACTTTAGATATTAAGATTAATAGAATTATTTTCCTATTAATTGGAATACTAATGCGAATGGTTAGCGCCACAGTTTGATGGCTTACCATAGAATTAGCGAAAACATATAATCGTCACACTGATGCACTTTGAGTAAGTGAAGTGTTGTAGTAGTATCAGAGGCTATTATGGGTGTAATCAAACTCAATGTGAACAAATGAGATCCTTGGTGGGTGATGGACTTACGAATTAACGAATCTATGGATGTAAATCAAAGCCATGTGATGGGAAATTACTGGTTAGGTTTAGACAAAGAGGGGTCTATTTATTTCCTATTTGTCCTTAGGCTTTTTCTAAAGCAACAAAGGATAATATCCTATTTCAAAATATGAATGCCAAATTTGCTCCTCATGTATGCAATTGTGGTAAACAAATATTGTTTTAGTGGATGACCTCCGAAGAAGACATGTTCGTAATGCACAAACTTAGCCAACAAACATATACACTAATTCAAATTCCTTATTTAGAACAAATAAGTTGTTGCTAAATGGATAGTCCACCATGCACATTGATGTACCGTCACGTAGAAGTAGAACCATGTTCATGCGCATGCATTTTCACATCAAACGTATGGAACTAGCCAGCATATTTACCATTCGACTTCTACTGATATTTATATAAAAAATGGATGCTTTTACTCCTAGACTCTGCATCAACAAAATACACAAACAGTTCTTAGATCGCTATGAATTAAAATAGCTATAGTAATAAGACAAGACAAAGGTTACAAATCAATTTGAACATATAACAATTAACAATGTAAATTTCCAATTATGAGCTGCAAATATATAAGACAAAGCACTCGTGTCCCCATTCAAAATTATTATGCAGTTCTTTCACCACCCACTTAGCTGTAGGGACTAAGGAGTGAAACTAAATGTCTTAATCTAGTGATCCATCATCCCAAAGTGAAACGGACACATTTTGTGTTAGACGATTTGGGCCTTATCTTGCTTGGCCCAAATAATAATTCCAATAAATCCCAAAGGCTCACTCACACATGCATAGTATTGTGGGAACTTTAGTCCCACATTGCTACTCTAGAAGGGGTGAGGCCAACTTAAATAGTTGAGCTGCCTCCACCTTGTCAAAGCTCCATACGCGCGCTCGCCTCGCCTCGCCTCGCGGGGCGATGGGCGCGGGCGCACGACATGCGCGTGAATGGTTCGGCAAATCCGGTGCCTCGTGCTTGCGGGTGCGCAACTTCTTTTTACTACTCTAAACTTTTGCATGCATGGAGAAAATTGCGCTGGCTTATTTTGGCAAGCAATTATTCTCGTATTAATGGTGATTGCCTCAGTCATAAACGACAGGTCAATGACATTAATACTATGATTAATGGTGATTATGCGGATTGGTTGTTACCATACCATGGCGTGTATGGATGAGACATCCCTCTAAAGATACAGAAGAACACTTCTCCTTCCTCAGTGCTACGCCGTCGTCGCCCTTTCCATCCCGCCGCCGACGTGGCATCGGTGTCGGGAGAGCAGGTCTCCGAAGCCTACGTCCTCTCGTGTCCCTGCACGGGGTAGGGGCCGTATTAGGTTTTTGGGAAGCGTTGTCGCGGCTGCTCGCTGAACGTCTTTTTCCCTCTACCCGGCCGAACATCTTCCTCCCTCTACGTCGCTGGTGTTCGTGGATCTCCATCGACGGTCTGCTTCATCTACTTCGCGCTTGATCTAGCGCCAACAACCCCACTGTAAGAATGATCAAACGAATCATTTGTTCTTTCATCATCTGGCTGGTGCTAGTGAGTTTATCTCAATGTGTAGCGTCGGATCTCATGTCTACTATTGTGTTACGATATGCATCTGCGATAGGTGTAAACAAGCCAATGTTTTTGCCTATGATTCATGTCGTTGTTCTATTTTTACTGTTAGGAATTAATTTATTCATCCCTAAATTGCTATTGTTTTCAACATTTTGAAGCATAATAAGGTAGGAAAATTAAAGAGCTCACAGGACTTATATCTTGAGCAACTACAAATTAGTACCGCAAGCGTACGTACTGTCAAATTTAGCACACTCGTGTTCATAAAGCATACGAGCTGAGAAATGTCAAACCACTGTGTACAAAGTGACCTTGGGTGGGTACAAGTCAGGTGATACAAGGCCGCAGCCATGCAAGGTAGGTGACCGTATTTACAAGTGTATCCGTCGATCTCGATCAGATCTGCATGATCCTCCCGAGCTCGTCCCATGTGCTACCACTGTCTCGCATGGTCGTCAGCTCGCTCCACCCTGGCGTCGTCGATGGCGGCAAAGGAGCTCTCATCGATCCTGACGTTGTGGTTGTTGTTGTTGCTGCTATGGCCGATGGCGACACGCCATGGAAGCCTTGCAGCATGAACGGTTGGTGGTGACCAGCAGTTGCATAGGCCTGGTTCGTCATGGAAGCTCTCTGCTGCTGCTGATAGCGGTAGTCATAGTAATACTGCAGCTGCTGTTGCTCCTGATGCTGGCTTCGTTTGCTGCTGGCATGTTGTTGTTTCTGCTGCTGGCACCTCCTGTTGTACGACGTGTTCCTCTTGAAGATCCGGCATATCGTCCATATTTCCTGTAATTATTATTATTATTAGACAACATGAACAAAGAATTAATTTTGTTTCAGTTTCAGTTTATCTATTGTAACTACTAGAGGTTAAAAGATCTGAATTGTATTAGCACTGACTGCATCTTGGAGGTCGGATGACGCCGTGGAGGGGAGGCGAAACTCGTGCATCATCCAGTCGGTCTTGGTGCCCCTGCCGGCGCTGCCGCGGTAGTAGACGAGCGATTTCTTGAGGCCGAGGCACTCGCCGGCGCCGCCGTGTATGGGCTTGTCGATGCCGGTGGCCTTCCAGAAGCCGGAGCCGGTGACACGGTTGGGCCTGATGCTGTTCCTGTACTTGCGCCCACGCAGGCAAAAAAAGTACCAGTCTTTCTCTCCTGCTCCTTGCACCACATGCCGAGCTTCATCTGCATGCATCCATATCCATATGGTTATTAGTTAGTTCAGATCATCGTCGATCCATGTGCCTCCATGACAATAATAATTAGAGAACTGCTTACTTGGAATATCCCACGGGTCATGCTTGTAGATGTCGATCTCCTTGATGATGTCAATACTAAAGCCCTTCTTCTCCACCTTCCTGGCGAGGTAGAACCCAACAAGCTCCTGATCCGTCGGATGGAACCGGAACCCAGGGAACACCAAATCATCCTCTTCCACTGCGCCGCCGCTCTCCGTGGCGCTTTCCGATGTCGGCTTCTTCTCCTCCATGGCTGGCTTGATGAGGAGCTTGTTCTTGCTTCTAGGGCTAAGGTAGCTGCTTACATGCCATACATGGTGGTGCTGGGGCTAAATGGAGACTGTGTACGGACTAGGTTAATTGCTGCATTAATATGTTTGTGATTGGCCGGTCCTTATTGTAAATGAGTGGTCATACATTGAAATTGAAGATAATTTACAAGGATTAAGATGTCAGAATTTTTCCAAGTCAGGTCTACGGAATTTTCGGCTTACAAGTTGAACTTTCCCATTTCACTACTTCTCTTGTAGGAGTAGAAAACTAACCAGTTATTTAACCTTATATACTTTACAAACTTTTAACGACTCAATTTTTGACTAGGGGCGCTTCATGTAGTGATTTTTTTAGTATGTTTGAGGACTTGTTCTGATCTTTTGAGCTAGGAATCTATTTCAGATGATGGTCAGATTCTTTTTGTGGTTGAGCGTATCAACAATACGTTGTGCCAAGTCAAGGCAGAGGTCAGGCCATTTGACTCGGTAGGAGCGTGATTGATTTCTTTAACCTAGCTATTTCAGTTTTGCAGGGGAGAATTATCTGCTGCTATCCTCTTCGTTTCTCTTTTGACCACAAACTAGACTGAGTGGTAAATCGTACAATAACCAGACATTAGTAGTAGATTTTCTTCTTGGAGAACAGGACAGCTACGTGCCATTGCATTATTGGAGGGAAAAAAATAATTTCCTAGATTTTCCCTCACCGTTTGTTTATCTGCAAATTAAATTTTGGACCCATGCTAAACCGTGCATATATAATATTTCTACTGAGTAAAGGGCTGATAGCTAAATTTGAGTTTGTTGGCAGATAAATTCAAATGTCATTTATGTCTTGTGGAAAGATATCAGCAGATTTGTCTCAAATTAAAGTGTAACTTGCATTTGGAACGAAAAAACCTGGAGAAGCTTCGGATTAGGTAAGAAAATCAGGCCCCCCTTTACTACTTGTACGTCTAAACCTGAAGAATCTCAAAGCATTCATACGACACAAACTGTGGCCAGAAAAATTAATCACTGAGAGGAAAGTGACATATCTAAACATGTTATTTCAGAATAACTACATATCCATGAGAACAGATGCATGTGACATCAACAAGCATCCAAACAAAGAAAAAGGATGGACATGTCCAGGTTTGAGAAAGTTGTGATGGTTGAGACCATCATTTTCAGGTGGATGAAAATGCAGTCAACAGCTTCGGATTTGTAAGAGGAGGGAAGCCAATATTTTTTTTACCTGGCACTTTAGTTATCTAAGAAATTTTGGCATACAGAAAAAACTGAGGGCCCACAAATTGACCTCTCTAGACTGAATTTTTGCTTATTTGCATAGCCCTACTCGACTTTCTTCCAAGCGTCAAGTGAGTAAGTCATCTGTTTTATGGCGTAGCACTGTCCTGGTCGTTACGGTAATTGGGTTGAAAAGATCTGCCTATTTTCTACAACAAAAACGATGAATTTCAGAGAAAAATTAAAGATCTACCTGTATTGTACGTCACTCGGTTTCATCAAACAATAAGCTTTTCTCATTTTGTTTTGTTTGTTTCTGTTTTGGTCCTGGATTCTACTGAATTTTTATCCTTCTTAATGCGTAGCCATCTGGTTTGCCATTGTTTGGGGGTATACATCTTGCAGTGCACATGATTCATTTTGTAAATATCTTACCCTTCTGCTCGCTTGGATGATAAGAGTGATGAGTTTAGATTTCAATTCAATGGCTACATTTGGTCCCTGTCTCTTCCTTTTTAAGAGTAGTTGAAGTGGTTACCTACCAAATTTATTGAAACTTTGATGTCTTATTGGATCAAAGTATCAAACTATTCACTTCATGCCACGTACTAGTAACAACAATAATCCAAAAGAGACCATCATTTTATCTGTTGAACATGAATTCCATCTCTGAAGACTATAGAGATAAGTAACTCTACCCTTCTAAAATTCTGGTGCACAGCATGAAATTTGTCGACAAAACCAAAAGAAGGGGTCTTTTAGTGCTGTAAAAAGAATTGGTATCACCGCATGTGTGCAGTAGATTCATCCTGATAATTTACTATTTAATTAAGGAAAGCAGTAGTGTTTAACCTCATGCGTCACGAAACCTGATTAGATCACTCATGCTAACCAGAGTGATTGGTCTCTCTTCTTTTTCCTCTGTTTCACTTCAAAAGTCAGCATGTTCTGCTGCATGCTCTAGCAGAAGAAATCCAGAGCGAATTAGATCAACTAAATTTCCATGTCCAACATTGTACATGTAAAAGGTCTGAAGCTAATTGTATCTGAGCATGGATTTCAGTGTTCTTGAAGAGCCAGTTGTTCATCAGGTGTAAAAACGTCTGATCCTTTTTTTTCCAAGCAAAACGTCGGATGCTTTTTCAGTAACACATCACTGCCAGTAGAAACTGCAATAAATGTTCCCTTGTCTACTAGTTAGATTTTAGATACAAAATTCTTCTCTAGAACGTTACTAATATAACTTGATAATCTTGGAAGAGTCTAAGAGCTAACGCACGCACGCATCCAGTCGTCATTGATAGACTAGGCTGGCCTGTTTTTTTCTCGAGCTGGATCTTATCAGTGGATTGACAAGTCCTGAGAAATCTTCCCAGGAGTTGACTAAACCTGTGGACAGCTGAAACAATCTTCACCTTATGGGAAGTATCGTTCAGGCTTGGATTAGGAATGAGGGATCAACTGGCTGTTCATACCAAACAAGTGATGAATAATTCCACAATGATTCAGAAACGATTACTAGAGTCGACAGGGTCATCATCCGCCCCTAGTTTTATTTGTCCAGAACTAAATGAAGCGAGCCACCTCGTTGAATTTATATGCATTTGGTGTGTCTACAGTTGAGAATGCGTACGTAGCAGAGCAACTTTGCCAAGAACTCATTTCGCTGATGACGATGGACAAACCAATGAGGCGTGGCGCTGCCTCCCAAGTAACTTCATCTCTCGAGGAGGGAGAGCTTCAGCCGCCGGGATCGGATGCACAGGGTTCAGAGATGTACAGATTCTCAACAACATTCTCCTGCTTTCGGTCGGTGCAGCTCTTGTGATGGCCATCAGCTTCAGCAGCGTGAAGCCACACGAGTTCCACCTCTGCCTTGGTCTTCCACAGACCACAGCGCGCTGCAACACACTCGTCACACCAGGTCTATGACACTAGGAAAACGCGGCCATTCTTTTCTCGGTGCATCCCATTTCTGATCTGATCCTCTCCATGCCAATGCAACAAAAACGACTTTGGAGTTGCATTTCTTGTGTTTTAATTTCTACCCTGATTGTTTCTGAAAGTTTTCGGTAAGAAAAAGTTAATAAGGTAGTAGAATGGGCGTATGCATGATCAGAAGTATGTTTGTTTGTGTGTGGTAGTCAGTAGGGTTACTCGCTCGAACATTTATAGGCATGTGTTGTGCGTGTGTCATGTTATCGAGACGTGTAGTTAGGTTAGATAATATATTAATATATGGGATACTGCTAGTAAGTAGTAGTACTGTAGTAATAATGAAGGGGTAGCTGCACGGTGATATATCTACTGTTATGATCGTTACCAATGGGTCTAGTAAATTTTATTTTTATCAACGAGGCACATTATTAAATTGAAACGTGATTCACTGTAATTAATAAGAAAAATCTCATAATTTCCTATCAGGCATATTGTGCATATACTTGATTCGCCAATCGTCAGTACAGTACATGCATCCCAATCCATCGTTATAGACATTTGTGTATGGTTTAATGGTTTATTTGACACAAGAGACATATATTGCACCTTCTTCAAGCACAGTAGCACACTCAAATGGACAACATAACAGGTAGCATCGTCCAAGAAATATGACTAATGTGCGATTTCTTTTTTGCGACCGTGCCTTGGTACGTATTTCATTAAGAGGGAGAAGAAAAATATAAATACAACATGGAGTTCCAGTCATCTGGGGAAGATGACTTGTGGCAGCCAGATATGCAAGTATTAGGTATTACATCATTACTAATCCCCACATGACTTATGGCAGCCAGATATGCGAGTATTAGGTATTACATCATTACTAATTGGCGACCAGTGCTAGGAGCTAAGCTAGTTTGCTGTCGAGGAGGTGTAATCGAAAGCAGGCTCGAAAATCTTGCTTGTCCCATATGACTCATGTGTGATTTCTATACTAGATTCTGGACGATGCCGTTGCTTAAGAAGTCACCTAGATGCCATTGCTACTCTCACCACTGTTTGGTGTGTCATTCTTGATCAATCTCGTTCAGTGATCTGTGCTTCCCTTCCATGGCCAGTCTCACTTCGATTTCTATGCTGCCCGTTGCAGGGAACACTCCCACAACACAACCCAGGTACTTTGGAACTTAGAAGTTCGTCACAGCATTTCCCAGGTGCCAGCCATTCTCAAATAAAATGCATTTAATTTCTTTGCACTTGGTTGATCTTGCATAGTCGTCGATCTGGACGAGCAACAATCTCTTTTATTTGCTCGGTGGCCTCTCTCTGTCTCTATCTGACTAATTTGACTAGCTAGCTAGTGCATGCTGCTATATATATAGTTTGCAGGCTTGCAGCATATATAGAGTGGCATTAAACAAGCAAGCAAACACAGTTGGTGTAGTAATAATTTTCTGCGCTTGTTGGCAAAAATTCAACGTCTTCGTATATTATTGCATTTATTCTAGAAACTAATTAATAATGGTGCCATATATATTTTTTTAAGTACATTTATTTGGTCTGCTGATCAATTGGTAGTCTGAAACTCTGAATAATGAGCTGCCCGCCGACAGCTTTTTATGTTATGCTCTTAATTGAAAAAAAAGAAATATTGTTGGCTGAATGACTGAATTGTTCATTTCTATGGATCTGTGAAAGGAAAATAAAATAAAAATACAATTGTTCACAAATCTTGTATGAAACACCTTCATATTAATACAATTGTTCAGGCCGGCTCTTGCCTGCCGTAGTTTTCCTCTAAAAAAATAAAAAAATAAAAAATACTATGAAAAGGGATACAGCAAGCAGGTGGGAAACGCTGCAGTAGTGTCCGCAGAGTGAGCAGCGTGTGGCCCATCGATTCACTTGCATACCCCCGTGCCACCCATTTTCATTCCCTCCCATGCGTTGCATTTGTTGATTCCATTGGCATGTTGTTGCCCGTTGCAAGCGACACCATCATAACAACATGCAGGTCCTTGCAGTTCGTCCTTCGTCGGAGCACTTTCCCAGATGCCAGCCATTCTCAAAATGTATTTGCACTCAGCTTGTCGATCTGGACGAGCAACAAACCAACAACCGAACCATTACTACTACAGGCATTCAGCGAGTTACAGATATCCTATTCGTGCTACGATGCTTGGCAAGCAAGAATGTATATATAGCCATGACTGGGGAAAATTACTGACAGTAATTAAAAATTTTTTGGGGGGATTGTAGCTATATATGTTACTTTAATTTCGCAATGAAACACGAAGATGCGCAAGATGTCCTTGCTCGTACACGACCCCACCAACATAGTAAGTGGGTACATCAACCATAGGAACACATCAGCAGTAACTCAACTTTGCAACAAGTTTCTGTCAGACAAAAGTAGCAGAACCTTATCGCAATAAGTGCCAACTACATATTACTACCTTAAAATAATTCCTTATAAAAAGAGACGCTCGGGTTAGACAAGTGACAAAGCTTATTAGTACAAAACAAAACAACCAAGTGTTGAAAGCAAAGGTTCAAAAGCCAGCTAACTTGAAACAGCTTCATCAGCAGAAGTGATTTGGTGAGAATGGTCAGCCTAGTTCGACAGGGCATAGTTTATTTGACATGTGGTCCGTGCTGTAAGAGAGATAGATAATGAGAAGAAAAACCTACAAAACTGACACAATGATCCATTGTCGTCCAGTCCGGTTAGGATAGGATACCTGGCTTTCACCCAGGCGACCCGGGTTCAAATCCCGGCAATGGAACTATTTTTTTCATTTTATTTTATTTTTTCAAATTGACACCCTTTATCCTTATATCTTATTTTTATCATTTTATTTTATTCAAATTGACACCCTTTCTCCTTATATCTTATCATTTTATTTTATTTTTTCAAATTGACACCCTTTCTTCTTATATCTTATTTTTATCATTTTATTTTATTCAAATTGACACCCTTTCTCCTTATATCATTGGCGAGACTGACAGGCCCCCAAGATACACTGATCAGAATAAGAATCAAGGGGCACAGAGCACAAATCCAAGAAATTTCTGAGGGGTAAAATGAATGAAATATTGATGAAGGATAAGATGTTTATAGCTATCAAACTATACAAACTATTGTAGCATTTTTGTTCTGACTGACCCCTCTTCCACGACAAAGTTAAAGTGCTACGTATGTCTGTGTTTTGCATAAGCGAGAGCTAAACAAAAGTACTTGGTGTCATTACTAAATAAGCTATTCACTCGAATGCCACAAATTAGCTAGAAATTCTCAGATAGTGGCCGACCAATAAAGTTGGCATCCATATGTAGCTGCCAACTTTGTTTACTTTTGTGTTCGGCATTGGTGAGCGCTGAGCGGGCATCCCTATTCGAGTGCCAACTTTGTCTGCTTTTCTTTTTGGCATTGTGGAGTGGGCATCCTATTCTCATCATTATAGGTATTTAGAATAAGTTGACACGGAGCATATGTGAAAAGATGATCCGGAGAAATTAAAGAATGTATGAATGATTGATAAGAGAAATATTTGCTCAGGGCCACATTTATTATAGCACTTGCTTGTCACACCTTAATACAGCTGATGGCGTCCACGGTCCACATGGACCAGTACAACTTTAGGAGGATTAGAGCACACTGAGCTGAAAACTTTAGGAGGATTAGAGCACATTGGTCTGAAAAAGGAGGAAGAGAGACTGTGGCTGTGTGACGAGTGCCTCAATAATGATGAGAGTTAATTATATATATCTTTAATTTGTGCGTTCCAAACGCATAGTGTGCATAGAAAATAATTAAGGTGTGCCCCCTAATTTACTACTATTTCTTTTCGTCCACTTCCTTTGTCCTACACCACGCCAACTACTCGATCCACCACCAAACACGTCTTCCCAGCAGCCTCTTCCTCCCAATCTCGCTCCTAAACCGCGGCCTTCCTCCGCAACTGCTTCACATCAAAGCCCCCCCACGTTCAGCCACTTTCAGCTCTAGGCGGCCTCAGTTTGAAGAATCTTGGTCCAGAAAGAAGCTTGCCGTTCAGTTGGACCTCTCGGTGTACGGTCTCAGTTCCCTCTCATATTCTTGGTTCGGTTTGCACTAGAGAGAAAACTCACGCTATCACAAAGAAACTTGAGTTACAAGTCCATATCAACAACTGTAATTTTACTTTTTCTTGTTCTAAAAAAAAGATAAAATCTCTAAAAATATATATGTTGATGTTTGTTTCAGGAGTGGTCTGACAGAGTGGAAAGCCAAGCAGCGCGATGGAGGCCGCTGTGGTGAGCGTGTCGCACGGCGCTCTGGGCTCTCTGCTTGGGAAGCTTGGTGATTTACTCACAGCGAGGTACAAGCTGCTCAAAGAAGCTAAGGGTCAGGTCATGTTTCTCAAAGCTGAGCTTGAAAGCATGCAAGCCTTCATGAAGAAGATCTCAGATGCAGAGGAGCCTGACGAGCAAGATAAGTGCTGGGCCAAGGAGGTACGCGAGCTGTCCTATGACATTGAGGACAGCGTCAGTGAGTTCATGCTCTGTGTGGAACGTGACTCCAGCAGGCCACGCGGATTCAAGGAGTTCATCAGCAGGAGCACGAAGTTGCTGACAACCATGAATATTAGGCATCAAATTGCCAAAGAGTTTGAAGGCCTCAAGATCCGTGTCAAGGAGGTGAGTGAGCGGCACACGAGGTACAAGATGGATGATGTTGCCCCGAAGGAAAACAACACAACCATCGATCTTTGCACCATCGATCTTCGCTTGCTGGCGCTCCATGCTGAGACGGCGAGCCTTGTTGGCGTCAAGGGGCCAAGGGACCAACTGATTCAGTTGATGGATGAAGAGGGCGCAGCTGCAAATCAGCTAAAGGTGCTCTCTATTGTGGGGTTTGGAGGTCTTGGGAAGACCACGCTTGCAAATGAGATCTATCGTAAGCTTGAGGAGAAGTTCCATTGCCAAGCTTTTATTTCTGTGTCCCAAAAACCAAACATCAGGAAGATTCTGAGAACAATACTATCTCAAGTTGGCTTTGTAGCTCCTAAGGACGTCAACATCGAAATGTGGGAAGAGTCTGAATTGATTATTGCACTGAAAAAATTCCTACTGGACATGAGGTGCGTAGCCTCAAAATAATTGTGCGCTAAGTGCTTTATGATATTTAGTTTATTTTCTATTTTGAAGCTGTTATTGTTATTATTATTCTTTAGCATCCTAGTATTTTGTAGGCAGCATTATATTATGGTGTGCCTGGATGTCCTCTAGATATTGGTTTCTCATGGCGGACTAGCTTGCCCCTGTGGGATATAATTTATGATTCAGTTGTTGTTAGGTTAGGATTATTTGAAATCTGCGTTCAATGTTTTTCTACTTTATCAGGTCATTTAAAATATGCACCAACATATGAAAATCAGAGGAACCCCAATAAATAAACAAAAGGTTATAACTGTTATCAGAATTCTGATTATATTGTCACCTTTTCATTTCTACTCCGAGTTGCATCTCCCAAATTAGCCATTCAGTTCTCACCACTACTAAGTAAGAATGTAAGATTCTGTATTAAAAACTTAGAATTTAAGACTTAATGTTTGAAAACTTGTTACTTTCAGCAAGTCCCATGTGCCCTGTTTGTTAAATTTTAGCATCATAAAGGTTGTTCTGGCATCCACATGGTTCTGCAGTTTAGCACAAGGAACACAACCACTTTTTTTTCTCTTTGATGAAGATATTTTCATGTGTTTGTTTACTCTGTCCTGATGCTTGCTACACTCCATATGCATTTACACGGCAGGTACCTCATAGTAATTGATGACATTTGGGATGCTTCTGCATGGGATATTATTGGATATGCTCTTCCAGAGAACAAGAATGGTAGTAGAGTAATCACAACTACCAGAATTGAGGCTGTGGCTAGAGCATGCTGCGCTAATGACATTGGATGTGTTTATAAGATGAAGGCACTTAGTGACCAAGACTCAAGAAGGTTATTCCTCAGCAGGATATTTGGTTCAGAGGATACTTGTCCTTTGTATCTGAACGAAGTGTCGACTGAAATTTTGAAAAAATGTGGTGGTTTGCCACTTGCAATTATCACAACGGCTAGCTTGTTAGCAAATCAGCCAAACAAACTGAAAAAGGAGCAATGGGAGTATGTCCGGAACTCTCTTGGGTCCGACTTTGAAATGAGTCCAAGTTTGGAAGGCATGAGACAAATACTGAATCTCAGCTATGTAAATCTTCCTCATTATTTGAAAACATGCATGCTATATCTTTGTATTTATCCAGAGGACTATACAATTAACAAGAATGATTTGACTAGGCAATGGGTAGCTGAAGGTTTTATATGTAAAGCTCGAGGGAGAGACCCGGAGGATATTGCAAAGAGCTATTTTAATGAGCTTATCAACAGAAGTATGATTCAGCCGACAGATACAGACTACAATGGTGAGGTCATTTCTTGTAGGGTACATGATATGATGCTTGATCTCATATTACATAAATCCAGAGAAGAGAATTTTATCACTGTAACGGATGATATACAAGAGATGACAGGACATCACAACAAAATCCGTAGGCTCGCTCTCAACCTGGATGGTGCAATAAATGACGCAACAGCGAGATCTGTCCAGCTATCCCAAATACGTACAGTCCAGGTATCCCAAATATTTACAGTAGCAAGATATGGTACCTCTTGGCAGCTACTCCCTTTCAAGCAGTTCAAGCATCTCCGAGTTCTAGGGATTGAAATTTCAAGACAGTCCGAACCAGATCAATTACTAGACTTTACTGGGATACGTCATCTGTTTCAGTTGAGATTCTTAAAGATCATATCAAGAGGTTACGATGTGGTGTTACCTAGTAAAATTGGGGATCTTCAACAACTAGAATCATTCGATGTATGTGCTGGAATAAATTCATCTAAAGGATCACTTCAGCTACTGCCATCGGATATTGTTACTCTGAGCCGGTTGTTTCATCTGATTGTTCCTTGGGCGATATTGCCTAAGGGGATTGCTAACATGAAATCCTTGCGTACTCTACAAGGATTTGGTATGGGCAACTCATTAGACAATTTTAAGGGTCTGAGAGAACTGAGCAATCTGACAGATCTTAAAATCAGTTGTGGTGGCATATGCTGCGGTAAACTCAATAGAGATGAGATACTTGCGAGATGTAGGGAAGTTGTGCACGCCCTTGAAAACCTTTGCAACCTCAAGCATCTACATATTTTTAGTAATAATAGTGTTGTTTATCCTGTTAGAGCCTGCTTAGATGTTTGGCGTTCAGTCCCAGCTTCGTTCTCCCATCTCGAGAGCTTCCATGCAAGGTTCGATCCCCTGTTCTCGAGGATCCCAAAGTGGATTGTCCAGCTCCATAGCCTCAATGACCTGCGACTCACTATTGAGGTGGTGGAGGATGCTGATGTTGGACTGCTTGCATTGCTGCCCTCCCTGGTGTACCTCCACCTGCACATCGAAGGGGCTCCTAAAGATAGGATACTCATCCGCCAAGGAAGTGGATTGTTCCCTGTTCTGAAGCGTTTTATATTTGCCTGTAGGATGATATCGTACTTGAGCTTCGAGGCAGGGGCAATGCCCATGCTTGAAAGTCTCGATCTATATTTCAATGCGCATGGATGGGATAAACACAGCGCTGCACCTGCTGGCATCGAGCACCTGTCAGGCCTCAAGGAAATCTATGTATGCATTGGTGGTGGTCGTGCCAAGAAATGCAACAAAAGGGCTGCAGAGTCGGCGCTGAGGGACGCGGCTGACCTCCACCCAGGTCGTCCTGTAGCCAACATCAAGTGTGACGATGGATCAAGGTGGGTATTTGATGTCATGTATGATGAGACAAAGGAGGACGGGGATGGCGGGAGACAAATAAGCAGCAGCAGATGATCACGGCCAGGTACAAAGTCCTTGCATGTGTGTACCTTACCTTTGAGCCAGCTAGTATTTGTGTGAATGTGATGACCCCATATGCAGCAACCCATATTGCTCAATCCAAGGAAGAAATGAATGATCTCAGGTATTTTTCACGTGTAATTTGATTTTGTCGCCCTCTCCTTGCTGTTCGTCGATGCGTCTTCTCTCCCATCCACCTTCGTTTCCCATGATGACAAGAGCCGCGGAGTCCTGTGGCTGTGGCACCCACCAGGGAACCATGAGGAAGCACTGTGAGCCCCATAGGAGGTCCGAGAGTACTCACCTCTCAGCCTCTCAGGTCTCTCGCCGCCACTCCACCAGTTCTAGTATCGGAACCTGAGAGAATCCATTAAATATTTTTGGTCGATGCATCAAGTGATTTGTGCCCTTCATGTGCAATGTGATTTCAACCCTGAGAGAACCCAGTTTTTTTTTTGAAACATTCATGTATTTGGGTCGATGAACCCCCTAGCTGCATTCTAAATTTATTGGTGAACGATGTAACTACTGGCCAGTTGACCAGGCAATGACCCCTGTTAATTTTTTCTAGTTCATCTCCTTTCCAAAGGGAACTTTTTGCTTGATAGCCAATTTTGGGACGGAAATTAAGACCGATAGATGGTATATATTGGTTGCGATGTTACTACATTCTTTTCCAATGTTTCTCTCCCGATTGAGGATAAGAATTTTTCCTTTCCATTCTGGTAATCTACTACCGATTTTATCAACTATTGTTGTACCTCGACTCTTCTGAGGTGGCACGTGTGCAGTGGGAGGGCAAAATCTTTTCCAGGAAAGGAGGATTTCTTACCTGTGAAATCCGCTAGAGCCTCGGCAGCCTGCTCCTCGCTGCACCGGATGGGGAAGATCTCTATTTTTTTTATGTTCACCTTTAGACCCGAACATTGCCCCAGTGTGTGCAGTAATTGGCTGATGCGGTATAGTTCCAACCGGTCTGGGTTGGCGAACAACGTCGCATCATCTTCATCAATGAGTATAGCCATCTAAGCAAGAACAACAATGTATATACCCTTTCAAATCCAACACAATGTGAAATGATGCATATACCCTTTATATGACGGGCTCATTTATCTGGTACTTGGTCTCATAATTTTGATACTTTTAGCTAGACACTTAGATATATTTCCCTCCGTATGATTTTATATGCCAATCACTGTAAAAGAGGTCAAATAATAAATGTGTAATATGTTTAAAAAAATCTATTGCCTATGTAATTAAACAATAGTTTTAAATTTTATATGTTTAGAAATATAAATAGTTATGTAAACGTCTCCAAATTTTATATAACAGTTAAATGAAAAAACAAAAGGAATTAATTAGTAGTTGCCAGCAGCTGTTTAAGCTGTCACTCATGCGAGCTTTTGGAGTTGATACCATGGCTTCGTTGTGGGACTTGCCTGCTGGTAGTCACGGGTCACGGCGTGCGCGCAGGGGACCAGATCCAACAAGTTGGTGTATTGCACATGCCACAATGCTTCGGCCGGCCAACAAACTCCACTGCTTATATCAGGACTAAGTAAACAGTGTTTGCCGACGACAGGAATCTTTGGGGAAATACTACTATAAGCCCGTAATTATCGACCCCGCTGCCCTAAGCATCACAGGACACGATTGCGAACAAAGAAAAGACTTTTCTTTAAAAAAAAACTATAGGTTCTTGGGTCGTTAAATAATAAACCAGAATTGGGAGGGTCTTTTGTGCAATTCTATCTAACCCCGAACGCCGAACTTGCAAGAGGAAACAAAGGAAATCCTCCTTTTCATTCAGTCACTGACTCACACCACGCTGCATCATTTTGCATCCACACCGGCGCACTCGCCGGCGTCAGCGCTCCTTCCGCCGCATTTCGTAGCCGGCTCCTACGCTCCGTCGTCCGGCATCACTTCTCACCAGAACCTGTGCTTCGTTGGTCACACCGCTCCAGCCATCGTCTCACCGCCACTTTCCATCCCCAACGTAGGCTTCAGTTCGAAGGAAACCGTGCCAAGACAGCAAGAGTCTTCTTGACATTCAGTTCCATCTCTCCAGCATACGGTGCCAATCACACTCTCTTACCTCTCACCCGATCTAGCTTGGTTCAGTTTCCATTTCCCCTTTCCACTCCAGAGATAAAACTGGCTGCACGCCGTAAAATAAAAAATCGAGCTATAAGCCTATACTATCGACAACTGTAGTTTATTTCATTTGTGGAAATAAAACCTCTAAATATGTTGATTTGATTGTTTGTTTCAGGAGTGGTAAGAAAACCACGAGCTGTCGTCGACTTCAGAGGCAGCAAAGACAAGAAAGCCAACACGCCGATGGAGGCCGCTGCGGTGAGCGTGTCGCATGGCGCCATGGGCTCCCTGCTTGGAAAGCTTGGTGAGCTGCTCACATCCAAGTACAAGCTGCTCAAAGAGGCTAAGGGACAGATCATGTTCCTAAAAGCTGAACTCGAGAGCATGTACGTCTTCCTCAAGAAGATCTCAGATACAGAGGAAACTGATGAGCAAGACAAGTGCTGGGCCAAGGAGGTACGCGAGCTGTCCTATGACATCGAAGACAGAGTCAGCGAGTTCATGCTACGCGTGGAGCGTGACTCCGGCAAGCCACGCGGATTCAAGGGGTTCATCAAGAGGACCATGAAGTTGCTAACAACCATGAACATTAGGCATGAGATTGCCAAAGAGTTTGAAGGCCTCAAGATCCGTGTCAAGGAGGTGAGTGAGCGGCACACGAGGTACAAGATGGATGGGGTTGCCCCAAAGACAAAAAAACACAACCATCGATCTTCGCTTGTTGGCGCTTCATGCGGAGACGGCGAGTCTTGTTGGCATCACGGGACCCAGAGACCAACTGATTCAGTTGATGGATGAAGAGGGCACGCCTGCAAATCAGCTAAAAGTGATCTCTATTGTGGGGTTTGGAGGTCTTGGGAAGACTACACTTGCAAATGAGATTTATCGTAAGCTCAAGGACAAGTTCCACTGCCAAGCTTTTGTTTCTGTGTCCCAAAAACCTAACATTAGCAAGATTATGAGAAAAATACTATCTCAAATTGGCTATGTAGCTCCTGAGAATAATAACATCGAAATGTGGGAGGAGTCTGAATTGATTACTGCAGTGAAAAAATTCCTACAGGAAAAGAGGTATGCCGTCTCAGAATTAATTGTGCTCCAAGTGATTTGTGATATTTAATGTATTTTCTATTTCTAAACTCTTATCATTTCTCTATTTTGAAGCTATTATTACTAACCATATTTTATCCTTTAGTTATACAATGGACGATTCAGTTGTTGTTAGGTTCAGATTACTTGGAATTGGCGTTCAATGTTTCTCTGCTTTATCAGGTCATTGAAAACATTCGTTAACATATGAACACCAGAGGAGCCCTAATAAATAAACAAAGGATTATAATCCTTATAAGACCTCTGAATTTTGTATTTTCATTTCTATTCTCCAGTAGTGTCTCCCAAATTAACCATTAAGTTATCACCAATACTATGTAAGAATGTAAGATTCAGTGTCTGAACACTTGGAATGTAAGGTTCAGTGTTCGAAAACTTGTTACTTGAAGAATCAGAATGTCCCGTGAGCCATGTTTGTTAAATTGTAGCACCATAAGGGGTTGTTCTCGCATCCACATGGTTCTGCATTCTGCAGTTTAGTGCAAGAAAAACAATCATTTCTTCTCTTTAATGACGACACTTTCATGTGTTGGTTTACTCTGTCCTGATGCTTGATACACTCCATATGCATTTACATGGCAGGTACCTCATTGTAATTGATGACATTTGGGATGTTTCTGCATGGGCTATTATTAGATGTGCTCTTCCAGAGAACAACAATGGTAGTAGAGTAATCACAACTACTAGAATTGAGGCTGTGGCAAGAGCATGCTGTGGTAATCACAGTGAATGTGTTTATAAGATGAAGGTACTTAGTGATCAAGACTCAAGAAGCTTGTTCTTGAAAAGGATATTTGGTTCAGAGGATGCTTGCCCTTCATATCTGAACGAAGTGTCGATTGAAATTTTGAAAAAATGTGGTGGCTTGCCACTTGCAATTATCACAATATCTAGCATGTTAGCCAATCAGCCAAACAAACTAATAAAGGAGCAGTGGGACTATGTTCGGAACTCTCTAGGTTCCAACTTTGAAATGAGCTCAACCTTGGAAGGCATGAGACAAATATTGAATCTCAGCTACGTTAATCTTCCTCATTATTTGAAGACCTGCATGCTATATCTTGGCATTTATCCAGAGGACTACACAATTGCTAGGAATGATCTGACTAGGCAATGGGTAGCAGAAGGCTTTGTATGTAAAGCCCGAGGGACAGATGCAGAGGATCTTGCAAAGAGTTATTTTAATGAGCTTATCAATAGAAGTATGATTCAGCCTACAAATACAGACTACAATGGTGAGGTCATTTATTGCAGGGTACATGATATGATCCTTGATCTTATATTGCATAAATCTAGAGAAGAGAATTTTGTCACTGTAATAGATGATATACAAGACATGACAGGACAACAAGACAAGATTCGTAGGCTCTCTCTCAACCTAGATGCTGTAATAATAAATGACCCTGCTGTGAGATCTGTCCAGCTATCGCAAACACGTACTCTAGCAGGATATGTTAACACTTTGCAGTTGCTCCCTTTCACACTGTTCAAACATCTCCGAGTTCTAGTGTTTCAAAATTTCAAATTTTCACGGTCAGCACCATTACTAGACTTCACTGGAATACGACATTTGTTTCAGTTGAGATTCTTGAAGATTGTAGCAAACCGTGTGGTGTTACCTGGTAAAATTGGCGATCTTCAGCAGCTGGAAGCATTTCAATTACACACTCAAATATTTTCATCTAAAGGAACTAGGTTTCATAAACTACCATCCGATATTATTACTTTGAGCGGGTTGTTTCATCTAGCTGTTCCACGTGACGTCATAGTTCCTGAGGGGATTGGTAACATGAAATCCTTATGCACACTGCGAGGGTTTGATTTGGGCAACTCATTAGACAATATCAAGGGTCTGAGAGAATTAACCAAACTAACAGAACTAGAAATCGTCTGGAGCAGG